>CM062804.1:42237425-43437425 GCA_031772625.1 Pinus tabuliformis | reverse complement strand
ACTCCTATTACAATGTTCCTAAGAATTCTCAGAGCCCCATGGTGCAAATGTCCCATTCTTCTATGCCATAGTTCGTTCAAATCCTTGTTTCCATGACTACCTATTAGTGCTATTGGTGATTCTCGTTGTAGTCTGTACAACCTATTACTTTTGATCCCGATCTGCACTTTCTTTTTCTAGATCGGGTGTTTGACGTATACTTTCTCCTTGATGAAGAAAACGTCATAGCCTTTGCCTTGAAGTTGCAACACGGAAAGTAAGTTCATCCCTAATCTTGGTACATGCAACACATTGGTAGCACAGAAGTGCTCTCCTGTTTCTGTTTGAAAAACTATGGTACCCCTTCCTACTAGAGTACACTTTGCCTTGTTCCCCATGGTGATCTGAAAGTTCATCCTCTCCTCCTGATAATTTGAGAAACATTCCCAGAGTCCCGTCATATGCCAAGAGGCTCCATTGTCTATATACCATACCTCTAATGATGTAGAGCTAGTCACACAAGCCACTTCTTCTTCCAGCCTAGAAGCCAACATAGAGAAATCAAAATTACTGTCTCTTGTGCAATTTTCTAAAAATTTGTGCGAGTCTCCTGACGTAGATGCCTCTGCATCATGGTCTCGACCCATAATTGATTTTCCCTTCCTCCCTCTGATTACTTGCTCTGATACCATGTGAAAATTCTATCACTGCAACAACTGATTTATTTTACCTACTTATTTCTCAATAAGTTATTTATGAAAACCCTTCAGTAAACATTAAAAAAAAAATTGATGCAGTTATCACACCACAATACAGAAACAAGCACATGCACAATAATCAACACATCAACACAGATATTTTGGACAATTGTCCCTGGAAAAACCCAATGTGGGAAAACCGGTGCAGCAAAGGAGGATTTTATTATTCAGCAATTCTTCAGTACAAATGGGTGCCAAACTGGCTTACCCAACAGAAAAAAAAAAAAAATCTCCAACACTTCTCCCAGTCTCAGCATCAGGCTCGTTGGCCTCTGCACAGCTCCTAGACACTCTGCGTCAGCTCCTGCTTCTCTGCTTCAACACTGGGCCTCTTTGCGTCACCCATGCAGGCCCTCCAGTGACTGCGCAGTCTGTTCCCTCTGCGTTTGCCTCTCCAACCTCGGTGCTGGTCTTCTGGTGCAATTCCCGACTCTCTGTTCCATACCCGCTGCCTCTTGCTGCTCTCCAAACCACTAGTTCAAATTCCTCAGCTAACCCTGCTCCAGAAATCGAACTGACTAGTCTCCCTCAATTTGTTCTCCAACTAACCCTCAAGCCTCTTGTTGTCGCGCAGATTGACACGACAACGCTCAGACCGGGGGCTGTCACTCTGATCCCCGATCCCTCCGTTTAAGCCTGTCTCCCGCGGCTAAGGGGGGTAGTCCCTGTGAGATGATGAGACCAACTGTCGACCAGTTGGTTGGGAGACACGAGATACGATATAAAAAGCACTTGATGGATTTGAGTAATTGAGCAGACCAGTGCCTTAAAAAACGATTACTTGTTAAATGATATAGAAACATGAACCATGAACAACAATCATCTATCATCAGCAATGCTTAAAACGATATCCGGCAACTGAAAATTTTGAAAAAAAATGAATGCTTTAAACCACCACGAATCATAAACCATTAACCAGATATCAATTTCGCATCTCGTCTTGAAAATTTAGATCTCAGCATGAGAGATATAACATGAAAAACCACTGATACTGGCAAAACTAATTTTCCACAAAATTTTAATATTTTTTCAAAAAAAAAATTTTTTTTTTAAATCTTTTTCAATTTTTTATTATAAAAACGAAAATTAAAAATCTAAAAATTTAAAATTTAAAATCTATTCTAAAACTAAATTAAACTAAAACATAAACTAAACCAAAATTAAATAAAATAAGTCCCTTAATTATTTATTTTATTTTTTATTTTTATTTTTTAAAACCAAACTAAGTCAAAAATCAAAAATCTAATTAAAATAAAATAAAAAATTTCTAATTTAAAACTAATTGCTAAATCTAAATTCTAAAACATAAATATAAAACATAAAATTAAAATCTATAAAAAAAAAACAAAACTATACAAAAAATTTTAAATCTAAACTAAACTAAAAATCAAATTAAAATCTAAATGAAAACCCCTTTTCCTTCCCTTTTTTATTTTTTTTATTTTTTTTTATTTTTTTTTATTTGATTTTATATTAGAAAAAGAAATGATTTAAAATAAAATCTAAAATCTAAAAATTTAAAAGCTTAACTTAAAAAATCTAAATTAAACTACGCTAAATGAAAACTAAAATTACAAAAATCTTTGAAAAACTAAACTATATTAAAAATAATTTAAGTCAAAAAACCTAAACAATAAACAATGAAAACGAATCAAATGAAAAAAAAAAAAAAAATTTACCCTACGCCTATCCCCTATTTATTTAAAAAAAAAATCTGAAGGAAATAAAAACTAAACTATAGAACTATAACCTAAATCGAATTCCCAAAAGAAAACCCTTTCAAATCTGCAAAGTAAATAACGTCAAATTTAAATCTGCTAAAGTATTGAACGGGTTACCAAAACGAAGTCGTAGATGAAAAAAAGACTCACGCATTCATGACTTACGCTGCTTCTGAAGGGTACGGTGTTAAAAAAATTTGAAACGCTTACTTACCAGATCTGCAGGACTACCAGATGACGGCGTTTTGAATGAAGAGGCGTGGATCGATTTTGAAGACGCGCAGGTGAAATCACAGTAATGCGTCACCAGCAATAACCGTTTAACAACTTACCTTAGGACGTGTATTTCAGCTGGAGCGGAATGGTTTCGACTGAGATCAGATCTGAGCAATTCTTTTAATACAGTATACCGTCTGCGTGAATAAAATCTGTGTAGCAACAAATTTTTGTTGATGCTCACGCTATCTGACGATTTCACAGTATGTCCACCACGTCAAAGCTTTACACATTGTTTGAAAACAACAACCAGACGGCAGAGATTTAAGGCGCGTGGGTATTTTGAAGCATCACATATAATCCGGGACCACGAGCCCAACAGAACTGGTTAACCGTATTTTCACTTGAAGCTTTTCATGCTGGATACAGTGAATGCGTTTCCTTTATGCAGTCAATGCACAAATTCAAGATTTTTTGCAGCTAGGAAGTTTTCACGTGGGTGACAGGACGGCCAAAACCCTTGAAACGAAATATGCTTCTTTCTATGCGTGATTTCTGGGCCTTGATCCTTCGACGGCCAGCCAAACAGATGGGCAAACGATCAACGCTGCATCTAGAGAAAACTTTCTATCGATTTTGTCTAGGGTCTGTAACCTGCAAGAAGAAAAAGAACTCAAGATGGAGTATGCCAGAAGCTAACCTAAAAACCCTAAGCCCTAATAAAAACTGTACAAAACAAGAATTTGAAACCCTAGATCAGAGAAAATTGAAACCCTAAGACAGCTGATTAATCTACAATTTTGGCCCCCTTAGCAGCCAGATTTAGCAGTAAGCACAGAAATATTTTAAAGAAAAGAAATTTCAGATTGTCACTGTGAAAAACTTCAGAAAATCTCTCATGCAGATCAGAAAAATAAAACTGAATGATAGACCCAGGATCAATTCCAACTGGGCTCAACAAAAAATGCTTGCGGGAGTTGGCTGGTTCAGCCGAGAACTTCCTCGAACGCCCACAAAATTCCTTCAGAAAATGTTTTTTGCACAGCTCAAAACAACCGTCAATAAAGAGGGAAAAATGCTGCTAGATCTCAGGAAGTAATGGAGATACCTGCCATTACTTCAGAAACCCTAACAGCACTCAAACCCCAGCAAGTGAACAAGATACCTGTGCTCACAATACTCTATAAAAAGCTATTATTAATGGTTGAAAATAACATATGCAGAAAATGAAATGATCTCACAGCATTCCCAGAGAGTAACACCAGCAAGATATGGACCCCAAAGTCTTCTTTTATTAACCAGAAACAGATTTACAAGAGAGCTTCTTCAGTCTTAGACTCACAGATCGAATCATCTGAAATGACCACCTAAGACCCTATATAAAGGAAATGATCCCAACGGCTAGTTCGAATGATCCATGTAGAAATGATCTCGACCGTTGATGAGGATCAAGACATCTCTTGATCTCATCCGTCGATTTATTCACTTAAAATATTATTATTTTTTAAATTTTTAAATTTTATTATTTTTTATTTATTTCATTTTTTTAAATTTTTTAATTTTTTATTATTTTATTATTTTATTTCATTTTTTAAATGGATCATCGAACTAAACCTTTGGAAACATCACCTAGGACCTAGGACTTAGGACTCACGAGGGGATTTAAAACATTTTTCGACCCTCAAGACACATTACATCATTACTTTTACAACTTACATCTCAAGGGGACAAGCCCGCTTAACACAGACCCTCATCAATCACCCAGTTCTGCGACACAACTATAATCTAGCAGATTAACACACTAGGATTCTCCTAAAGTTCTAATGACAAAATGCATCCCGGCTTTGGGGTCAGGTTTGAAGGAAAACTCTGCCGATCCATGGATCGGTGAGACAAAAAACCTTCCGGGACGTAGATTACCACTAGAAAGTTAGGTCCACCTAGGCAATACACATACACGACTCATGTCTGCTAAGATTATTTACAATTCATACATGCAGACTGGGTTTACAATCAAAATGATCAAGCTGCTGATGACTGCAGGATGGCACGGACACGCTGATCAGGTGCTGCCCTTTTCTTGCAAAGAAAAAGGGGGTGTATTGCATGGGTAGTTGACCGGTAGAGGTCAACACCTCTTCTTATACTTTTCCTGTTGGTCTTTCAACGGCCGAAATTAAATCTCTGATCAAGGGCTAAGATTAGATTTGGCTTGATCCATGACTTTTGGAACCTTCTAACCCAGTTTTATATTAATATCCATTAATATTTTATTTTTCCTAAGTTTAGACTTAGGAACTCCATTAAAAGTATTAATTATTTTAATATCTCCCAAATTGGTTAGAATCTGCCCAAACCATTTCTGGGTCTTGGAGATCTCATGTGCTTTAGCCTTTCCAACAATTTTCATGGCTAGGGCACATCCGATGCTACCCCAGATCAACACATGGTACATGAGTTACCCTGACCTTTGTTTTTCCGACCTTCTTCATTTGTCTTTTGCCTTATATTGATTTTTTTATTTTACTGTTCAGGGCTCTAGGGGATGAGAGCTTGTTGTGTATGATATAGCAATGATTACCCCCTTAAGGTGGGGCATTTCATCACCCACCAAGGATTGGGACATGCATGGGTGCCTTAATGTTGTAAGGGAGCACTCGTAGGGGACCTTAGGAACCAAGTTGATGGCTATAATGATATGGGGTAGAGCTCATGTTTGGCTTTTGCCCACGTGTTGAATTTTATTGTCTCAACCATCTTTTGCATTTTATGGTATTTTTTTTTTGTTTGTGGCCATGATATGCTTTTTATCCTTTTTTTTAGTTGCAACGACCTCTGGCGCATCGTTCCAGGCCCGACCCAGATATGTGAACAAGGGGAGTACCAGAGCCTTGTGAACCCAAAGAGGGAAGATTATGAAATAGAGCATATAATATGCGGAGGGGAGTGAAGAATGTGGAATGGGAAAAAGGGACCGCACTAACCAAATCGGGTTTTAAGTCAGTAGGGGATATCCCACGGGACTAGGGTTGAGGATTAACCCCCCATTTAAAGTGAGGGAACAAGAATACATTCAAAACCCTTCCTCCTTCCAAGTCCCCCAATAATCCATACCGAAGTGTGCCAAAGAAAAACAAGCATAAGCACCTGATTGGACAATGAAAGACATACCTTTAGGGATTGGATGCCCCACCTTCAAACATACGATCTTAACAGATGGGCGAGGGGACATATTGTTGAGAAATCTAGGGCATTAGGATTAAGTGATTTCTCTTGTCATGATAATTGCTTGTGAATGCTTTTTACTTCTTTAGATTAGATTCTTCTCTTGACTTAGATTATTATAGTGTTCTTTTTCGTCAAGCAACTACCAATCATAAACAATAAGGAGACAAGAGACATAGAATGTAGGCGATCAACCAGGGCCAAAACCTCCCCAACTTGAGAGGAAAACCCAAACGAGTTCTTCTTCTTATAGAAACTTTAGGTGACGAATACCAAGACCAAGACCCTTGACACAACAACCTTTCCGAGACCAAGTCACGAGACCCCTTTTCACTGCTTCTTCTCTTTGCCCAAGTCAACACAAGTCAAACTGGCTTCTTATACTGTTAATCTTGGCTGCTCTGAAATTTCGACTCCTTTCCACAGACTTGCAATCTTCGGCCTGTTTGTACCTCTACAATTCCACACGTGTGAGCTGATAGAGGGAAATTTGTGATGCTTTTCTCCTTCGCTTAGTTTGGAGACTTCTTCTTAAGGCTTCGACTAGCAAGAATGATGATTGGTGACTTCCTCAAAGGTTTCTCTAGGGACTGTTATGACCCTACTGTAGAAACCCTAATTTTTGCCACACGTGTGAAGAGAAATTACCCAAAAACAGTGTTGGACCTTTTCGCTCTTCTTTCCTTTCACTTCGCTGGTTATGAGACTGCTCCTTGTGATTTTCGCACTTCATCTTATTGCAGATTGCTTGACTGAATTGTCCTCCAAGTGATGCCGAGTGCTCCTATATATAGTGGTTTGTCCATGTGATATAGGCCGACTTGACCTTGTGCCTAGGCCGACATGCCATTCTAGAATCATCTTAATTTCCTTTTGTAGGCTGACTTCAAGGGGTGCTTGTGACAAGGTCTTGGAGGGTTAATGACTCAAACAAATTTTCTTTTTACAATGTATAACATGCCCAAAATGGGTCTTCATTTCTTGACATTGACTCACTAGACTTTATGACTTGATGACCAAACCTAATAGCTCACAATGGGAGCTTCAACTAAAAATAAAATTCCTTGAGCATGAAACCCATGACTCAAGCATTACAAAATAATTTTATTTTTCTTCTTTTCATCAATTACATAAAATCATGATTACACATGTCATTATGAAGACCGAACCTAGTTACATATTTCAACACATATGACTGGCTCAAGGAGTGGAGATCAACTAGCACAATAATGGCTACACTAGTGGCTGTCAGGGGTTGTTTGCTACCAGCAGAAGGCAAATCTAGGAAAAATTCTCTTATAGAGTCACCCACTGTTGGTGGGTAACAAAGCCAACTCTAACCCTCTACGAATCCAAGCTACCATGTGTTGTATAGGGCCCAATGTCAACTTCCAAGATGCAACCATTGGCCATTATCTACACAAGCAACCATCTTCATCTGGCTATCATGAAGAATGTCACCCAAGTTGTCAAGATATATCCAACGACCTAGGGAAGAATGCCAAGCAAGCACCCCACTAAGGTTAAGCAACCTCTAAGTAAATCATCTCCATTGTGCAAATCCATCAAATATCACCTAGGAATCCAAGCTACCATGTGTTGTCTAGGGCCTGTTTCAGCTCAAACTAGTAGGGGACCTAAAGGGAAAATGCTAGACTAAGGGCAACAAATGGAGACTTAGCCCACTGTCACCTCTGCTAAGGCTCCCTACTATCTATGGACTTTCAACAATGGGAGGAGAACCGGTATATTATGGAGTCACCAATCAAGGATAAACCAATAAGTGGATGCAGAGTGACCTAAATGATCCCTCTCTAGAAGAGGTTGAAGGATAGAGCTTGCTTGCTTTCTAAGCAAGGTACAATGTCTTCTAGGAGAAGGAAGGGAGGATTTGAGGGTTAGGTTTATGGGATATGACTTGTGAAGGAGTTTCCCAATCCCTAAAATCCTTGTTGAAATTGGTATCCCAGATGGTTCTTGAATAATTGTCTTTTCAAAGGAACGGGACCACACGGGACCAAGTGGACCCAGTCTAGGTTAGGAGGAAAGAGTTTAGCAACCAATGATATCCTTATCCTAGAGAAGGTGGGGGAAAGGATCAAAGAAAGAATATTCACTTAAAGGTGTTGAATTGATCCTATAAGGTACTAGCCTTGAGGATGTTAGGGCAAAGTTTGATCTCGGAGCTAGGGCTTGGCTTTTCTCACAACTCCACCGTCGGAATGCCCTCAAATTTGGAGGAGGTCTTGAAAAAATACCAGCGCATGAGAGGCTAGGAGATGGAACTTTTTGGAATGCTAGTTCACCGGGAAAATGATGCCCTAGGAGACCCAACTTGGCTAGACCTAGGAGAAGGTGAAAGAAGTTGATTTAAGGTGACCACCTTTTGGTAGATCAGTGCCTTAGTCTTCGGAGAATGGATTCTATGATGAATATGAGTGAGGACCCTCGGTTCTTAGTCAAGGAGGCCTCAAGACTACTTCGCTAGCCTTCTAAGTCAAAGAGAAGCAATGTCGCAACTTTTATAATTCGATGTACAAAAGATTATGACTTATCAAGATAAATTCGTTGATAGAATTACCCCTAGGAGATTTCATTCACATTACATGGCCCATACATTGAGAGATGCTATATAGAGACAAAATTCCACAATTTAAGCAGTAAATGCACGCAGCAATTAGCCCTAAAAATAGCGAAAATCCCAATTTAATGTATATGACAAAGTAAAACAACAATAGCATTAAAAGCATGTACTTACATGTAATAGAACATATTTAACCATCCACAATTTGACAATAGAGAGGCTCCAAGATAAGATAGACCAAATCCACACATCAAAATTCATCCATAAAGCTCTAATTCATCCTCTAAGAAAAAGTGTGAAATTCTCAAGAGAGAGGAGAGATCCAATCCATAGTGATAATGAGTAAATGAACTCATCTCACTTGTATTTATACACTAATGAGGAGTTCGACATTAGTCTCCTTGACCTACATAAGCCCCAAAAATAAAATAATGTGCTAATAATCTAATTTTTGGTGACAAGCCCGCCAAACTAACTCACAAATGAAAGAATAAGCATCTCAAGAGGTCAAATAATAATCTATGCATGTCATAAGGCCCTCTAAGAGGTCTAATGAGGTCCATGGATGCCATAATGAAGAGTAGGACCCTCAAAAGGTGATAGACAAAGGGGTTGGCCCCTTGTTCCCCAAACAATAAACTTGTGGTACTCCCAATGGGTGTGGGGGCACAATAATAACCTCATGGGTCTCCAAATGAGTCAAAGATGCCTGTAGATCATCTGCAAGGGCCTTGATGATGGTCTAGGGGATGCCACATCATCCTACAAATCCTAGGTCAGCTCCCAAGTGCATGATACATCTATGGGGCCGGTTGGGCAAAGATGAACCAGGTGCATCTTCCTCATCCAATCGGAGTATCTCGAGCATCTTTGACCATCCGCAGGGATCCATAGAGTGTTGTCTATAGTTGTGGAGACCCATGGCTCTCAACACACACCCTTCATGTGCCAATGTAGCCCTCTAGAGGATTAGGACCCCGTATAGGGAGACCACACCCAAGATGGAGACCATTTGCAATCCTGCATAAGATCCAAAGTGTCCCCTAGCCTTCCAGTACAACAAGTCATCAGGGAAATCGAGTAAATGAGCTTACCAACCATGGACCACAGGTGGGGACTTCATAATGGTCTGCCCTTCCATAATGGGCTTCGAGATGTGCCAATGTCTCCTAAACTCCAAATGGGGTTAACCAAGTATCCTATTAGGTCGTTTCTACATTTAATGGGGATAATATTTTCAAAGTACATCCTTTAAAAGGTGGTGGCATGTGATAGATAGGTAATGAAGCAGGGGATGAAAGGGGCAACCCTGGGCCACATGCTAGGGTACAAGGGTAGCTAATAAAGGGAAGCCAACACTTGGATTTATAATGTATAGGAGGGAGCAATCGTGGTACATGAGGTGCCCCGGCCTTGATTTTTCCACCCTTCTTTATATGCCTTTTCTCTTTTTATGATTTTCTTTAATTAACTGCTCGGGGCTCAAGGGGTAAGAGCATGGTGCGTAAGATATAGCAATGAATACCCCCTTGTAAGGTAGGGCGGTTCATTTCCCACCAAGGGTTGGGACAATCATGAGTTCCTATATGATGGAGGAGCTCATATAACCTGTGGGAACCAAGGTGATGGCCATGACGATGGGGTAGAGCTCATGTATCGAATTTTGCCCACATGCTAAATGTGTTTGTCCCGGCCATCTTTTGCGTTTTGTGGTACATCTCGTGTTGAATGTGGCCAAATATGCTTTTGTCTTTCTTTTTAGCTGCATGAACCTCTAGGGCATCATTCCAAGCCTGATCCAAAGTGTGGGAAAGGGGAAGGGGCAATCTAGCCCTCTGTGGACCTAGGTGGGAGAAATGATGAATGGGGTAAGAATGAGTGGAAAGGAGTGATATAAGCGGATAAGGGAGAGGGACCACGCAACCAAAATCGGTCTTTCCCGTGAAATACCATCCCTAAAGCCAAGTGGTCAATAAAAGAGGTCCTACAAGACTAGAATGCAAGGTTAATATCCAAAAGGGGTATAGGGTACAAGAGCACAGACCTAACCCATTATTTCTGTTGAATCCCCCCATTAATACGTGCCCAGAAGTGTCCATGATAAGCAAACTACAATACTCAATTACCAAATGACAAGGCATACCTTTAGGTTCGGGAGGCCCACCTTCAAACATACGATCATGGCAGATGGGCGAGGGACCACATGGTTGGCTCAAGTGGCGGAGAAATGGCACAATGAGCTAGCTAGTGGCTGCAAGGGGCTGTTGGCTGCCGGCTGAGGACCATCTTGGAGAAAACAAAATTCACCTAGGGATATCACCCACAAAATGGCGGGTAACAGGGCCCAATGCCAACCTCCAAGATGCAAACACAGGCCATTCTCCATGCAAGCAACCATTTTCATGTGGCTATCATGAAGAATGTCACCCAAGTTGTCAGTAGATCTCCAATGCCCTAGGAAAGAATGCCAAGCAAGCACCCCACTAAGGTTAAGAAACCACTAACTAAACCATCTCCATTGTGCAAATCCATCACAGACCATCTAGGGGCCGAACATACACACATACCCCAAATCTCATGAACCACCCCCAAATATGGTGTAAATAATATGTTGCAGGAAACAGTCCCTGAGGTGGCTTCCTTGTACCTGAAACTCCCTAAAACGCCAAAACATCGTCGAAACACAGCTGAAACGTCTGATTGGCGTTTTCGGATTTAATATAACACTGCTGAAACGTCTGAGTGGGGCCCTTCTATGGCCAAAATAGATTTAATATAACACTAAATTTTATGTCTAATCACTTCACAAACTAATTTATCTCTAATCAATCCATGTTCTAGTTCTGCTAAAAAAGCAACTTGTTCTACTTTTGTTTATGAAGATGATGATTAGGATTATAACATATGTAAATGTACTTGTCATTAGCATATGTTATGTTTCTTTTTCAGACATATAGCCACATAAAAAGGCTGATTTTGGATGTAAAGCCTCATGTATAAAGGTTGATTTTCGGACCTTCGATGTACAGCCTCATTTATAAATGATAATATTGGATTTTGAATCATTTAATCATCTATGAGAGTTAACATAAACTGAGTTTTCTTTCTAAAATGTCATTTATGTGTCTTATTCTTTTTTCTTGCAAGATGCGTTATTAACTTATTTATAAAAGAAATTGTATATATATATATGATGTTTCACCCGACGTTTCCATTTTTGGGGGGTCACGTTTCGAGCCGTACCAATTTCGGAAACTTCCAGAGGTTTCAGCGTTTCGTGCAACTTAGTGTAAACACTTTTGGAGTAACTCGAATGATAACATTTTCTTACTCTAATGATTAATTACCATAAGGGCACATGGAATAACAAAATAGAGTTGACCACTCTAAATTTTATGTGTCAACAGTGTTGTAAGTTTAATCAGAATGAGCATGCAGAGAAAAACAAACCAGCATGGACCAATTTTAACAGGTAAATAGGATTGTGTTATTCCCAATAGAGTACCTTTTGTCAAATAATCCCAGGATGTTAATGCGTTAAATGTGGGATTGGATTAAGAAGGTCAAAAACATTTTAATGCTAACTTTGATCATTCTCTTAGAAGCTTTTCACATGAAATGGTTTATTTCTTAAGCCATTATTAAACTGCTTTTGAATGGACTGAAGCAAAATTCAATGCAGATAAGAAAGGCCTTTTTCCTTTTGCTTTCTGTTTGCCTGTTTAGGTGTTTTCTCCTTATCAATGGAAAATTCTGATTTCATGGTTGAATTGGCACAACATATTTACCTATTAAGTGGTTTTCTTTACCGTGTATTAGACAAAGCCACCCTCGAGCACAGACGTAAGCATGTTCATACATACATTTATCCCGAGAATAAGACAAAACTTGGAAACAAGACACCAAAGGAGGTTCCACGTGATATCATAGTTGCATTGGAATATTATTACAAAACTTCATCTTAGGAAAATACCAAAAGCCTAAAAGCCATTATGTTAACCCCTCAAATTTATTTGGCCTTTTATAGCTAAAGCACAAGAGAAGGCAGAAAATGCAGCTACAAAGCAATGATCAGACTATAATAACAATAAAAAGGAACTGTATATCTCACCTTGAATAAACCTCCAAACCAGAATCTGCAAGGAATAAGATCAAAATAAGTATTCCCCTTCTCTGTATCTCTCTCCTCTCTGTCTCTCTCCAACTGAACCCATGAAGAACCCTAAGATACATAAAATGTCTTTTCTTCAACAAAGAATAGAATACATCAGAGGATTAGCAATAAGGAAAATAACAAACACCATTGGTATTAATGACTCAGAAAATAAGCTACACAACACTATGTGACTAATCCCCTAAATTCTCTACATAAAAATGCATACCAAACAACCATTCAAACAATCAGGATGTGAAAAAACAAATTTTAACCATATCCAAACCATATGTTTTGGTGTTGTCTAATGAGGCCACAATTTCACCCAGATGGTGAAATTCTCGCCAGAATTCAGTGAGAATTTTTTCAAGAAATCTAATCCTGGGAGTGTTTGAATGGTTTTTTTGATGGTGGAAATGTATTCAACACCATCAAGAACTTCTGTGGCACCCAAAATCCTGATGTTTGACAACTATAATCAGGATTTCCAAAAATTTCCAACGGATTTTTTCAAAATAATGCTGGAATTTCCATTATTTTCTGGGCAAAATTGTGGCCTTCTTAGACTACAGCATATGTTTTTGCTGCAGAACTATCGTAGACATCTAATGGATAAATCACCAGACTTCTCTCCGTGGCTAAGAGTATATTTAACAGTATGAAGTATACTATCCTGCTTATCATGTTTTCAATACACTAACTGGAAGCTTCTCCATGAAGCTATGTCTAGAATGAAATTATGGGCATCTCCATCCCAAGTAGTTAACTAAATTACATAGTTTTGAGATATACAAAAGTTAAATAATTATTTTTCTACGCTAACTGTCTATATCTTTCTTTTTCAAAATCACTTCTAGTAAACCATCAAATTATGAAAGTTGTAGATTTGATACCCGATGGTTTTACACATATTTATAAAATGCCATTGAAAATTATTTGACAACAATATATCAATAGCATTTGAAAGATAGATTCGAAAACCTAGAAAGAGGACACAGTCTCCTAACAATCAATGTTACCCTAATTTTTTACTGCTGCGAAGAACACATTCGAGTATTTCTACCTGTTATTTGCCCCTTTTCTTCCAATAAAGCCAAAACCAAGAAAAGCAAATGAGAAAACAAATTTTACCACAATTCCATAAGTCGAAAATAATCTTAAATTAGTAACCGAAAAGGATTTGCAGGGTAATTCAATTTAATTTTCACATTGAAAATATGAACAACGTATTGTCGCATAGATTGACACGACAACGCTCAGACCGAGCGCTGTCACTCTGATCCCCGATCCCTCCGTTTAAGCCTGTCTCCCGCGGCTAAGGGGGGTAGACCCTATGAGATAATGAAGACCAACTGCCAAACAGTTGGTTGGGAGACACGAGACACGATGTGATAAGCACTAGATGGATTTGATTAATTTAGCAGACCAGTGCCTTAAGAGATTGTTATTAAAACGATTACTTGTTAGATGATATAGAAACATAAACCGTGAACAGCAATCATTTGTCATCACAATGCTCTTAGAATGATCAAAACGATATCCAGCAACTGAGAATTTTAAAGAGATGAATGCTTTAAACCACCACGAGAATCATAAATCATTAACCAGATATCATATTTCGTATCTCGACTTGAAAATTTAGATCTCAGCATGAAGGATATAACATGAAAACAACTGAATCTGGTAAAAATAATTTTCCACAAATTTATTTATTTATTTATTTTTATTTTTTTTTAATTTAAATACAAACAAAAAGAAATTTTCTAATCTAAAATCTAAAATCCTAAAAATCCTTTTTAAAATTTTTTATTTTTATTTTTTATATTATAAAAATGAAAATTAAATAAAATCTAAAAATTATAAAAATTTAAAACAAAAATTAAATCAAAGTCAAAACTAGAACTACGCTTGACCATGTTTTGATTTTATAAATGTATTCTAAAACAAAATTACAAAACAAAAAAAATGAAAAAAAACTATCGTTAACCTAGACGTGACCACAACAAAAATTTCACTGCGTAAAACACTATACCCCTGTGCATTAAAATGAAGAGCCCGACCCCGTATTGAAACGCAGAATAAGAATTCGAAAACACAGTTAGACGAAGGAGGGCAGAATGAATCGATTTTACCTTGCGTCTGAAGAATTAACTTGAGTGTGAGCGTGCTGAAGATGAACGGAAGCGGAGTGACCCGATCGAGGCAGCTTGGATCTCACCTAGTGCTGACTGGTATCGTTTGATCACGTGGAGGTGGATGAAATGCACGCGTTTCCCTTTTGATGGCGGCTCTGGATAGCTTGCATATGAAATGATAAACTTGGAAACTCTTTGTCGGCGGCAGCGTTGATAAACTCGAGCTCAGGGATGCGTGGTGATGGATCTTTCTGCGGTTAGGAGAACACTGAGATTGTTTGGAAATGGCAGACAGTTTTCCGAAAACTTCTACGTGAGAATGCACAGGGGCAGACAGGTTTAAACGCTTCTCCTTTTATCAGTAAATGCACGTCCGCAATACCAGATAACCCTGAGCCGTTGATACTTCGTAGAAATCGAAACCTGGCGTGATGGCCTGAGACAACAGCGTGTTTTGGTTTGGCGCCCACGTTGAAACTGGCTATTTTGTCTGAGCGGCTGGAGCGGAATAATTTTTCAAGTGAACTGGTTGAAAACCGATGTCAAGGGTATTGTGAAACGACCACGTCTCTGGCTGCGTTATCTATGATGAATCACTTGACCAGATCCACGCAGGCGACTGAGAAGGCAGAATCCGTAATCCGGCTCAAGCAATACAGGCACAGTTGATGTATTGTTGTGTGAAATGGTAGCTCAGAAAAACCCCAACATGTATTTTGAGGCTTTGGATCAAGCCTGTAACCTGCAAGAGAAAGAGAACCTAAAATGGAGTATGCCAGAAACTGAACTAAAAACCCTAAAACCCCAATGAAGACTGCATAAAACAAAAATTTGAAACCCTAGATCAGAAAAATTTGAAACCCTAAAACAGCTGATTAAATTTACAGATTTGGCCCCTTAACAACCAGATTCAACAATAAGCACAAAAATATTTTAAAGAATAAAAATTTTAGTTTTTCACTGTGAAGAACTTCAGAAAATCTTCATGCAAATCAGAAAAATAAACTGAATGATAGACCCAGGATCAAATCCAACTGGGCTCACCAAAAAATGCTTGCGGGAGTTGGCTGGTTCAGCCGAGAACTTCCCCTAACGCCCGTTAATTCTTCTTCAGTAAGGGTTTTCTGCACAGCTCAAGACAACCATCAGTAAAGAGGGCAAAATTGCTGCTAGATCTCAAAAAGTAATGGAGATACCTGCCATTACTTCAGAAACCCTAACAACACTCAAATCCTAGCAAGTGAGCAAGATACCTGTGCTCACAATACTCTACAATTAGCTATTATTAATGGCTGAAAATAAAATATGCAGAAAATTAAACAATCTCACAGCATTTCAAGAGAGTAACACCAGCAAGATATGGACCCCAAAGTCTTCTTTTATTAATCAGAAACAGATTTACAAGAGAGCTTCTTCAGTACCAGACTCACAGATCTTATTCCAATCCTGGCGAAAATGACCCCTAGCACCCTACTTAAAGGAAATGACTCCAACGGCTAGTTCAAGTGATCCATGCTGAAATGATCTCGACCGTTGATGAGGATCAAGACATCTCTTGATCTCATCCGTCGATTTATTAAAAAATAATATTTTGCATGCATTCACTTAAAATATTATTATTTTATTATTTAGGGTTTTTACTCTATTTTTTAATTTTTTATTATTTTTATTTTTTTTATTTCATTTTTTTATTTTTTAATTATTTTATTATTTTATTTATTTTATTAAATGGATTATCGAACTAAGCCTTTGGAAACATCACCTAGGACCTAGGACTTAGGACTCATGAGGGGAATTAAAACATTTTCCAACCCTCAAGACACATTACATCATGACTTTTACAATTTACATCTTAAGGGGACAAACCCACTTAACATAGACCCTCATAAATCACCCAGTTTCTGCGACACACTTATAATCTAGCAGATCAACACACTAGGATTCTCCTAAAATTCTAATGACAAAATCCATCCCGGCTTTGGGGTCAGGTTTGAAGGAAAACTCTGTCGATCATGGATCGGTGAGACGAAAAACCTTCCGGGACGTAGATTACCATCAGAAAGTTAGGTCCACCTAGGCAATTTACATACATGACTCATGTCTGCTAAGATTATTTACAATTCATACATGCAGACTGGGTTTACAATCAAAATGATGAAACTGCTGATGACTGCAGGATGGTTCGGACACGTCGATCAGGTGCTGCCCCTTTTTTTGCAAAGAAAAAGGGGTGGACTGCATGGGTAGTTGACCGGTAGTGGTCAACATCTGGCTCTACTTGGGGACACGTTGCTGCTTGCAGGAATGTGAGAATCCAGAATCTGTATCCATACAACACAAAAATAAGTAGTGTCCATCCAAAAAATCATCATATACATTAAGCGCAGGAAAAGATAAAAGCTCTTCATTTATTAAGTATCTAAAACAGAAATAAAAATGCGGAAAAAACAAGGAGTAGGGTTAGAAATACGATACAAAAGATGCCCCATGGCATCACATGTGTTCAATAAAGTGCATACTGAGTGAAAATCCAGAATCTGTATCCATACAACACAAAAATAAGTAGCGTCCATCCAAAAAATCATCATATACATTAAGCGCAGGAAAAGATAAAAGCTCTTCATTTATTAAGTATCTAAAACAGAAATAAAAATGCGGAAAAAACAAGGAGTAGGGTTAGAAATACGATACAAAAGATGCCCCATGGCATCACATGTGTTCAATAAAGTGCATACTGAGAATTTGCCTGCTTTCAGGCAAATCTGTCGGCTGCTTGTCGGATGTGCCATGTCCAATTTTGCATATGGTAGGACTTTTTCCTATCCGAAAATCAAGCTGCTCGCGGCCATCTGATGCGTCAAATCTTCTTCTCATTTTCTTTCTCTTGCGCTTTTTCTTTCTAGCTGGTTGTATGACTGATGACACGGAACTTTCTGTTTCAAAACTATCAGATGAAGTAAGTAAGATATGCGCGCTATGTCTTTCTTCATCTTGCATCTGATCTTTATCATTTTTAAGTCTATCTGGATCTCCTTCAATTAACCATCTTTCAATCGAATCAATAACCTTTTCATAATAAGATGGAACTTGTTGTAACAAATGAGAAGGCTCTGGATCTGTTGATGTTCCCTGGTTTCTCTTATCTTCCAATTGCTGAAACCTTTGAACTTGTATTCTAATGGCATCCATCTGACTAGAGTGTTGAACCTTTATATCACTGATTTGTCTGGCATGATGTTCTTCCATGTCTTTTATTACTTTATCATTCTTTTCCTTTATGTCCATCAAGCAATGCTGCATGGAGTTTATTTCTTCTCTATGATTTGCTTGCATGGTGGCCAACTGATTATTATGATCAAATGTCATGATAGTCATTTCTTCATCCATAGTTAATAACTTGTTTTGCATAGAATCAATTTCCCTATCATGATCAGCTTTCATGGTCACCATATTTTCCTCTAAGACTGACATCTTGCTTTGCATGATTCTAATTTCTGTCTCATGATTAGTCTTTATAGCCTCAATTTCTTTAGCATGCTAATTTTGCACAATCTCCATCTCCCTATTACGTTTTTCCAGATGGGTGCATAAAGTTTTAACATCATTGATAAGATTAGTTTGATTGCTTTCCATATTTTTACCAGCATCATTAGATCTTGCATAATTTGCTTTTGCTCTTCCTTTTCATTGTCATTTATCCCTGCCCTTCCACTATCATGAACTTGGTCTGATATGGTGGATGACACATTCTGACATGAAGAATCGTCTTGGGATCTTTCACCATCAGCTGGACCTTTTATCAAATTACTTTCATTCTGTTGCACAATTTTAGAGGCAGAAGGTAAGCTGTTTGGATAACCATATTTATCTTTAAAAGCATTAACAATGTCTTCTAAAGAAGTGAAAGAATCCTTAGGAAAATTGTTAAACCAATTCAAAGCAGCATCTTCTAAAGAAAGGACAAATAGACGCATCTTGATATCTTCATGATTAAACTGAGGGGATCTACAGTATATGATCATGATGCGAGTAAACAAGCCTAGATGCCTTCTAACAGCGATTGGATCACCACCCGAGAAAATAGGTAACTTAGGAATGGCATCTTCCGGAAAATCATGGAGACGTTCAGCAAAACGACAGGGCTTAAATGAATAATCCATGATGAATGATAAAGGATTAAAAGGATGATAGAACTAGATATCTGCTCAAGAAAATCAATAGATGAAAACAGTGGAGTCGCCACTTGAACAATGAATCTGATTCTAAGATCCAAAAAGCAATCAACAAACAGATATGCAGGAGGCTTTCTTGTCTGGGAAAATAAATGAAATGGAGTCGCCACCCAAACAAGAAACAAACAGAAGAGATGCTGAAAAATAAGGCAATAAAAGATCAAAATGATAACCCCAACGTTTGAATTTGCCAGCTCAAATGAGAGATGAGAAAGATGAGAAAATGAATGTCGATGAAACTCCAGGAACAGAAAAACGACGCCAAAAAATGTTGGTGTTGCCAGGCCAAGTGAAAAGGTAAAAATGAGAAGGAAGAATGTCGTTGAAACGCCGAGAAAACAATGTCCCTGGCAACGGCGCCAAAAAATGTTGGCGTTGCCGGCTCAAACGAATGATAGACAGATGAACGATGAATGATGAAAAGATGATGAAATGCCGAGAAAACAAAGTTCCCCGACAACGGCGCCAAAAAATGTTGTCGCACAGATTGACACGACAACGCTCAGACCGGGGGCTGTCACTCTGATCCCCGATCCCTCCATTTAAGCCTGTCTCCCGCGGCTAAGGGGGGTAGACCCTATGAGATAATGAAGACCAACTGCCAAACAGTTGGTTGGGAGACACGAGACACGATGTGATAAGCACTAGATGGATTTGATTAATTTAGCAAACCAGTGCCTTAAGAGATTGTTATTAAAACGATTACTTGTTAGATGATATAGAAACATAAACCGTGAACAGCAATCATTTGTCATCACAATGCTCTTAGAATGATCAAAACGATATCCAGCAACTGAGAATTTTAAAGAGATGAATGCTTTAAACCACCACGAGAATCATAAATCATTAACCAGATATCATATTTCGTATCTCGACTTGAAAATTTAGATCTCAGCATGAAAGATATAACATGAAAACAACTGAATCTGGTAAAAATAATTTTCCACAAATTTATTTATTTATTTATTTTTATTTTTTTAATTTAAATACAAACAAAAAGAAAATTTCTAATCTAAAATCTAAAATCCTAAAAATCCTTTTTAAAATTTTTTATTTTTATTTTTTATATTATAAAAATGAAAATTAAATAAAATCTAAAAATTATAAAAATTTAAAACAAAAATTAAATCAAAGTCAAAACTAGAACTACACTTGACCATGTTTTGATTTTATAAATGTATTCTAAAACAAAATCAAACAAAATTACAAAACAAAAAAAATGAAAAAAAACTATCGTTAACCTAGACGTGACCACAACAAAAATTTCACTGCGTAAAACACTATACCACTGTGCATTAAAATGAAGATCCTGACCCCGTATTGAAACGCAGAATAAGAATTCAAAAGCACAGTTAGACGGAGGAGGGCAGAATGAATCGATTTTACCTTGCGTCTGAAGAATTAACTTGAGTGTGAGCGTGCTGAAGATGAACGGAAGCGGAGTGACCCGATCGAGGCAGCTTGGATCTCACCTAGTGCTGACTGGTATCGTTTGATCACGTGGAGGTGGATGAAATGCACGCGTTTCCCTTTTGATGGCGGCTCTGGATAGCTTGCATATAAAATGATAAACCTGGAAACTCTTTGTCGGCGGCAGCGTTGATAAACTCGAGCTCAGGGATGCGTGGTGATGGATCTTTCTGCGGTTAGGAGAACACTGAGATTGTTTGGAAATGGCAGACAGTTTTCTGAAAACTTCTACGTGAGAACGCACAGGGGCAGACAGGTTTAAACGCTTCTCCTTTTATCAGTAAATGCACGTCCGCAATACCAGATAACCCCGAGCCATTGATACTTCGTAGAAATCGAAACCTGGCTTGATCGCCTGAGACAGCGGCGTGTTTTGGTTTGGCGCCCACGTTGAAACCGGCTATTTTGTCTGAGCGGCTGGAGCGGAATAATTTTTCAAGTGAACTGGTTGAAAACCGATGTCAAGGGTATTGTGAAACGACCACGTCTCTCGCTGCGTTATCTATGATGAATCACTTGACCAGATCCACGCAGGCGACTGAGAAGGCAGAATCCGTAATCTGGCTCAAGCAATACAGGCACAGTTGATGTATTGTTGTGTGAAATGGTAGCTCAGAAAAACCCCAACATGTATTTTGAGGCTTTGGATCAAGCCTGTAACCTGCAAGAGAAAGAGAACCTAAAATGGAGTATGCCAGAAACTGAACTAAAAACCCTAAAACCCCAATGAAGACTGCATAAAACAAAAATTTGAAACCCTAGATCAGAAAAATTTGAAACCCTAAAACAGCTGATTAAATTTACAGATTTGGCCCCTTAACAGCCAGATTCAACAATAAGCACAAAAATATTTTAAAGAATAAAAATTTTAGTTTTTCACTGTGAAGAACTTCAGAAAATCTCTCATGCAAATCAAAAAAATAAACTGAATGATAGACCCAGGATCAAATCCAACTGGGCTCACCAAAAAATGCTTGCGGAAGTTGGCTGGTTCAGCCGAGAACTTCCCCTAACGCCCGTTAATTCTTCTTCAGTAAGGGTTTTCTGCACAGCTCAAGACAACCATCAGTAAAGAGGGCAAAAATGCTGCTAGATCTCAAAAAGTAATGGAGATACCTGCCATTACTTCAGAAACCCTAACAACACTCAAACTCTAGCAAGTGAGCAAGATACTTGTGCTCACAATACTCTACAATTAGCTATTATTAATGGCTGAAAATAAAATATGCAGAAAATTAAACAATCTCACAGCATTTCAAGAGAGTAACACCAGCAAGATATGGACCCCAAAGTCTTCTTTTATTAACCAGAAACAGATTTACAAGAGAGCTTCTTCAGTACCAGACTCACAGATCTTATTCCAATCCTGGCGAAAATGACCCCTAGCACCCTACTTAAAGGAAATGACTCCAACGGCTAGTTCGAGTGATCCATGCTGAAATGATCTCGACCGTTGATGAGGATCAAGACATCTCTTGATCTCATCCGTCGATTTATTAAAAAATAATATTTTGCATGCATTCACTTAAAATATTATTATTTTATTATTTAGGGTTTTTGCTCTATTTTTTAATTTTTTATTATTTTTATTTATTTATTTATTTTTATTTCATTTTTTAATTTTTTAATTATTTTATTATTTTATTTATTTTATTAAATGGATCATCGAACTAAGCCTTTGGAAACATCACCTAGGACCTAGGACTTAGGACTCATGAGGGGAATTAAAACATTTTCCAACCCTCAAGACACATTACATCATGACTTTTACAATTTACATCTTAAGGGGACAAACCCACTTAACATAGACCCTCATAAATCACCCAGTTTCTGCGACACACTTATAATCTAGCAGATCAACACACTAGGATTCTCCTAAAATTCTAATGACAAAATCCATCCCGGCTTTGGGGTCAGGCTTGAAGGAAAACTCTGCCGATCATGGATCGGTGAGACAAAAAACCTTCCGGGACGTAGATTACCATCAGAAAGTTAGGTCCACCTAGGCAATTTACATACATGACTCATGTCTGCTAAGATTATTTACAATTCATACATGCAGACTGGGTTTACAATCAAAATGATGAAACTGCTGATGACTGCAGGATGGTTCGGACACGTCGATCAGGTGCTGCCCCTTTTTTTGCAAAGAAAAAGGGGTGGACTGCATGGGTAGTTGACCGGTAGTGGTCAACACAACGCATCAACCAATTTAAAGTAACAAATTGCAAAAACCCTAACCATGATGTAAAACCCTACAAAAGTATGGCTATTGGTGTTACCCATCGAGAAATGCCAATCTAGAAGGCGCTAAAGTTGCAAAACACAAGAAAAAAATTGCAAAAAATATGTAAATGCTCAGTTTTTATTGTTCATAGCACAAGTATTGATCTTGTTCGTTATGGTTGATCCACATACACATCCCGAAAGCCCTACTAGTACTTCAGCTACATTATCTACTACTTGCACCTTCCTAATTCTAAAACCAGTTTGGGAGTTAGAGAGCAGTAAATAAATGATAATGTTCATTAATAGGTTGACAAAGTCATATGCAAGTTTTAGTTCTATTCAAAATTTCCTTTCAATGACATCTGATCCCTTTAATTGCAAGCCATGGTTGATGTTAGTGTTGTATGTGGCCCAAGTTTGAAGTCCCCTTCTTCTATGACTTCTAGGTAGGATCCTAGCTGATCATTTACAAGACATGAAATAAATTCTTAATTGTGTCAAGACTAATACATTTTATGAATTGATACATGGCATATATAGTGATACGAATTGTGCCAAGACTAGTACTTTGTTCCAGGGAATGTCATTCTCTTGGGCGACTTCAATGTCAAGACTAGCACACTTTAGATATTGGTACATGGTATATCTAAGGATATCCTTTGGTGTTGATCTACATAGAGCTTTAGTAGATGGTATTGGTCTCATTTATGCATATGGAAAATATCTTCTCCCTCTTAGAGCATCACACGAACTCCTTAATGATTTTTAATGCTACCTAACATTACCAACTCCACTTGTTCCCCTCATAGTGGCAATGTTAATGTGGTAGGCTATGTCCTAGCCAACCAAGATATGCTTCCTCACGTCTTACATCTCTTTACCATCCAACCTCCCTCTCACAAGCCATACCTACTGTTGCACCCATTTTCTCAACATTCCAAGGAAGTAGGATCCGGAAGCGCGAAGGAAATTTTTTTAAAGTTCAGAATCATTAGCCAGCAATTCTTATTTCAATGTAAACCCATTCTGCAAGTTTATAGTGTAAATGATGTTAGTAAAACCGTGTATTTATGTAAAAACCTAGGTAAGCCTATTATTTTGGCGATGAATTTCATCCTAAGAGGTTTTCGTCTCACTGATTATCTGTGTTTCTAAACACGGATAATCGGCAAAGTTTTTCCCTCCAACCTCACCCCAAAATAATAGGCCCATGCATTCCTTGATTGGCAGCTCTACGCATGGGAAGGTTAAGATGTGTCATCCTTTGGTTTAGTGGTTGATATTACATGAGAGATGGCTCCCTTTGGTTCACACTTGCCATCCACCTGCCTCACACATGGAGAACTCGCATTTTTTGATGGGAGATCCATTGCCACACTTGAGGAATTCGATTGGTTGGACTTCACATGTGTCATGCCTACTCTACAGTTCGGGTTCGATTTGCTCTTCTTCGGATCTTCTCCAATCACACTTGTCACATGGTGTCTCGCTCAGGGTTTTCTCCCATTTCTCTATTTAAAGGAGCTTTGGGCTCTCACTTTGTAACCTTGATACGAGCTCGTGTGCTTGCGGAAGCTTTGCTATTGTGTATTTTGCAATATCAAAAAGACTTTGGGGTTACATTTGAGGTGTTGTTCTCATCGTGTATGGTAATATCTTGATCATTTGCTTTTATTTGTCTACTCATTTCATTATGCTATTATTTCCATTATGCTTTTCAAGTTGTGTTGATGTATAGCTATCTTACATTGGCATGAGGTTTATTTACTTTCTCTAGATAGAGAACGCTTTAGTTGATGTCCAATATATCTCTAAAATTTTCTCATCATTGCATGTGATTAAACCCATATGGATCTAATTTGTCTATGTGAAGTTGTGTAGAAGACTTTTCCTTGGATCAAGCTTCAAGCGTGAGGAAAAGTTCTTGAAGGAACCAACCCATTCTTGAAAATATTCGAAGGAGAACCCACATTTGTTAATTCTCAAGGCCTCATCTTTTGACTTGTCCTACAAAGAATTTTGGCCTTGGTTCATATATCGAGTATAATCCATTTAAAATTTCTCTCTCAAAATCTTGTGCTTCATTATTATAATTTTGTTATTCAAAAGCTTAATAATGACTAAGCAAAGAGGAGAGTTTACTCATACTCTTTAGCTTAGCCCTTGTAGATTATATTGTATATATACATTGCATTTTCTTGACTTGTTTCATAGCTAACACTTGATTTGTCTTGCAGCCATCACTAATTTGTTCTTGTGGCAACTTGCCTGAATTATTGTTTAAAACATTTAACAAGTTGTTTGCGAGACCTTGGGCACACATTTTCAGGCTAATATTTAAGAAGGTCGTGGGCATTTAAGGCTTCATTTCATGCAAGGCCATGTTCCACCTTGACAGCAGCACTATTCCCTAACTAGGTTGTAGGCTAAAGGAGGCCTAGTTTTAAAATTGGAAACTAGGGCCAAATTCCACTTTGGACTGCTCAATTGATGGAGATGATTATTGCATTGAATTCCTCTTTTCCAAAGGACCAAAATCGACCTAAAAATCATCAAATTTGGACAAGGAAAAATATCTTTTTGAGGTCAAGCCCACACATGTGCAAATTGTCAAGGTCAGCCTCATCATCATTAGGCCCAATGGACATGTCATTTGACCCTCAACGACTTGTATGAATAAGGGAGACCTCAAACCTCATTTGGCATCATCACAAATCATCATTTCTCTCCTCATTTGATTGGGTCGCACAAATTGTAGGAGCAACTCTTCTTCTCTCACACATGTCACTGAAAGAGGATGAATTTCAGGAGGCCGAATTTCAAGATCTGTTGCAGGGTTTGACCAACGTTGACCAAGGCTATTTTGACCTCCTTTGACTGTGTTTTTTGTGCCAGAAATTCTATTTTCGAGCACTGCATTGATTGGCACAAAAACCAAGGTTTTCGAGGCTTGTTGACCAAGCTGACAGCAAGCTTAACCGTAGGACAGAAGTGCAAACTTTTACCAAGTTTGACCAACTATTTTGAAATTGTTTTGCGTTGACTTTGACCAGCAAAGAAGGTCGAGTTTGACTGAGTTTGATCGAGCTACATTGTGGATTGTATGTTGTTGCGTTGATTAGCGTTGACTTTCTGGTTAGGGTTGTTGACTGCTACTATTTGGAAACAGGAAATCACAGATTGACTGGGTTGTTTTGGACAATGGTTTTGATCATCTATTGGCAAGTCAATATTGATTTTATTGTACTCTCTCTCTTTATTGAACATTTGATATAATAATAAGAAGAATTGATCAAAGGGTTTTCCCCATCTTGGGGTTTTTCCTTGGCATTCGCCAAATTCTGGTGTTCTCTTGTCTTGGCTTGTCTTCTGCTTTTATTGTTCATGTTCTATCTACAGTTTGTATCAATGTGATGATTAATGTGATTGTTATTGGAAATTAAATTGGAAATTGTCATTGGGCTAACCAAATGATATTGAAGAAATTGTTGCAAGCATAGAACATACCATTGTTAACTAAAATTAACATGGTTTCAAAGCCCAGGTGAAAACAAAGCCCAAGCAAGAGAGAGAAAAGCAATCACTAAGAGATTTGTTGGACAAGACTATTGGACGTTTCCATGGATCTACACCTTATTTCAAGACTGAGGACAAGCTTAAAGACAAATTTGACTATCATGCATGGAAGATGACTTTGGACTTGACTTTGGAGGGGCATGAAGCTTTGGACTATGTGCAGGAAAAAGTGGTGGAGCCTCCTTCAAATGCATCGGTTGTTGCTAAGACGAAGCATAGAAAAGATGAGGTCGAAGCTAAGAAAAATATCATTTACTCATTTCAAAAGCATTTGGTTGCCTATATTTCTGATTTGGGAACATCTGAGGAGATGTATGATAAGTTGGTTGGGATGCTCAAAGTGAAAAATGCAAATCAAATCCTCTTTCTCAAAAGCAAGTTGAAGGATATCAAGATGGATAAAGGGGAGTCTATCCAATTCTACTTCATGAGAATAACTCAAATCAAGAATGACCTACTATCTATTGGAGAAGTTATCGCTGACAAGGGAGCTCACTCTCAATGCACTTAGAGGTCTTTCAAGACCATGCGATGCAATTATCAATGTTGCAAACATCAGAATCAGGATAAAATCGGCAAGGGTCCAGAAAAAAAAAAAATCATAAAAGTCGGGAAAATATCGATAAAAATCGGCAAACATTGGCAAAATCAAGATACCATCAAAATATCAGTAAAAATTGACAAACGATGAACTCAAGAAGAGACAAGGATGATGGATAGAGATAAGTCCTCCAATGGAAATGAACCTACTGCCTTCTCCGCTCATAGAAAAAGGAAGAATAATGTTGGTCCAAGAAGACAAGGTCAAGGATCTAAGAAGCGATTCAAACAAGGAAGAAAAGGAAGGTGCTACAATTGAAACAGGTTCGGCCACTATGCTAGAGAGAGTCCTCACAAGAAGAATCCTCCAAGGGATAATGACAACAACAACAACAATTTCAAAGGCAATGGCAATCAAAGGAACAATAAGTTATGTTGCACCTATTTTGTCACAAGTCCAAGGAAGCAGTTGTACAAAATTTTTCAAAGTTCAAAATCATCAACCAACCAGTTCCTATGTCATTGTAAACCCAATTTTTTGCAAGTTATAATGTAAACAATGCTAGTACGATCGTTTAATTATGTAACAACCTAGGTAAGCCTATCATTTTGGCGAGGAATTTCATCCTAGAAGGTTTTTTGTCTCACCGAATTATGTGTGTTTTTAAACATAGATAATTGGTACGATTTTTCCCTCCAACTTAAACCTGAAAGCTAGGGTGGAATTTATTGACAATGTCTTAGGTGAGTCCTAGTGTTTTTAGTCAAGTTGATTGTAAAAATGATTTGGGAATAATTTAAGCTATTTGGCTAAATTATTTTATTACGGATCACTTGGTCTACTAAATCATAATGTGTCGCGGAATTGGATAAATATTATGAGAATCTATAACGAATGGGTGTTCCCCCTTTGAGGGTTGAATTTGTAATATCTAATATAAAAAATATTTTAGTGCATGGTCCCTCGCAATCAAACACCATGGTTAAAATATTTGAGGTTGGAAAAATAATTAATTCCCTTTTGTGTCAATTAATTAATTTTTCTAGCAAAAATAATATAAAATCCTAAGCCATAAAATTAATTAATTTAGAGTCAAAAAATAAATTCTAGAGAAATTAATTTCTCCAAGTGGAAAATGACCAAAAAATTCATGGGTCAAAAAGAAGTTAATTTTTGGAGGTCCCTCACCAACGCAAAATGGATATTCTATGAAAAAAATTGGAGGTCCCCCACCAACGCAAAATGGATATTTTATGAAAAATTGAGCCCTTAGACCTTGGTGGTTAAATCAAAGTCAATTTTTTAGGAAATTAATCCAAAATATTTATTTTTGGATTAATTAAAAAGGTTTTTATGAGAAATTCGAAACTTTCTCAAAAAATAAATATTTTTTATGGCAGAGATTAAAAGAGGATCAAATATTTATCAACGGTCGAGATTCCCTTGACAGAGATCAAACCAACTAATTGTTATTTTCCAATTGGAGGACTTATCTATAAATTAGAAGCCATTTGTTTCTCAAGACTACGATGAAAACTCTAACTTTGGTCTATGTAATTTGTAACGTTGGTGTTGTTCCACTAATCTGCTGGGAGCATTTGAAATATCATAATAAAAGACTATGGGGTTCAGTTCATGGTGTTTTTTGTCCGATGATCTATGGTATGTGCTAGATATTTGCTTTCCTATATTGTGCCTAAAATTTTATACACCTTGTTTATTCATTAGATGGTGATAAGAACATTCTATTGGTAGATTTTGGGTCTATCTTAGGTGATTTGATTCGCCATATGTCTAACAAGTTTTCTTGAAGAAATGTATACAGTTTGCAGATTCCCTTGCCCTTGGACCCAAGTTCACAGACTTTGGAGAATAGTAAACCTTGTTTAGGCTCCGAGAATTTTGTTTGATTTTTTTACTTCGTTAAGGCTGTGGGAAACACCATAACTTTTGAAACACATTTGATCTATTGTCATTGCTCATCATTTAAAAAAAAAAAAATCTCAAAAATATTTTTATTTTCAAACATTGTAGATTTGTAAACTATATTTTGTAGAATAATTTTTGTAAACAATTTCTTTCTAACCTTTTTTTAGCAACAACTGGTGTTTGGGGTTTATTTTTCAAATTTTGTATATATTTAGGTCTTTGGTACTTTCATTTTCATTTGTGCAGGTGAGCTTCAAGAAGATTTGTTGGGGTTTGAGCTATATCTCGGCCCTTGAGGGTAAGATATAGTCTCCAAAATTTTTGCAGCGCCAGCATTCAAGATTTTGCAGTGAATTCAAGCAATATTGCATATCTGAAGCAAATTAATTTTTTTGGCAAGGCTTTCAATTTTTTTAGGGTCTGATTAGTGTGAAAATTCTGAAAACCAAAACCCTATTGCAGCAACTTGAAATTATTCTCCTAATTATTAATTTAATTTAACAATTTATTTACTATTTCAACTTTCCTACAACAAATACCGAATAACTCACACTGCAACCTACACAAATAGAACTACGAAAGAATAAACGTTGGAAGAAATGCTAGCACACACAAATAAAATAACACAGTTATTTTTCGACTAATGTCCCCAAAAAAACCCCAACTTGGAAAAACCGGTGCAGCAGTTGAGGGTTTTAATATTAAGCAGCAGCAGTGAAATAATCTGTGAGTACAACTATATGCCGAAACTAGCAATCCTACAGAGAAATACTGGCAAAAATCTGGAGAGGAATTTTCCTCACCCCACAAGCAAACTTCTGGGACAACTTGCCTTCAGAATTTCGGCCTTCTGAGACTATGTGTCAACCTCTGCGCTGCTCTGCGTAGCTGGCTGGACGGCTTGCCTCGAACTGAAATTTGATGAAGTCCTTTTGCCACCTGCTGACCAGAAAGACGCTTCTCCGACACTCTGGGACTCCTTCCCGACCTCAAGAACGAAAAAACATCAATCTCTCCTAGCAAATCGACTTTGCCTCTAGAGGCCACTGTGCTGCTTTGTGTCAACCTCTCTGTAAATGCACTCACCGAATCTGGAATCCTTCCTCTAGCTTCACTGTCTCTACCCCTCTCTCACTAACTCTCTCTTCGGCAACTGACTACTGCTACTAAGGAAATTGCTCTGCTCATGACATCGAACTGCTCAAGTGTATTCTCCAAGTGCCCATCGACTTCTTCTTATAATCCTCTATTGGGACTCCAACGACCAAGATTAAACCTTAATCGATGGCTAGGATTAACTAGAAGTCAATCCATATGAATTTCGAGATCATTCACGCCTTGACTTAATTAATTCTGATGAATTAACCATATTCCCTAAGTTTAGACTTAGGAAATATTTAAAAACTGGTTAATAATCTAATTAAGTCATCTGAAGAAAGAATATTTTTAGAAGTGGAAGAGATAGAGAGAGGTGGCACATCTGTCGAACTAGGGTCGTAGGCCGATATATTTTCATCAAACTTTACATCTCTTCTAATGATTATATTTTTGGATTTAGGTTGAAGAAGTCTATAATATATATCCTTTGACATCCTCAGAATATCTTTTCACTCTTAGGTTCTAAGGCTTTATGTTTCTCATCTGGAATATGGACCCATGCTTCACTTCCAAAAACACTGAAAGTGACTTACATTTGGTTTAATTGAGCTCCATGCTTCTTCTGGAGTCATATTCTTTAAAACTTTAGTAGGAGTGTGATTTACTATGTAATTTGCACAGTTAATTGCTTCTGCCCAAAAATTAAGACTAAGTCCTTTAGATTGAAGCATACAATTAACCATTTCCTTTAAGGTGCAATTTTTCCTTTCAGCTACACCATTTTGATGTGGAGTATATGGAACAGTATGTTGCAATTGAATTCCATGCTCAGTGCAAGAGTTGATGAATTTGTTGTTAACATATTCTCCACCATTATCAGATCTTAGCTCAAGAATTTAATGTCTAGATTGTTTCTCAACAAAGGCCTTAAAGGCCAAGAACATGTTAAGGACTTCACTCTTGAGTTTTGTTGATTTGGGGTAGCATGGGATGTGCCCTAGCCACGAAATTTGGTGGAGAGGTTGCGGCACATGAGGTCTCCAATACTCAGAAAGGGTTTTGGCAGATTCTAAACAGTTCAGGAGATATTAAAATAATTAATATTTCTAATGGAGTCCCTAAGTCTAAACTTAGAGAAAATAAAATATTAATGTGGATTAATATGAAACTGTGTTAGAATGGTCCAAAAGACATGGATCAAGCCAGATCTAAGCTTAGCCGTTGTTTAGGGACTTAATCTCAGCCGTTGATATGTCAACGGGAAAAGTATAAGAGGAGGCTTGAGGGTCCCTTGGAAAAACACCAGAGTGATCAGTCATTCTATTCTCTAGAGCGGAGTTTGCTAAGAGAGATGGAATTAGTGATCAGGAGTTGCAACTGAGGGGCATTGAGTACAGAGAGACAGAGAGGCAGAGATAGTGCCGAGAGAGCAGCGCAGTAGCCGAGGAGAGTGACGCAGAGCCAGCCAGGGCTCATGCAGGGCCACGCAGAGGCAATCGGGAGCTGCGCAGCCAGCTAGGGCTCATGCAGGGCCACGCAGAGGCAATCGGGAGCTGCGCAAAGCCTCAAAGAGGCCAGCGTTGCTGACGCAGAGGGACAGAGGGCTGACGCAGGGCCTCCTAAGGCTGACGCAAACCCATCCGAGGTGACGCAGGGCCAGCGTTGGGCAGAGAGGGGCTGACGCAGTCCAGATAGAGGTTGATGTTGAGGTTTCTGGGGAAGATTGGTGTTGAGGAGTTGCCGGAAAGATTATCCGGGGTTTCAGCCAGGAGATTTGTCAGAAACTGAGAGGTATTACTACCAAGGAAATTCTCTGTTGGGTAGGCCAGTTTCCGCACCTAGATTGTACTCTAATATTGCTTAATAAGAAAACCCTCAGATAGCTACACCGATTTTCCCACATTGGGTTTTTTCTGGGACATTGGTCCAAAAATAATGTTGTCATATGGTGTGATTGTTTCTGTTTCCTTTAGTTGTTGATCTGTAATATGTTGAGCATGCACTAGTGTTTATTTTCAGCATTTACATTGTAAATAACCTAAGTCACCTGACACGGGGATTTGGGATTCGTAGTGTCGGATTCGGACATGTTGACCCCCCGGAACAGGACACGTAGGATTCGTTATATATTATTTTATTAAAAATATATATATATATATATATATATATATATATATATATATTTATATTAAAAATTAGATATTTCTTACACAAATTTTAATTAATGATACAAATTTATTGATTTCAAACATAGATCTTCATCTATAGCATGCATAGTACATACAAAATTCAAATATATGTTAGTGGTCACATAAATCATGATTCACAATTCATAAATAAAAGACAACTTACAACTACAAGATAGTAAGATAAACACATTGACAACTGTAGTTTTCTCATTAAGTCATCAAATCAAAATGTGTTACATAGGTAGTGCTGGTGCAATGCCAATGGCAAATAGAAATAGAAAATATAAAACAACTACAGGTATACAAGCCTCAAGGCATCAATCCTCATCATCAGCATCAGAATCAGCATCAATGTCCTCATCATCAGGGTCCCCATTGCTCTCTTCTACATCCTCCTCCTCCCCTATATCCATAGTCACTTCTGCATCTGCTGCTATGGAGAATGACCCCTCTAAGTCATCAAATCTAACAGGCTCTAGCACTGGATCATTGAGATCCCTGTTGGCCAATGCTAACTCAAAACTGGTGTCCAGACCCATATCATCAGGAAAGACATCCCACATCTTTGTCTTTCCCCTCAACCACTCTTCCCTCTGCCTGTAAATAAGACGAAGGTTGGTGTGCACATACACCATTGTCTCTGCCCTAGACTGCTCAAGCGTGCTCTTCTTCACACTATACAAATTCCCATATGTGCTCCAATTCCTCTCGCAACAAGAGGATGAAGTCACCTGAGAGAGGAGCCTCATGGTTAACAGCTAAAGAGGAGGGCTTGTTGCCCCATGATTTGCCCACCAAGAATAGGGCTTCTTAGCCCCCCTGTCTCTAATCACATCATAACCTCCAAATAGACCACTGCCAGTGGAAAACTCTGCACAGGCATCCTCCACCTCATCAAGCAATGCACTATCCTGAAAAATCTGCTTGAATGCCTCTTTCCTCCCCTGTGAGATTTCACCATCCATGTGAGGAGGGAATCTGCGGGAAGGTCCACCATTTAGCCACTCATGGCTATAGTATTTGGGGTTCAATGAGTGAGCCAAACAATGTAAAGGTGTATAATTATTGTCCCATCTGCTGACAAGAATATCATGTATAGTATCACAGAAGGCCTCTGGTGATGTCTCATAATCGGGGCACTCACTCTGTAGAATAATGCTCCTCACAGACTCAATCATCGAATCCCATCCCTCATAAACCTCTCATAGGATGGGTTTCTCTGTATCTGCAAATCGAAGCAAAGAAATGATAGGGTCTATGATCCAAATAATTAGATCTGCCCTCTCCCACCAAGCATCATCTAGCACTATGTCCTTCACTCTTTTAGAGGCTACCTGATCTGTCTTTCTCCAAACAGACCAAAACTCATAAATAACCATGGACCCAAGAGCGGTCTTGACCTCCCTCAACCTCTTCAACATCATGAATGAGGAGGCAAACCGTGTATCAGCAATCTTCAACAATGATAGATTGGTGTATTCCTTGTAGATAGTGAGGGCATTTGTATGATTTTGCACAAAGTTACGGATATGTCGTGCATCCTCAATAATGTTACCAATCCAAAGCACATCAGAAGCAATGGATTTCAGTGCTAAGTTCAATGAATGGACAATGCAAGGTGTCCAAAACACTTGTGGATATTTAGCTTCCACAATCATGCCAGCAGCCTTGTAAACAGGGGCATTATCTGTAATGATTTGCACACAAGAATCAACACCTACATCTTCAATAACTTTAATAAATAACTCACCAATAAATTGTGCATCCTTGTATTCTCCAAGTGTCTCCACTGCTTTCATGAAAACTGGACCATTCAAGGAAGACACCATGAAATTGATGATTGGGTGTCGTGCTGGATCTGTCCATCCATCGGAAACAATGCTAACCCCAGATGTTGGCCATGATACTACAATAGGCTCAAGCATTTTTTCACCTCTTTTGTGCCTTTGTCAACAATGTGGTTCTCAGCTTCTCTGACCCAAGAGGCACATACCCTAATGGAGCCCCTTGAGTTAGAGCTTGGCACATCTCAATAAATAGAGGTGAGCGTGCAACATTAAATGATATGAAGTTTTGATAGAAGAAGAAGGCAATGGTGAGATCAAGCTCTTCCCGTCTCTCTTTTTGGAAAATCTTATCCATTGGACCAAGTGCAATTGCTCTTCTTTTTGTTTCTTGTCCCCCAATAGAACTCTCAAATGGAAATTTGGTGGTGGCTTTCCTCAAAAATGGAAGGGAGTATTCATTCTTGAGTTTTCTTGATTTTGAAGCCACATTTTCCATACCAAAAGTGGACTCCTTTTTCAATTCTTTTCTCTTTTGTAAAGGAACAGCTTTACAAGCTCCAATCCCACAACTCGATAAAGCCAACAAATGGGCTTTCACACGGAAATATGTGCTTTTGAAAGCAATGTGACAAAAGTTGCATCTCCATTACACATTGCCTCCTCCCTTCCTCTTGGTGCTTGTCCCATCCTCTCTTGTGACATATTTCCACAAGGGATATTTCTCAATGTTGTCTTTAGGTCCTCCTCTTCCCTCAACATTACTTGCAGCAGACTCTGATGATATTGGGGGAGGAGGGGCATCTCCAATGGAGACATTCTTGCCCTTCCTTTTTCCCCTAACTGCTGCCTTTGATTGAGCCACGAATACTGTAAAAAAAATGAAGAAAACATGCACAAATTTGTAAACAAAAAATCCTATACAAACTACTGTAATAGAATAAGAAATGCAAAAAAATGGAGCTGAAATACACTTACCTGGTGCTTGAATCTCCTTGCCGAACGCTCTACTCCCTTAGCTCCTTGCTCCAAACCCTTATCTCCTTGCAAATAGCACAAACAATGCAGATACAAATGACAAACAGCATGAAAGAATAAAAGAAATGTGTGCTTTTTAACCCGCGGGAGACAGTTTTCTGGGATACGAATCCTAAAATCGGGATTTGCTGGTCATGTACGAGATTCATACAAGATTCGTACGAATCCTAGTCAGACTCGTCGAATCCGGTTTTGGGATACGATTTTCCAGCGAATCGTATCGAACACGCAGGATTCAGATTCGTCGGGGTATATCAACGAATCCACGAATCCAGTTACTTAGTAAATAACTTGTTACGTAAAATAACAAGTAGGTAGGAATAAATCAGATAAAGTGCATGGAGGGTTTCTAACAAAGTAGACTTAGAAACTTCAACATGGTATCAGAGGGTGATTTCAGATCACAGGACTAAGGACATCAGCCGAGCGGAGCAGTAGCAGCAGAAAACAGTTGTCTCGAGGTGATAGAAGTTGTTTCTAGCAGAGCAGCAACAAGGAAGGGTGACGCAGTGCTTGCGTCATCAAGGGTGAGCCAAGGAGAGGCAACGCAGAGGCTAGAAAAGGCAAAGGGAGGTTCACGCAAAGCCATGCAGACGTTGGGAGGGCTGACGCAGTTGACTGAAGAGGTTGGGTTGCTGGTGCCGGGATTGCGCTGAGCCTAGGATCTCTCACCTTAATGTTGCTGGGGTTTAAAAGGCTGTGGGAATATTGCAGAGTGGAGCTGGTGAGGTACTGTAGTCAGAACATCACCTGACAGAGCAAGGCCAAGAGGAGGGAGTTGCTGCTGAGGGTTTCTAGCCGAGGAACCCGGATCAGTGGTGCGGTTGCACAAGACGATCAGAGTAGGGGGCATCTCGACAGCGGCAGAAGGATTTCCAGGAGGGAAATTGGGACTCAGAGGGAGTCCAGAAGAGAACTTCTAGATGGGAAGTAGAGACTCGGAGGAGTCGAACAGAGAACTTCTAGGAGGGAAGTAAAAGAGCATCATGACACTACACGGAGTAAGAGACCAGGATAGACTGGACGGAGCATCGAACTTCGCAGTCTGGAAGGCCAGAATCTTATCCGTACTTGACAGAAATCGTGTCAAGAACTTTGCCTTGAAGGTAATAGCTATCCCAGTCGACCCCAATGATAACAACAAGTACGAGGAGGCAATGGCAAGGGCCTAGAGCATCATCCTTGGTGGGGCATATTTCCGAGAAGGAAACGGCATATGAGATGTGGGAGGCCCTCAAGAAATTGTACCAGCATACTTCTGTGCAAAGAAGGATGCTACTTGAGAATCAGTTGAGGTCGTATCAGATGAAGAAGGGAGAACTGATTGACACCTTCCTCAGAGGACTGAATGAGATCCGAAATCAGTTGACTGCTATAGAAGCCACTCTTGATCAGGAGTAGGAGTAAATGGTGAGGACAGCCTTGAATGTTGTCTCAGAACACTGGGAGGTATTTGTCCAAAGTATACTAGGTAGAGGAACTCTCCCACCTTGGGACGCGATGTGGGCAGCTCTTCGCCAGGAAGAGATCAGACGGCAGTCGAAGACGGGTAGCAGCAGCAAGGGGATCAAAGTCAAATAGGAGGAGGAGGATGTTGCCCTAGCATCTGAGGGAAAGCAAGAGAAGTGAAAGAAGAAGGATCTCTCCAAGATCAAGTGCTTCCACTGTGGGGAGCTGGGTCATTATGCGACCTAGTGTCCAAGGAAGAAGAGTAAGGGAGAGTCTTCCGAGACTAAGGCAGCGCCAACATAGGCAAAGAAGGAAGTTTTGACAGACGATGACTGTGCCATGAGTGCACATGCGCCACTTGAGCAAAAGTGGGGAGACATCGAGCTATAGTCAGGCGAACTACAAGCGATGAGGGGCAAGATCCTCGAAGTACCCAACCTCTTGGATTAGACCTTGCTACGGAAGCCCCGAAGAGTAGCAAGACTAGCTGAGTCGAGTAGAGACAGATGCGAATGGAGCGGCAAAGAGAGCTACAGTGCAGGAGTCCCGAGACAGCGTGAGGCTAGCAGGCTACAGCAATGCGAGAGGCACAGGACTGTTACACCAGTGCTGGATGGCACAGAGAGGTGTGCAACAATGCGAGATGCAGGGAGTTGTTGCAGCAGCACAGAGGTCAGAGAGGGAGCACTTGTCAGCGGCAGAGGGAGCTTCAGCATTAGGAGGGTCTCTAGCCCAACAGGGAGGTCAAGTTAGGAGATCAGTTACTTACTTCTAAGTAATTGAGTTGCAGTGCAGCAGTGGGCAGCACGATGCAACATGATGAGAGGGGGTGCAGGGCGGATGCAGTGCTGGAAGAAAGGACCAGTAGCAGCACGGATGCAGAGGGAGCTGTCATACAGATGCAGCAGTGGCAATGGCAAAACCATGGGCAGTAGTACAGGATACAACAGTGCAAAGGATGGTGGGTAGCAAGCCTAGCACAGCACAGGGACCGATGCCAAATGATTAGAGTAATACTCAGTGAGAAGTATTGCTAGAACACAGTCCTTGCTAAGAGAGAGTGTTGATTTGGGGTAGCATCGGATGTGCCCTAGCCACGAAATTAGGTGGAGAGGTTGGGGCACATGAGATCTCCAATACCCAGAAAGGGTTTGGACAGATTCTAAACAGTTCAGGAGATATTAAAATAATTAATAGTTTTAATGGAGTCCCTAAGTTTAGAAAATAATTAATATTTTAATGGAGTCCCTAAGTCTAAACTTAGGGAAAATAAAATATTAATGTGGATTAATATGAAACTGTGTTAGAATGGTGCAAAAGACATGGATCAAGCCAGATCTAATTTTAGTCGTTGATTAGGGACTTAATCTCGGCCGTTGATATGTCAACAGGAAAAGTATAAGAGGAGGCTTGAGGGTCACTTGGAGAATACACCAAAGTGATCAGTCATTCTATTCTCTAGAGCGGGGTTTGCTAAGAGAGATAGAATTAGTGATCGGCAGTTGCATCTGAGGGGCATTGAGCACAGAGAGACAGAGAGGCAGAGATAATGTCGGGAGAGAAGCGTAGTAGCCAGGGAGAGTGACGCAGAGCCAGCCAGGGCTCACGCAGAGGCAGCCGGGAGCTACACAGAGCCTCAGAGAAGCCAACGTTGCTGACGCAGAGGGCCAAAGGGCTAACGCAGACCCATCCGGGGTGACACAGGGCCAACGCTAGGCAGAGAGGGGCTGACGCATTCCAGAGAGAGGCTGACACTGGGGTTTCTAGGGCAGATTGGTGTTGAAGAGCTGCCGGAAGGATTATCCGGGGTTTCAGCCAGGAGATTTGTCAGAAACTGAGAGGTATTACTGCCAAGGAAATTCTCTGTTGGGTAGGCCAGTTTCGGCACCCAGATTGTACTTTGATATTGCTTAATAAGAAAACCTTCAGATAGCTGCGCCAGTTTTCCCACATTGGGTTTTTCTGGGGACATTGGTCCAAAAATAATGGTGTTATGGTGTGATTGTTTCTATTTCCTTTAGTTGTTGATCTGTAATATGTTGAGCATGCACTAGCGTTTATTTTCAGTATTTACATTGTAAATAACTTGTTAAGTAAAATAACAAGTAGGTAGGAATAAATCAGATAAAGTGCATGGAGGGTTTCTAACTAAGTAGACTTAGAATCTTCAACAAGTTTTAAGAAGTATACCCAAGTGTGTATGGAGAAATCATCAATGAAAGTTAAGAAATACACTTGTAAGCAGAGAATAAAACAACTGGAAGTGGACCACATAAATCACTATGCACAAGCTGTGAGGGGGAAGAGGCGTGCCAAGAGGCACGTTTTTCAAAACTATCCTAATAATGTTTTCTGTGTACACATCCGGAACAAACACCGTCTCTACAAGATACCATAGGAAGACTTGTCACCATATTTTTTTTTACATAGATTTTGAAGGGAGCGATAGTTTAAGTGACCAAATCGATCATGCCAATGTTTGATCACTTCATCATTATAAGCAACAAATATCGATGGAAGAGTTGATGACTCAAAGTTGTTAAACTTATACAACCTTGTAGAATCGTCAGCAATGCCAGTAGCTAAAATCTATCTAGGATCTCTTAGTTCCTTAATTACAACATCATGAGATGAAAATTCAACAGTTTTACCTTCACCTGAATGAGTTATCTAATATACAAATAGAAGATTGTAGGATAAGGTAGGAACACATAATACATCATTAAATTGACCATTGTCTAGATGAATAGTTTCAGTCCCTACAACACTAAGAGATCTATCATCACCAACATATATATTTTTGGTGTTACAATCATTTAAAGAAGAAAACATGGCTTTGTTTTTGGCCATGTGATAAGAAACTCCAAAATCAATGAGCCACTCATGAGAATGAGTAGAAAAAGATACATTTAGTGCATAACCAGACCGAGATGCTTGACAACCACATGCAGAAAGTGTTATTCTTGAAGATGAAGCTGAAGTTGAAGAGTGCTCCAAATGGATGTTATGCTTCTTCATTGTTGCTTCCAAGGCTTCCATCTTCTTAAAGCATTTGGATTCTAAGTGGTCATCACAATTACAAAAGTTGCAATTTCTATTAGTCTTCTTCCCTTTGTTTTTATTTGCCTTATCATTTTGTTGAGTTGATTTTTCATCTTGAGACTGAAATTGCTTAGGACCTTTGGTTTAGGACCATTCTTTTTAGGATGTTGCTTCTTAGGATTATTTGATCTTGGTTGTTGCTGGGCTGCATAGGCTTTCTTAGAAGAGTTTCCAGTATTAAGAAGACCAAGATGTAAGAGTTTTTCTTGTTCTTTTATTAAAGAATCACAAAAAGCATCAAAAGAGAGGGACTTGTAGTCTTGTCCTTGAGAAATAAAGGCTTCTCTAATAGAATGGAAGGTGGAAACAAACACAGAGTAGGCTCGTCCTAACTTAGTAAGAATGGAATAGATAAGGCTATCATCTTCCTTCTTAACCTTAACACCTTCCAAGAAAAGCCTAAGGGTCTTGAACTTGAACAAACATTCTTCAATGGAAGAAAAATTATTAGGGTCCAAAGTAGCAACTCATTTTCGAGTTGATGGGCTCTAATTTCATTTTTAATTCCAAAACAGTACTGAGTTTTTCCATTGCTTCATCAGGGATATCAATTTATGCGATATGGAATCTAAAGTCTGGAGAAAACATTCCTATCAACCCACATGCTTGATCTTGCTTATTTTCCCATTTAACTAGCTTATCTTCATCTTGAGGTTTAGACTCTTGGCCTGAGACTATTCTATAAAGACCTTTACTTCTAAGTAATCCGCCATGTAAGATACCCATTGGAAGTAGTTGGTGCTATCAAGAATAACTAGGCATGGACTTTCCATTTTAAAATAAACTGAAGTTGTATATGCTGAAACTAAGTGATCCAATGGAAAGATCTCGAAAAATTGGGCCAATTCAAAAAAAAGGGCTCTGAAAATGGCTACAAGATGAAGAACTTATGACTTTTTGAAGAAAAGTTGTTGAAGATTCCAACAAACCACGTGAATGTTGGGAAGTTGATAATAATGTTATATTTATAAAACAAAATCCCCCCCCTTTCCAAACTTAATCTAATTAGCTCACCTTTAAAAAAAGATTACTTTATGTGATCCACTTTTATAAATAAGTGAGTCACTTTTACAATGGTACTTTATGAACTATCTACTAAATTGTACCTTAAATAAAAGATAAAGAGACTTTAGAATTATAAGTGACTCATTGTTTATAATGGGGGAGAACACTTTACATAAAGTAACTTTAAAACATAAGTTACATGTGCCTTTTGAAAAAGTAACTCAACAAAAAGAAAGACTTGAACCCAAGACCTCTGTTCTCATAAAGTAACTTTGGACAAAGTGAGCTGATTAAAAGATTTAGTAATTGTTGGAAAGGAGGAAGGGTTTTTTTTTTTTTTTTTTTCACTGAAGCTTTGGGGTGCGTGCTTACTTGAAAAACCACTTTTTGCCTACAAAACAAAAAACAACCACACAAACCAAACAAACAAACAAAAGTATCCAAGCCTTATGGCTTAAAGTTAGATTTGTGGTCAGTCCCCCATAAACTAGATATTTTCCTCAATGTTTCTAAATTTCCGAGATCACACTAAAGCGCGGCGGAAAAGAGCATACACATGAGAAAAATTATTTCTTTATGTTTCTGGTTTGCCCAGATCGCACAGAGTTGCGAGGCAAAGAGCATACGCAGAAATGAAAGGTATAGATCCAGTAATAAAAAAATTTATATATCACTATAAACCGAAATAAACAAAGAGATAAATAACTATAACTGCAAATAAAGTCTTTATACCTCCAGATCTTAAAAATGACGTAGCTAGGACTACCGGAAACCTTTTCGCATGAAATGAAAGGGGTTCCTCACTAGAACAGATGTTCCTAACACAATAGAGCAGTCCTCTCAGCCCGAAAGTGGTCAGAAAAAGTAGATCTAGGAAACGACAGTCGGATACAGTTGTACCAGCTTCAGATTTGAATCACCAACAGAAGCGGCCCTCGAATGGCTCTGATACACCATGTAGGAATTTACAGGGTAAGTTCCTTAGATTGAACACCAAAAGACACAGCTCACAAACATATCACATATTAGTACACCAATATTCTTGATGTGGTTAAAAGCATCAAAGAGGGGAACAGTCCATAGCATGAGCCAACGCGGACACTTCAGGCAATATTATTAATAAAAAGAAAGAAAATTTACATAATCTTCTCTCATAAATGGTCACCAGACAAATGACCCTCCATGCTCTTTAAATAGCGATCATGGACCAATTGGGTGTAAAGCCACAGATCAAGTATCGGTAATCCCGAGGAGAGAATAAACCGTCGGATCACTTCATGTCTAGAACATATCGTGACCTTCGGGATTGTAAGTTACAAAAAGTACATACTAAAGAAACACACTTTACCTAACTATACACTAGACCAAGTTATACTTAATTATTTCCTATGTGTCAGAATATCCTACCAGTTTAGTTACTCTAATTTAATTTGTTAATCTCATTGCTAAGTTCATTCTTGCATGATTAGTTTCCTAACATAACACCCACATCCATTATCATTTTTGCATAGATTTGAGATTAATTTATGTTTGTCATTTCCATTTTTGAATACTTGTATTGGCCAATCTACTACGACTTAAGCAATTTTTCTTTTGATGCAAGCAAGTATTTTATATTTATTTGGCAAGCTTAAACTAGTTTAATTTATCTATCTACTTTGGTTTCAGAAGTCCCTTGAGCACATTGTTTTATCATTGTTAATTTATATTATGTGCATTATCATTATTGTTGGGCATTTCTTGTGTCACTCCATTGAAGCAATTTGGCATTGATTTCGTTTACTTGCAAAGCAATATATTTTGAACTTGTGGAGCTACATTGAGGTAATTGTTTCACTTTCACTTTCCATTGAAAGATATTGGTATTGTTTATTTGAGCATTGTCTTTTATTTTTACCACCAATATCAATCATATCTTTGGAAGCATTAATATTCACTCAAGCATCTCATCAGGCATTTTTAGTATTAATTTTCTTCTTTAAAACTTACCTTCAAGCATAAGCTTAGTTGTATAGACAAAATAGGACAAAGTTTTCCTTGAAAATTTCTTCCAATTGGCACGGAGTAAGGTAAAATGTGTGACCCTGCAGTTATGAACGTGGCTTTGTCCCCTTGTAGGAACAACGACACACATTATTTGTAAGTGTTGATCAGTGGTTGCCATTGATGTCAACCCAAGCAGCACCAAGGGCTACCCCGATCTTTCATCGGCATTTTGACTTGACAATTTACTCTATTCTGAGTCAAGGATCTTCTAGATGGATTCTACTCGTCGAGATGTTTCCGTTGATATATGGCACGCCAAGTAATTCTTCACTGTTTGAGAGATATTCATGTTTGAAATTAGTAACCCCAATTAGTGGGCTAAAACCCTGTGGGGTTATGGCATGGCACTCATAATTGGTTGTGGTCATTGAATATTCAATAATTAATAAAACAAAACTGCTTCTAAAATCCCTCCAATGTTCACTTGTTGAGGACCCTCTCAACTCAAAACATTCATATAAATAATGACCCTCATATCCTCCTCTAGTAGGGATTTTGTGGCTTCAAACAAGTCATCGTGACATTTTTGCTATAACTTTTTTTTTCTATGAAGCTTCAGAAGCTGAAATTAAAACCCATTTGAGCCAAAATCTTGATGAATCTTATGACCGAATTTCAAATCTTGGTTCGCTATATTTTCAGAGATATGATCTGAGGAAGTTAGGGTTTTTGCAAGCTCCCGAATTCCATGTCAAACAGGTGACGTTGGGAAAATCGTCATAACTTTCTCTTTGAGCATTGGATTCAAATTTCGTAAATAGCCATAGAAATAGGACGGACAGTAGTTTGTTGAGTAGCGTTTTCAGGGCCGAAGGTCGCAACAGTGACACGTGGCACTTCATACAAGTTTGCTCGATTGAACCAGTCTATAATCAAGTCATCGTGGGAGATTGGGCATAACCCTTTTTTGAAAAATCCAATCTTGATCAGACCTGTGGGGTTGGAAAGAGGACTCAGAGGGCTACCACAAGACAAAATTTCAAACCCTGGAGATCTGAAATTACATAGATACAATAGATTCAATATCGAGCTCCTAGAAGGCAAGAAAAAGCATGCATTCAAGGATCACTGCAGTAAGGACCACACATCAACAGTCAAGGGTAAGTCTCCTATAGCAAGGTATGTATGATTAGTGTTTACATTTGAAATATGAGTATCATCTCTGACATATGATTTTGCAAGACAACGTAAGTGCATATAGGGTCTCGGTTATATCTCTATGTCTCTATATGTCACAGTTAGTTTTGATACCACATTTCGGATGTCCTATTCTTGATACTACACATTTGATGCTACATATTCTTGATGCTACACCAAGTCTGCTAAATCTATATGATGTAGCAAGTTCATGTTACTTGTCCATGCTACACCAACTCTGCTAAATCTAGTTGATGTTGCAAGTCCAATGGCAACTGGAGAAGAAAGATTTTCTAGAATTCTAGGAAGTTGTTGTTTTCATTTTAGTTGGGGTTGAAGATTAAAGAATTTATTAGAAAATCATTCGTAGGGGGGTTTTCACCTGGAGGGGGGTTTTCACCTAAACTTCTTGTCTACTGTGTTCTTTTATTTGCTGTTATTACTGCATAAATGTTAATAATAATTGAAGATTAACTAATGCTCTAAAAAGATTTAAAAGTGCTAATTGCTAAGGAATACTGATTCACCCCCCTAGTATTTCCAACAATTGGTATCAGAGCTTGGTTCCTTCAATAGCAGTCTAACAATTGGAAGGAGATCATGGAGTATACTAAGAATAGAGTTCCCTTGTTCAATGGAAATAACTATGCACTTCAGAGTGGAAGAATGCAGGTTCATTTGTTGGCGTAAGGATACGAATTATGGGAAATCGTTGACAAAGGCTTCACACTGACCCAGGATGAACAAGGTAAGAAAAATATGGTATATGATGCAAAGGCTAAAGATCTTATTATCAGTGAGCTTATTGAATCTATTTATCTTAAGGTATTGAGTTGCAAAACTGCTAAAGAGGTATGGGGCAAGCCTGAAAATATATATGCAGGTGATTCAAATGTGAAAGAAGCAAAGCTTCAGATTTTCAAGGAAAAATTTGAGCAACTCAAAATGAGGGAAGATGAAGATATTGCTGCATACTTTCAGCGTGTTGATGAAACAACAAATACATTGGAAGGTTTGGGAGAACCTGTTGAAACGAAAATTGTTGTCCGAAAGATCCTCAGAACCTTGCCAGCAAGATTTAACCTTAAGGTATCTGTCTTGGAAGATAAATTGAATCTTACCAATCTCAACATAGATGAATTGCATGGAATTCTTACGGCATATGAAATGAGGATTGAAGAAGAGGATGGCACATCTCACTTAGAAACAACATTTGCCGCATCCAAGAAGAATGGTAAGGACAAGCAGACTCAGAAAGCAAAAACTTGCAGTTGTAAGGATGAAGAAAAGGAAGAAGAGGAAGAAGAACTCTCAAATAAAGAATTCGCCTACTTCACATGGAAAATGAGAACAAGTACAGGAAAATTCAAAGGTAAACTTCCATTAATATGTTTTGACTGTGGTGAGGTTGGGCATTTTGCAGCCAAATGTCCTCACAAAAATGAGGTTGTTACGAATGGAAAGAAAGGTCCTAGGAAGTTCAACAAGCAAGGCAAGAAGAAATGGTTTAAGAAAATTTTCTTCACCAAAGAAGATAGTTCCTCATCTGAAGAAGATAGTGATAACGAAGAAGAATTCAACGAAAGAGTATTGTTTATGGCCAAGCACAATAAGCAAGAGGCACCTGACGAAGAAGGAGACGAAGAAGAAGAAATGACTGAGGTTGAATTTCAAAACGAAGTGATCAGGGTTATCAAAGAGCTCAAAGCCAAGAAGAAGCATGTCAACACTCTTGAAGATGAATTGAAGACAGAAAGAGAACAAGTCCTCAACCTTAAAATCAAGGTTGAAGAATACAAGTGAATTGAAGAATCTCTCAGGAAAGAATTAAAGGAAAACAACAAGGAAAGAGAAGCATTGGAAGCTGAAATAGTTGCTCTACGAAAGGAAGTAAAAAATGGAAAAACTTTTCAAAACTACGCCAACAGTTCAAAGACTTTGGATGAACTCATCAGCAACCAACGATCATATAGCGACAAGACTGGTCTTGGTTACAAAGAAAAATTCGAAAAGAAGTTGAGTCCTTCTATGACAATTAAAGAAGATGGATATGCAAAATCTACCAAGCAGATAGATCTCTCAGCTAAATCAAGAGATCAAGACTCGCAAGAAGAACCTTGGAAGACAATTCCTCGAAGAAGATTTCCTCCCAGGTACCAACTTATCTTTTATAGTCATTGTTATTCATGTGGAAGGTTTGGACATAGAGCTGCAGAATGTTGCATGTATGTTTGTGTCAGGCCAGGCAGTAACTCCATTAGGCAGAAAAACTGATTCATATTAATCCATTAGGTAGGTCTTTGTTATATACAATAGGGAGTGACTGTTCAGTTCATCTCCCGATGACTGTTCACATTCCTAATTTAATTATTTACATAAATTCACCCTGTTGTCGCGCGGATTGGCACGACAACGCTCAGACCGGGGGCTGTCACTCTGATCCCCGATCCCTCCGTTTAAGCCTGTCTCCCGCGGCTAAGGGGGGTAGTCCCTGTGAGATGATGAGACGAACTGTCGACCAGTTGGTTGGGAGACACGAGATACGATATAAAAAGCACTCGATGGATTTGATTGATTGAGCAGACCAGATAGACTTAAAAATGATAAAAATCAGATGCAAGATGAAGAGAGACATAGCACGCATATCTTACATACTTCATCTGATAGTTTTGAAACAGAAAGTTCTATGTCATCAGTCATACAACCAGCCAGAAAGAAAAAGCGTAAGAGAAAGAAAATAAGAAGAAGATTTGATGCATCAGACGGCCGTGAGCAGCTTGATTTTCGGATAGGAAAGAGTCCTACCTTATGCAAAATTGGACATGGCACATCCGACAAGCAGCCGACAGATTTGCCTGAAAGCAGGCAAATGCTCAGTATGCACTATATTGAACACATCTGATGCCATGGGGCATCTTTTGTATCGTATTTCTAACCCTACTCCTTGTTTTTTCCGCATTTTCGTTTCTGCTTTAGATAGTTAATAAATGAAGAGCTCATATCTTTCCTGTGCTTAATGTTATATGATGATTTTTGGACGGACGCTACTTATATTTTGTTTTGTGTTGTATGGATGCAGATTCTGGATTCTCACATTCCTGCAAGCAGCAACGTGTCCCCAAGTAGAGCCAGATGTTGACCTCTACCGGTCAACTACCCATGCAGTACACCCCCTTTTTCTTTGCAAGAAAAGGGCAGCACCTGATCAGCGTGTCCGTGCCATCCTGCAGTCATCAGCAGCTTGATCATTTTGATTGTAAACCCAGTCTGCATGTATGAATTGTAAATAATCTTAGCAGACATGAGTCGTGTATGTGTATTGCCTAGGTGGACCTAACTTTCTAGTGGTAATCTACGTCCCGGAAGGTTTTTTGTCTCACCGATCCATGGATCGGCAGAGTTTTCCTTCAAACCTGACCCCAAAGCCAGGATGCATTTTGTCATTAGAACTTTAGGAGAATCCTAGTGTGTTAATCTGCTAGATTATAGTTGTGTCGCAGAACTGGGTGATTGATGAGGGTCTGTGTTAAGCGGGCTTGTCCCCTTGAGATGTAAGTTGTAAAAGTAATGATGTAATGTGTCTTGAGGGTCGAAAAATGTTTTAAATCCCCTCGTGAGTCCTAAGTCCTAGGTCCTAGGTGATGTTTCCAAAGGTTTAGTTCGATGATCCATTTAAAAAATGAAATAAAATAATAAAATAATAAAAAATTTAAAAATTTAAAAAAATGAAATAAATAAAAAATAATAAAATTTAAAAATTTAAAAAATAATAATATTTTAAGTGAATAAATCGACGGATGAGATCAAGAGATGTCTTGATCCTCATCAACGGTCGAGATCATTTCTACATGGATCATTCGAACTAGCCGTTGGGATCATTTCCTTTATATAGGGTCTTAGGTGGTCATTTCAGATGATTCGATCTGTGAGTCTAAGACTGAAGAAGCTCTCTTGTAAATCAGTTTCTGGTTAATAAAGGAAGACTTTGGGGTCCATATCTTGCTGGTGTTACTCTCTGGGAATGCTGTGAGATCATTTCATTTTCTGCATATGTTATTTTCAACCATTAATAATAGCTTTTTGTAGAGTATTGTGAGCACAGGTATCTTGTTCACTTGCTGGGGTTTGAGTGCTGTTAGGGTTTCTGAAGTAATGGCAGGTATCTCCATTACTTCCTGAGATCTAGCAGCATTTTTTCCCTCTTTATTGACGGTTGTTTTGAGCTGTGCAGAAAACATTTTCTGAAGGAATTTTGTGGGCGTTCGGGGAAGTTCTCGGCTGAACCAGCCAACTCCCGCAAGCATTTTTTGTTGAGCCCAATTGGAATTGATCCTGGGTCTATCATTCAGTTTTATTTTTCTGATCTGCATGAGAGATTTTCTGAAGTTTTTCACAGTGACAATCTGAAATTTCTTTTCTTTAAAATATTTCTGTGCTTACTGCTAAATCTGGCTGCTAAGGGGGCCAAAATTGTAGATTAATCAATTGTCTTAGGGTTTCAATTTTCTCTGATCTAAGGTTTCAAATTCTTGTTTTGTACAGTTTTTAAGGGCTTAGGGTTTTTAGGTTAGCTTCTGGCATACTCCATCTTGAGTTCTTTTTCTTCTTGCAGGTTACAGACCCTAGACAAAATCGATAGAAAGTTTTCTCTAGATGCAGCGTTGATCGTTTGCCCATCTGTTTGGCTGGCCGTCGAAGGATCAAGGCCCAGAAATCACGCATAGAAAGAAGCATATTTCGTTTCAAGGGTTTTGGCCGTCCTGTCACCCACGTGAAAACGTCCTATCTGCAAAAAAAAAAATCTTGAATTTGTGCATTGACTGCATAAAGGAAAACGCATTCACTGTATCCAGCTTGAAAAGCTTCAAGTGAAACTACGGTTAACCAGTTCTGTTGGGCTCGTGGTCCCGGATTATATGTGATGCTTCAAAATACCCACGCGCCTTAAATCTCTGCCGTCTGGTTGTTGTTTTCAAACAATGTGTAAAGCTTTGACGTGGTGGACATACTGTGAAATCGTCAGACAGCGTGAGCATCAACAAAAATTTGTTGCTACACATATTTTATTCACGCAGACGGTATACTGTATGAAAAGAATTGCTCAGATCTGATCTCAGTCGAAACCATTCCGCTCCAGCTGAAATACACGTCCTAAGGTAAGTTGTTAAATGGTTATTGCTGGTGACGCATTACTGTGATTTCACCTGCGCGTCTTCAAAATCGATCAACGCCTCTTCATTCAAAACGCCGTCATCTGGTAGTCCTGCAGATCTGGTAAGTAAGCGTTTCAAATTTTTTTAACACCGTACCCTTCAAAAGCAGCGTAAGTCATGAATGCGTGAGTCTTTTTTTCATCTACGACTTCGTTTTGGTAACCCGTTCAATACTTTAGCAGATTTAAATTTGACGTTATTTACTTTGCAGATTTGAAAGGGTTTTCTTTTGGGAATTCGATTTAGGTTATAGTTCTATAGTTTAGTTTTTATTTCCTTCAGATTTTTTTAAATAAAAAGGGGATAGGCGTAGGGTAATTTTTTTTTCATTTGATTCGTTTTCATTGTTTATCGTTTAGGTTTTTAGACTTAAATTATTTTTAATATAGTTTAGTTTTTCAAAGATTTTTGTAATTTTAGTTTTCATTTAGCGTAGTTTAATTTAGATTTTTTAAGTTAAGCTTTTAAATTTTTAGATTTTAGATTTTATTTTAAATCATTTCTTTTTCTAATATAAAATCAAATAAAAATAAAAAAAAAGGGAAGGAAAAGGGGTTTTCATTTAGATTTTAATTTGATTTTTAGTTTAGTTTAGATTTAAAAAATTTTGTATAGTTTTGTTTTTTTTTATAGATTTTAATTTTATGTTTTATATTTATGTTTTAGAATTTAGATTTAGCAATTAGTTTTAAATTAGAAATTTTTTATTTTATTTTAATTAGATTTTTGATTTTTGACTTAGTTTGGTTTTAAAAAATAAAAATAAATAATAAAATAAATAATTAAGGGACTTATTTTATTTAATTTTGGTTTAGTTTATGTTTTAGTTTAATTTAGTTTTAGAATAGATTTTAAATTTTAAATTTTTAGATTTTTAATTTTCGTTTTTATAATAAAAAATTGAAAAAGATTAAAAAAAAATAAAAAAAAATTGAAAAAATATTAAAATTTTGTGGAAAATTAGTTTTGCCAGTATCAGTGGTTTTTCATGTTATATCTCTCATGCTGAGATCTAAATTTTCAAGACGAGATGCGAAATTGATATCTGGTTAATGGTTTATGATTCGTGGTGGTTTAAAGCATTCATTTTTTTTCAAAATTTTCAGTTGCCGGATATCGTTTTAAGCATTGCTGATGATAGATGATTGTTGTTCATGGTTCATGTTTCTATATCATTTAACAAGTAATCGTTTTTTAAGGCACTGGTCTGCTCAATTACTCAAATCCATCAAGTGCTTTTTATATCTTATCTCGTGTCTCCCAACCAACTGGTCGACAGTTGGTCTCATCATCTCACAGGGACTACCCCCCTTAGCCGCAGGAGACAGGCTTAAACGGAGGTATCGGGGATCAGAGTGACAGCCCCCGGTCTGAGCGTTGTCGTGTCAATCTGCGCGACAACACACCCAATCATGAAGATTAGGTGTCAACATTCCCCCCATAATCTGAAGGGATGTTGGTGAGTCCAAGCATCATTCTGAATCGTTCAAGATTTTCCTTTCCAAGCGCTTTGGTGAAGATGTCTATAATTTGCTCATTTGTGGAACAATGACGAAGATGGATTGTTTTGGCCTCAACATGATGTCGAATCAGATGATATTTAGTATTGATGTGCTTTGTTCGATCATGGAACTTTGGGTTCTTGGCCAACTTTATTGCAGAGGTGTTGTCAATCATGAGTGGAGTTGATTGTACTTGTTTTACCTGCAAATCTTCAAGAATTTTCCTGAGCCACACAATTTCTTTTGTTGCTTCAGCTACTGCCACGTATTCTGCTTCTGTTGTGGAATCTGTTGGAACTGATTGTTTGCGTGATCTCCAGGAGACAGCTACTGATCCAAGACTCATAGCATATCCTGAAGTAGATACCCCAGTTTCTTTGTTTCCATCGAAGTTTGAATCAGAGTATCCGATCAAGCTGAAGTCATCCACCTGTGTGTACTTGATTCCAAAGTCTTGATTTCCCTTCAAGTACTTTAGAACTCTTTTTGCAGCAGACCAATGTCCTTCACAAGGCTTTTGCATAAACCTGGAGAGGATTCCAACAGCAAATGAAATGTCTGGTCTGGTGGTAGTTAGGTAGTTAAGACTTCCTACAAGTTGTCTATACTTTGTTGCATCCTCAAATTCCTTTCCTTCAATAGATGTGAGCTTCAAGTTTTGTTCCATTGGAGTAGTAAGAGGATTGCACTCTATCATGCCAAACCTATTCAACAAATCTCCAATGTATTTCTTTTGAGAAAGAAATATGGACTTTGGATGTTGGGTTACTTCAATGCCAAGATAGTAATGAACATAGCCCAAATCAGTAATTTCAAAACTTTTTCCCAATTCCTTCTTTATGGATGCAATGTAGCTTTCATTATTCCCTGTCATTAAAAGATCATCTACATATACCACAAGATATACAACTGTTTTGCCAACTTTCTTGACAAATAGAGTTGCATCATCAAGATCAAAATGATTGAAATTGAGTTTCAGAAGATGCTCAGTTAGTTTTTCATACCAGGCTCGCGGTGCTTGTTTGAGGCCATACCAGGACTTCACAAGTTTGCATACTTTATGTTCATGTCCTTTCACAGCAAATCCTTCAGGCTGGGACATAAAAACATTCTCTTTTAGATCTCCATTCAAGAAAGCAGTTTTTACATCCATTTGATGGACTTTCCAACCGTTCTACGCTACTAGTGCAAAGAGTGTCCGGATGGTGGCCCATTTTGCTGAGGGGGCAAAAGTCTCCTCATAATCGACCCCTTCCTTCTGTGCAAAACCTTTTGCCACAAGCCTAGCTTTGTGCTTGTCAAGTGAGCCATCAGCTCTATACTTGTTCTTGTAGACCCACTTGCAGCCAATTGGTTTGGTTCCAAATGGAGGATCAACCAGCTTCCAAGTGTCGTTCTTTATGAGGGTATCATACTCCTTTTGCATCGCTTCTTTCCATTCATCATGAGAAGCAGCTTCTTTGAAGGAAGTTGGTTCAAAATCTGTAGACAAGTTCAATTCACAATCATAAGAAACATCCATATCAACAGGGGAATTAGAGTCATCTACATCACCTCCATTTTGTCGGTTTGAATTTCTGGTTCCTGTTTTTCCAATTTCATCAGGATGAACACTTTCAAGTGTCTTCGTCAGCCACTTTGGGGGACCTTTCTGAGATGGTCCAGGCTGCTCTGTTGATTCAGTTGGGACTGAATCAAGATTGAGTCTCCCAATTCTATCAATTACATCACTTAAAGCATCATCCGTTGTTGGAGTTTCATGCGGGGGAGAGTGTTCTTCAGAAGAAGATTCCACATGTTGATCTAGTATAGGAATCCCCCCTTCAAGATGTGGAATCTGATTATCAAATTCTTGAAATGATTTTGTTTTTGTGAATCTATCCAAGAGATCAAGTTGCCGCTCAACAACATCGTCAGTTTTGGATGATTCAAGAAAAATTACATCTCTAGATACAACAAACTTTTTATTTACTTCATCATAGAGGCGGTATGCTTTGGAGGTGTTTGAATACCCCAGGAAGATACACTTACGACTTCTAGCACCAAGTTTGTTTCTATGTACCTTTGGTATCAAAGCATAACAGGTGGAACCAAAAACCCTGAGATGTTTTACCGAAGGAACATGTCCATACCACAATTCATAGGGAGTCTTGTTTCTTATAGCATTAGATGGACATCTATTCTTTATATATGCAGCACATAGAACAACATCAGCCCAAAACATTATCTTTACATTTTTGAAGAAAAGCATGGATCGTACCATATTCAAGATTGTTCTATTCATTCTTTCAGCTACACCATTCTGTTGGGGATTATAAGGCACAGTTGTTTGATGTTTGATCCCATGTTGGCGAAGATAGTTTTCAAATTCATTTGATGTGTATTATTTTCCATTATCAGTGCGAATACACCCAATATGAGATTGTGCATCATTTTCAATCCATTTATGAAAATTCTTGAATGTTTGAAAAGCATCAAATTTGTTCTTTAATAAATAAACCCAACACATTCTGGTGTAGTCATCAACAAATGTCATGATATATTTATTTCCATTTGCAGAAGGAACAGGCATTGGACCACATAAATCTGAATGAATGAGTTCAAGTTTCCTATGTGCTCTTGAATGTGAATCATGAAAAGACTACTTGCTATGCTTTCCTAGAATGCAAGCATCACATTGCTTAAGTTTCCTAGGAATTGTAGGCAAACCAGCAACACCATTTTTCTTCAATAAGCGGAGACTGTCATAGTTTAAATGTCCAAATCTAGCATGTCATAATAAACTTGATGGAAGTGTACCTTCTTCATGATGAGAAATATATGAGCAATGTTGTGCATGAGCAGAGGTTCCTTGCAGTTTGAGAAGCCTTTCTTCTTCTATTCCCCTCATGACAAGTGAGTGGTCAGATGCTTTTCTTACCTCAAGCTTGCCATCAAACATATGAATGGAGTGACCTTGCTGGCGGATGTGGACCAAGGACAGCAAATTTCTCTTGAGCTGTGGGATATATAGAACATGATCCAGAAGAAAGTCTGGAAGACCAGGCAGTTTAAGCCTGATTGTGCCAAGCCCTGATGGCTTGATTTTTGATTGATCTGCAAAGTATATTGCTCCATCAACATTGTCAGTAAAATCTTCAAAAAAAATCTTTTCTATGAGTCATGTGACAGGTTGCTCCTGAATCAAGCAACCAATCATTTTTCCAGGAAGCAAGTGAAGCATTAAACAAATCTTCATTTACTCCAATGTTACATTGTGCCTCAACATAGTGAGCGGATTCAGGTGCTTTACCTTTGTCTGTATCATCAGTTTTACCTTTCTGTTAATTTCTTTTCTGCTCAATTTTGTCCCATGGTAGCTTGCATGTAGAGGCATCATGTGATCCATTTCTTTTGCAGCGAATGCAGTGCAAATCTGCCTTTTCTCCTTGAGAATGTCTGCCCCCCTGCCTCTGAAATATCTTCCTCTTCCTCTTCCTCTTCGTCCACCTCTTCCTCTTGTAGAATCTTGAGCATGATGCTTTTCTTTATGAGCAAGGCACACAATCTCTTCAGACGATTCAGGGGCTATCTTCTTTCCAAAAGCTTTCTCTCTTTCAGCAAACTTTTTCACAAGAAAGTCAAAGGTTATATCTTTGAGATTTTCATTTGCTTGCAAAGACTCAAGATAATTGGAGTAAGTAGGATAAAGTGCCTTGAGAAAAGCAATAAGAGGGATATCCAGCTCAACCTTAGTGGAATTGATATCATGCATTATAGACTTTACTTCAGATGCAAGAGCAAGAGGATCATTATTTTGCAGTTCAAGAGTGAAGAGTTTAATCATGAGTTGAACAACTTCAAGTGCAGAATGTGAGTCATAGAGTTCTTTCAGCTTTTGTAAAGCTTCAAAGGCAGTTGAATATGACGAAATATGGCGACTCACCTCTTCATTTACAGATGCTGCGATTAATGCATAGGCTTTGTTGTTCTTGTTTTCCCAAATGGCGAGCTCTTTGTCTGAGGTAGGCTGTACTGGGTCATTGTCTCCTCCGACACACACTCCTTTCCACAACTCATTGAAGATGAGGGTGTGTTTTATCATCCGGGACCATTCAAGATAGTTCTCCTTGCCAATGAGAACTATTCCTACCATGGATATGATTGAATGCATTCTGTAAAAAAACTTTTGCTGATAGAAAAAAAATACTTCTGCCAATATACAGTAAAAATGTACTCAAAAGGGCATTCTCAAAGGGTATTATCGTCCACTAAAATTTCTAACATAAGATTTTCATGTACCCATTGAATCACTGTCATCACAACTTCAATACACAGACAGAAAATGACTTTCAAAAATTTACACAGCGACCAATAAAAATCATTCAATGCATGTGCAGTATACAGCATGGGATACCCAATCCTTTCACACGAGTTTAAAATTCACCAAAGTCCATGTGGTCTTTATCCATGTGAAGTAAAAATATCAGATCCCCATTAACTTTCAATAAGAGATAAATATAGCCCAGAGACAATGAAATGGTCACATATGGAGAATCGCTAAGCACATTCACATTGTTTTCATCGACAGTCCGCACCGAACAAAGAGAAGACCACAAAACTCATGGTCAGGAAGGCGCCACACCTGTGGCTCACAAGCTGCTCTGTCAAGCAGGGACACACCTCAAAGATGTCAGTGCAACACTGTCTCGTCGCTTCGAATACCGTGAAAGAGCAAGCGCAGGTACCAAAATCCTCCACCGCAAAACAATGAGAGGAATGGGACTATGCATAAACCATAAACTTACATTCTCCGGTTCAATAGACATGTTCAATAGACAGCGTACAAAAGAGCCTCCACCATAAACTTACATTCTCCGGTTCATGAATGGGACTGTGCGTTCAATAGACAGCGTACACAGCGTTGTCAATGATGCCGAGTCTTCCAGCTCCCAACCTAATGGTGTGATTTGCAAATGGTGCGACTGACGGACAAGCGGGGACGTTTCAATGGAATGAAAAGAGCAGCACAGCGTTTCAATGGAATGAAAAGCACAACGTTTACGTTTGAGATGGAATGAAAAGAGTAGCACAGCGTTTCAATGGAATGAAAAGAGCAGCACAGCGTTTCAATAATGTCAAAACAGCGTTTCAATAATGTCAGAACAGTGTACACAGCGTTGACAAGAGATCCTTCAGAAATGGATATTCCAGAACTTAGCATAATATCAACAAATTTGATCATTTGAGAGATGATGTTGAATGTTACAAATGTAACAATTTTTGACATATGGCTAGGGATTGTGAAGTTCTAGACAGGTACAACTATTATCGGCAAAACCCTAAAAGGAAATTTGCAGGAGCATGAGATAGACACCAAACAGAATCTTCTATGAATAACATCAAATGTTACAAATGTCATAACTATGGACACAGCTCGTAACTATAGGTACAAGATGGAATCAACCACAAATGAAAAGCTTCACGACGAGAATAAGAAGGTTTGGAAAGGAAAACAAGTACAGGATGAACAAGTACAAGATGAGCAAGAAAAGCAAGAAGGCAATAAGGTCCCAACAGTTATGCTTTCACAATTCGTAACAGATTGTGAGGACTCAGCAGTTGCTTCGGTTAATGACTCAAGTCAAGATGGCCCGTTAGGTGACTCACTATTTTGAACAATCTGGCTTGTTGACTCCTTAATGTTTGTAGAGGAGGCTATGCAGCAGTATATGGCACAAGTTTATGGTTGACAGGAAGGTAGTTTGAACAAGATGAAAGTTTCATTACAAGTTAAGGGGAGCAAAATAGTTGAAGGATTACAGGTTACCAAAAACAAGGCAAGATTAGTCTGCAAAGGATATGCACGGGTTGAAGAAATCAATTTTGAAGAAAAATTTGCTCCCGTTGCCAAAATGGAAGCTATCAAGATGCTTCTCGCTTATGCTTGCTCGAGAAAAATCAAGGTCTACCAAATGGATGTTAATTCAGTTTTTCTAAATGGTGAATAGGAGGAAGAAGTTTACATTGAAAACCCCGAAGTTTTTCTGCTCTATGACAAAGAAGACTACGTTTTCAAATTAAAGAAGGCTGTATATGGTCTCAAGCAAGATCCTAGGGCTTGGTATGCTCGTCTTGAGGGATATCTACATCAACAGGGATTCAAGAAAGGAAGTGCTGACAACAATCTTCATGTGAAAGTGGGTCGAGATAACCTAACAATTATCGAAGTATATGTGGATGATATAATCTTTGGAAGCAGTGATGACAGATTAAGTAAAGACTTTGCCACAAAAATGCAAAGTGAATTCGAAATGTCTATGCTTGGCGAACTGACATACTTTTTAGGGCTTCAGATTTCTCAACGGGATAAAGGAATATTCATATATCAAACCAAGTACATCAAAGAAATGCTCAAGAAATTCCAAATGGAAGATTGCAAGCTAGTCCTTAACCCCATGGTAACAGGTTGCAAGTTAAGCTTAGAAGACTCATCAAAAGGTGTGGACCAAAGGTTGTATAGATCCATGATTGGTAGTCTCCTATATGTGATAGCCTCCCGGCCAGATGTGATGCAGGCAGTTGGACAAGTAGAATAATTCCAAGCAGCATCAAAAGAATCTAATATCATTGTCGTCAAAAAAAATCTTCGATATCTTAAGGGCACACCAGAATATGGTCTTTGGTATCCCAAAGGAAATGATCTGGTCATCCAAGCTTATACAGATGCAGATTGGACAAGAAGTGTTGATGATCGTAAGAGTACCAATGGAGCAGCGTTCTACCTAGGTGGTTTCCCTGTCTCATGGTTAAGTAAAAAGCAATCTTCAATCTTGTTATCCACAGCGGAAGTAGAATACATTGCGACAACAGCTTGTTGTACTCAAGTTCTCTGGATGAATCAAACCTTGCAAGATTGTCAAGTTAAATTTGATGAGCCTATTACCATCTTCTACAATAACACCAGTGCCATCAGTATCTCCAAAAATCCTGTGATGCACTCGAAAACAAAGCACATTCCGACCAATTATCATTTTGTTAGAGATCAAGTCGTCGAAAAGAATATCAAGCTTGAATATGTTGGCACAAAGGAACAAATTGCTGACAACTTTACCAAACCATTACCTCGTGAAGCATTTGAGTATCTTCGCCAAAAGCTTGCGATTCTCCCAAGTTCTCATTAGAATCTTTCTCTTATCTAACTAAGTAGAAAGGGGGATTGGAGGTGTGTACAGGTCCGCAAGATGGTTGTTACTTAGGGGGAGTTACCATTTGCCGTTGATGACAAAGGGGGAGAGAAGGCAGTAGGAAGAGGTGTCATGATCGTAGGGAGAGTACTTGCGTTGACATCAATGCCAAAGGGGGATATTGTTGATCAGTGGTTATCATTGATGTCAACCCAAGCAGCACCAAGGGCTACCCCGATCTTGAATGGGCATTTTGACTTGACAACTTACTCTATTTTGAGTCAAGGATCTTCTAGATGGATTCTATTCGTCAAAATGTTTCCATCACCATTTTCAAAACCGACCAGCTCGAAACCGACTCGGTCGAGTTGGTCCGAGCCAGGCCAAAAAATATTGACTCGGCCTTGGATTCAGTTCGGCCGGCCAGGTTAATACCAAGCCGACCAAGTTGTCTAACAACTTGACCGACTCGGTATTAACCCGGCCGGCTCGACCGAGCCAACATTAACCCGGCCGAGATAGAAAAAGAGGCCCAGGCTACGGAATCGGGATGAATTGCCAGGAATAACTATAGTATCATCAATAAAAAGATTCAGTGTTCTTTCGAAAACTAAATTCACTGTGACATTTTAGCATGCAAACGAACTTTCTGATTATTGGCTATTTGAATCACAAATGATAGACTAGGAGCCTACAGAATCGGAAATTGAATCCCATAGAAAACTGAGTTTCACCTTGCAAAATGTATAGTTTCTAAAACACAACTCGAACATCAATATTCGCTGGTAGAAGTGTTAGTTGCAATATTTGTTGCAGAAGTGTTAGTTGACTAGCTGCATAAAGCACATCACCAAATCCCACTGACCTCACAAAGACCACGACCTTTCACATCTCCTCTTTTGAAAAGTATTGACACGCAGGTGTCAATTTTAAGCCTAAAGGAAATTTAGAGACAAACATAATTACAGTAATAGAAGAATCTCTCTGTTCAATGAAGTACAAATTAATATAATTATAAATCCAATAATTTGTTCATTTTCTCCTTCTTGTCACCACACCTTCTACAATAGTTGTTCTGATCCATGAAATATCATCAACAATGCCTAAGTTTTATAGAATAATGTGGCATCCACTCCTTTGATGCATCAAGCAATAGGCACAGTTTATGTCCCATGCACAGAAATGTTTTTCTCTATGCATCCTCCTTTTCCTCCAAAACAAAATTCAAGGATTAACCGGACATCCAAAATAGAACATGGAGATTAAGGGTAAGTTAATAAAGCCACTTGAAGTGGATGAACAGACTGACACTGCTTAATAAAAAAAAGCAATTTCATCCTTACTGTGCAAATTTTTGGATTGAATTTTCTGTGTTCTAATAATCAGAATATCTTGCATCATTTGTTATGTGTTTTTGTTTTGATCTCGATTCTCTATATCATCATCATGTATGTATTGGACAATGCACTGGATGCCATTTTGATATAATGGATATATACATGAGCCTGCTTTGATCATATGTTGTCATCTATCTATATTCTAATGCTGTGTGTTTGGAAACATGAATTAAAATCTTTAAAATTATGTTTTTTTATAAAAAAAATAAATATTTAATGTATTTTTTACAACGACAGAGTCATTGAAATCGAGCCGACCGAGTTGATACAGAGTCGGAGTCAGTGTCGAAGTCAGAGTTTTAAAACATTGGTTTCCGTTGATATATGGCACGCCATGTAATTCTTCATGGTTTGAGAAATATTCATGTTTGAAGTTAGTAACTCCAGTTAGTGGACTAAAACCCTATGGGGTTGTGGCATGGCACTCATAATTGTTTGTGGTCATTGAGTAGTCAATAATTAATAATAATAAAAATTGCTCCTAAAATCCCTCCAACGTTCACTTGTTGAGGACCCTCTCAACTCAAAACATTCATATAAATAATGACCCTCATATCCTCCTCTAGTAGGAATTTTGTGGCTTCAAACAGGTCATCGTGGCATTTTCGCTATAACTTTTTTTCTGCGAAGCTTCAGAAGTTGAAATTAAAACCCATTTGAGCCAAAATCTTGATGAACCTCGTGACTGAATTTCAGATCTTGGTTCGCTATATTTTTGGAGATATGATCTGAGGAAGTTAGGGTTTTTGCAGGCTCTCGAATTCCATGTCAAACAAGTGACGTTGGGAAAATTGTCATAACTTTCTCTCTGAGCATTGGATTCAAATTTCGTAAATAGTCACAGAAATAGGACGGACTGTAGTTTGTTGAGTAGCGTTTTCAGGGCTGAAGGTCGCAACAGTTACACGTGGCACTTCGTAGAAATGGTTTCTGCCATAAATGATGCCCCTAAAGGATACAAGAGCCCTGGGTATGACAAGGCAAGAACCGTTGGCCTTCATCATGAAAAAGCAAAAATATCACACTCTTTGAATAGAATGACAAGTTCTTGGACTGACCATGGGGTGTCCATTGTATCTGATGGATGGACAAATGTAAAAGACAAGCCATTGATAAGTGTTCTTGCTGTGTCTGTTAGTGGTCCCATCTTTCTAACTGCACATGATTACTCAGACAAGTTCAAGACCGCCATCAACATTGCAGAAGCATTACTTGAAACAATTGACCGTATTGGGCCATACAATGTCATCCAAGTCATCACTGATAATGCTCCTAATTGTAAGGCACCGGGAGCAATTATTGAGGATAAATACCCCAACATATTTTGGTCTGGATGTTTGGTTCACACATTGAACCTTTTGTTGCATGATATTGTCAAGAACAAAAATGAACAATACCAATGGATTGGTGATTTGTACAAGGCAAACAAATGATAAAATTTACTACAAATCATAGCAATACCCATGGCCTTTTCCGCAGTCACTCGAGATTGGAGCTGTTGAAGATTGCGAAGACCAAATTTGATAGCTATTACCTCACCTTTAGACGCCTTTTGAAGGTAAGAGAGTCATTGGCTAGCATGGTATCAAGTCCACATTGGCAGGTATTAAAGGAAAGGGCTACAAATGCAGCTGACAGGGGAGGTTTTGAAATGGTGGAGGAGGTCGCTCTTTATGGTCAGTTTTGGACAAGTGTGAGGCAAGTATTGGATTTCACCAAGCCCATTTATCACATGATTCGGTTTGCAGATATAGACAAACCAGTGATTGGTGAGGTGTATGAGCAGATGGATACCATGGTGGGGGAAATAAAAGATATTGTTCATAACAAAGATCCCGACTTGTACAAACTGATTCACGATTGTGTGTGTGAACGGTGGAATAGACTTAATCTTCCACTACATTGCTTGGCGTATATCCTTACGCCAAAATACTACTCTACATCTTGGTTGGGCCAACCTGCAGCAGGGGGTTGGGTTAGGACCAAACCCCATTTAGATCCAGAGGTAACTAGAGGATATTTGGAAGCATTAGAAAAGTTGGTACCTGACAGGGAGGAATGTGCAGTTGTGTGCTTTGAAATAGGCAAATACTTCAGTGGCACTGGTTTGTATGGTAACTTCCATGCAATGGACGACAGAGATAGATTTGATACTCTCACATGGTGGGAAACATATGGCGGCCAGGGACTTTTGCCAAAATTGGCAAAAAAAGTTCTTTCACAGGTTGTAAATACTTCTTCTACAGAGAGGTGTTGGAGCACCTACAGCTACATACATAATGTGAAAAGAAACAAACTCAATGAAAACCGAGCAGAAAGCTTGGTTTATGTGCACTACAACTTGAGGTTGTTGAGTCATTACTGTGATCGGGCTTATGAGGATCCCACATATAAAATTTGGGACAATCACCCAGAGGATGACAATTTGGAGGATGGCATTGTACATATTGAAGAACTGGAAGAGGAACTTGTAAGGGATGAAGATGAAGCAGCTACAGCAGCCATGCCACCTCCACCTCCACCTCCACCATCCAGTAGCAGTGCTCGAGGTCCGAGTCTTGTTCCTTTGCTGTCGCCACCTCTATCTACACCCTCACGTGGAGGTTCTAGTTCTGGTCGTCGGTCTGTGCGGGAGACTCCTAGAAGACCACCACGACCTGCTTATACTCCTAGAGACTCTCGTGGCAAGGGCCACATGTAGATTTACAGTTTACTTGTCTTTTTTAGTTTCTATTACACTTTAGTTTTCATAACTGTTGAGTTTTGAGTCCTTGACTCTTGACTCTTGACTCTTTCATATCATAATGATATTTTTTGTAAACAATATATCACTGTGACAGTGAAAATTTGAAGTTTGAAGTTGGGCCTTGGCAATTATAACTCATTGGTAATGATTGTGAATTATGAATATGATGCTTCATGAAAGACTAAAGTTGTTTCATTTCATTTCATTATTCATGTTTCATTTTATAAATTTATAACATTTCATATCATGTTAACAGTTAGAAGTTAGGACTTAGAAATATCTAAGATATTACTTCTTGTAATGGTTAAACTTAGCTTACAAGTACAACTTTGGTGATCAATGATGATAAATGTTATTGAATTTTCAATTTTGAAAGCTTGAAGTTGAAACTATAAGATTGAATTTGATGAATCATGATTCATTAGACTCAATATGTTGCATTTGTAATATGTATTTTACTAACTTGTGTACATGGTTGATGACGATTATAATTTTTAGATGATTGATGTGATATGGTTCAATGATCAATCTATGTTTTTTTATATTTTTTATGTCTAATTCATCATTCTACATGTTTTTGTTGACATATATGTATCAAAAATTAAAATATATATATATATTTTTAAAAAATCGCTCCCGGATTCGCTCCCAAACCGGGAGCTTCTGAAAATGGTCGCTCCCGCTCCCGCTCCCAAGCAACATGGCTCTGGCATTACTGAGTTGCCCTTGTAGGTTGGACATAACTTCGATCATGACAGATATTGTGATTGAGCATTACAGAGAGGAGGCTTTGGTATGAGCATGTTGGGCAATCAGTCATGAGCGGGTTGTTGCGGTGTCAATAAGACAGCCTCACACTACAATGGCAATGGGATCCTAACATAACAAGATTTGGTAGTTCAGCTACCCTTAGGGCTGAGTTGGTTCTTACAAGGGAGGATCATTGAGATCTTAAATTTGGTTTTAATGGTTTGTTGTTGGCGTGGGGGACTTCACCAACAAGGCAGGTTGATCAGCAAGAGGAGATCAGGGGGGGCTCATGCAGTCAAAGATTCATCTCCACAGGGATTGGATTGTATCCTCAGGAGCCTACTCCTGAAGTGCATGAGAATAACTACTCAGTAAGACAACTTCACGAGGGTTGATCAAGATTTTATATTATCATGATGCTCTACTCATGGATGGTATGGGGAGGACTTCTGGAGCTTATACCTGGTTGGATGGTGGGTGGAGAAATGGGTGCTTCACGTTGATCAGGATGGCTTGAGATCCTGGTATTGAGGGATTCCTTTATGACAAGATAGTGCATGGGACAGGGATGAGTCAGTGGCACATTTGCGACTCTGGTATTGTTGCAGAGATAGTTTGGTACAACAAAAAGGGGAGCACTTGTTCGGGAATTACTTGAGTACAAGCAAATTTAGGTGGGGAGAATTATAATATTCCCAATTCTTGTGAGTACAAAATTGCCAGGGGGTTTTGCCCAATTTTGATTAAAAGGGGGCAAATATTATTTTTATTAGAAAAGTGCAAGGAGAATGGAAGCAAATATTATTTTATTAAAATGGCAGCAAAAAGCTATTAAGTGGAAAATGGCCCCACCAATAAAATAATATTAAAAAGGAGTCTAGAAGCATGGAGAGAAATTATATAAGGAGGAGAGACTCATTTGTTGGGCATCTTTTGACTATTACACTTCACATTTCATCTTCTCTTGGAGTTGTTTAGCACAAGGGCCAGAGTGTTGTTTAGCACAAGAATTCCAAGCGGAATTCCACCCTCATTTTAGAGAACTTTGAGTGTCTCCCTAGTGAGGAAGTTGGGGAGTCCATCTTTTGGACTTCCACAAATTGCAGGTGTTTACTCAATTCCACATATTTTTTGGGCGTAGAAGCAGTTCAAAGTGTCCATTTGAGAATCAACTACGAAGGGTTGGAGTACCAAAGGTTTTGTAGGAGATTTCTCTCATTTGAGCCAGTGATTTTGCAATGAATTTGCATGGTTGAATAGTTGAGCATTGTAGTACGAATTTATCTTATTTCGAGCAGTGTGCAAAGTTGGGCACACTGGGAAACTCGCACTAAATTGGGGCTTTCCGAATCAGCTAGAATCTTCCCAAGATTTTTTTGGGTTTTTCTAGGTTTTGTGAGAAGAGTCCGTCGTTAAAATTTCAGAATTTTTCAGGCAATATTTGGCCTGGAAATCAACATTCCTTCAGCAATGTGTTTTATTGGTACACTGAGTAATTCACACCAATTGGTGGGCTTGATCTTGGCTTGGATTTAAGCCAAACTATTTATCAGTTTTTACTGGTTTGGTGTGAGGAGCTCCGAGTTAAATTTTCAGAATTTTCTGTGCACTTTTGAGCATAGAAATTCCATTTCTTCTTTGGCAACAACAACAATATTTTCTTAGCAGTGCGTGCTATTTGTTTGGGTCATTTCTAGCACTTGGGTCTTCACATTTTCACCTGGGTTTTGCATTGCTTGTAGAAGCAAGCCTAGGTTCTATTGTTCTCACTTATATGTACCCTGTGCTTCATATTTAATAAAATGGCTTAGTACTTTCGCCTTATTTCTTTGGTGTAATGATTGGCACTTGCAAGGAAAAATTTTATTTGTTGTTAGTTCATGTTTTGGTAATTATTGTTAATTTTCCAATTACAAATATTACATGGGGGAGCACAAGAGCGAGGAGACACACATGTGGGATGTGTGGAAGCACCTCCAAATTTTGCGGAAATTCAAGGGAGATGGGAGACGTCAAGGTCCCTATCATAGGGATCCCTGTCTATAAAAATATAAAAATATTAAAAATAATGATAAAACCCCAACAATAACAATTCATCCCTTCATCAATGTGCAACGTAAATACTAAATAGTAAACAATAAAATAGTACTAAGTTCAAATTTGTAAACAATTAAATCATGATTCAGATTCAGAATTAGTAATGAAATACATTGATTCGTAAACCATAAATGAAAAAAAATTGTAAAATATCAATACACTGATTTAAACTCATCATTCTAGAATCTAATTAGTACTAAGAAAAATAGTAGCCACTGAGGTTTGAAATACTAATTGAAATTACTCAATCTAAAAAATAAAAAGAGTGACAGATCAAAGACTCAAACTAAGGTCATTAGTATCTAGAGTCAAGACTCGAAAGTTAAAACTAAAAATGTAAAGTGAAAACGAGTTAAGGTTTTTTTAATATATCGTTTTCGTTTTCTTATTTTTACTTTTTTAGTTTTTCATTCTTTTAAGCCAAGTCCCCCTGACATGGGGTGTTACCTCGTAGGAGGTACCCTATGTTTTCTATGGACAATACCATTGTAAGTCCAATAAGATGCAAGTCTAAAGCCTTGTAGAACATGTGATGATTATGTATATGATATTCGTAGCCTCTTATTGTTGGCCATGCCCGATCCATTTAGCCCCCACTTTTAAGTCCTTTCGTTCTAGATAGGATTGGAGGCCTCAAGATGGATCTATTGGTATAAATGGTTTAGGGGAGTCCTTGCTATTCTAGGGGTGATCGCACTATGTAGGGCTTGTCTGACCCATCTTGAGCACACCTATGTCTTTTCCACATGGCAATATGTCATAGATTTTGTATGCACCTCCTTGACCATGGTCTAATATAACTCAATTTCTCCACATGGAAGTCTCACAATTCACAACATTCCATGTTTCATGGGGTATTGCATGAATCCCAAGGCACGTGTCTCTCGGCTCCATAATACAACAAGAACTCAAAATGTTGTATACTTGACATGTCACAAGTAAATTTTGGCAAATGGAGAAGGCATCATGCAAAAATCACTCCTCTAAGGTGGTTGTACTCTCTCTCCTAGCCATTTCGGGGGTAAAAATGGCCAAATGGTGGTCATTCCTTGACATGCATGGACAAAAATTATGTCAAAGCTGAAGTAGATCACGCTCCGAACAAAACCCAGATGCCAAAATCCATCTATCAAGGAAAGTATTTGAATAATTTCGTCAAAGAAATTTTGGTTTATAATAGTACAATTTTACCTCTAGTGCATTATAGTTGACTTCATCTCTACATTGGATAACATTCATGTGTATCTCATCATTGTTGACCATCTTGGGGTTGGCTTTTTCCTTTGCAGACTCCACCTTGTTTTTAAGATTCTTCTATATATTACGCATATAAAGTAATGAAGACGAATTTCTTTTTCTTTGAAGTAAACTTCCGTATAAGTATAAAGAACTTATATATATATATATATATATATATATAACTTGTGAAAAAAATTAGGTGTAACCTCTTAAAATATCCCATGAAAAAAATATGAACAATAAAGATGGTACAAAGAGTTTGTACGGAAAAGATAATTGGCTATTGGTGGTTGTACAGTGCATTTGGTGCAGAACCATTTGGTGACTGAATTGTGGCAGCACCCAGTACAGTGGTATGGATGCTTGACAAGTATGGACGGCATGGGTACGGACAATGAAGTACAGATGGCCTCCGTGAAAGGTGGCAGTTGTAGGTGGTCTTATGGCAACGGAATGATAAGAATTGCAGCTGTGTTACAATGGTTGAATGGTAATTACATGAGGTTTGTACAGTAGCTGAGGGATCACCACCAATTTTGAGGCTGTATGGTTAAATTGTACAGCAGCAGTAGCAGTTGCACTTGTAGGTGTTACTGCTCTGATATCAATGTAGTAAACAGTGCCTGTTTAATACTTGAAGATAGAATATTTAAGCAAACACAGTACATGTAATGATAGAATGAATAAGAATTATGTTACAGTGAGCCTCCTGAAGGTCTACTTACACATTGACTGGTCATGAGATGAAGAGGTATTTGACCTTTGACTTTTCATTAAATTAATTACATTGTTATTATTTATTATAAATTTTTAGTATTATTATGTTTATAGCAGATATATCGCCAACATCCCAATATAATATATGATTTTTTTGGCTGCTTGTTATTATTGCTGGAAAAAATAAAAAATAAAAATCAATTTTGAATATATCACTATTTTTAAAATATCACAAATAGACCAGCAATATATCAGCAATAAATGAGAAGAAAATGGAAAATATCTGCTGAGTCGAGACTTTTGGATATTTTTGCTCACTTTGAAGTAGGAAGGCAGGGGATGTAGAACAAAGGAGCTACTCGCTTTGCCCATAAAAGGGCTAGACAGAGAGGGTCGCTTTAGATGATTAAAAAATTGAAAAAAGATAATTTCTTTTTTAAATACTTTTTAAGTTTGTCATTATTTTCAAATATTTTCCCCAATGTCGTTAATAAGTTTCTTTCGGGACCCTTTGCAATATATCCACTGACACGATGCTTGCAACATTGCTATTAAATACTATATGAAACATTTCTCAACAAAAAAAATATTCAAAGTGCAATTACCTATTTGGCTTTTTAGGGTGGGATTTTTCCATGTCACCATGTTGTTTATATTGTAATTCTCTATGTTACATGATGTACTCATTTGTTCTATTAAGTGATATATGCACATTTCTCATATTGCATGTGTGACTAAGGAGATAACAAATGCGGTAACACTGATAAAATCCTCACCGTCCTCCAAGACTGCGATTCAATGCCCTTAATAGCCATGGTTTGGGTTTGGTACTTTCTTCTTCCCAACATCGCTGGAAACTGCAAAAGAGAAAATACTCAATCCAGGCCAAACACAAACACAAATTTACACATACATCTGGATACAATTCATGCCAGCTATATTTATTACTTATTGTAAAGATTCTCAGTCTGATCCCATGTATCAAGCTTCCAAACATCTGACTCTGTAATAGGCCTTCGATAGCCTAGCTTCAAGAGGGGTGTCATCCATTCAAAAAATATTTCTGTTTCAAAACAGAGATTGACATGTTACAAGCAATTCTGTATTTCACAATTACACAAAGGCAAAGCAACTACGAGTAGACTCTTAAAGCAATAAACAAGTTTTCCTATGTAAAAGACATACTTGAAATTTTTTGGTATTTCACTTACAGAAGTGAGCAAAGTGCACATAAGGTGCAAGAAGATATCATTATGACTTACTGGAAAAGATATTAACATGTCTCTCAGGGAAAATATTGTCACCGTCTAGAAGAGGTTCATACTCCACTGAAGCTGCAGTACAATCTTCATGCTCAACAGGAATGTACCCAGGATAAGGAACCAAATTGGGTAGATAAAATAGCAGTAATATGCAAAATATAGCCTGCACAAGCAATGTCATTTCTTGGGGTTGTCAGTACTCTAGTTGCTTGCATTCTCCATGAACAGATATTTGCTCTAATAAAGATATAAGGCATGTGAAAATTCCTAGATCTAACAATCTCAGGAATCCTACTGCAACCAACTGAATCTACTTCACCTAGATCGTAAATTACATTACAAACTTATTTCAGACTTCTTCTTGAAACATTGAAGTAAATCACTGAAGCAGACTACACCAAATTAAATATGATTCTGAAACATAGAAACTGAGCAAGGAAATACAAAAACATAGGACACCATTATTTTTGGACAAGTGTCCCCGGAAAAAACCAACTTTGGAAAACCAGTGCAACAGTGAGGGTTTTACTTTATTATGCAGCAGTGAAATCTGAGTACATCTATGGATGCCCAATTGGCAATCCAAACAGCAAGAAAATCTGGCAGAGATATTCCTAAGCAACCCCGGCACTCGTGTTGCCCGCACTCGCGTTCCTACACTTGCACGTTCTACACTCACATTCCTGCACCCGCGCATTCCTGCACTCACGAATTCCTACACTCGCGAGTTCCTGCACTCGAGCATTCCTGCACTCGCGAGTTCCTACACTCGCATTCCTGCACTTGCGCATCCCTACACTTGCACGTTCCTGCACTTGCGAGTTCCTGCACTAGGAAAAACTCAGTGTCTTGCTACTGCCTCTCTGGATCTGCAAATCTTCCTCTGGATCACTGTCCTTGCCCCTCTACTGTAAAAAATCTCTTCGATCAGAATTTCCTCCTGAGAACTTCTCACTTCAGAAATTCAATCTCTTGATCTCTCGGTGTATTTTCCAAAAGACCCTCAAGCCCCTTCTTATATCTTCCTATTAGACAACCAACAGCCTAGATTAACTCCTATTCAAAGGCTCAAATCATTTTGCCTTGATCTCATCCTTTATCTAGAAGATTCACCCACAATTAGATTAATACCCATTAATATTTTAATTGTCCTAAGTTTAGACTTAGGAACTCATTAAAAATATTTATTATTTTAATTTAATCGTCTCTGGGTGGAATTTCCCAAAACAGTTTCTAGGTTCTTTGGAATGCATGTGAAATTTGAGGCTTAGAGCACATCTGATGCTACCCCAAATCAACAAGGCAAAAAAAAGTTACTATACTGGGGTTCAAGAGATCTGCAGTGATGATGAAAAATAATCTAATTATTAAAGATGTAACCTCATATTAAGTTATCATTTAATGTTAGGAACTCAATATTAAATCATAATTAATGTATCTGAAAATTTGTAGCAATATAAGGTACATAATGGATCACAGAACAATCAGTTAGGTATGAGGCTAAGTTGCATAAAACACCAAAATGTCTAGAAGTTTCTGAAATGTGTACAGCTGGAAATGTCACCCCTAGAAAATGAAAATGTCAGGAAAAACATCATATATATATATATATATATAGTTTCTCTAAGCCCAGCCAAATAATTAATGTGCCAGTAAATTTTTATACCCAAAAATTTACTTTACTGTAAACCAGGAAAAAAATAGATCTTAAATCTACACAATTAACGGTCAAGCTTCTAACAAATTATGCATGGCAGAAACAAGAAATCCAAGCACATAATTTTTTTCACAACTTTTACCTTGGAAAACCCCAGTGTGAGGAAATACCAACAAAGAGCGATTTTATTAGGCTTCAAAGAAAATACTCAGGAAATAATTACAGCAACAAATCCAGAGAATGTGTAGTCAAAAACAGCCATAGAAATCGGCCCTCTCTCCTCTGCAATGGTATGGCTTGATGTATGACCTCTCTCCAGCGAAGTATGACCCCTTTTCTTCAACATATCTCAAACCAAGGTACGACCTCTTCTCCAACACAAAACTCGACCCCAATACTCAACCTCTCTCGCCTGCGAACACAGCCTAGGGCACAACCCTTTCTCCAGTAGAAAAACTCGGCCCAAAGACTCGAACTCTCTCTCCTACGAACTTGGCTTGGGTTCGAGCCCTTTCCTATTGCTCAATACGGCCAGGCTACGACCCCTCTTTCATTGAACAAGATGGCCCCTTCTCTCAATTGCTCTGTGAAATTTTAATAATTGTTGCAATTTTTGGTTATTATTCTCCTATTTTTTCAAATTATTTGTCTACTACAATTAACTTGCGACAAATACTAAATAAAACACAACTGCAACTTCAGGAAAAATAAATACAGGAAATGAGAAATATATGCACACACACACAAATATAGAACACTAGTATTTTCAAGCAAATGTTCAAGGAAAAACCTCGAAGGGAAAACTAGTCTGCAGGTGAGCCTTTTATTACTAAAATTCTTCATCAAAAATATTACAATTGCTTTCCTGGCACTAGCAAAGCTCCGACAAAATTATTTTTTCACTTCTGCAAGACTCCTCAAACCTCTTAGAAGCTATTTGACCCACCAAAATCAATTCAGCCTCCATCTGAAGGTGATTTCAGCTCCCACGTGTGGTCCTAGCTGAAAAATTCAGCCCTCTTAGCAACTCGCACTAGCTAGGAAAATAAATACAACCTCTACTATAGAATCTTTGTTGGCTTGTTGGGGCCTAACCCAGGTTCAGAAGTGATTTAGCCAAACAAATCCCAAAACTACCGGCCCTTTCGGCAACAGTCCGCGGTGCGCGAACTGAGGTCTCACCCGAGGTAGTATGGGAGGGTGTTGGAACCAGGTTTCCGCACCCTAGGGATGTCTTGATGAAGTCTAGGAAGTTCGCGAACCGAACCCGTGCGCCTACGCTACTCCACGCAGCCGTCTGTCCTTCGCAGCTTGTGCGACTGCTTCCGCGCAGCTCTGTAAAGAGCGCGAAGAGGTGTTGTCTAGATCCTTTATCCTTACTGTGCTATTATTATAGATCTTAACTTAATTGCGTATACCCAATATTCTCATTAATCATTCAACATTCATAGCAAGTGCGCGCAATCATAAAACTGTAAAGAGATGCATAAACATAATAGAAGCATAAACACACAGTATTTTAGAATCAACTTATCTTTTATTAATCCTCTGTTTAGATACAATCCCAACTCCACCCTGCGCACTCAGCTGCAGGGGTCCGTGCACACAACTGCGGACTCTACCAGGCCTCTACGCACACAGCTGCAGAGCCTCTTCCTACTACTACAACCCAAGACTCGGACTTACAGACTCAGAGCGAATTCATCATCCAAGAACATCATAAGACTTAAGACTAAAACTGACTTTACACTTAGAGCCTCACTCTATTTATACAATCCCATGGTCCGCGGACCATGGGTAGGCCGACACACTCTACATTAAATTACATTATCTTAGGACGGACAACTCTAGACTCTCGTGCTCCGCGCCCGCATTTCGCGGGTCTTTACATTACACTTGACCAAAATCCAAGCTTCAAGCCCCAAAAACATACTATGGGGGGATCTGCTGCCCAACAGGCCCCCAACACAATCATCATGACTCGTCCCAAGTCACTCTGCTGGCGCGGCGATCTTCGCGCGAAGCCCATCCAACTGTGCCTGTGCTGCGCGAAGATCCGTAGCGCACTGCTCTGTCGTCCGCTGGATCCGTTCTGCTCGCTCAGCCGAATGCTCAGTGTCAAGGTCAAATCCCTGTCTCAGGTCACGCATCGCTTTCATTTGCGCGAGTTTTCCTTCAATGTCGGCCATGATGAGGAAGGCCTCATCAATCCAAGGCTGGACGCATGCTTTAAGTACTGCCTCTTTTTGGCGCACTGCGTCCACTTGCTCCTTCAATGCCTTTGCCTGTTGTAACCTCGCGAGCCGCTGAGTTAGGACCATTGTCTGCGCCATCCCGCGCACGCTATCATATTGCATTTGAAGCTCCCGTGCTTCGGTTTCCAACCGCTATATGGTGGGGTCCTCCTGTAAGGTTGTGAGGACCCTGAAGGATTCTTCCAACAACGTGGTGCAGCTCTGCACTGCCTGTTCAATTTCTTCCAACCCTTTTCGGATATCGTCGGCGCGCTGCTCTCTAACTTCTCTTTTTGCTCCCTACTTGGGACCTTAGAAGGCTTACGCGCCTCTTTTTTAGATTTTGAATTTTAGTTTGATATGGCTTACGCGCCTCTCACCTTATCTCAATTAATCCTAATTAATTAAGCATATTCCCTATGTTTAGACTTAGGAAATATTTAAAAATCAACTAATAATCTAATTGAGTCATTTCTAGGTGGAATTTCCAGAAACAATTTCTGGGTTTTGGGGATCTCATGTGTTTTAGCCTCTCCACAAAGTTTCGAGACTAGAACACATCGGATGCTACAAAAACTAACAGTCCCTCTTAGTGAGGACTGTGTTCTAGTGCTGCACACCTTGCTAAAACACCCTGTCTTTGTATCATCCTCTATCACGCTGCCGATTTTTCGCCACTGCGCAACTTTGATGTTGCATAGTGTTGTTGCTGACACTGCGATACTGCTACCAACTCTGCATCTACACTACAACTCCCTCTCATTTGTTGTTGTTGCAACTGCAACATCTGCAATTGAGAAGCATCTGAAATAATCTGTCCCTGCTACTGAAACGGGTTCTCCACCGCACCCATATGTTCTCTAAAATAAACGAACTTAACTCTCCCAAGAGCTTTCGTGAGTATATCTGCAACTTGCTCTTTTGTGGGAAGATATTGTAGCAAGACCATTCCACGTTGTACACAAACTATGATGAAATGACATCGAATATCTGTGTGTTTCGACCTGTCATGAAACATTGGATTCTTAGAGAGCTTAATACAACTCTGATTATCACAGTAGACACTAGTCGCCTCCATTCTCTGCCTGAACAAGCTTACCAGCAGCTTTCGAAGCCATATAGCTTCACACATAATTCTGCTTGCTGCCATATACTCTACTTTTGCAGAGCTCAGTGCTACTGACTTTTGCTTCCTACTACACCAAGAAATTATCCCTGATCCAACGTTGAAGCAGTACCTAGGGGTACTTTTCCTGTCCACTGAACTGGCTACCCAATTTACATCTGAGAACCCACATAGTTTGACGTCATCCCCTCTAGTATATCTCAACCCATACTCGACTGTGCCATGCACATACCTTAAAATATGCCTTGTTGTTGCCTAGTGTACCCTCTTCGGTTCTACCATAAATTGACTGAGGGTATTGACTGCAAAGCAAATCTCTGACCTAGTGTTGACCAGATACATGAGAGAACCAATAAGTTGTCTATAGAAGGTGGTGTTGACATCCTTGTCATCTGATGCATCTATCTTTTTCCAGTTGGTGATCATGGGCGTAGACATCGGTCTACAATCCTGCATTTTGAACCTCTTCATAATATTTGTAGTGTATATTCCCTGCCCAAGGAAGATCTCCCCGTCCTTCTGCCACACTTCCAATCCTAGGAAATAGTGCATCAACCCCAAATCCTTCATATCAAACTCTATTGCAAGGTTCCTCTTACAATCCTCTATGAGCCTTGATGATCCTGTCAAGAAGAGATCATCCACATCTACCATCAAATAGTAAAGGTTGGGATCTGCGTCACTCTTGACGAATCCCATCTGCTGCAAGTAGTTGTCAGTCTGATCATACCATGCCCTGGGAGCCTGCTTGAGCTCATATATAACTTTTTTCAATCTGCACACATGAGTGCACCTCTCATGAGTCTCGAAGCCTTCTGACTGTTCAATGTACACCTCTTCCTCTATCACCTCGTTCAAGAATGTTGTCTTGACGTCCATCTAGTGAATCTGCCATCCCATCTAAGTTGCTAGGATATAACTGACCGAATAGAGGTGTATCTGGCAACTGGGGCGAAGGTCTCCTCATAATCTATCCCTTCATTCTGTTCACACCCCTTTGCCACGAACCTAGCCTTGTACTTTTCCACATTGCCATCTGCAGCATACTTGATCTTGTAGAGTTGAGGCTTTTGTGATCCATAACAAGTTTGCGAGAGATTTTTCGGCGAAAATCACATGAAAAACCATTTGTCGACGCGTTTCGAACCAACTAGTGTGGTTCATCATCAGGACAAGTTGAAGAAATAGATCCAGTCTAGCATGTTAAATAGTCTAAGCAGAGACTCCAACGGAACGGATTCCAGGTGTCCATCTTCCGTATGTTCAGGGGACCACTGATAAGATTGCAAGGATTCTCAAGACACATAGTGTCCCTGTGACCTTTAGGCCCCTTAACACCATTCGTTCGTCCCTCAGATCAGTAAAGGATCCTATTGACCCCAAAGATATGAAAGGGGTTTATATTATCCCCTGCTCTTGTGGGACCCCCTATATTGGTGAGACTGGTCGCTCCGTTAATCAAAGGATCAGTGAGCATGCAGCTGACCTTAAGCATAAAAGAGCTAAGTCTTCCGCTTTAGCTGAACATGTAGAAAAAAACCAATCATCATGTTTGCATTGAGGAGGTTAGTGTTATTGCTAAGGTTTCGCGCTTCCATCATCGGAAGCTTAGGGAAGCTCTTGAAATTGAAAAGAGGCCGAACAATCTCAATAGAGATGATGGCTGGAAAATCAGTAGGTGCTGGATCCCAGCTATCTCTTCTTAGTCGTTTTTTCTGGCCTTATTTATTTATTGATTTATTTATTTATTTTTTTTTTTTTATTTTTATTTTTTTTAACTTTCATCTTAACATTCCATTAATTTATATTTTTATAAATATAATTTAGTCTTATATTATCAGGGGAGGTCCTACTTTCCTTTTGATTACTAAATAGCTTATAATTATTAAATAATAACTAACTATTAATACTAATTATAATTACTATATATATATATATATATTTCACCCTATATAACTAATTTTGACCTTGGTCCTTTTATTAGCCATTGGTCAATTTATACATATTATTTTAATTAAATGTATAGTATTTATTTATAATTTTATATTATTTTTAATTAAAATATATATATACCTATATAATTAATAATTTAAATAAATTACTAACCATTAATTTGTTTATTTGTACCTAACTCAACTTAGTTCCATATAATAAAATAGTAAATAATAATAATAATTAATGAATAATTTAATTAACAATTAAATTAACTTTTTATACTAACCTGGTATTTATTTTTTTATTTTTTTTATTTTTTTTTCCTAACCTTTTCTTATCAATCGATTATTATTATTTGAATTAAAAAATATATATATAAAAGTAATAATTTAAAGAAATAAAAGAAATTTTTAAAAACTAACCATTAATTTATTTTTACCTAATTTTAACTTGGTTCCATAAATATAATAATAAATAATAATATTATTATTAAATTAATAAAATAAAAATTTAACCTGGGTCCTAGAGTCAAAAAATTTAACCTGGGTCCTAGAGTCAAGAATTAGCTGTTAATCTTTTGTAGCCGTTGGAGTCTCTGCTTAGACTATTTAACATGCTAGATTGGATCTGTTTCTTCAACTTGTCCTGATGATGAACCACACTAGTTGGTTCGAAACGCGTCGACAAATGGTTTCTCATGTGATTTTCGCCGAAAAATCTCTCGCATAATTGATCTTGTAGATCCATCGAGAACCTACAATTGACCTGTCCTCAGGCCTCGACACCACCTCCCAAACATCATTTGTCATGATAGAGTTGTATTCTTCTACCATGGCATCTACCCACACCTGATGTTGTGCAGCTTCTTGAAAGTTGGAAGGTTCTGCAACCTGAGCTACCAATGCTTGATATTTGTCAGGTTGTCTGTGCTCTCTCTTGTTCGTCCTAGGAGCTCCAACAAACTCCTTTGCATCTCTCAATGTCTGACGAACCTCTCTGTTGGCTTGACCACTAGTAGTGGGAGGTTCTACCAGCTCCTCATCCTGCCCCTACTACTCTGTTTCCTGAAATGTCACTAGATTCCCTACTCCTGAGGAAATGCTAGTACTGGTTACTGTACTGGATCCCTGTGACTGTCCCACTGGTTGCCCTTGTTGCTAGACTAATGGAGCTTCAACTAGTTGATTTTGATCACTTGCAGGCATCTCACAAGATCTCTTGAAAGCTTGATCTTTAATGAACTTTACGTCTTGTCTCACCACAATCTTCCTATTGCTAAGAATGTAGATCTTGTATGCCTTAGAGGTCTCACTATACCCAATGAGAAACCCCTTCTCTACAGTCTGATCCAATTTGGTGCGCTTCTCATCTGGCACATGGCAATAAGCAACGCTGCCAAAGATCCTAAAGTGACTAACTTCTGGCTTCTTCCCTGTGAAGACCCCTTCTGGTGTTTTCTTCCCCAATGCTCTATGAGGAGTCTTGTTCTGAATATACACTGTCATGTTACATGCCTCTGCCCATAGAAACCTGGGCAAATCCTAGTCATATAACATTGCTTTTGCAGCCCCAACTATGGTTCTGTTTTTCCGCTCCGCTACCCCATTCTGTTGTGGATTATACAAAGTTGTCCATTCTCTTTTGATGCCTTCCTTCGCACAAAAATCTGTGAAGTCTTTATCAATATATTCTCCACCATTATCTGAGTGAAACACCTTGATCTTCTTCCTTGTCGCATTCTCCACGAGGGCCTTAAACTCTTTGAAACGATCGAAGACCTCATCTTTGGTCTTCAAGAAGTAGATCCAGGTTTTCCTGGAATGGTCATCAATAAAGGTGACAAAGTATTCGGCACCACTGAGAGCTCTAGTGGACATCAAGCCACAAATATCTGAATGTATAAGTCCTAACACGCCATCTTCTCTGCTGTCACTTCTTGGGAAAGCTACCTTAGCATACTTCCAAAGTACGCATCCTTTGCAAACATCATCGTATTCCGTGCCAAGTTCTGGAACCCCTGTTACTGTTTCCCTAAGCAACTTGAGTGCTCCATGGTGTACATGTCCCATTCTCCTATGCCATAATTCATTCAGTTACATCCCACTGCTACTGTCACTACCTATTAGTGCCATTGGAGAGTCGAGTTGCAACCTGTACAATCTGTTGCTTCGAACTCCAATATGTCTTACCCTCTTCCAGCTTGAGTGTACAATATGTTGCTTCGAACTCCAATCTGTCTTACCCTCTTCCAGCTTGAGTGTTTGAGTATCCCTTATCCTATAACTGGGATACTGAAATCAGGTTCATACCTAATCCTGGCACATGCAATACATTTGTAGCGTTGGTGCTTGCTCCTGACTCCCTCCTCTCCCTATTAGAGTACACTTTGTTCTGTTTCCCATCCTAATCTGGAAGTCCATCTACTCCTTCTTGTAGCTAGAGAAATATTCTCTAACCCCTGTCATATGAGCTAATGCTCCACTGTCTATATACCAGACACCCTGTGAAGTTGATCCTGACAAGCAAGCAAATTCATCCTCCAACCTGGAAGACAAATTTGAACCCTCCTGAATGTCAATTTTCTCCATGGTCATAAAAAAGACAATTTGTGTCATTCCTCTTTTACTCGACGTTGATTCTACTGCTACAAAACCTTCTACGTCCAACCAGAAGTCTACTCAGCGAAAATCTGAGCCGATGCTCCCTCTGACTTTTGGAATCACTGAATCTAGCAAGTCGAATTTTTCTGCCAACCTACACTAAAAAATCAAACTCCTGCCCAACAATTCGATCTGCCTGTCTGAGTACTACGCAGTGTCTGAGAATTTCGACCTATTGCTTCCTCTGAACAGCGAAATTCTCTCCTTCCCTTCTGAACTTCCCGACTAATCACTTGTGCTCTAATAACATGTGAAAATTTCATCTCTTTCAGTAACTGGAAATTATTCTCCTAACTGAAAATTTAATTATGCAATTATTTGCTTTGCTACGGAAAACAATGAATAAAATCAAAACAACGATTTTCACCATAAAAATACTGCGGAAAATAAACATTGGAAATTGAGAAATTCTAGCGCACACAAGAATTGTGGCACCGTTATTTTTGGACAATTGTCCCCAGAAAAACCTAATGTGGGAAAACCGGTGTAGCAGTGGAGGGTTTTATTATTTGAGTAGCAGCAGAAATTTTGAGGACAATAAAATGACGCCAAACTAGCACTTCTATCTGAGAAAAAATATCTGGCAAAAATATCTGAGGGATTTTACCCCCCTCCTCAAGCCCCACAACAAACTAAGCTTCAAAACTAGCTCTGAAACCCTCTGCGTCAGCCTTCTGTACTGCTTATGCGCAGGCCCCTACACGTACTGCCCAGAAACTACCTCTGATGTGACGTCCAGTCTGTTGTTGCCACTGGCAGTGATTCTTCCGACCTTCAAGAAATTTTCCCGACCTCTATACGTTGAATCGACCCTCGTGGCTGAATCGAAATGCCTATCTCGAGGCACTGCGCAGTTCCACTGCTGCCTCTTGAGGAATATTGTCAGCCTTCTCTTCTGACTCTTCCAGAACTGGAGACTCCTCTGGAAATCTGCTACTCTGCCCCTTTATCACCTGCAACTCGACCTCTGACTTGATTTCTCCTACTGAATCACATGCCCTAGAAAATAAAATTGTTTAGAACACTGAGTATCTGCACTAGTGTATTCTCCATCTACCCATCGACGACTTCTTATAATCCTCTATTGGAGCACCAATGACCAATATTAGAACTTAATCAAGGGCCCAGATTAATTCCTTGTCAATCTGTGTGAGTTTCTAGAGAATTCTCATCTCAATTAATCCCGATTAATTAACCATATTCCCTAATTTTAGACTTAAGAAATATTTAAAAATCGGCTAAGAATCTAATTGAGCCATCTCTAGGTGGAATTTCCATTAAAAAATTATGGGTTTTGGAGATCTCATGTGTTTTAGCCTCTCCACAAAGTTTCGAGACTAGATCACATCTGATGCTACAAAAACTAACATCGCTCCCCATCCTCCCGGATGATGTGGCCAAGGTATAACATCTTTGTCAGCCCAAACTCGCATTTGGACATCTTGGCATATAACTGTCGCTCCCCTAGGATGTGTGGTACCTCCTCCACATGCTGCAAATGCTCCTCCTATGTCCTGTGGTATATCAAGATGTCGTCAAAGAAGACCAAGACATATCTGCACAACTGCTTGTGTAACACATGGTTCATGCAAGACTAGAAGGTAGCTAGTGCATTGGTTAGCCCAAAGGGCATCACCAAAAACTTGAAGTGTCCATAGTGACATCGGAAGGTTGTCTTCGAGATATCTTGCTCCCTTGCCTGAATCTTATGGTAAGTCTATCTTGGTGAAGAACTTGGCCCCTCTGAGCTCATCCATCAGCTCATTGTGCACAAGATCGGGTACCTGTTCTTCAGGGTCTTCTTGTTCAAGACTTTGTAATCAATAGACATATGCAAGGTCTTGTCCTTCACCAACACCACTAAAGAGACAAAAGGACTAGAGTTGGATCTGATGTGCTCCAACCTCAACAGCTCTTGTATAGCTCATTGAATCTCAACCTGATAGGCCTTGGGATGACGGTATGGTGTAGTAGTGATAACGTGTACACCCTCTTACAGCTCAATCGTGTGCTCAAACCCTCGATCTGTTGGTCGACCTGGGGGAATGTCTCCAAAAATTGTCGGGTACTTGTCCAAAATAGCTTGAATGTCTGGATGGGGTGGTTGTGGCTGAGATCCTGCCTTTGAAATCCTAAGCTCCACAACCCACTCTATATCCCCACGACGCAAGTCTGCCTCCATCTTACGCGCTGACACCGTCTTAGGCGAGTATGAATGCATGCCCCTAAGTACCACTAACTTCTCATCTGGCCCTGTGAACTCCATATCCAATCTCCTCCAATATGTGGTCACACGTCCCAAAGAGTAGAGCAGACACCAATCACTATGTTGGTATTCGACACATCAACAACAAAAAAGTGGTATGTCATCAAGTAGTTCCCCATCGTCACAGTCATGTTGGGGACATATCAGGTGCACTGCAAAGTCCTATCGCTAGGTATTATGACTGAGAAGCTCTCAAAAGCCTCGGTGTGTATTCCCCTCCTCTCTACCATCTACACATCAACAAAATTGTGGGTAGCCCCACTGTCCACCAACACTGACACATGTTGCCCCTGCACTGTACCCCTAATCCTCAACGTCAAGTACTTCGATACTCCCCGAAGTGAAGCAATGACTCCTCCTGTAGGCAGGAAAGGAGCTCCTCCAAGCAGGGGAGGTGGGCCTCCTCCTCCAACAGCCTAATGCCCACCATCACCTCCATCATCCTCCAGCTCAGCATCATCCTCCGGCTCGTTATCTGACAAAACCTCTATACAATGGGCCTTGCCCTTAGTGCACCGGTGTCCTGGTGCCCACGACTCCTGGCATGTAAAGCATAGCTTCCTCCTCTTGAGGTCTCTTTGTGTCTCATCATCTAACTGTCCACGCCCTGTTGTCTTTCTCTATGGCTGGGGTCTGGTGTTTTTCCCTTTTTGGGGAGAAGGGATCCTCATGGGTATGGGTGCCTTAGACTTAGGGATTGCACCCCACAAGTCTCTCGCTCTGCTCACTGCGTCCTGTAAAGAGGTGGGCTTATTCGACCTCACCAACCCACGCAAAGGCTCTGCCAAGCCCTCCACGAACAAGAAAACCCTCCTGGACTCTGATAAAGCTAGCACCATCACTGACAATCTCAAAAACTTTGCTATATACTGCTCCTCGTTGTTTGTCTACTTGAGATGTGTCAGCTCCCAAAAGTGTGGCTCAAGGTCTCTCTGCTCAAAACGCTGCAACACCCTCCTGGTGAACTCCTCATAAGAAGTTACGTTGGCATGTCCCAACATAGTCAATCCTTGAAACCACCAGTCGTGTGCGTCCCCCTCCAAATGCAAAGCAACCAATTTAATCGCTTCAACCTCTGACATCTAGTTGAGGTGGAAGAATGTATCTAGCTTCCAATGCCCTTGCAGTGCACTTAGAGGACCCATCAAACATAAGGAGGTATAACCTCCCAACAATGCGGTACAAATCTGAGTTTTGCCATGATGATCCACCTGCTCCCTTGCTTTGGTTGTTATGATTGAGCTGGCAGAAATCTCTGAAATTGAGTACTTTTTGGAATTCCACCCCCAAGGATTGCCACTCCCGAAAGTAATCTCCCATAGGCATCTCCCCGGTGTCTAGCTGCTCCCCATTCCCAAGAGCCAAAAACATGGGCATGGTAGATCTAGTTGCCCCATGGTGAGTAAGGGCATTGTTTTGAGGGAAGTCATTCTCCGTATGGCGAGATGCTCTATAGCTCTCACCTCCCATAAATTCCATGTGGTTGTCTCTAATTATAATACGTTGCTACCTCATTTCATCCATCACTTCCCTTCGCCCTCTCACAACCTTGTTCTAACTTTTCACCAAGTCATTCAAAGCACTCAAGATGCTTTTGAATTTTGAGGCCATCTCATCCTCGCTACTACCCACCATTTCTACTGTGTTTCCTCCTTGCTCTGGAGCCTCTAAATCCGAGGTAATTTTCAACTGCCACTCTCTGCTCCTGTACAGGAGTAAGTGATGTTTTGCTTATCTCCCGGGGTCATAGAAGAAAATCCTCCCACAACTGGCCAGATCAAGGCTCTGATACCACTGTAATATTCCTAAAGGAAATATCAAGTGATAACAGCCATAAATTCTCAACATGCAACCAAAAATAAAAAAACACAGCAAAGATATCAGAACACCAACAATTTCCTCCAAAATAATCTGAGCCATTTTATTATGTATCATGGAATGAGTACAATGAGTTGGAGCAAGTGCACTTGGGCTTGCTATAGCAAGCTAGACAAGTCCTAGGTGAGAAATGGTGTTGCCCCAAATGCTACAGAGTGTTGTCCTCCAACCCCTGCGCTAGCCCAGTAATTTTATTACTTCTGGCTGAAGTACAACCTGTGTTTCACCCATCTAGAATGCTCAGAAAATTCTGCAAAATAGGATGTAGGTTCTCCTCAACAAACCCATAAAAACCCAGAAGTCTTTTAGCCAAATTCCACCGCTCCAAATTTCCCACAAAATAGGGTGTAGTTGGCCCTCCACCAACTAGAACGCACTACCATAAAAATCGTTGCAAATGAGGCTCTAATGTTGAGGGAATTATCCACCTATTTACCTTATAACTCCCAGCTCTCAACGCCTATTTAATCCTCCCACACAAGCTCCACTCCTCAAAGGTTGAGCAGGCCCTACCAGTCAACCTTTGTGCAGGCCCAAAATAGAAAAAATTAGCTGAGTGGATAGCCCCCAAACCAACTCTGCAAATCACCGGGAATCTTCAACAAATACATAAGGAAATCAACCCTCAAAAACCTAGAATCAGACATGCTCAAAATTTGGCTCTCCCAAGAAGTGCGTACTCTGTTCTGCGCCCAATGTGCTCCAAGTACTAACTGATTGTACCTGCAATTTCCTCTTGGAAAAACTATGAAATAAGAACATCTTCTCCACTAGAGTGGCACTCGAAGTCCACTGAATATGGAGTTGAGATTCCCGCTTTGATGTCTCTTGCGTTGAACAACATAGTGTAGACTTGGCTCAACAGCTAAAGCGTACAAGGGGATTTGATTCACAAATTAGCAAAAGGCCCAAAATGAAGCTCTTTCCCTCTATTTAACTTTTTTGCCTCATCTCTCCTCCAAGTGGGTCCCCCAAGTCGAATTCCCTCTTCTCTCACTTCACCAAGTCGAATTGCTCAAGGGGGTACGAAATCCCCTTTTTGGGAGCGGTCCCCCAGCTCCCACTTCTCTCTAAATTTCTTCTTTCCTAATGTTTGGGAAGCCATTTCCTTCAAAAATTCAACTGGGGTCCTCTTAACCCACTTTTCCTAAGTTTAGAAGTCATACTTAGCAAAATTTGTTAAGTGGGAATATCACATTCAGATTGGAAAGATGGGAGTCTAATTTCTCCAATTTAAGAAGGGAATTTACAGTAACCTTCATTATCTTCAGGTTTGACCCAAGTACGATATGATCCTTGACCCCGTCCTGAATAATACGCCTAGCTTTGGCATCCTCCTTGTGGTAGGTCGCTAACAGGAGCAAATCTATCAATACGCCAACAACTATCGTTGCATACTCCTTTTGTCCATGCTCCTCCAACAATAATAAAATTCTAGATTTCCAGATACCAAAGTTCGATGCACCATTAAGCCCATCTTGATCCCTCGATCCAGCTAAAGACATTACTAAAACCCTCGAACAATAAACCCCAATAAATCTGAATAGATCTTAAGAGAAAATCTATGTGATAAAACCTTTAATTTCTCGACCAAACCCTTGCGCTTAGATAACCAATAACCTCAGTGCTTCAGTGTGCTCTGATACCATGTGAAATTTTATAGTTGCCCAAAAGGTGTTATTAACCTAGTTAATTGTTTCCCATTACTTGTTCATGGGAAATTAATTCTTTTGCTGGAAATAATGAATAACAATATGAACAACACCATTCACAAAATAAAAATTGCAACAAAAAATGCAAAAAACCAATCACATAATGAACAAGTATTTTTGGAAAAACGTCCCTAGAAAACCCCATTTTGGGAAAAACCAGTTTTCAAATCTAAGGATTTATATTAATATCTTCAACAAAAACTGCTTTTGAGAAATTACAACTACTTGTCTGACATTGGCAAAGCTTCAACAATATTTTGATCTTCACTTATGAATAAATCGAACTTAAAAACTTCACTATCTCCCTCTACAAATCAACTCAGCCCTTTCTAGCAATTCACACTACCCTTTGGAACTTGCACCGGAAACCTCCAACAATTTGCATTGACAATCTAGCAAACTCTAGAAATCCGCACTACCCTTCCTGGCAATCCGCACTGCCACTAGAAATTCGATTTCCCCTTCTCGACAACTCGTACTGCCTCTGGGAATTCGATCTGGCAATTCGCATTGGTAAACCGGCAATTTCGACCTCATTTTGCAAAAATAATTCGGCCTCCTTTTGTCACTGAAAACCTCTATGAAGAATAAACTCCGACAAATTTATTCCCAATCACTATTGTCGAAACCCTCTTGGTGTCTCTCTAAAAATTCACCCACTCGATGTGTCTCCAATGTTGTCGATTTATTTGTCTTTATAATCTCTCATTCACAAATAAATGACCACAATTAGTGGTTCACTTGATCCAATCGATGGCTAAGATAAACTTAGAAACTTTCTACAAGCTTCTAGAGGTAAATCAATCTTATCTTAACTAATGTCAATTAATTATCCACTTTTCCTAAGTTTAGACTTAAGAAATATTTAAAAAATCACTAATTGACATAATTAAGATATTTTTCCTAGGTGAAACTTAGAAAAATTTGCATGGGCTTGGAGATAATTAAATCCTCTCATACCCCATACTGAACTAAGGTTGGTGGGGAGGCCTCAAATTGAATTTAGTATGAGTGAATTGAACACTAATGATTATAACATATTGCAAAGAAAGGTTTCCCTATTGGCCACATATAAGGCCTTGCGTCATTTCCCATGTGTTGAGAATGGATGTTACTCCTAACATCACATTCCCTCTAAGTCCAGCAAACTCCACTAGTACCTATTACAAGGTAGGGAAAATTAGTTGGAACAGGGATAATTCCTTGAAAATTACTTGGAAAAGTTCCTTGTAGACAAATCCTCTATTGAAATTACATCTATTTACATTTCAGTAAATTCATGTGAATGCATGTGCTCCAATAATTGTAACGTATGATCTGCAAGGTGAAAAATTGAAGAAGTGATTCACGATTACGCCTATGGCCTCTTCCCAATCAGCATAATACTACAAAGAAACCTTAATCACAACATGTGTGAACCAACCCGTATTACAATATTAATTTCTAGCTCTTTTGGTGATATGGCCTCGGGTATAGTGATGTGACTCATGTCAAACAAGAGAAACATTTCTACTGGGAAAGCAGCATTGTTCAATGGCTATTCCAAGACAAAAATGGTCTGAGTCATGAAATAAAGTATAACTGGCATAATGGCAACCGTCATACAAAAGAAGCCCTTGAGACAAATGCTACACAAAAGCGCACGAAATATAGACAAATATTTATAGACTATAATTGTATTAAGGATATTCGAATTGAGAATTGTATACAACTGATGACACGTGGAATCAGGTAGGACTGGACTGCCATAAATAAAACAGAGAAAATGGGTCACAACTCCATGATGTCGTATGCCTATTATTCAATAGTTGTTAAAATTTATCCATTATAGTGTTTATCAATTGCATAACAAATATCCCATTTGAAATACTTTGACCTTGAAGTACATAAGACAAAGCCCTGGCAGTATATTATCATCAAGAGGAGGAGCATAATTCGACAATTTCTGTAGCATAGAAGAGACGATTTCTTCAATAAAAATAGAAATATTTTATCAAGAAACCCGCCTCTATAACGAGTTTCCGCTTGAATTTGCAACAGCAACCACTCTAAGGAAGAATTTTCGCTTGAATTTGCAACAGTAATCGCTAAAAGGACGAGTCACCTTTTAAATTTGCAACAGTAACTACTGAAAGGATGAGTTTCCGCTTAAATGTGCAGCAATAACAGCTATAAGGACGAATTTTCGCTTAAATTTATAGTAATCATCACGAAAAGGACGAGCTGCCGCTTAAATTTACAGTAATAAGCACTGTAGGGACCAATTTCTGCTCAAATTTTACGGTAACAACCATGAGATTACGAGTTTTCGTTTAATTTAAGTGATAGCCACGAAAAGGGACGAGCTTCGATTGAACTTTACAGTAATAAACACCAAAAAGACAAGATTCCACCTGAATTCAGTATAACTACGAAGAGAACCAGTTTCCACCACAATTCAGTAACAGCCAGTAAGCGGCCGAGTTTCCGCACAAATTTACAGCAATATTCAGCAACATCGCCAGAATATACCCATTAACACCAGAAGTACGCAACTCGAAGGGAGGAAGCGACGCATGTCCATCCAGATTAACATCAGATAGCCCCAATATGGCCCTAAACAGCGGCTCGGCTGTATTATAAACAGCGACTCGGCCGTATTATAGGCTGCGGCCAGAGCCAACCCATAGTTATAATAGCGGAATTGCAGGCAAAACCTCTTGATGGAGAAATCCTTCCGGATGAGATAAAACCTGTAACAAATTAAGCACCACAGAATCAAATGCGACACAGAAACCACCATGGTTTTAGTGACGCGGGGAGTGTAACCGCCAAAAGCACTTTTTACTAATTGAATCCAGGCGCCGTTCGCCTCGGGCCTGCAGTATCACTCTAGGAAAGGAGTTCCAGAAACCATTGTTGGGCAAACCAGCTCGCATCAATTCCCGCCCGCTGTATCAAGAAAGCGTCTGACCGCCGAGATATTTATAGTTGGAATTTGATATTTATAGTTGGAAATTTTGGAAGAATGCTTGGACCCGCAACTCTGACCCGTGTACTCACGATTCAGGAGGCTGAGCCGGGCGGAGAATGTGCGGGCGGAGAATCTGCCAGAGTCAAGTTAGCTCCACCACGGAAGGAAGATACATGTTGCATTTCTTTAGACTGTCCAAAAACTATATATTTTTTACCCTCGGTCCCATTGAGCAGAAAATTCCAGAAAAGTCCTTGAGATTCAATTATTTTTGTCTTGACCGTGATTTGAAGGACGAATATATTCCTTATATAATTGGCCGTATCATATCATAATTCATTTCAGGTGGATTTCCGAGTACCGTATGAATGAAGGATATTTTAACCTCCACCCGATTTAAAAATGATTTTAAAATGGTTTATAAATAGTTTATAGGGCTATAAAGATCTTGTTTTTTATCTTTTGCAATTTGGTAATTTTCTTATTCAAATTGATGACGAGCTCATCTAGTTTTTTAAGAGTCATCTCAAAAGTGTAAAGCTTCAAATTCTGATAGCCAAATATTGATTGATTCATTATTATTAATGACGTCCATGAGACCCCGTAGTCTAAGGGACTACCCAATAGCAACTTAATCCCTACTCAGATTATTTTCCATGTTGACTCTTATGTTATGGATCTTGAGTAAGAGATTCATTGTTTTGTGAAGTCTTGCATCGTCAAAAGTTCGCTAAGATTGTTCACCTTTAGGTTGCTATCAAACTCATGACAAATATCTTCATACGATGCACATTCTTTGATAAAATGTCATTATGTTTCTACCAGCCCTCTGCTACAAAAAATGCAAGTTCGTTCTTCTCAATCTTCTTTAGGGACCATCCATCTACCAGTTTCACATATTAGATGATAGGAGCTAGTCCTCAGTTGTGCAATTGAAATTTTAGCATTTCCTTTGATTGAGGAACTCAAATACTCTTTATCATCATGCTTCCATGCGAGGTTAAATTTTTTGACATAATATGCTTTTTTTTTGTCTACCTGTTTTATCCACATGGCATTCATGATTTTTTATAACACTCACTTTTTTATCTCCTCCTTAAGGTGATGACAATCATGCAAATTTATGTCCCATTTTCTCAACCACTTTCTATTTTGTTTCATCCACATCTTTTTCTCACAATTTAGCTCTTTTTCAACAACCATTTTGGGTCATAGGTGCTTATCCATATTTTTCACCTTTTTCAAGTAACTTAACAAATGAAAGATCGTTGAAGCCTCAATTGGAAACATACCAGCTTCAACTAAAGGGATATCATATAGGATCGTTGATTTGACTTTGAGGCTACTTGTGAATAGATGCTTTTGAATTCTTTCTATTTGTCTCCATTTGTGGCTTGACATGTTGCTCCCCCATATCTCGCAACCATAGAGGATAACTGGGACCACTAATAAACCAAAAAAGGTTTTCTTAGTTTTCCAATCCCATAATTTTGTTTGTCTACACCTGTTTTGGAGAAGGTGTGAAGCTTTCCACCCTCCTTGGATTCTCTTTGATCTACATGTCTCCCAGATAAGCCTATAGTGGAAATCAATTCCTAGATACGTGTACTCATCTACAACCTCCAAGGAGCTGCCCTCAAAAAGAAAGGTAACCTGTTGTTTCTTTTTTTCAAAGAAAAATCATGACTTTGGTCTTGTTGGTATTTACTTGCATTCCCACCTCTTGACAAAAAAATTCTAGAGCTTTCAAGTGCTCTATCAAACCTAGTGCAGATTTAGCAATAAGATTATAATAAGGCCATTTGCATATAAAAGTAGTTTCACCACATAACTTACCAACTAGATGCCTTATTCGTTGGTACTATTTATCCACTCTTCAAGCTTATCGATATAGAAACCAAACAATGTGGGGGGAGAGGACATCCCTGTTTGACTCCAATGTGATTGCCAAAGCATTCATACATGCCTTCCTCAATTCTGATTTTAGCTCTAACCCACTCATAAAACGTATGAACAATTGCCCTATATTCCTTTGAGACTTCTAATTCTTCCATTATGTGCCAAAGCTTATTTCTAGGGACAATATCAAAGGCTTTTTTGAAGTCAACAAAGCAACATAAAACTTCCCCACCTTGGTTATCCCAAACTTTTTTAATGAAATGTCTTAGAGTGATGCAATGATCAATGGTAGAATGTTTAGGCCTGAAGCTAGCCTGCCCCTTTGCTCTTTTTCCTTCTTTTTCTACCCACTCGTTGATTCTGCGCTCTAACATGCTCCCAACAAGTTTTCCAAAAAGAGGGTTGATCATAATAGTATAGTGGTTAGAAGGGTTATTGATGTCTCCAATTTTGTGAAGAGGTATAACAACACTATTTGTCCACTCAACCGGAAAGTTACTTGATTGACTCTGTTAAAGATCCCCTTGATGTGTGGAGCTAGAATATTCACTCCCCATTTTAAAAAATTTGCCTGTAAATTGTCAATGTCTTGAGCTTTACCACTTTCCAGTTTCTTTATACCTTGTTCAATATCTACAACTGAAAATAGATTTGTTAAGGTGACAATTATGGGAGGCTTACTTTTCTCATTTATCCAATCATATAGAAGCTTTGCATAATCTAACCACTAGGCATTTGAGATATTGTTTTCTATTTGCTTTTTCTTCTGCTATAGTTCTTTCCAAAAACCTTTGGGATTGTGTTTTTTCAAGAAATTAATTCCTTCCTTCTTGAAATCACATAACTTCCATTTTTCTTATTTTAACAATTGCTTATATATAATCTTTTTTTCTTGGAGGGATCTCTTAGCAACCTTGCACTCCCTATCATACCAAGGATTAGATGGGAAAGCATTTGAAATTCTCTTCTTCAAAGGTCTGGATCTTTTACATACCTTTAAAGCTTTGTGTATTAAGGGAATCAACATACTATTGCAAATTTACATTTTATCTCTTTTGTTATCCTCACAACTACTATTGTTGTTTTTGGCCAATTGGAGGTGTTCTTTAAGAGCAATCCTAAAGAGCTCTTGATTTTCTTGATTTAGGATAATTCTCCCCTATTCATAAACTTTCCTATGAGAGTGTCGAGTAAGCTCCCTCTTTCAATCCTCTATATTTATACCAAGCTTAATAAGAAGAGGCAAATGGTTAGAATCTAGCTCTATAGGGCAGCACTCAATACTAAAGTCAAACAACTTAAAAATAGACCTTCGAGATCATAGTCTATTGTGTTTTGCTCGTTGTAGGTTTTACAAATGATATTATTGGACTTCAGCCAATTTTTCATGCTATTACATATAACCATGTCATTTGGGCTACAAAGGCCTAATAATTCTTCTCCAAAATGTGAAACCTTCCCTTTCCCACCTTGTGATGTCCTCCTCCAAGGATGTTCTCAACTCTTTCTTAGCCATAGTGGATTTTTATCCTCTTCTATATCGTTGCCTAGCTGAATAGATTGAATGTTTGTTGTTCTAGCATTGAAATCGCCAATTAGGAATATTTCTCCCATAATGCTAAAGTTTGAATTATCTTTTTTTAATGCTACATAGGGGTCTTCACTTGCTAGGTTACTTTTCTTGTAGAATTTTGAGCTTTTTGGAGCAAAATAACAAACAACCGATCAAATTGTTACGTCATTATCTGTTATTTTAAGCCATATAAATTGTTTATTTGGGTCTTCTTTCTCCAATTTTATAATTCTAGTCCACATTTATTTTGTTAGGACTATTATTCCTCCATGTCCTTTACCTATTTTAGTTTCTTCATTCTAGACAAAGATTTTATTGTATTATTCAAAGTCTAGAACTCTACATCCTACATGTTCATGTGTTTCCTTAAGGCAAATAATGTTTTTTTGCCCTCTGTTGAAAATAGCAACAAGAAATGCTAAAAATAGCACTGCTATAAATAACAGTTTTGGTACCAGTGCTGGATTGAGCAACAGGGAATAAGAAATGGAAGTGCTAAAAATAGCATTGCTATTTTTAGTAGTTCAGGATAGATTCATGTCTTAGTCAGTCCCTGGACTAAAAATAGGAAGTAAAATTCGAATTTGAACTTAACAGCTATTTGAAAATAAATTAATTAATTCTCCATGAGTTAATTAGTTGTGAAAAATCAAACATGAAGTCTATGTCAGGACATGCAACAGTTTATCTATTAATTGAGGAATTTATCCATCAGTTAAAGAGATAAAGGATGAGTTCTAATTTGAGTATTAATTAGTTGGCTCAGTTAACTGAGTCAAATCCAGTTAGATTGATTTAAACAGTTTGTTTAAATTAATGTGAGTTCAGTTAGTTAATGCATGCTTGCATATAACTGCTGCACTTCAGATAACTAAAGATTCTCTCATGAATAACTCATGCATGTCAGTTCAGATAGAGACCCAGTTGAGATCAAAGAAGGGACAATGTACTATCAATTGGATGAATTTTTTCCTATAAAGGAAGCTCATCCATGGAGAAGGATTTATCTCCTTCAGGACTGCGTAGTTGGATCAGAGGTTAGTGAGTGTGTGAAGAGGCCAATTCACACAAGTGGCTGCACTGGACCCCAATCAAAATTGCGCAAAGAAATAGGAGGCTTGGAGGGCAGACCAGAGGTTAGATAGAGGCCTTTGACTGTCTATGAGTAGCAGAGGTATTGCAGAGAGAGCAGGATAGCTTTTGAGCTGATTCTTTTTGTAATACTGGCTATATTTCCACTTGTATGATAATACAAAGTTGGGGTTTTAGGCTGAGGCTTTCCCCGGGTTATATCTTCTGTGTTATGTGTGATTGATTCCTTCTTATCAGTTATATGTGTTCTTATTGATGTTGCTCATGTTCGATTAAGCTTCCGCTAAATTGGTTGTAGAAGTAGATCAAGTATTTTGCTTTAGTATATTGCATTATCAAGTGATCTACAGGTGGGAATTTCTACACCCTAAGCTATGGGCCCCACTCTCGGTCCCCTTCTCCATGGGTAACCTTTGCAATTCCAGTGAATTTTAAATATTCATCTAATTAGTTACGAGTACCTTTAAGTAGCCCTTTATGCTGTAGGATCCTAGACTTGTCCTTCATGCTTCTTAAAGTAACTCTCACATGTCTATCCCTTCCTGTTCCGATATTCTTTCCTATCATGTTTGCCTATTGAATCCCACCTATCCAATGCAACTCATCCTTGAGAAAATTCCTTTGCTAGAATATACGTTCTCTCTTTTTCTCCAAAGTCCTTCAAGCCTTTGATGGTGATATTTACTGATTTTTCTTCTTTGTCCTTTTCCTCTCTCATTGGTCTCTTGATTTTTTTTTATATAATTTCTTTTTGTTCACTTTTCAATTCTTTTACCACTTGAGCCCAGGATTTAGCCTCTTTTATTTGCTCCATTAATTTGTTTTCTCTTATTTCCATGTCTACCATTATTGATTGAAACTTTCCCATCTAAATTGTATTAGTTGTTCCCCTTGGCTCTAAATGATTTTTTTTTGTTGCTCTTTCATGTTCCATTTCTTGCTTTAAGTTGATTAGCTCTTGCTACCCTTTCCCCATTTTGCTTTGTAGGCTTCTTACCTGCTCTTTTAACAACTTGTTCTCCCTTTCAATGCTCCTTCTAGCTTCTGTGATTTCCTTTATCTTGTTCTCTTTTTACCTCTAAAATTTCAATTCTCTTTTTCATGCTCATGTGCTCATTTACATAAAGTTTTGGAGAACACACCAAAGGGGAGGTTGTGGGACTGTATAGGTCCTTATTGCCTTGAGGTATGTTCTTTCTTGTCCCTTTTTTTAATGCGAAGGTTTCAATTTTGATTTGCATTGTCTCATATGTTTCACGGGAAGAAAGAGCCTCTCTTTTTTTGCCTTTGTTATATCCTCGGTCAATATAATCAAGTAAATGCCTAGTGGCTTACACCAAAGCCTAGAGCAACGAATCTAAGCCAAGGTCTAAAGCATAGAATCATATTCAAACATTAGTAAGAACCAATTCAATTAGATTCAAATATTCATAAGTTGGATGAAATGTGTTACATTTAAGCCGTGAAACTAGCCAAAGCATATTCAAAATCAATGGATCAATTTTTTGTATTTCTCAATTTCATTGCACTATTTTACTTGGAAAAATATAAAATTAAACGGTGTGGTTAATGTTGGAAAGTAATGAAGTGTTCGTTGGGTTTTAGGAAAATTAATTATTTATATTTTTTGTTTGTTAGGTTATGTGAGTCTTGAGATGATTGGCATGCCTAACCTGTGGCTTGAGTAACTGCGATCTAGGGGCATCTAAGCCATCAAAATCACCCAGGGATCGCACCTAGCATGGGCCACACAAACCCTTAGCATGATTGTATTTTTTCCCACGGAGTTTCAAACCAATGACCTTTAAACCATGGAGTACCTTAATAGAACACCTTGTCATTGTCTGCTCTACACCCTATGGGTGATTGTTTATAAATATTTTATTAAAATAGTTTATCACAATAAATCTTATAATATTCTAGGAATTTTAATTATGTAAGTTTATTTTCTTTATATTTTAGATTTTTTTTATTTTTTTTTACACAATGGGAAAACCTATCATAACTCAATTGTCAAAATAGCAGTGGGGACAACCATCTATCCACAAATGCAGGTTGACTCATTGTTGTTATTTAAGGAAAACCACACCACCTAGAATTAGCCATTGGTGATCCATAAGGGAGCAAGCTTTCACTCATGCGTGATGCCTCTGGGTCTTGGGCCATTAACCTATTTATTTACATCTGAGAAAAATGAGCTAGCAGAAGCAATTTTAGGGCATATTTTAGGCCCAAACTGTTATTTTTAATTTATGATTTGAATTTAAAAATTAATTAAAACATGAAAATGAAAGAATATGCACAAAATACATACCATCCACACAAATTAACAGAAAATTTATCTTATGAAACTTAATATAAGATGAAACCCTGTTAGAAGGTGAAGTTTATGCTAAGCTCTCTTTACTTTAGTTATAAATTGCATATACAAAGGAATGGGAACTCACTATGGAGTCATTCTTTGTATATTGTGGCCTAAATAACTACAACAAAATCCTCCTCCTCCTCTATTATGCTCACAAAATACCACTCTCAAATTTTTTCTTGATCATGAAACAAGATATAATGCTAAAGAATAGAACCCATTCTCCTACTCGCGGCCCAATATTTAACATAAATTGATAACCATTTACACATAGGGTTTTGAGTTCCTTAACCCTTCATTGTGATAACATTTTAGACCTTCTAGAATCTTCTTAAACGCCCAAACGTGGCTAGCCTCAAATGCATGAGTAATGGGAAGCTAATGCGGCATCCACTCATACCATGGTGGTTAATAAGATAGATCAACAAGCGTGAAGCATAACTTTGACATACATCTTTCTTGTCTCCAACTTCAAATTTATCTCTTCACCAAGTCCCAACCCAATCTATTACCCAACCTCTACCAACACACCAACTCTACCACCTTCCTCTAAGTTTCCCAAATACTCTTAAATATGATGCACCCAAAAATATGAAAATTATGAGGAGCATAAGCAATGCCACATAAGCCAATTTGACCCCTATTTTTGCCAACACATTGTTGGGTATGTGGTATATTCTTTCCACAATTAGTGGCACGTGTTGCTACATTGCGTGCGGCACAACAGGGAGGGGGGGTTGCAAGGGGACATAGCCCCTCTTCACGGGGTCTGTGGTAGCACCCTAGGAAAAAAAAGTTATACGAATTTAATAATGGTTGGGCATACCCAAGGATGGTGGGCAAACCAACCCATGGTTTTGCCCATGGTATTTTGTAGATCTAGTCAAGGGAACTACAATTATGTTTTAATCTAGGGTTAATGGATTGGGGTTTATGAATGCTTTGGCATATATATAATGTATTGTAACATTGAAAGGAATATAATGAAAAATCATTATGGTTTTCCCAATTTTGGGTTCTAGGAGAAAAACCTGTGTATAATTTTTGTTCTCACTATTGTATATTTTTTGTTATTAAAAATTTGTTTGCGGGTAATTTATGTACAAGGTTAAAACTTACATTTGGTATTAGAGTGTTTTGGCTTCAAGGGGACACCTTTGTGACTGAGGGGTTTTTCTCGGGACTATGATAGATCCTGTTACAATGGGGGATCTGTGGGATCTATTCTTGCAATGAAAGGAGATGGTGAACATTGGAAAGATAGAGTTATAGAAAATCAATGGATAGTGTTTTAAGTTGTAGAAGCTCAAGATGGAGGATCTGTTGATGGACAAAGATTAGTGGATTAATGTAGATCTAGGTATGGGACCAACAATAATTTCGACATAAGACTGGGCGAAGTTAGATCAAAAGGCAAAGAGAACAATACGATTATCTCTCTCGAATTAAGTATTGTCGAATGTATCAAGGGAGGCTACAACAAATGATTTATGGGATAAGTTAAGGACTTTGTATCAATTTAAGTCCCTGGTGAACAATTGTTCCTATAGAAAAAGCTATATAACTTGAGGATGAAGGATGGAGACTCAGTCATAGAGCATCTAAATACCTTCAATACTATGGTAAGTTGGTTGTTATATGTTGATATTAAAATTTCAGACAAAGATAAGTGCATCACTTTGTTGTATAATTTATGTTCTCGCTATTGTATATTTTTTGTTATTAAAAAATCGTTTGCAGGTAATTTATGTACAAGGTTAAAACCTACATTTGGTATTAGAGTGTTTCAGCTTCAAGGGGACACCTTTGCGGCTGAGGGGTTTTTCTCGAGACTATGGTAGACCTTGTTACATTGGGAGATCCGTGGGATCTATTCTTGCAATGAAAGGAGATGGTGAACAGTGGAAAGATAGACATCTAGAAATTCAATGGACAATGTTTTGAGTTGTGGAAGCTCAAGATGGAGGATCTGTTGGTGGACAAAGGTCAGTGGTTTAATGTAGATCTAGGTATGGCACCAACAAGAATGTCGACATAAGACTGGGCGAAGTTAGATCGAAAGGCAAAGAGAACAATACGATTGTCTCTCTCGAATTCAATATTGTTGAATGTATCAGGGGAGGCTACAACAAAGGATTTATGGGATAAGTTAGGGACTTTGTATCAATCTAAGTCCTTGGTGAACAATTGTTCCTGCAGAAAAAGCTATATAACTTGATGATGAAGGATGGAGACTCAGTCACAGAGCATCTAAATAAATTCAATACTATGGTAAGTCAGTTGTTATCTGTTGATATTAAAATTTCAGACGAAGATAAGTGCATCACTATGTTGTGTTCTCTACTAGACTCATGGGATAATCTAGTTGTTGTTGTAGGTAGCAGTACAACTACCTTGAAGTTTGATGAAATAGTCTCATCCTTGTTGTCGAAGGAGATGAGACAGAAAAATATGGAGAGCTAGAATGGGGATGCCTTGTCTATAAAAGGATGTTCCGAGAACATAAACATAAATAAGTCTTAAGTGGGAGATCTAAATCTAGAGGAAGATCTAAATCTCCAGGAAAATCTTTAAAGGTATGCTGGAAATGCAGAAAAGAAGGGCACTACAAAAAGGATTGTACATATAAAACTCCTAAGAAAGGAAATGGATCTGATGATGCTCCTTCTGTAGAGGTGAAAACTACCTCAGATGAAGGTGGAGATGTGTACTAAGCTTCTTCTTCAAGTACACAAATAAATCATAAGGCATGGTTGATTGACCCAGGTGCATCCTTTCATATGAGTCCCCATAGGCAATGGTTATGTGAGTATGAGAAATATGATGGTGGTGATGTTTTCCTGAGTGATGGCAGGAAGACCAGTGATCCAGGTGGATCGAGAAATAGAAGTGGTCTTGAAAATAGCTCAAAAATAAAAATCCTCATATAGAAGTGAAATCAAGACCAGATCTTAGTGCTCGTCGCCTTGATTTCAACTATGCGAAAGACACTCAAATCCGTGATTGTATGCTCTAGTTATAGCTGGTCAAAGTTCTGGTCAAACTTGGCTAAGTGGCAGTCACTAATGAGGCAACAATTTGGCAAAGTCTCGGCGCACGAAATTCGGCCACTGAAATGGATGAATTTGTCGCCTCCTTAATTTGTTTAATAACCCTTAAATTCTGGTGAAAAAAAAAAAGACCTATGGTTTTATGAAAAACAAAACAAATATAATTTTGGGGTTGCGGGTTGCCACCCCCGCCACCCCACCAATGGTCCGATATAATATATGTATTTAAAATGGGGTGGATGGGCCAGCCCCAGCAAACCCAGCCAACCCCTGAATCACATTAACAAACAATATTGCATGACGGTGGAGCCATGTACCAAGGCTGAATCATAACCGCCAAGTTAAATATATATCAAAGTTGTGTTTGTAAAACAATAATATGATATGTGGGGTGTGGCGGTGGTTTGAATCTTGTTCGGCCCCGACCTAAACGAATCCGCCACCAACAAGCCATGGCTCGTCCATTGGTGGCTCCGCCCAAACACATATATAAAAATGCTCAAATCATTTGCCTAGTAGACCGATGGAGGGCGAACGACGGAACCATGAGCTACCAGGGGTGTGGAACCATGAGTGAGGGAATCTCCAAGATATTGAAAAGATTCCTTTAGAGGGCTAACGGTGCCAGTATCAGAATTTGACAAGTGTATAGTCGATTTTGCACGTTTTCGTGCCAGAAATCCAACCGTGTAGTTCGTTTTTCCATCCAAGGTATCCATTTTCAGGCCATCATTTGAATTGGAGGTATAAGGGTCATTTTTTTAAAGTTGTTTGTAACTGATTTCTTTGATGCCACTTAATGAAAGAAGGTCTCCCCACTTTGAGCAGGGCCCGGAGACGTAGCCCACATTGGGTGAACTCCGTAATCAAATCATTTGTGTGTCTTTGATCTCATGGTTGCTTTATGATTTCCGCTTCTTTTTCATGTGTTAAGTTACTTAGTTAATATGCTCTTTTATATGCAATTCTGAATGCATCCTTGAAGTTAAAAGATCTTGATCAAGTTTGGTATCAGACCAAGTCTTCTTGATGCGAGCGGAATGAGTGAATGCTAACCAGGAACAATCTCCAAAGAGGAGAAGGAAAACTTAAATCCTTTGATCCCCAAGCGGGGCTTGCACTATGAAGAAAAAACATGGTAGATGAGGAAGCTCGAAAGGAGGAAGAGCGAAATTATCGCAAAATCTTCTTCACCAAGGCAGAGAAAGTTGACAAGTTATTTGCAGAGTATGAGAAGAAAATCAAGCGTGAGAAGAAAGAGCCAGATGACCAGATGGAAGAGGAGATCCTCCTGAACTGCCCTCTCCATCCTCTAGTGATAGTTCTTCTTCTTCTTCTTCTCATCACTCTAACAGGCATCATAGGAATACATCTAAGAAGCCATTTTTTAAGCTAGATGTAAAGTTTGATTTTCCCACATATAATGGAGAATGTAATGCAGAGAAACTAAACAATTGGATTAGACAGATCGAGGTTTATTTCCGGATTCAACAGATTGAGGAAGATGAGGCAAAGATCCAATTAACATCTCTTCGGCTGAGTGGCACTGCTCTCGTCTAGTGGGAGAGCAAGTTGCAGAAAGACAACAAAAATTGGGTAATCTCCTTTCTTCTTGGTCCAATTTTGTTTATGCATTAAAAGATGAGTTTTATCCTTTGGATTATCAACCAAAGGATTTAATGGAATGACAATGTTTAAGGCAAGGAAAGGGTAAAAATGTACAAAGCTTCACATAAGAGTTTAGAAAACAAGCATTAGCTTTGGGCATTTCACTTGATTCTCCCGAAACTGTAACAAATTATATTGGTGCTTTACATAGTTACATAAGATATTCTTTGTTATTATTTGAGCCTACTACTATTGATGTGGCCAGTGTGAAGGTCATTCACCTTGAAAGCAAGGGCAAGAATGATAAAGAAGAGCAACCAAAGAAATCATCTTTCAAACCTCATAATGGCAAGTTCAAAGGAAAAGGCAAGGGAAAGGACAAGAAGGCAGCTACAACCAAGAAGGAGGAAGGAGAAAAGCCATCTTGCACACATTGCAAGAAGGAAGGCCATGATGATGAACATTGTTGGAAATTGCATCTAGAGTTGAAACCAAAGATATTTGGTGGGAAGAATAAGCAAAAGATGGTGGCAACCGCGCAACAGGACCTTGGATCTGATTCCGGTGATGAGACATTGATCATAGCAGTGGGCACACAAGGTACTCTTTCTCTTCATGCTAATGAAAATTTTGAGTTACATGCAAGTACAAGTTCTTCAAATGAGTCTTTTGTTAATGAACAAAAGAGAATTGAATTGTTCCACATTAGAGTCATAATGAAACATACTAAAGTTGAAACCTTGTTTGTGTTGATTTGGGGTAGCATCGGATGTGCTCTAAGCCTCAAATTTTGCAGGGAGGTTTGGGCAAATGAATTTCAAAGAACCCAAAAACTGTTTTGGGAAATTCCACCGAGAGATGATTATATTAAAATAATTAACATTTTTAATGGAGTTCCTAAGTCTAAACTTAGGAAAATTAAAATATTAATGGGTATTAATGTAATTGTGGGTGAATCTTCTAGATAAAGACGAATATCAAGTCAAAATGATTAGAGCTTTTGATTAGGAGTTAATCTAGGTCTTTGGTTGTCCAACAGAAAGATATAAGAAGGGGCTTGAGGGTCATTTGGAAAATACACCGAGAGATCAAGAGATCGGATTTCTGAAGTGAGAAGTTCTCGGGAGGAAATTTTGATCGAAGAGATCCTTTGCAGTAGAGGGGCAGGGACAGTGATTCGAAGGAAGATTTCCAGATCTGTAGAGGCAGTGGAAAGAGACTGAGTTATTCCCAGTGCAGGAACTCGCGAGTGCAAGAACGCGCAAGTGCAGGAACTCGCGAGTGCAAGAACGCGCGAGTGCAGGAACTCGCGAGTGCAGGAACGGGCCAGTGCAGTAACTCGCAAGTGTAGGAATGCGCAAGTGTAGGAACGTGAGTGCAGGAACATACAAGTGCAGGAACGTGCAAGTGCAGGAATGCGAAAGCAGGCAACATGAGTGTCGAGGTTGCTTAGGGAATATCTTTGCCAGATTTTCTTGTTGTTTGGATTGCCAGTTGGGAATCCATAGATGTACTCAAATTTCACTGCTGCATAATAAAATAAAACCCTCACTGCTGCACCGGTTTTCCCAAGTTGGGTTTTTCCAGGGACATTTGTCCAAAAATAACAATGTCCTATGTGTTTGTATTTCCTTGCTCAGTTTCTATGTTTCAGAATCATATTTAATTTGGTGTAAGTTGCTTCAGTAATTTACTTCAATGTTTCAAGAATAAATCTGAAATAAGTTTGTAATGTAATTTACGATCTAGGTGAAGTAGATTCAGTTGGTTGCAGTAGGATTCCTGAGATTGTTAGATCTAAGAATTTTCACATGGTATCAGAGTTGTTGATGTGAAACAGGAAGAGCAGATCTAACACTAAAGCAAGGGCCAACTTACTACAGTAAGTAGCAGTTTGAATCCCCTGAGGGATTGCGCAGTGAGCTGATAGAGAGGTAAGACTGTAAGATCAAGAATTTTCCAAGGTAGATGGAACCACGCAGAGCTAGAGAGGCGCAATTTTATGTAAGATGAGTGTTAGGCAGAAAAGTCGTCAAAAGAAGGAAGCAAATTTCATAGTGAGGGAATACTTCCTCAATGATTTCTTACCGCGAAAATCAGTATTTCTCATTTGTTGGGCAACAGAGGAGCAACAGACTTACCAGCTCCATCAGGGAGTCCGTAAGCCAGCCTAGGAGCTACGCAATAGGGAGAAAGAGGGAGTTGTTTGACAGTTTTCGGAGGATATGACAACGAGTGGCTTGAGGGATCAGGACATGTTGGACGGAGCATCCAACTACGTCATCTAGAAGGATAGAATGTCTTTCCTTCTAGATGAGCATACCCTCAAGATGTATGTTGATAAATGTGGTAGTTGAACCTGCGAATGCAGATCTGCTAAAGAAGTACATAGATGAGATGGAAAAGCCTAAGATGATGATCCTGGATGGAGTCAAGGATCACGTGGTGTGTCATGTTGCTAGCAGAGGGATTGCTAAGGAGATGTGGGATACCTTGGCCACATTGTATCAGGGATCTTCAAAGCAGCGAAAGATGTAATTGGAATAGAAGTTGAGATCTGTGCAGATGCAGAAGGGAGAATGTGTGGATCCATTCCTCACGAAGCTAAAGGAAACCCATGATGAGTTGTCAGCTGCGGAGCATACACCTCAGGATTCGGAGTTAGTGAAACTGGCTCTAAATTCTGTCTCGGATGAATGGCAAGTCTTTGTCCAGAGTATCCTAGGCAGAGCAGCATTGCCAAATTGGGATGAGATGTGGGAAGCTCTAAAACAAGAAGACCCAAGGAGAGACCTGGCCAAGGTCAAACTTAACAGAAGCAACAACAGTAGTGGGTCGAAGCCCAAAGTAGAGGAAGAGGATAACGCAACCATTGCATCGAAGGGGTAGCAGGGGAAACAGAGACAAAAGAAGGACGTCTCCAAGGTGAAGTGTTTCAGATGTGGCGAGATGGGCCACTATGCATCCGAGTGTCCCTTGAAGAAAAAAGACAAGGATGAGAAGCACGATCTTGAGGTTGCAGCCACAAAGCTCGAACAAGAGGAGGAGTTCGCCATGACAACTAAGATACATCCAGGAGGGAGGTGGGCGATATAGAACTGTAGTTCGATAGAGCTACAAATGGGCAGTATCCTTGAGGATCCCACCTCTTGGATCATCACCTTGCTATGCGAGCCCATGATCAGTAGTAGCGGGATGGAGGAGTTTTCATTTGGTGCCATGGAGTGTTGGAGCGACAAATGCAATAGTTAGTAGTGCCAAAATTTGAGCAGCGCAAAGCAGAGAGACAACTGTGCATGGAGGCACAGTGCAGAGCTTTAGCAACGCAGTGGCTTCAGAAGACATTGTGGGACTAGCAACAGACATGCTTTCAACACCGAGTTGTATGCACAGGATACTTATCCAGTTTTGGGTGTTTTCAGTTGCTTCTCTCAGCAACTGAGTTGCAGTACGAATGCAGTGTTAGCAGTGGCAGTGCTAGCAGCATAGTAGATGCAACATTTGAGAGGGAGTTGTAGTACACATGTAGCACTGGCAGTGTCAAAGGCAGCAGTACAGTAGCAACAACAATGCAGTAGTTGGTGGACAACATGTTAGACATCAGCAGCACAGAGGACGATGCTTCAGAGTCAGAGCAGTATGCAGTAGTAATATATTGCTAGAGCACATTCCTCGCTAAGAGGGAGTGTTGATTTGGGGTAGCATAGGATGTGAATAGTTCACTTAGCACTCATTGCATCGGGTGATGCTCACAGGGGTGAAGAAGTGGGATTGAAACTAGTGAAATGAATCACATAGCATCAATCATCACTTCCAGGGCTTGCACTTGGTAACCAGGACTTCCCAGGAGGTCACCCATCCTAGATCGCCTCTAGCTCAAGCGCACTTAACTATGGAGTTTTCCCCACAATCAAGCCCACTTAGCTTGCTATCCCATTTGCAAAACCTTAGCAAGTATTGTGCCTCATGAACCATTCAAGTAGAGATCCCTTCACTCTTTTTGAAACCCCCATACTTAAAGTGTTTGATGTTTTGCAAAAACCAAAAATTGTATGTCAAAATCTCGAAGTGTGAATTTGGCAAGACATCTTTGGTTTAGTTAGGTCACATTGTAGGAAGTGGACAATTGAAAATAGATCCTTCTAAAATTTATGTGTTTGTAAAGTGGCCTAAACCCACCAATGTTACAAAGGTTCATAACTTTTTGGGTGCAATACAATACTGGAGAAGGTTTATTTCCAACTTCTCCATTATTGCATCCCCCTTACATGCATTGATGAGTGTGAAGAAAACCTTTCAGTGGGGAGGAAAGCAGCAGAAAGCCATTGATGCACTAAAAGAGAAGGCCCACACTACACCAGTTTTGGCCTTACCTGACCTCCAATAGCCTTTCAAGATCGAGACTAATGCCATTGGATACGCCATGGGAGTAGTATTGATGCAAAAAATGAAACATGTATTTTACCATTTGAAGACATTCTTCCAAGTTGTTGTGAACTATCCCACATATGACAAGGAGTTGTATGCCTTGGTTCAAAGCGTGAAGAAGTGGAAGCACTATTTGATCAGCAAGGATACCATCATTCACATAGATCACCAGCTCTTGCAGTACCTTTAGTTGCAGACCAAGCTTCAACTAGCACGTTATTTTAGATGGATGTGATTCCTCCAGCAGTTTCACTTGGTAATAATATACAAGAAGGGCACCAATAATAAAGTGGCAGATATGCTTTCTTGCCCTCCTATTTTTGCATCTATAGTTTTGCAAAATGCCTCTTTATCTTTTGAAAATTATGTTGAACAATATGTTGATGGCGATGATTTTAAGGAGATTTATGTAAAGTTGACTCATGGATCATAGGTGGATAATTACCATTTGTAGGGAAAGTTGTTGTATCACCTTGGCAAACTTTGTATCCCCACCAATGAATGAATACATGTAATCAGAGAGGCACATACCTCTCTTGTGTCAAGTCATTTTGGTGTAGGGAAAACTTTGTGTCATTTGTATAGGTTGTGTTATTGGCCTCGCATGAAAAATGTTGTGACTCAATATGTGAAGGGATGTGTGTTGTGTTCAGTTAGAAAGCCCACTAATAGAAAATTAGGGCTCTACACAACACTCCCTATTCTAAGTCATCCATAGGAAAGTGTGTTAATGGATTTTGTAGGTGGTTTTCCTTTGTCTAGGAGAGGTCATGGCTATTTGTATGTCATTGTGGATCAATTTAGCAAAATGTGTGTATTAATTCCTTGTAAAAAGCAGGTCACTGTAGAGTAGATTGCTCATTTCTTCTTCCAATTTGTATGGGTCCACTTTGGGCTACCCACATCCATTGTGTCTGTCGAGACTCTCGTTTTATTGGAGAGTTTTGGACGAGTTTGTGGAGAATGATGGACACAAAGTTGAAGAGAAGCACGACATTTCATCTGCAGATCGACAGACAAACAGAGGTTATCAACCGCACAGTGATACACTTACTCCGGGGCTATTGTGGCAAGCATCTCGAGTTCTGGGACGAGAAACTTCCTTATGTATAACATGCATACAATCGAGTTGTGCATTCATCCACTCAAAGCTCATTGCTCGAGATATGCTTTGGTTATTTACCAAAGGATCCCTTAGACGTGGTCTTTGGGAGAGATCAAGATTCCAGTGGGCAAGATGATAGGGATAAAGCGCAAATGTTCATTCAGTGAATTAAGTTGATTCACGAGGCAGTGTAGGAGCAGTTGGATAAGAGACAAGCTCAATACAAAGCTCAACATGACAAGCACCGAGTCGATCACCAGTTCCAGGTTGGAGACAAAGTGTGGCTCCACATCAACAAAGACAGAATGAAATGGGAAGGAAAGAAGTTGCGACCAATCCGATATGGCCCATTCACCATATTAGAGAAGATTGGAGACAATGCTTTTCGTCTCGATTTGCCAACATACATGCAAATGTACTCAGTGGTGAATGTTGAAAACTTGAAGCTTTATGAGCCTCCGTTGATCATGGACACCGAAGAGGTTGGACAGGTTCCTACAGTGGACGATTTTTCACTAGAATACTTGGAAAAGCTACCAAAAGACATCATTCTCGACAGGAAGACCAGGACTTCACGACAGGGATACGTGGATTATCTTCATATGGGCTTCAAAGGAATGCATCCAAGTAAGGCTCGATGGATTGAAAAGGACAAAGTGAGGGAGAAATTCCCTAACTTTCCAATTGATTGATAAAGCTTTTGGCAGTCCAAAAGCTCATTAGTGAGGAGGAATGATCCAGGTGGATCCAGAAATAGAAGTGGCCTTGAAAATAGCTCAAAAATAAAAAGTCCTCATATGGAAGTGAAACTAGGACCATATCGTATTGCTCATCACCCTAATTCCAACAGTGCGAACGAAACTCAAATCCGAGTTCGTATGCTCAAGTTATAGCTAGTCAAAGTTCTAGTCAAACTTGGCCAAGTGGCAGTCACTAACGAGGCAACAATTTGGCAGAGTCTAGATGTAGGGAGTCCAACCAATGGAACAAGCGAATTTGTCGCCTCTTTAATTTGTTTAATAACCCTTAAATTTCGGCAAAATAAATAAATAAATAAAAATGACTGATGGTTCTATGAAAAAAAATATATATATATATATATATAATTTTGTGGTGGTGGGCTACCACCCCCCAATGGTCTGATATATATGTATTTAAAATGGGGTGGGCGGGCCACCCCCAGTGGATCCGCTCAACTCTCGAATCACATTAACATACAACAATACCGCATGACGGTGGAACCACGTACCAAGGCCGAATCATAACTGCCAAGTTAAATATATATCAAAGCTGTGTTTGTAAAACAATAATATGCTATGTGGGGCGCTGCGGAGGTTTGGACCCTGCCTACCCCCTGCTTAAACGACTCCGCCACTAACGAGCCACAACTCATCTGTTGGTGGCTCCACCCCAACACATATATAAAAACGCTCAAATCATTTGCCCAACAAACCAGCAGAGGGTGGACGATGAACCCAAGAGCGACTAGGGGTGCAGAACCATGAGTGAGGGAATCTCCAAGATACTAAAAATATTCCTTTAGAGGGCCAAAGGTGCCAGTGTTAGAATTTGACAAGTTTATAGTCGATTTTGTATGTTTTGCATTAGGAATCTAACTGTGCAGTCTGTTTCTCCAGCCGAGGTCTCCATTTTTAGGCCATCATCTGAATTGGAGGTATAAGGGTCATTTTTGTAAAGTTGCTTGTAACTGATTTCTTTGATGTCACTTAATGAAAGAAGGCCTCCCTACTTTGAGTAGGGCCTAAAGATGTAGCCCACATTGGGTAGAGATGTAGCCCACATTGGGTAAACTTTGTAATCAAATCCTTTGTGTGCCTTTCATCTCATATTTTTTTTTTTTATGATTTTTGCTTCTTTTTCATGTGTTAAGTTACTTGGTTAATATGCTATTTTATATGCAATTCTGAATGCATCCTTGAAGTTAAAATATTTGGATAAACCAGAATCATAGGACGCATAGAAGTCAAGATGAAGTTGCAAGGTGGAAGGCTTAGAACACTTCTTGGTATTATGCACATCCTTGGATTGACCAGAAATTTAATTTATGTAAGCAAGATGGATGTTGCAAGTGTAAAAACAATGTTCGAGAAAGGTACCTGTAAGATGGTTGAGGGAGCACTGGTATTGATGATGAGAGTTCAGATCAAAACTCTGTACAAGCTTTTGGGTAGCATTTTTATTGATGGGTGCAACAATTCTATGTTCCTTAAAAGTGGAGCATAAAATCTAGTGGTCTCTAAAGAAAAGACTATGTTATGGCATTAAAGACTTGGACATATTGGAGAAAAGGGTCGTCGAATAGTGCATGATATTGGTATGGTAGAATGTATGTCTAATTGCTCTCTGGATTTTGATTTGTATGAACATTGTGTATATGGGGGAAGAATCGAGTGAACTTTTCTTTTGGTGCTAAGAGAGCAAAATGGATATTAGAGCTTATGCACAATGATGTGTTTGGACCTATGTCTATTCCATCACTGGGTAAATCAGTGTACTATGTCTCATTTATAGATGACTTCTTGATGAATACATGGATATATTTCCTTGGGAAGAAATATGAAGTCTTTGATAGGTTTAAAGAATTTAAGGCTCTAGTGGAAAATCAGATAGAGAAGAAGATTAAGGTGTTGGGGACAGATAATGGTGGAGAGTTCTGCCATAAGGAATTTGAAAAGATGTATAAAAAGTGTGGTATAGCATGGTATAAGACTACTCCATACACACCTTAACAAAATGGAGTTGCAGAAAGAATGAACATGACATTATGGAAAAGAGAAGAAGCATGCTCAGTGGCACTGGATTAGGGCATGTATTCTGGGCAGATGCATTGGATACTACAGGTTACCTATTTAACAGATCACCTTCATCAACGTTGGAGGATAAGACTCCACATGAGGTATGGAATAGTAAGAAACCCTCTCTTTCACATCTCATGGTATTTGGTTGTGATGGATATGTACATTCCAAAGGATAAAAGAACCAAGTTGGATAATAAATCTGAAAGGTGCATCTTTATTGGGTATAAGGATGGTTTAAAAGGTTACAAGCTTGTGTAAAGTCGACATGTGGTGTTTAGAGAAGTGAAAGATGTTATTAAACATGGAGTCTTGCCGAAGGAAAAGGAACCAAAGAAGATAGAGTTTGAACTGAAGTTGGAAGAATCAAAGAGGAAGAGTCACAACTCTAGTTTTGATGAGATTAGATCGAGAGAGAAGGAAGCCAAAGAGGTATAGTCCATCATTTTTTTATCCGTAAACTATCATGGATATTCCATTAGATAGTTCGTCACAATAGATCTGATAATAATATATTAAAATACTGAATTGTTACATTATTACAGTTTTTATTAAAATTATAGATCTATAGATTCAATAGTAATTAGTGCATGCATGCGAATGGAAATTATGTAGAAAAGTAGAGAACGACAAAATAAGCTCATACACACACATAAGACACAAGATATGCTCTATGGGAAACCCTTTCGGGAGAAAACCCAGCTAGAAGGTGAGGTCGCTTCTCTCTCTTTCTTTGTCTGGAAATATGGTTGCAGCTACAAAGAAGTAATGTTTGTGGCCTTTGGGCTACTACAGTGCACAAATCCTCTCTTTTTGTTCTACCTCCTATCTCTCCCTCCTAGTGGCCCAGTTATAACACAACCTGATAGCCTACTAGTGGTTAAGTTTTACTACATCAACTCTTAACTAGAGTTACAATATAGACTCTTCTAGAGTCTTTTACATCAAAATCATGTGGCTAGCCCCTTTTCCACTAATAATGGTGGCTGACGCGGCATCCTCCCGAATTATAGGTGTGAAAACAGGAAGGTCAACTTCTGAGTGACATAACTTTTGCATATAGACTCCCATTGACACGCTTATTGTGCCACTGGAAAGACCTTTGTGTGTAGAACAACATGAAATGATGCAGTGGTAAAGTGACAAAGTTTTACCCCCAAAAATTCTCGTTTGATGCCTCTAAATGCTCCATGAAGGTTTCAGACCTTGTTTCGCCAAACTAGGTCCCGCCAGTAAAAATAGTCCTATGAGATGATTCCTCCTCTTTTTCCACTCTAAATGCATTGAGATGGATGAAAAAAATGTAATGATCCAATCCGAATCACAACTCCCCATTTTGGGAGGCTTTTCGTCCCCAAAATATTCTACTAAATGAGGTGAGGAAATTTTTCCTCCACCTTCTCTCTAATGTACCATTTAGCTTTGCCTGGAAGTTGTCCCTTCAACCCAATCTGCCAAAGGTCATGCTACCCCTGTCTTGTAGTTTTGGACCTCATCTGCAAAACTGTATCTTCTGTCAACTTTGCCTGAGCGTATGGTGTCAAATCCTCTTCAGAAGGCAGGACACATTTCTCTTCCTGATCTAGCATGGAAGGCTCATAGAGTTTTAAATTCTCCACATTCACAATTGAGTAAATGCACATATATGGTGGTAAACTGAGTCGATAGGCATTATCACCCACATTTTCCAGTATCTCAAAGGGTCCATATCTCAAAGCCTTGATTTTCTTACTAGGCCCCTACAACCTCTCTTTGTTCAACTGTAGTCGTACCTTATCTCCCACCTTTAACAATTTCTCTATTTTGTGTTGATCACGCCTGACCTTATATTTATCTTGCGACTTCTGTAGTGTGTCTTGTACTTATAGATGGATCTTCCTGGTCTTCTCTATAAATTTTCCAGCCCTCAAAGCATCTCCTGTAAGATCTTCCTTCACTCCTCCTTGCTGCCCATATGCAATATCCAAAGGTGAAGGGTGGAAAATATCTAAAATAAGTCTCAAATAGGAACTTTCCTGTAGAAGTGTGGACTACTCTGTTGAAATAATGTTGTATATATACCATATTTTCATCCCAGATCTTCAAATGCTTCTGGTTGTATCCCCTCAGAAGTTGTACCAAAGTTGTGTTGACTACTTCTATCTGCCCATCTGTCTGTGGATGGAATGTTGTAGATCTCTTCAACTTTGTATCCATATTCTCCCACAATGTAGTCCAGAATGCACTGATAAATATTGTATCCCTGTCTGAAATTATGCTCCTTGGTATCCCAAAGTGCACCTAGACCTGTCCAAAGAACAAGTTCACTACTTCTTGTCTAATGATGGTCTTTTTATTAGGTATCAGAACACACATCTTGCTAAACCTTTCAACTACCACAAATAGGTACTCATGTCCCTTCCTGGTTGTTGGTAAACCTCCCACAAAGTCCATGGAAATTCCTTCCCAAGGAAAAATAGGTACAGGTAAGGGATGACATAGACTCTGTTTCCTTTTGTTAGGCTTGCTGGTACAACAAAGCATGCATCCTCTTATGAACCTATCTACATGCTCTTTCATATTGGGTCAATACACATACCTATGCAAGTTAGCCATGATCTTCCCTACACCAAAGTACCCTACAACCTTGGAGGTGTGAGCCTCACTAATAAGTTACAATCTCTCACCTTTAGGAATACATAGCTTATCCAACTTGTAGAGTAACCCATCGTAGAGATGGTAGTCAATGGTGTTGTCACCATCGTGCACATGACTCTCACTCTGCAACTATTGATACAACTCCTTGAAGTCCTCATCCTCTGAATATGCCTCTTTATATTCGTCATGGGTGAATGGTTCCATGTGCATAAGAGTCCCCAAAGTTGTGACCTTTGATGTGGGTGGCCTTGAAAGCATGTCGACCAACTTGTTTGTGTTGCCCTTCTTATATTTGATCACCAAATGAAACTTCTATAAAATCCACATCCACTTGTAATGCCCAGTCTGTTGTAGCTTACTTTGGGTATGAAAGTACTGTAAGAGTTGGTGAATTGTCTGGATTATTGTCTCCTTTCCCATAAGATAGTGCGGTAGCAGTAGCAGAGGATTGAAAGATGTGAGGGAGGAGAAGAATGTAGCCCTTGAATCGAAGCAGAATACAAAGAAAGGTCCTAGTCAGGGACAAGGCTCATAGAGAGGAAAAAAGGAGAAGAAGGATTTTTCAAAGATCAAGTGCTCCATATGTGGTGAGTTTGGTCAGTTACTTAGTGGATAGTGCAGAGAATAGTTGTAGTTAGAGACTCATGAGACAATTACAGTTCAAGGACAGTTGATTTAAAGATAGGTTCTTAGTTACAGTAATTGTAGCAACAACAACAAAATGAGATCATTTGCAACACAAAACATGCTAGTGACAGTATAGGTGGTATAGTGTAGTGTTAGCAGCAGTGCAGATGCAGGGTGGTTCAACTCAGAGTGGTAGATGAATCAAAGTTGCATAGTGGCTTGGTGGGCAGTGTTAGATAGTCATAGTTGTTAGACATCAACATCATATATGGGAGGATGTTATGAAACAAAGTGAACACCTTCCTCGTTAAGAGGGAGCGTTAGTTATTGTAGCACCAAACAGGTGTTCTAGTCTCAACTTTGGTCAGCGAGGCTAAGAAACACTAGATCTCCAAAATCCATAAAAGGTTTCGACATAGATCACCTAGAGATGGATCAATTAAGTTAATTAATCACTAATTAAATATTTCCTAAGTCTAACTTAGGAAAAGTGATTAATTAACAACAATTAATTGAGAAAGGTGAGAATTCTCTAGAAACTCACACAGATCAAGTTTGAGATGATCTTAGTTGTTGGTGGGGATATAATCATGTTTATTAGTTCACAAATGAGAGATTATAAGAGAAACATGATGGGTAGATGGAGAACACACTAGTAAGGTTGAGTTCCTTGGGAGATACCATGTGAAATTTCCTTAAATTGCAACAACTGGAATTTATTATTCTAATTGATTAAATATGTATTTTATTTTCTACGAAAAAAACCAAATAAATTACATTGATTTTTTTCACAAATAAAATGCGCTACAGAAATAAACTGGAAAATGAGAAAATGATAGCGCACACACAATCAAATTAACACAGTTATTTTTGGACAAATGTCCCCGAAAAAAGCCAATGTGGGAAAACGAATGCAGTAGATGAGGTTTTTATTATTATTATGCAGTTGTGAAATTTCTGAGTACAATCTGGATGTCCAACTGGCTATCCTTAACAAATAATCTTGTCAAAATTATTAAAGAATAATTTTCTCTCTCTCACAAGCAATGTTGACACAACCTACTTCTGAAAATTGGCCCTCCAAGAACCCTTGCGCAATACTTGCACAAACCCTCACGCGCACAACTTGGAACTGCCTCTAATCAATTCGTTCTTCCTGCTACTGTCTCTGGAAGTGATTCTCCATCCCTTTGAAAAATTATCCCGACATTCATCTATTGAATCGACCCCTTTCTCATCCAAATAGAACTGCCTTACTAAAGTTGTCTGCGCAGTCCTTATGCAACCTCTAGTGGAATAAATTGGCCTTTTGCTGCTACCTCTCTAGAACTAGAAATTCCCCAAAATTCACTTCTGATGCTCCCTCTCTCTCATGCGTCCCTTCTAGATCGAACTCTTCTTCCCTGCTCGACCTCTGCAGTCTTGATCTTTAAAGGAACTCAACCTCACTAGTGTTTTCTCCATCTACCCATCGAGTTGCTCTTATAATCTCTTGTTGGTGAACCAACAACCATGATTAGATCTCCATCAATGACTAAGATCATCTCAAACTCGATCCATGTGAGTTTCTAGAGAATTCTCACATTTCTCAATTAATTGTTGTTAATTAATCACTTTTCCTAAGTTAGACTTAGGAAATATTTAATTAATGATCAATTAACTTAATTGAGCCATCTCGAGGTGATTTCTCTCAAAACCTTTTCTTGATTTTGGATATCTTGTGTTTCTTAGCCTCTCTGACTAAAGTCGAGACTAGAACACCTGTTTGATGTTATAAAAACTAACACTTGCTCTTAATAAGGAAGATGTTCACTCTGTCTCATAACAGCCTCCCATACACATTGTTGATGTTTGACAACTATGCCAATTTGCCACTGCCCACCAAGCCATTGCGCAACTCTGATTCATTTACTACTCTGAGTTGAACCACCCTACATCTGTGTTGCTGCTGACACTGCACTATACCTCCTATATTATTGCCAACTTTTCTCTGTGCTGCAATTGATCTCACACTGCTACTGTTGCTGACACTACTACAATTGAGAACAAAAACTCTTAATTAGTTGTGTCCTTGAACTGCAACTGTCTCGTGAGTCTCTGACTGCAACTTACCTCTGCATTGTCCACTGAGTAATTGTTTGCGTTGCAATTGCTTTGTGCCCCTTAGAATTTGACTGCAACTAGCTCTACAACTATCTCTCAAGATCTGACTATGCCATCTGACATTGATCCATTTGCTATTGAATATTATGGGTTGTTGTAGCAAGGGTCATGATATATGAGGGAACACCCGTTTGATGTTATGTTCCTTGGAAAATTGAGCTATATTGCTACAAAGGTCGAGCAAGGAAGAAGAATTCGAGCTAGAAGGGATGTAGGAGTGAGAGGGAGCAGAAAAATTGAATTCTGGAGAGGCAACAACAAGAGGTCAAGTTATTCCACTAGAGGTTGTGTAGGCAGCTTCAGTGACACAATTCAATTTGGATGAGCAAGGGGTCAATTCAATAGTCGAAGGCCAGGATAATTTTCCGGAGGGCCTGAAAATCATTTCTAGAGGCAGCGGCAGGCAGAATGACTTGATTAGAGGCAGTTACAGGCTGTGCGTGGGAGGGTTTGCATAAGCATTGCGCAGGGGCCTACACAAGGGTTCTTGGAGGGCTAGTTTTCTAAAGCAGGGTTTGTTGGGATTGCTTGCGAAGAGAGAGAAAATTCTCTCTAATAATTTTGGCTAGATTATTTGCCGAGGATAGAAAGTTTGGCATCCAGATTGTAATCAGAAATTTCATTGCTGCATAATAATAATAAACCCTAATATGTTGCACTGTTTTTCCCACATTGGGTTTTTCGAGGGACATTTGTCCAAAAATAACTGTGTCAATTTTATTGCACGTGTGCTATCATTTTCTTAGTTTCCTGTTTATTTACATAGTGCATTTTATTTGTGAAAAATTACTGTGCGATTTATTTTTTATTTGTCGTAGAAAATAAACTGCATAATTAATCAGGTAGAGGAATAAATTTCCAGTTGCTACAATTTAAGAAAATTTCACAATAGGGTTTGTAAACCCTAGCTAAGATTTGGGTCAAAAAGCCATAGAAATAGAAACCTTAACTAACCATTCTTTCTATGAAAAGAAAATCTAAATCTTGAGATTGACAGGAATGACATCATGTTGATGTGAGGACAAGATTAATGAAAAGGTCCAAGATTAAGAGGGAGCTAACTCTTTCCAAAGGATAATTATTCTATATCTACTTTCTTTAATTATCGTTGTTGTTATTTTGTCTATGCACTTTTCTCTTTTGTTCTTTTAGAGTATTCTAACAAAGATTATAGGTCAAGGCAAGATCTATCTAAGCTTAACTAACAGATGGAAGATTTGGAAGAACGTAGCAAATCACGAAGACAAGAAGAACATATGCATCAAAAGAAAGTCATTTACTAATGGCAACAAGAAAGCATAATTTGAAAGGGAAGAAGTTTACATGTCTCAGCTAGAAAGAGGAAGATGTTAGATCTTGGATGTATGCAATACTACTTGAAGGTTAACAAAAAACCCAAAGAAGTTTCCGATTAAAAAGAGAAGATGACAGATCAATGACAAGATACTTTAGCAAGGAGTTGAAGAATTTTGATATTGTTGTACTAGTAACTGATTGGTCTGATTCAGGAATACATTGATTGAGTTGATAATACTAATGTTGATACCACTGATGATTGGGAGCTGATATGATTTTCTTTTTTGGAAAAGATTGTGCAATCAACCATGAGGAAGTCTATATCCATAAGATGATTTATAAAAATACTTGATGACATGTTAGAGGTACGTGAAGATTGGCAAAGGTCCAGGAAGGTCAAAGGTCATTATGATGTGATTTATATAAGAGCCAAGCATCTACAACAAGATCTCCATGAAGAACATGTAGACGATGCTTTCATGAGTATTTTGATTGTTCCTCCCTGCTTGGGAGGGAGTGAGAATTACCTCCCTAGTTGAGAGGGAGTGACGAGGGACATTGTATTCTCCATATGTCATGCACTACGACTAGGACTAATAGTTGTAAGCCTAGTGAATGCACTAACGGGGAGAATGGAGGATTTGATAAGCATTTTTGACCGATACTCCTTGAGGAATGGTATCCAAGATAGGAGTAGTTCTGAGGACTGATACTCATTGAGGATTGGGAATTCAAGATAAGAGTAGTCCTGAGGAAAAATATTCTTTTAGGATGGGGGAGATATCCAAGATAAAAATAGTCTTGTAAGGACATACTTAGCGAACATCTGAATGGGGTATGTGCCTTGAGAGGCAGTGGTGGTGTCCAAATATATGCCTCCAAACATTGTGCTATGATCTAGTGGAGAGATAGAGCTTGTCAATCAAGGCCTTGTTATTTTGTAATTGAAAATGCTGGTTATGAAGATGCTTTTGATTCTTATCAATCTGAACTCTTCTTTTGAAAATATTTCAATTTGAGAGTATCCTTGTATCCAATTGTGTAATTATGAATACCTCCCTAGTTAAGAGGGAGTGTTAAAAAATGTAACTAGGTCCAGTCTTCATAATTATCATTATACTTGTGTCATTATATAATTCATGTAAAAGCAAAATAAGTAAAAGAAATTATTATTATTATTATTTTCACTCGTCAAAGCATGTTATTCATGCTTCTAGGGTTTATTGAGTTAAAATAAAATTTTATCATGAGTCAAAGTCTCATTTGGACTATTTGTAAGAAAAAGAAATTTTTTATTTTGAGTCAAAAGAGTCAATTTTGTCACCACAAGACCAAGTCAGCCCTCTAGATGGACAAGTCGACCAACCCATAAGTTGTGTCTCTTCATATGGTCGAACAACTATATATTGGCAATTGTGCTCCACATTTTGGAAACCAATTCGATTTATGTGCAAGATAGAAAAAGAAAATCAGCAAAGTCAAAGGAGAGAGAAAGGTTTTGTTGACACCTAATCCTCACGATTGGGTGAATTTATGTAAATAATTAAATTAGGAATGTGAACAGTCATCAGGAGATGAACTGAACAGTCACACCCTTTTGTATATAACAATAACATACCTGATGGAATAATACGAATCAGTTTTTCTGCCTAATGGAGTTACTGCCTGGCCTGACATGGTATCAGAGCCAGCTCCTTGTTTTAGCTCTTATGCTCCTGTAACTCCTCTGTCTGCCATATCCCCTCTGTCCTGACATAACGCTCTCTGGCGCACCAGCGCTGCCTCTGTCCATAACGCATCTGTCCATAATGCTCTCTGGCGCACCAGCGCTGCCTCTGTCCATAACGCTCTCTGGCGCACCAGCGCTGCCTCTGTCGTGGTGGTCTGACATGGTTGGCGGCAGAGTCCCGTGCGGATTCCGCCCGAACTCCAGTAGCCGCGAGACGCGACACTCCATACCCCAAGGAGCAGCGAAACGCACCATTGTCACCTGAAACTCCACGCGACACGCCCATTGAGCCTCCACATACCAAGAAGAATTCGACGCGAATGCCTGGTTCTCATGTTGATGAGCTCCTGAGATTAATGGTGATAATTAACAAATGTTAATTGCGAATTTGGCAGCGGCCCTTCTTCCTCACCAACCGAATGGCACGATGGCTACTCACTGAATACGTTTATGCTGTTCTGCTCAATGAAAATTATCTAAATCGTGGCTCAGGTTTTTCATACTAAATGATTCAGCTTCTTATTCTCGGTTGTTTTACTGTAGTGGATTCTCCTTGAATTCGATGGCTTCATATACTCATCGTCCCTAATTATGTATATACTCATGGGCTGCTCGCTCGGTAATTAGTGTGTGCGTTGGGTTTGGTGCTTGTAGCGGATTCTCCTTGGATTCGATGGCTCCATAGTTCAAGCTGCTGGCCTAGCGCACTGCAAAATTTAACTCCATGCTATGACAACCAGCGTTGAGTTCTAGAGCGTTTATTTTTTTGTGTTGAAGGGGTCGTATTTCTATTGCGTTGGGGTATTGTATTGCTGCCTGTTGTAATATTTGAACGCTGACTGTTCTAATATTTGAACGCTGGTCATACATTTGAACGGTGACAACATTTGTAGCAGAATATTTGGTGAAGGCAGAACGTCCATGATGCGTTGAGCCTTTTTAAAAAGAGGATATTGTGCATGCATTGAATGTTTTTATTGGTAGTTGTGTACATTTGTGAAAGTCATTTTCTTTCCGTGTATTGAAGTTGTGATGACAGTGATTCAATGGGTACATGAAAACCTTATGTTAGAAGTTTTAGTGGACGATAATACCCTTTGAGAATGCCCTTTTGAGTACATTTTTACTGTATATTGGCAGAAGTATTTTTTTTTATCAACAATTTTTTTTTATAGAATGCATTCAATCATATCCATGGTAGGAATAGTTCTCAGTGGCAAGGAGAACTACCCTGAATGGTCCCAGATGATAAAACACACCCTCATCTTCAATGAGTTGTGGAAAGGAGTGTGTGTCGAAGAAGGAGACAATGACCCAGTACAACCTACCTCAGACAAAGAACTCGTCATTTGGGAAAACAAGAACAATAAAGCTTATGCATTAATCGCAGCATCTGTAAATGAAGAGGTGAGTCGCCATATTTCATCATATTCAACTGCCTTTGAAGCTTTACAAAAGCTGAAAGAACTCTATGACTCACATTCTGCACTTGAAGCTGTTCAGCTTATGATTAACCTCTTCACTCTTGAACTACAAAATAATAATCCTCTTGCTCTTGCATCTGAAGTAAAGTCTATAATGCATGATATCAATTCCACTAAGGTTGAGTTGGATATTCCTCTTATTGCTTTTCTCAAGGCACTTTATCCTACTTATTCAAATTATCTTGAGTCATTGCAAGCAAATGGAAATATCAAAGATATAACCTTTGACTCTCTTGTGAAAAAGTTTGCTGAAGGAGAGAAAGCTTTTGGAAAGAAGACAACCCCTGAATCTTCTGAAGAGACTGTGTGCCTTGCTCATAAAGAAAAGCATCCTGCTCAAGATTCTACAAGAGGAAGAGGTGGACGAAGAGGAAGAGGAAGATATTTCAGAGGCAGGGGGGGCAGACATTCTCAAGGAGAAAAGGCAGATCTGCACTGCATTCGCTGCAAAAGAAATGGATCACATGATGCCTCTACATGCAAGCTACCATGGGACAAAATTGAGCAGAAAAGAAACCAACAGAAAGGTAAAGTTGATGATACAGACAAAGGTAAAGCACCTGAATCCGCTCACTATGTTGAGGCACAATGTAACATTGGAGTAAATGAAGATTTGTTTAATGCTTCACTTGCTTCATGGAAAAATGATTGGTTGCTTGATTCAGGAGCAACCTGCCACATGACTCATAGAAAAGAATTTTTTGAAGATTTCACTGACAATGTTGATGGAGCAGTATACTTTGCAAATCCATAAAAAATCAAGCCATCAGGGCTTGGCACAATCAGGCTTAAACTGCCTGGTCTTCTAGACTTTCTTCTGGATCATGTTTTATATCTCCCATAGCTTAAGAGAAACTTGTTGTCCTTGGTCCACATCCACCAGCAAGGTCACTCCATTCATATGTTCGATGGCAAGCTTGAGGTAAGAAAAGCATCTGACCACTCACTTTTCATGAGGGGAATAGAAGAAGAAAGGCTTCTCAAACTGCAAGGAACATCTGCTCATGCACAACATTTCTCATACAATTCTCATCATGAAGAAGGTACACTTCCATCAAGTTTATTATGGCATGCTAGATTTGGACATTTGAACTATGACAGTCTCCGCTTATTGAAGAAAAATGGTGTTGCTGGTTTGCCTACAACTCCTAAAAAACTTAAGCAATGTGATGCTTGCATTCTAGGAAAGCATAACAAACAATCTTTTCATGATTCACATTCAAGAGCACATAGGAAACTTGAACTCATTCATTCAGATTTATGTGGTCCAATGCCTGTTCCTTCTGCAAATGGAAATAAATATATCATGACATTTATTGATGACTACACCAGAATGTGTTGGGTTTATTTATTGAAGAACGAATCTGATGCTTTTCAAACATTCAAGAATTTTCATAAATGGATTGAAAATGATGCACAATCTCATATTGGGTCTATTCGCACTGATAATGGAAAAGAATACACATCAAATGAATTTGAAAACTATCTTCGCCAACATGGGATCAAACATCAAACAACTGTGCCTTATAATCCCCAACAGAATGGTGTAGCTGAAAGAATGAATAGAACAATCTTGAATATGGTACGATCCATGCTTTTCTTCAAAAATGTAAAGATAATGTTTTGGGTTGATGTTGTTCTATGTGCTGCATATATAAAGAATTGATGTCCATCTAATGCTATAAGAAACAAGACTCCTTATGAATTGTGGTATGGACATGTTCCTTCGGTAAAACATCTCAGGGTCTTTGGTTCCACCTGTTATGCTTTGATACCAAAGGTACATAGAAACAAACTTGGTGCTAGAAGTCGTAAGTGTATCTTCCTGGGGTATTCAAACACCTCCAAAGCATACCGCCTCTATGATGAAGTAAATAAAAAGTTTGTTGTATCTAGAGATGTAATTTTTCTTGAATCATCCAAATCTGACAATGTTGTTGAGCGGCAACTTGATTGCTTGGATAGATTTGCAAAAACAAAATCATTGCAAGAATTTGATAATCAGATTCCACATCTTGAAGGGGGGATTCCTATTCTAGATCAACATGTGGAATCTTCTTCTGAAGAACACTCTCCCCCGCATGAAACTCCAACAACGAATGATGCTTTAATTGATGTAATTGATAGAATTGGGAGACTCAATCTTGGTTCAGTCCCAACTCAATCAACAGAGCAGCCTGGACCATCTTAGAAAGGTCCCCCAAAGTGGCTGAAGAAGACACTTGAAAGTGTTCATCTTGATGAAATTGGAAAAACAGGAACCAGAAATTCAAACCGACAAAATGGAGGTGATGTAGATGACTCTAATTCACCTGTTGATATGGATGTTTCTTATGATTGTGAATTGAACTTGTCTACAGATTTTGAACCAACTTCCTTCAAAGAAGCTGCTTCTCATGATGAATGGAAAGAAGCGATGCAAAAGGAGTATGATGCCCTCATAAAGAACGACACATGGAAGCTGGTTGATCCTCCATTTGGAACCAAACCAATTGGCTGCAAGTGGGTCTACAAGAACAAGTACAAATCTGATGGCTCACTTGACAAGCACAAAGCTAGGCTTGTGGCAAAAGGTTTTGCATAGAAGGAAGGGTTCGATTATGAGGAAACTTTTTCTCCCACAGCAAAATGGGCCACCATCTGAACACTCTTTGCACTAGCAGCTCAGAACGTTGGAAAGTCCATCAAATGGATGTAAAAACTGCCTTCTTGAATGGAGATCTAAAAGAGAATGTTTTTATGTCCCAACCTGAAGGATTTGCTGTGAAAGGACATGAACATAAAGTATGAAAACTTGTGAAGTCCTTGTATGGCCTCAAACAAGCACTGCGAGCCTGGTATGAAAAACTAACTGAGCATCTTCTGAAACTCAATTTCAATCATTTTGATCTTGATGATGCAACTTTATTTGTTAAGAAAGTTGGCAAAACAGTTGTATATCTTGTGGTATATGTAGATGATCTTTTAATGACAGGGAACAATGAAAGCTACATTGCATCCATAAAGAAGGAATTGGGGAAATGTTTTGAAATGACTGATTTGGGCTATGTTCATTACTATCTTGGCATTGAAGTAACCAAACATCCAAAGTCCATATTTCTTTCTCAAAAGAAATACATTGGAGATTTGTTGAACAGGTTTGGCATGACAGAGTGCAATCCTCTTACTACTCCAATGGAACAAAACTTAAAGCTCACATCTATTGAAGGAAAGGAATTTGAGGATGCAACAAAGTATAGACAACTTGTAGGAAGTCTCAACTACCTAACTACTACCAGACCAAACATTTCATTTGCTGTTGGAATCCTCTCCAGGTTTATGCAAAAGCCTTGTGAGGGACATTGGTCTGCTGCAAAAAGAGTTATAAAGTACTTGAAGGGAACTCAAGACTTTGGAATCAAGTACACACAGGTGGATGACTTCAGTTTGATCGGATACTCTGATTCAGACTTCGATGGAGACAAAGAAACTGGGGTATCTACTTCAGGATATGTTATGAGTCTTGGATCAGGAGCTGTCTCCTGGAGATCACGCAAAAAATCAGTCCCAGCAGATTCCACAACAGAAGCAGAATACGTGGCAGCAGCTGAAGCAACAAAAGAAATTGTGTGGCTCAGGAAAATTCTTGAAGATTTGGAGGTAAAACAAGTACAATCAACTCCACTCATGATTGACAACACCTCTGCAATAAAGTTGGCCAAGAACCCAAAGTTCCATGATCGAACAAAGCACATCAATACTAAATATCATCTGATCCAACACCATGTTGAGGCCAAAACAATCCATCTCCGTCATTGTTCCACAAATGAGCAAATTGCAGACATCTTCACCAAAGCGCTTGGAAGAGAAAAGCTTGAAAGATTCAAAACGATGCTTGGACTCACCAACATCCCTTCAGATTAAGGGGGGGAATGTTGGCACCTAATCCTCACGATTGGGTGAATTTATGTAAATAATTAAATTAGGAATGTGAACAATCATCAGGAGATGAACTGAACAGTGACACCCTTTTGTATATAACAATAACATACCTGATGGAATAATACGAATCAGTTTTTTTGCCTAATGGAGTTACTGCCTGGCCTGACAGGTTTGTTTTCTGCTCTAATTTGTCCACATGTGCAATATTTTTTTGTGGTATTTTAGATCTGGTACATGGTTGAAATTGCAGGGCTCAAAATTTCCGGAAGAGGTCGAAATTTTAGGAAGTGACTAGAATTTAGAAATTTTACTAGCGTTGACTTTGATGACTTTGATTTGGTGGAAGAGACTTGGAGGAGGGATGATTTGGGTTCTTTGTGGTAGTCTTGGCCTTTGTCTTGGGTCTTGGATATCTCACTTTGATCTGACTCTATAAAAAGAGGATTTTTCTTGGGTTTTCCCACTTGTGGGTTTTTTTCCCTCGCTTGGAGCCTATATCTTTGTGTTCTTGTCTCTTGTGATCTTCATGTTTTGTATCTTTTGATAATTGCTTGATAAAAGAAAAACATAAAATTGAATAAAGAACCCAACAAATTCACAAGTATTTATCAAGTAAGATAAATTAAACCTTATTCAACAAGCCATTTGATTTCTCAATGCTCATGACTCACACCACTTAGCAAAAAAAAAACAATATCAATTGAATATATGTAAGGATTTTATAAATTTTATTTAAAACCATTGATATCAAATATATGTAAGGAATTTTATATGATAAAAAATAATAATTTTAAAACTAAAATAAAATTGTAATTTGTAAATGACAAAAATAATAATAAACCAAATAAGAATGGTAAATTTTGACCTATATTTATTTTAGGTAACAAAATGCATACTTTGATTATGTTTTGCAAAATTAGTTTTCCATTCAAATTATGAGTGCCCTTTTTTCTATATCAATATATTTTTGGGTGAGATTATAATTTTTCATCATTTAAAATACATTTTTGAATACATAAATGGAATCAACTCCTAAAAACCTTTGGTGTTAGGTGAAATTGTGATTTTTCATCATTTATAATACATTCTTAAATGCATAAATTTCATCATTTATAATACATTCTTAAATGCATAAATAGCCTCAATGCCCCCCAAAACCCGTGAAACACTAAAATTATACATATTACACATTTTAAACTTACAATCACAACTTTCAAATAAAATCTATCAACCAAACCTTCAAAAACTAAACTTAAATTATGTAACCACATGAAACAAAGATTAAAATTATCCATTCATTTGTTTTAAATTATAATAAAGATTTAAATTTAAATAAATATATATATTTTATTCTTTAGGGAATTTCTATATTATAGTGTAATCTAAAGTCAGTTGTGCCGAATATTGACATATTGTAAGTGTGTTTCATCCATAATGTTTGTAAAGATGTTTCATCAATTTATTGGTAAAGTATCAAATAACAAGCTAAAATTTACAAATTTTGTTTTTATAATGGAGAAATCTTTTAAAATTCATATTGTTTTGAAGGTAAGTGGAAACTACTCATTTTGAAAAAGAAATCTAAAATATATCTTAGATCAATAATTTTTTTAGTAAAATTATTAATTTTGAGGAGTTATGTAAAGAGATCAACTAACTAACAAACGGGTTAAAAAAATATGATATCATTACCAAAAGTAACTTAGTGCATATTAAGATGCAGTGTACATAAATGAAAGACAACAATTAGGCATATTGGCTAGCCATCCCCCTCAACCCTAAATTAATATGATACGATAGTGTTCTTATTACCATTACGAGGGTTCAACTTCCCAAATATCCCAAGGAGAAGGTGGGTCATTTCTTTGTATAAAGGAGATAATGGGTTGTGTTACAAATTTTTCAGTGTTAGTATAAAGTTCAATAATTTTTTCAAGGGGAAGTAATGGTTAAATTTAATGGGTATTTGTTTGAATTTTTTTAAGAGTTATTTACTGTTATTTTTAAAATTTATATATTAATAATGATATTTAATTAATTTATATGCTATTTAATTTATATGTTATTAATAATATTTAATTAATTTTTTTAAAATAAAATTTATGGATATATTTAAAAAATTCACCGTACGTGTAATATATTTACATAAATAATATTTCTAATTTTTAAAATTGGAAAGTTAATTTGTAAATCAGATTTAAGATAATAAAGATTTTTAACTTAAAATTTTGATGTTTTCATAAGAGAACAAGGAGCTTTGAATTTTTAGTGTTTTCCATAATTAATAATAGATTTGATTTTTCTATAATTAATTATGCATTCAAACTTTATGGAAAACTGTAAGTCTCAAATGAATATATAATTGAAGTGCAATCTATTTCTATATATCAATCTAGTCAAACACAATACAATGGTTTGATGCTAAATATATAAGTTTTAATCTTTTCAACTAGTTTAGATTTTCTTGAATATAATTTACGATTCAAATTGATATTAATGAACTATTTTTAATGTTTGAAAGTTGTTTGTGTTTATGGAGTTACCAAATTGTTCAATTAGGAAAGTTGTAACTAGAGGAGAGGAGAGGAGAGGAAGATGTGACTTAGTTTAAATATAGCTTAATGAAACAAAAAAATAACAAAGACAAAGCTTTCATCACAAAAATAAAACAACTAATAAAATATTATATTGTTGAATGTCATCACCAAAAATTAAGAAATATGATTAACTAATATTGTTTATATTAAAATACATATATCTATATGTGTGTGTTTTATTTTTATTAATATATATAGTTGTTTATAATTAATTTGATTAAAATATGTTTTTAATATAATAATAAACACTTTAAATTAAAAATATTGTGAAAAAATTATAATTCATGAAAATAAAAATAATAGAAATAAATAAATAAAAAAGTTAAATAAAATGAAATAAAACAAAAAAACAAAAAAACAAAAAATTAGTAACTAATAGAAATGGAAGTTACTAAACAACCCATAATAAGACCTCAACCAATCACCTTACAAATAAATGAATTTCAATAATAATAAAAAATGAACTCCTTGTTGGGTGTGGAGCCTGATTATCTTCTATATTCAAAGGTATCGCCACATAGGACCCCAGTTCGAAATGGGGGCGGCAACGCCGCCCTTAAAATATTTGCTGTAGGGGGGTCCAGGGGGGGGCAGCTGCGACCTTTGGGAGCCCCCCCCCTGGCGGGGGGTTTCGGGGGCAGCGCCCCGAAGCTAAAAACAGCTGTAAAATTGCCTTGTAAAAGTATAGTAATTTCTAGTCAATCTGGGCCGTTCATTAGGCAGATGATCTGACGGTAGAACTTATGTTTAGTTTAGGGTTTTTTGCCCTAGAAGGCAACCCCTCTATTTGTATGAGGGTATTGTATTTGAGGCTGTGTGATAGATGTGTATTCTGTGAGCGAGAAACAGAGAGGTGAGACTGTGAGAGAAAACAGAGGATATTACAACGGATTTGCTGTAGGTTGTGTCTCTTCATTTTGTTGGATAATAGAAAGGAAGGACTGGCTGTTCGGGGTGGACGTAGCCCAAACTGGGTGAACCACGTATATCTGTGTCTCTCTTGTTTTGTGCGTTTTCTGTGTTTATATTTCTGCAATATTTTATGTGTTCCATTGCTCCGTAATATATAATTTTCTAACACTTCTAATGTTAAACTATGGATAAGAGTCATAAATTTTTGGTAAAAGACAAACTAATGCCCAATCAAAGGCAAAACTGAATGCATTATACCATGCCTGCGACAGATATAATAATAAGGACATAATTTGAAGAAGGATGCATCTCTTTGGTGAGATAATTGCTAGCTTAGGAGATTGCACTACAACACATTATTACATTCATCAAGCCATCAAACTATTACATATATAGGATTTGATTATTGTTGAGCACCTTCTTAGAATATAAGAATTGCCAACCAACAAAGTCTAAACAAGGCAAACAGTTCAACCATACATAACTGGTTCTAATTAAGGGAGAATCTTCTAGAGATTTCTCCATTATTCCAACACTCCCCCTTAATGGATAAATGTGTTTTCTACCACACCCAATTGATTCCTACATATTTCAAAATTTTCCTTTCCAAGAGGCTTTGTAAAGATGTTAGCCACATTTTAATTAGTATTATAATATACTAACTTAATTTCCTTTGTCTGCATCTTTTCCCTAACAAAATGATAATGAGTCTCTATATGTTTTGATCTTGCACGGTACACAAGATTGTTGGCTAGCTTCATGGTGGTTTGATTGTCACACCTGATAATAGTTGGTGTTTTCTATACTTCTCCCAAATCTTCAAGCATTCACCTCAGCCAAATTGCTTCACACATAGCATTGCATAGAGCTTTGTACTCGGCTTTAGCGGATGACAAAGAAATAGTAGGTTGTTTCTTATTTCTCCATGACACAATCCTAGATCCAAGGCTAAATGCATATCTTGAAGTTCAATCTGAATAACAATAACTTGCTAGTTCAACATTGAATTCATCAGCATATTTAACATCAAAGTTAATTGTTCCTTTTAGATATCAAAGAACTTGCTTCACTGCTCCCTAATGGCTTTCAAGAGTTTTGGCCATGAACTGACTTAGAATGCTAATTGAATATGCTATATCTGACCTGGGTGTAGTGAGATAGTTTAAACTTCCCACCAACTGGCGATACAATGTACCATCCACTTCTCTTGTCCCATCATTACTATAGAGTTTGACGTTATGTTATATTGGTATTGATACTTCCCTACATTGGTCCATTTTAATTATTTTTTAATAACTCCCTACATTATGTTCTATTGCTTCACATGTAGCACTACACAAAGCTTTGTACTCAACTTCAGTGGATTCACAGAAATAATAGGTTGTTTCTTACTACTCCATGACACAATCCAGATCCAAGGCTAAATGCATATCTTGAAGTTGATTTTCTGTCATCGATATTTCTGGCCGAATTTGAATCAGAATAGCCTACGAACTCAACATTGAAATTATCAATATATTTAACACCAAAGTTAATTGTTCCTTTTAGATATCAAGGAACTCACTTCACTACTCCACAATGGCTTTCAAGAGTTTTGACCATGAATTGACTTAGAATGTTAATTGAATATGCTATATCTAGCCTGGGTGTAGTGAGATAGTTTAAAATTCCCACCAACCGACGATACAATGTACCATCCACCTCTCTAGTCCCATCATTACTACATAGTTTGACATTATGTTCTATTAATATTGATACTTCCTTACATTGGTGCATTTTAAATATTTTTAATAAATCCCTGGTATACTTACTTTGTGTAACCAATGTTTGTCCACCTTCTCTCCATATCTCAAGACCTAAGCAATAATGCAATTCACCAAGGTATTTCATTTCAAACTATTGTGACAATTGTCCTTTAACTTCATCAATTAACTTAGAAGCATTGCCTGTTATAGTAAGATCATTCACATACAGAGAAATCATAATGCATACCCCTTTTGATCTATCTTGATATTTAAATTATGGTCACTTTTGATTTTCATAAAGCCTTTCTGAAGAAAGAAAAAATCAATCTTCACGTACCATGATTTTGGTGTCTATTTCAATCCATATAATGCTTTCTTTAACTTACAAACAATATGCTCTTAACCCCTTTTAACAAACCCTTCTAGCTAAACAAGATATACTTCTTCTTTTAGTTCCTCATTTAACAAGGCAGACTTAACATCTACCTTAGGTAATTTCCATTTATATTTTGTAGCTAAAGCAATCATCAATCTAATTGTATTTAACTTAGCTACAGGTGAAAAAGTTTCTTCATAATCAATTCCCTCTTTTTGTGAGTATCCTTTTGCAACTAACCTGACCTTATATTTATCTATACTTCCATCAACTTTAAATTTAGGTTTGAACAACCATTTGGATCCTATGGGTACCTTATTTTCAAGCAATTTTGTCAATTCCCAAGTATCATTCTTCATTATAGACTCATATTCTTCCTTCATTGCATCTCTCCACTCTTTATGTTCATTAGATTCTTTGAAATTTGAAGGTTCTATGACATTCATAACTTTAGTCATTAAGGCATAATCTTTAAATATTACTGGTGGTTGAGTTTGACGAGATGAACTTCTTGGTACTTCGCTACTTTAATCTCTTCTCTTGCTTTGTGATGAATCATCTCTTCCTCTTGGTGTGTTGTGGTTACTAGAGGTGTCCATGTCGCTAGATTCTTCCTCCTCTTTTTGTTCTTGCTTATCATCTACTTCCTCTATGACATCATCATACTCATAAGGGATATGCCATGCATCATACTTGTCATTCTTATGGCCTTCATCTGCAAGCTCATGAAATAATACATCTCTACTTGCAAAGATTTTATGAGTGCAAGGATCAAACAACTTATAAGCTTTATGATCAGAACAATAACCTATGAAGATACACTTGATAGCTTTCACATCAAGTTTCCTCCTATCTTCTTTCAGAACATGAGAGAATGCTTTGCTACCGAATATTCTCAGATGGCTTACTACTAGTTTATAACCATAAAATGCTTCAAAATAAGTCATATGATCTAAAAATTTAGTTGAATTTTTTTCAAGTGAACATCAGTATTAACAGCTTCGACCTAAACAGAATTGGTAAGATTTTTACCTTTAAACATGCTTCGTGCACATTCGACCAGGGTTCTTTTCTTCCTTTCAACGACTCTACTCCATTCTGTTGTGGAGTATATGGTATTGTGTATTGTTGTATAATTCCATGGGATTTCTAGTACTTGATGAATTCATTTGAAATATATTCTCCCCCTTGATCTGATCAGAGGATCTTGATGTATTTTCTTGTTTGCTTTTCAACCATAGTTTTGAACTCCTTAAAATATTCAAATACATCACTCTTCTTTCTCATGAAGTATACCCATGTATATTTCATACAATCATCAATAAAGATCAAGAAGTAATATGTTCCACCTAATGATCTAGTCTGCATAAGACCACATACATCTGTATGCACAAGTTCTAAAACATCCCTTTTCCTTTTATCTATGTGAGTAGGAAACTCTTCCCTATGCTTCTCCCCTAATGTACACCCTTCACTTGCAAGATATTCATTCTTAAGTATTGGAAGCTCTTCTACCATTTCTCTTTTTGTAGTAGTAACAAATCATGAAAATTAATGTGGCCATACCTTTGATGTTAAAGAGATTCTATTGTCATTGTCGTGGATGCCAATGCTTGATGGATTTTGGTTGTCACATTGAGCTTATATAATCCTCCAATTCTAACTCATGTTGTAATGACCTTGAAGTGATCTTGCATGTCTTTCACCACACAATGTGAATTTACAAATTCAACCTTCAAGCCTTGATCTGTTATAGTAGAGACTGAGATTAGATTCTTCTTAATACCAGGAGCATACATCACATTGTAGATAAGCTTAATGCTACCATTAGGTAATGTAATTGGCACATCACCATACCCTCTTATTTCATGTGCACGATCATCTCCAAGATATATATTCGTACCATTGTTAGTTTCATGAAAGTTCTCAAACCAATGCCTATTATAGGACATATGTATGGAGGCTTCAAAATAAAATAAAAAACATATTATTTGGAACATCTATTTCAGTAGAGAGTGCAACATCTGTAACAAATAATCGAAGGTTTTTTATGCCATCATTCATTGTTTCTCCTCTATCAACAAAATTACCAGTGTGCCTTTTATTTCTATGTTTGGACTCATGGTATTTCCTTTTCATGCAATCTCTAGAGTAATGTCCAAACTTGCCACAATAATGACATTTAATATCATCTTTTGGAAATATCATACCTGGTTGTGATTTTGAAAATGGTGGCTTACCATATGACGACTTTCCTTGTGGTGACTTTCCTCCTTTATTACCTTCCCAAGGATTCCTCTTGAAATTTGGTTTCCCTTTTGCCATAAGCGCCAAATCAGAACCTTGAGGTTTAAGGTTCCTTTTCCTTTCTTCCTCCTGCATGATTATACCTTCCAACTCATCAAAAATGGGATCCTTCTCCCTTGCTACAATATATGTGATGAACATATGATACTCATCTAGCATCCCATTAAAGGTTATAGTGAGTAGGTTAGTGTTAGATAATGCTTCTCCTATATCTCCAAGTTTATCTTTAAATTCCTTTATTCTTGAAATAAAATTATTGATGCTATCATTTTCTTCCATTTTAACAGACAAAAGCTTACTTTTAAGGAAATGAGTCAATTTGTATCCTTTGTTTCGTACAAGTCCCTGAGCTTCATGTACGTCTCCTCTGACATCTTGCAATCTCTAATATGTGGTATAATGTTGTATTTTATGAACATTCACAACAACGCTTTCGCCTTAGTCTCTTGCTTTTCCCAATCTTGAATTGATGCAACTATAGCTCTTGCAGTTATCTCTGGCTTCACTTCATCACCACTTTTTATCTATTAGACATTGTATCCTTCCATTAATGTCTGCATTTTAAACTTTCAATTTACGTAGTTGGTGCCATCCAACTTGGTTGCTTCATTTGGGTATGAATCTGCTATAGGATTATCCATCTTAAGATTTTAAAATCAATCACACACATTGGTTGGCTGTTTAAAATGAAGCATAAATAGATAAGAAAAGTCAAACCAAGTTCACGGAGTTTCATAGCAACCAATTCCTTCACTTTATAATAAACTCCAAACAATATAAAATAAAGGTTCAATGCTCTAAAATATGGCAATCAATCTTCACACAATCTTAAGAGATCTTAAAAATATCTCTTATGTGTCGTATCCCACACCATATTTTTCTCTCAACTTCTATAATAGATTAACCCATTGTAAAAAATCCATGAAATTATGATCTGCAGATAAGAACAATCTGAAAAACACTTTCTTTTCTTACAAACATAGAATTTCTCTACTCGATTTGCAGTGGAATTAAGAACATAAATAAAAGCACAATCACATAATTGAACAACACAAAATTTATAGGGAACCCAACTGGCAAAACCCTCTGCTTCATTATTGAGAATTTATTGAAGAAAATTGAGCATTAGATCTCTTAAAATACTACTGTCTCAATCTAAAAGACACACTCATCTTTCCTGCTTAATCTAAGCTTGAAACCTATGCAACAATTCTGATCTCTACTTCCTTAGCCAAGGAATTCGTCCTTCTCTAATTCCAACAAGCCTTCCTAGGCTTGTCATCTTCTCTCTCAAGCTCCATGCACAAACTTTTGCTTCCTATTGTTTGGTCTCACCAACTCTTGCTCACTAAAACAATGATTAAACTTGTGCATTCGTTCCTTCTTTTAAAGGCAATTTGAATGGTTAAAATTAGTGGGTTTCTAGCTAAGGAATTGAACTGGAGCTTTTCTAGTTAACAAAAGTCAACAGAACTAGTTAACTGGATCCTCCTAAAATTTAGGAGGCTAACTCCACTTAAGCTTTTAGTTCCCAATTTAACTCACACTAGAAGATTAAAACTTGACCTTCGACTTCAACACATTAGTTCGCTGCCTCATGCACACCTAATTTTTAGGGAAACTCCTAAATTTTAGGAACTTGACCATGCACAAAAAGGAACTCAACTTTGACTCCTTGAATTAAGACACAAATCAAGGAATCACTTTTCTCACTAATTTCAACACTCCCTCTTAGCAAGGAAGGTGTTCCTAGAAGAACCTTATCCACCTGGATAAGTCCCCAACACTCCCGAGTTCTTCATTGCTGCAGCTGCTCCCTCTGAACTAGAAGGCTTCCCTACTTTCTTTTGTAGAACCTGCTTTGAAGACCATGTTATTTCCCACCTTACTCTGCGAGCTCTGCTCCTCCTCCTCCTCATCATGTTAGTCAGCCCAACTGCTAACTAGCTTGACCTGAAATTGAGATATTGGCGAAGGCTCCATCTTGAGAGCTCTATCTTGCTCTCACTCAACCATCACTTCTCTACTCTATGCACTACCTGCCTTGTTGCTCAAGGCCACACCTGTCTCTACCTGCAACTTGTATATATTCTTCACCCTCACACCTATCTATTTCTTACATCCAGAAGCTAAGTGTTGGAGGTAAGCCTTACCTTTGCTAAAGATGATATCATATCCCTTGTCCTTAAGGGTAGCTACCAAAACAAGATTCTGCCTCAATCTTGGAACATAAAGAACATCGATGAGATGAAGGGAATTACTTGACTCCCTCTAAAAACTGACAGTACCAACTCCTCTAGCTACATAATGACCATAATCTCCTAGCTCAATCTGAACCTACATGTGATCCAGGTGGATATTGGTGGCCACCCGCCAATTCCACTTGGACCCCCACCATTGTTTCTTTCAATTTTTCAGTTCCTTAATTGTAGCATAGTTTACTATTTTTAGTAGTTTTTTTAGGTCCTAAACTTCCGGAGTCATTTTGAGGCCCTAAACGACGTTTTTTTGGCAATCTACCACGTGCGATTTTCTTCCTAAAATTGTCTTTTTCGTCGTAGTCTTCGGAGAGATATTTCCAATTGAGTATCATGCGCGTCAAATGGAGATAATATGACCAAGTCACGACCCCGGGAATTTGGTTGTCCAACTAACCCCAACGGGGCCCATAAACTCTTGGTGTTACATCTCCTCGGGTTAGGGTTTTGGTTGTTTAGGGTTTGCTCTTATTGTTCAATAATAAAAAGGCCCTTAAGCCTCATTGTAACGTAGTTCAGAGCCATGTAGCCGCCACATCTCTTCTCAGAGATAAGCTACCATCGCCCTAGCTAGTTTATTTCCATTTCTGTTTGTAAGCATATTTCAGTATTTTACAGTAATGAAATGAAGTATCATTTCTGCTGCACCTCTGTATGAATGGTTATATCTATAACTTGTTGCGTTCTTGTTTAAATCTGGATCAGTGGTATCAGAGCGGTCTGATCTTTCTCTGTCTTTCTTTGCATGTCCCTAACGAGGTCGGGATATAAGGAGTTAGGGCTTGAACTGGTCGAACCTTTGTAAGACCAACCTCACAAATCCCGACGGCCTCCCATGGCAAATGAAAAGAAAGACGAGGGGGCAGGAGATCCTATCAAAATATTGCTCGAAGAGGCTCTCGAGCAACAAAGGAACACGATGATGGACAACTTTGCCCAGATCCTTCAGCGGCTCCCTAGGGACAACACATCTACTTCCAGCAGCTACTATGGAAGCACCACACCCTTTAAGGTACAAGTTAACTTTGACATTCCCATATTTGAGGGTCAGATAGATGCAGACGCCGTAGATAAGTGGTTAAATATGCTAGAAGGGTATTTTTTTGTTCATGATTTTTCCGGCCAGGAAAAGACTACTTTCGCTCTTCTCAAAGCCACCCCCCACGTCAAGGACTAGTGGGAAACCTATTGCGAGCAGAAGGATGAAAGTACGACCTCACTGTTTTCAGCCACACTCACTTGGAATTCATTCTGCGCTACCATCAAGGAGAAATACTAACTTGTCAAAAGCTATGAGGATCAATACATAAAGTGGACCACGCTGCAGCAGGGAAGGGACCAAGACGTGTTGCAGTTTACCAATATTTTCCATACCCTTTGCACAAAGTTGGGTATCAAGGATTCGTCGCAGCATTTGGTACTCAAATACCGCGACTGCCTGCATAGGTACATCCAGGATGAAATAGAATTCCTGAACATCTCCTCGCTCGGCATGGCATACCAATATGCCGTCAAGATCGAGAAAAAGTTTAAACAGAAGAAGCGAGACTTTGGATCTACGAATCTAAAGCAAGGGAAAGGTGCCCCCAAACCGTAGAACAAAGGACAAAGCCAAGGCGGGGCGACCCAAGACAACTCGCTAAAGTCGCAAGCAAAGAACAACGCCGCGAAGCCGAAAAAGGACACGAGAAAGTGGTGTGAGTTCCATAAGAGCTCCACTCACAACACAAGTGAGTGCCGGGCCAAGCAGTCACTGGTGGCCGAGCTAAAGGTTTCAGAATCAGATGCATGTTCCGAATCTGAGTCAGAACCTGACAAGGGGAATGACAAAGGGAAGCATATTATCGATGCGGTTCCAATGCCACCGTTCCCACCACGAAGATCTAGAAGGAGGAACCCAAAGATCCAGAGGAGGAGGAGCACCTCTTCCAATCCCAGATGTGGGTAAAGGGCTCCTCGCTACAGTTCATTTTCGACAGCGTGAGCCAAAAGAACCTCATTTCGGCAGAGGTCGTGAAGCCACTGGGCTTACCAACCACAACAAATCCACAACCGTACACCATCGGGTGGCTTCACCAAGGACGGGATCTTCGTGTGAGCTAGCAGTGTCACCTTCCATACAACATCAAGCCATTCACAGATGAGGTATTGTGTGACATTGCTCCCCTTGATGTTTGTGATGTATTATTAGGCCAACCATACTTGTGGAAGCGACATGCTACGTATGAATCAAGGCCTCGTGCTGTTATTATTACTTTGGGAAATAAGTTGTACATGATACCAGAGGTAGCACTGCCTACCACCATCTCTTTGGTTACTGCAAAGCAATGCAGTAAGCTCATTTCCAAAATCGGGAAATTTGTTTTCCGATGATATGCCCTCAAGGAAAGAAGAAGACGGTGGCCATGACCTCCAAATAGGGCCCCTCTGCACGACAACTTCAAATGGACAAGGTTGTGGAGGAGTATGAGGACATCTTGACCTCCCCCGCAGGGTTCCTCAGCACTGTCATGTCAAGCACTCCATCGAAATGACCCCAGGTGTGTCGATGCCTAATGCACCAACATATTGGCGCTCCGTTCTGGAGAACGATGAAATCAAGAGGCAGATTCAGGAGCTGCTGCAAAAAGGTCACATCCGTCCGAGTTCATCGTCCTGTGGGAGCCCAATCGTGTTGGTAGAGAAGAAGGATGGGACTTGGAGACTCTGTATTGATTATCGGGCACTGAACAACATCACTGTCTGGAATAGGTACCCGATCCCACGGATTGATGACCCCCTGGACCAACTAAAGGGGGAAAAATATTTCAACAAGATCGATTTGAAGTCATGATACCACCAGGTACCAATCGAACCCTCCGATGTGTGGAAGACTGCCTTCAAAGCCAAGGAGGGCCTTTTCGAATGGTTGGTTATGCCTTTCGGGTTGACGAATGCTCCTGCAACCTTCATGAGGCTAACGGATGACATATTACGGCCATTCACCAACTCATTTGTAGTGGTATAATTGGATGACATCCTGATCTTCAGCTAGAGTTGGGAAGAGCACCTCCACCACATCCGACAGGTTCTCCAAACACTGCGGCAACATAAGTTATGTGCCAATTTGGAGAAATGCACTTTTGGCATGACCCAGGTTTAGTATCTGGGATACATTATTGATGAATGGTGGGTGCATGTGGACCCAACCAAGATCCAAGTCATTCGAGATTGGCCATCTCCAACCACTCTGACAGAGCTCCACAACTTTCTGGGTCTTGCCAACTTCTACCGCAGGTTCGTGTTGGGATTTTCTCATATCACTTGGCCCTTGAGTCAAGTCACCAAGGGAGGAGCGAAAGCAAAATTCTTTTGGTCTGAATCTCAACAGAAGGCATTCACAAAGTTGAAACATCGCCTCTGCTCTGCACCAATACTCGCATTACCAGACTTGAAACAACCATTTGAGATCGAGACAGATGCCTCTAACTATGCTATTGGGGCAGTCCTAACTCAACATGGGCATCTAGTGGCGTATCACAGTGAGACACTTTCAGACATAGTCCATAAGTATCCCACTTATGACAAAGATATGTATTCCATTATGAAGGCCTGCCGACAATGGAAGCATTACATTTTAGGGAAGGAAACGTTCATCCACACAGACCACCGGCCCTTGCAGTTCATACAGACCCAAGGGAAATTACAGAATGATTGCCATCAGAAGTGGTCCACATACCTGCAAAAATTCCATTTGAATATCAAGTACAAGAAGGGCAACACCAATAATGTTGCAGATTGCCTCAGTCGACCATCGATCATAGCGTTAACCACCGTGCTCAACTCTTGTGGGCACAAGACTTCCGATTGGCCACTTCTCTACAAAAGCGACCCAGAATTCAGCCACACATACTAGACACTCTTGGAGGGTCAAAATGTTCCATATTTTCACCTATAGGATGCCTTATTATGCCACCTAGGTTACCTTTGTGTTCCTTCAAGCGAGCGTGCCAAGATGATTTGGGAAGCACACTACAGTCGGGCTGTTGGGCATTTCGGGGTCGAGAAAATGGTGGCAGTACTGCAGAAGTATTTCTATTGGCCGAATCTTCAACAGGATGTCGGGAAGTACATCAAATCCTACACTGCCTACACCATTGCCAAATCGACCATCAAGAAGCAAGGCCTCTATACCCCGCTGCCTACCCCTAGTTGACCTTTGGAATCCATCTCCATGGATTACATGTCGGGCCTTCCCTCTACTGAATATGGAAACGACTGTGTTTTTGTGGTCATCGACAGGTTCTCGAAGATGGCCATTATGGCGGCCTGCAAGAAGAATATCACAGCAGAAGCCACTGCTAAACTCTTCTTTGAACGAGTGTCGGTACACTTTGGGATCCCACATTCTATCATCTCAGATTGGGACAACAGGTTCCTCAGTACATTTTGGTCCAGTCTCTCGTTGATGTTGGACACCAAACTCACTAAGTCCACAACCTTCCATCCCCAAACTGATGGCCAGACAGAGGTTGTCAACAGGATGATCATACACATTTTGCACATGTACAACTCAAAGCATCCACACACATGGGATGAGAGACTCCCCTATGTTCAACACAGCTATAACCGAGCTCTCCACAGCTCTACTGGCCACAACCCTTTTCAGGTGGACTTAGGATTCCAGCCACTATGTCCCATTGATGTGGCCATGCCATTTGCAGCTACTCAGGCAGAATCGGCTCATGTCCAATCCAAAACAGATAAGGCAAAAAACTTCATTGAGCACATCCAACATATCCACCAGCAAGTCCATGACATTCTGGAGAATTCAAATGCCAAGTACAAGCAGTGACATGATCAACATTGGGTGCCACACAAGTTTCAGGTGGGTGACATGGTCTGGTTGCATTTGCAAAAGGAACGCCTTACCGGAGCCTATCAAAAACTTAGACCACTCCGATATGGTCCTTACACCATTACCAAGGTTGTGGGAGACAATGCATTTGAGCTCAGCATTCCCCCATTCCTTGGCCTGCACCCAGTGTTCAATGTGGACCGCCTTCGGCCATACTTTCCACCATTACTAGACACATCCGACATTGAAAAACAACTCAAACCAATAGAGTTAAATCCAGATTGCATGGAACAAGCTGCAACTAATTGGATCATGGACACGCAGATCAAGCACACTCGCCAGCAACAGATCCAACTATATCGAGTTGTCAAAGCAGGCCAACTCCTTCACTAGGGCAAGTGGCTCACCAGGGACCAAGGTCAACAGAAGTTTCCTCATCTCATCGAGGAACTCAACGCAATGGGGACCATTGCTTCCTAAGGGGGGGAGGAATGATCCAGGTGGATATTGGTGGCCACCCACCAATTCCACTTGGACCCCCACCATTGTTTCTTTCAGTTTTTCAGTTTCCTTTATTGTAGCACAATTTACTATTTTTAGCAGTTTTTCGAGTCCTAAACTTACGGAGCTGTTTTGAGGCCCTAAACGATGTTTTTTTGGCAATCTACCTAGAACGATTTTTTGCCTAAAATTGTGTTTTTTATCGTAGTCCTCGGAGAGATCTTTCCAACGGAGTATCATGCGTGTCAAACGGAGATAATATGACCAAGTTGCGACCTCGAGAAGTTGGCTGTCCAACTAACCCCAATGGGGCCCATAAACTCTTGGTGTTACATCTCCTCGGGTTAGGTTTTTGGTTGTTTAGGGTTTGCTCTTATTGTTCAATAATAAAAAGGCCCTTGAGCCTCATTGTAACGCAGTTCAGAGCCATGTAGTCGCCACATCTCTTCTCAGAGATAAGCTACCATCGCCCTAGCTAGTTTATTTCCATTTCTGTTTGTAAGCATATTTCAGTATTTTACAATAATGAAATGAAGTATTATTTATGCTGCATCTTTGTATGAATGGTTATATCTGTAACTTTTTGCGTTCTTGTTTAAATCCAGATCAACATGTCCTTCTCCTTTAGGTGGTTGGAACTCTTCCTATTCCTAGTCATGTGGAAGGCATCTCCTAAATCAATATACCACATACTTCTATATGTTGAGCTTTCCATGAAAGCTATCAATGAGAAATCCTTCTTGAACATGACAAAAAATTCATTTACCTCTGCTGATGCAACAACATGATACTTCCCGATCCCCTTCTTCTTACCAGGACACTTAGGAGCATAGTGCCCAAACTCATGGCAATGAAAGCACTTGATCTTACTTAGATCCTTATTGTTGCCCTTATCATTGGACCTAACCTCTCCTTAGCCCTTCTTTCCCTTAGCCTTGCTACACTTGCCTTCCAGGGCACAATTCTCCTCGTCCTCTATCATAACTGGTCTCCCTTCTATGGTTCCTCTTCGGATCTCTTCTTGTATGCAGTCAATCCAAAACCTTTCCTAATTTGTAAAGTTCTCTCTCCCGCTAATAACATCCTAGAACCCTTTCCATGACTTGTGAAGTCCAAGTAAGGCAAAACTCATAAGATCATGATCATGTACAACCACGCCCACCCCACCTGTTCATCTCGTACCTGAGTGAAACTTGTCAAATATGGGATGATGGGCTCATCCTTGCTCATCCGAATACTCCTCAACTTCTCCTTATGAGCAAGCTTCCTGGTATCACTGGTACTCTAATACAACTTCAGGATTGTATCGTACATCTCATACGTTGCTTCTTCTCATGGATGTGAGGCACTATATGATCCTTGACCCCTTCTAGAATGATCATCTTTTCCTTGATATCATTCTTATTATTTTGGGCCAATTGTTGGGGGTCTTGAGGTGGTGCTATCGCCCGCTTAATGTACTCTCCCACCCCATTATCTTCTAGCAATATCGTGATCCTTCCTTTCCAAGCTATGAAGTTCAATGCTACTTCTAGACAATGATCTTCTCTCAATCCTTGGTAAGCAATATTGATTCCCTTGAGAGTTCTCTAAAAAACTTGCCCACTAATAGTCTTGTAGTCCTTCACAAGAATTGTACTGAGGGCCTCTAAAACTGCCTCTCCTTAGCATATCAAATGTCCTTCTTCGATATGCACTTAGGTCTCCTTTTGACACCTACTAGCAGCCCTCCTAAGTTCTCTTAAGATGCCAAATAAAGCATCCAACCTAAGCAGTATCCACTTAGCGAAAAAATCAACTTGAACACGCCATTTAAAACACCTCTAGTTGTTATGGTCCTTCTTGGCCTATGTAGTATTTTCCGTGGCTCTCAACCCTAGTTAGGGTTGCCTCTAGCAACTGCTACAACCCTCCAACTAGGCTTCAACTTGCTTATAATGCCTAGTTGTCTCCCTCACCCGACTCATCCCTTCATGCTCAATTACCAACCCTACATGCACTACTATTGCAACACTTTTTTTTATTATCATAGACTAACCCTAAACTAGGGCTCGAACCCTCATGTAGAAACACAAAAACTTGGATGCCTTGATCACAAAGAATAGGATCAAAACTTATTCACAAGACCAGGCCAAACTTGCTTCTCCAGGTCACGTCCTACACTCCTTGTCAAAATCGGCCCCAAATCAGTCACAAGAAAACACAACACAATCCTTCTTATCTTCGACTAGGGATCCTTTTGATCTGTGGCCTATTTCTTATGATGTTTTCCATGAATTTTTGCATTTGGATGTGTTATTTTATTCTGCTCCAGGCTCTGATACCATGTAGAAAATCCATGAAATTTTGATTTGTTGATAAGAACAATATGAAAAACACTTTAGTTTCTTACAAACACATAATTTCTCTACTCAATTTGCAATGGAATTAGGAACATAAATAAAAGAACAATAACACAATTGAACAACACAATTTTTACAAGGAACCCAACTGGGAAAACCTTCTGTTTGATTATTGAGAATTCATTGAAGAAAATTGAGCATCAGATCTCTTACAATACAATTGTCTCAATCTGAAAGACACACTTGTCTTTCCTTCTTAATTTGAGCTCAAAACCTATGCAAGAATTCTGATCTCTGCTTCCTTACCCAAGGAATTCGTCCTTCTCCAATTCCAACAAGCCTTTACTAGGCTTGTTCACCTTCTCTCACAAGCTCCATGCACAACCTTCTGCTTCTTGTTTCTTGGTGTCACCAACTCATGCTCACCAAAACAATGATTAAACTTGTGCGTTCGTTCCTTCTTTTAAACGCAATTTGAATGGTTAAAATTAGTGTGTTTCTAGTTAAGGAATTGAACTGGAGCTTTTCTAGTTAACAAAAGTCAACAAAACTAGGTAATTGGATCCTTTTAAAATTACGGAGGCTAACTCCACTTAAGTTTTCAGTTCCCAATTTAACTCACATTAGAAGAGCAAAACTTGACCTTCAACTTCAACACATCAGTTAACTACCTCATGCACTCCTAATTTTTAGGGAAACTCCTAAATTTTAGGAAGTTGACGATGCATAAAAAGGAACTGGACTTTGTCTCCTTGAATTAAGGCACAAATCAAGAAATCACTTTTCTCACTAATTTCAACACCCATAAATCAAGAATATTTGACAATTTGTTTTGTTTGTTTATTTGTTTGTTGTTGTTGTTTTTTAGAATCACACCTTTTTGACCAAATAAAACTTCGTGAAGATTTTTTTACATTAAAATATGGTTCAACTCCTTCCAAACTTTCCAAAGTGCAATGAGGAATTCCAAAATGCAATGGATCAAAAACGAATTTGTCAAACCACTCCTTGCAAACTTTCCCAAGTGCAACAAAGAACCCCAAAAATGCAGTGGATCGAAAGCAATGTCACATACTCAATGGTAATTTCGCAATCAATGTGCACAAGGTGCATATAACAAATATAATCAATTCTTCAAAAAATAGAGAGATATACATCCCATCAAAAACAAAATGATATATATATTGTATGATTGGTGTGTATCTTTCAAATGTTGAGCACCAAAAAAATAAAATATGGTTTATAATTCATTAACAACACTATATTACTTGCCAATTTGCCCCAAACAAAAAGTATAGTGCTCTTCCATGTTGGCTCTAGGCTTACATGCAGCTTCGGAAAAAACACATAGCTCCAAGCGTATGCCAAGCTCAGCCTCCTCTCTTGCAGAGTTTACCCATGTCTTCAATCCATGCGCAGGTCACCACACAATTTCTCAACTTGCCGCACCATAATCAACATAAACCCACTTCCTTCAACAACTTGACTCTTAGCGTCATTCCACGACCTTTCTTCAGTGATCCCATAGGTTCAGTCTTCAATACACAACAATGACCCACAATTTTGTAAACATCGCTCACACAGAAGCGACAACACACCACACAATTGCACCTGAGCCCATTTCACAATAGATTCATGCTCAACACAAGCATAATGAACCTCAACCTCAGTAATCTTGCTCTGATACCAACACATAAATAATAAAGTCAGAAAGAAGGATGCAACTTTATGGTGAGATAATCACCTACTTAGGAGACTGCACCACAGAACACTATTACATTCATCAAGCCAACAAACTATTACATATATAAGATTAAATTATTGTTGAGTAACTCCCAACTAACAAAATCTAAATAAGGCAAACAATTCAACCATAAATAACTAGTTCTAATTATGGGGGAATCTTCTAGAGTTTTCTCCTTTATTTCAACAGATCTTTGGTTTACATGATCTTCACATACACATAGGAAATTCCTTGTTTGTACGTAAGTTGAGTAAATATATTCATTATTGTTTATTTTACAAATTTCTTGACGCCATAGACACCTAGGAACATCTGGCCATAGAAATATACTTTGCCTCACATAATTCTAGTTTTAGCCAGTTTTAATTACTTGTGCCATAACCTACATATGTATATGTGTGTGTGTGCACATGTGCGCTATGGGATAATTAAATGTGTAGATTGGTAATGTTGAGTCTTCTTTTTTACTCAAATACATATTGGCTGTTAACTTACTCTTTTCCCCCTTTCATTTTTGCCTCTGTAATTTTTAATATATCATAGATTGAGTTAAATTAAAATAGTAAATATTATATATTTCAAAATACAATTCATAATAAAAGTATATTAAAGATTTTATAATATTTATTATTTACTTTTTTTTTTTTTGGTCGTGGTTCACGGACACCCTGGTCAACGGGTGGTGGCTACGTCCATGGAAAAATTTGGGTTGATCGATTTCGAGGGGAATCTAGCCCCGCAGCCCACTAGCTAGGCCTAACCCCAAGGGCTTCGGGGAGAATGGACCTTGTGACCTCCCGCTCGGCGAGGCACTAATTTTGACCAAGTGAACTAACCCTTGGAAATATCTTATATTTACTATTATATTATAGATAGAATTTAATATTAAAATAGTAAATATAATTAATTATATTTATATTAAATTTTCCAAAATGAAAATACATTTATAAAATTCAATTATAAACCTAAAATGTAATGGAAGAGGTCCATTTATATTTTATAAGAGCTTTTTCAACTTCATGATATATTATGAAATGTGATATAATAATTAAAGCTGCTCTTCTATTTATGACAAAAATAAATAAAATACATCTAATATACCTTATTGAAATGATTGGCAAAGGACAATTTTAAAAACAAACCCATCATTACAAAAAATACTTGAAAACGCTTCTTAAAGTGGAAAAAACATGTAAAGATGATACATTTAATAGTGCTTTTCCTTTTTTTTCTTTTAATAGAAATCGTCTCAATTTTGCATGGGAAAAAATGTGTAAAGGTGATACATTTAAAGGTGCTTTTCATTCTTTCTTTTTTTAATAGAGATTTTGTTAAATTATAGACAACATGTTTTTGATTAAGGACAATCACTTCAAAATTCCATATAAGCCCATATGTTAAACTATTTTATTGGAGTTATCTTTAGTGCGATTTTTTGGAAGCTTTTATGGTGGTTTTTTTTGTCAGATTTCTCTAAAATCCGGTAGGAATTTATTGAAATCACAAACTTGATGGGTAATCCTGTGCAATCGAAGTGCCCCACGGGTTTTCCAGGGTGCTGAATCCATATATATAGTAAAAAAAACTAGTTTAAATAACACAAATCAAGATTTCACCTCAAATTTTTCCACCGAATTCCGGCACTAGAAAGTCCAAAAAGACAAATCCCATTTTATTTCGTTAGCAATCCCATGAAAAATTATCAAACTGATAGTGACTAAAGAAAGAACATAAAGGATAGATGTTGAAGACAAGCTAAGACAAGAGTACACAAGGATGTGGCACAAGCCAGGGAAAAACCCCAAGAGAGGGAAAATCGTATATCAATTCTTCTTATTATTAATATCAAATGTTCAACACAGAGCGAGTACAATAACTAAAGTCAAAATGACTTTGACTAATGAACAAAAGGACGAGAGTGAACCCTTGTTCTTTTCAGCCGCACCCACTTGGAATTCTTTTCGAGACGCCATCAAGGAACAATATTACCCTGTCGAGAGCTATGAAGACAAATATATAAAGTGGACCACACTACGATAGGGAAGGGACCAAGATGTGTCAGAGTTCACAAATACTTTCCATACTCTTCGTACGAAGCTGGGTATCAAAGATACTGAGTGGCATTTGCTGCTAAGTACCGCGGATTTCTACACAAGTACATCCAAGATGAGATGGAGTTCCTAAACATTTCCTCGCTCGGCATGACGTATCGGTACACTGTCAAGATTGAGCAGAAGTTTAAACAGAAGAGGCGAGACTTTGGATCTATGAATCTAAAGCAAGGAAAAGGCAACCCCAAACCAGAGAACAAAGGACCAAGACAAGGTGTTGCTACCCAGGACAACTTGCCGAAGCCGCAAGCAAAGAGCAACACCCCGAAGATGAAGAAGGACACGAGAAAATGGTGTGAGTTCCATAAGAGCTCCACTCATAATACAAGTGAGTGTTGGGCCAAGTAGTCACTGGTGGCCGAGCTAAAGACTTCCGAATTAGATGCAGGTTCCGACTCTGAATCAGAACCTGATAAGGGAACTGACAAAGGGAAGCAGATCATTGATGCGGAGCCCAGTGCCACTATGGCGACCACCAAGATCCAAAAGATTGAGCCTGAATATCCAGAGGATGGGGAACACCTCTTCCACTCACAGATGTGGGTGAAGGGTTGTCCGTTGCAGTTCATTGTCGATAGCGGGAGCCAAAAGAACCTCATTTCAGCAGAGGTCGTGAAGCGGATGGACCTAAAGACTATAGCACATCCACATCCGTACATCATCAAGTGGCTTCACCAAGTACGAGATCTTCGTGTCAGCGAGTAGTGTCGCCTTCCCTACAACATCAAGCCCTTCACAGATGAGGTATTGTGTGACATTGCTCCTCTTGAAGTTTGTGATGTATTGTTAGGACAATTATACTTGTGGAAGTGACATGTTGTATATGAGTCTAGACCTCTCTCTGTGATTATTACGTTGGCTAATAAGTTGTACATGATACCAGAGGTGGCACCGCCTACCGCCATCTCTTTGATCACTGCAAAGCAATGCAATAAGATCATTTCGTACACCAGGAAATTTGTTTTCCTTATGATTCGCCCCTAAGGCAAGAGGAAGGTTGTGGCCATGACTTCCAGGAAGGGCTCCTCTGCACAACAACAGCAGATGGACAAGATCGTGGAGGAGTACAGGGATATTTTTGCCTCACCCATAGGGGTACCTCTGCATTGTCAGGTCAAGTACTCCATCGATCTGACCTGAGGCGCGTCGCTGCCCAATGGACCAATCTATCAATGCTCTGTTATGGAGAACAATGAGATCAAGAGGCAGATTCAGGAACTATTGCAGAAAGGGCACATCATTCCAATCTCATCACCTTATGGGAGTCCGATTGTATTGGTATAGAAGAAGGATGGGACCTGGAGGTTTTTTATTGGCTATCGGGTGCTGAACAAGATCACTGTCTGGAATAGGTACCTATCATGTGGATTGATGACCTTGTGGACCAGCTCAAGGGGGTCAAATATTTCAACAATATTGACTCGAAGTCAAGTTATCACCAGGTGCCTATCGAACCTTCCGATGTGTAGAAGATTGCCTTCAAATAAAAGAAGGGCCTTTTCCAATGGTTGGTCATGTCGTTCAGATTGACGAATGCCCCTCTCGCAACCTTCATGAGACTGATGGATGACATCTTGCGATCCTTCACCAATGCATTCGTGGTGGTGTATTTAGATGACATATTGATCTTCAGCCAGAGTTGGGAAGAACACCTCCACCATATTCGATAGGTCCTTCAAACCTTGTGCCAACACAAGTTGTGTGCTAACATGGAGAAATGCAACTTTGGCCTGACCGAGGTTCAATATCTGGGTACATCATTGATGAGAAGGTTTTACATGTGGACCCATCCAAGATACAAGTCATTCGGGATTGGCTAGCCCCAACCACTGTAACAGAGCTTCGCAACTTTTTGGGTCTTGCCAATTTCTACAGTAGGTTCGTGTTGGGGTTCTCTCATATCATTTGGCCTTTAAGTCAAGTCACCAAGGGCGGAGCGAAAGCAAAGTTTTTTTGATCATAAACCCCACAACAAGTGTTCTTCGAGTTGAAGAAATGCCTCTGTTCTGCATCAGTACTCACATTACATGACCTGCAACAACCATTTGAGATTGAGACAGATGCCTTCGACTATGCTATTGGTGCGGTTCTTACTCAGTTTGAGCATCCAATGGCTTACCATAGTGAGACACTTTCAGACACAGTCCGAAAGTACCCCACTTATGAAAAAGAAATGTATTCCATTGTGTAGGCCTTCTTTCAATGGAAGCATTACATTATGGGGAAGGAAACAATCATCCACACAGACCACCGACCTCTATAGTTCATATAGACACAACGAAAGTTGCAGAACGATCACCATAAAAAATGGTCCACCTATTTGCAATAGTTCCATTAAGTATAAGAAGGAAAACACCAATAATGTTTCTGATTGCCTCAGCAGAACAACGGTCATGGCGCTCATCACTGTGCTTGACTCCTCTGGTCATGAGACATCGGGGTGGCTGCATCTTTACAAGAGCAATCCAGAACTCGACAACATATACTAGACACTCTTGGAAGGGAAGCAGGTTCCAAATTTTCACCTTCAGGATGCACTATTACGCCACCTGGGATACATGCGTGTTCCTTCAAGTGAGTGTGCCAAGATGATTTGGGATGCGCACTACAATCGGGTCGCTGGACATTTCGGAGTAGAGAAAACAGTGGTTGTATTGCAGAAGTATTTTTATTGGCCAAAACTTCGTTAGGATGTTGGGAAATACATTAGATCCTGCACCGCTTGCGCCATTGCCAAACCAACCATCAAGAAGCAAGGCATGTATACTCCTCTACCTATTCCTAGTTGGCCCTGGGAATCTGTCTCCATGGATTACATGTCGGGCCTTCCTTCTACTAAGCACAGAAACGATTGCATTTTTGTGGTCGTTAATATATTCTCTAAGATGGCCATCATGGTGGCCTGCAAGAAGAGTATCACAGCAGAGGCCACTGCTAAGCTCTTCTTTGAGCGAGCATGGGTACACTTTGGGATCCAACAGTCCATTGTCTCAGATCGGGACAACAGATTCCTGAGTGCATTTTGGTCAAGTCTCTGGTCGATGCTGGATACAAAACTTGCTAAGTTCATGACTTTCCATCCCCAAATTGATGGCCAAATAGAGGTTGTCAACAAGATGATTGTACACACCCTGTGCATGTACAACTTAAAGCATCCATGCACGTGGGATGAAAGTCTCCCCTATGTCCAACACATCTACAACAGAGATCTCCACAGCTCGATAGGCCATAACCCCTTTCAGGTAGGGTTGGGATTTAAGCCATTATGCCACATTGATGTGGCCATACCATTTGCAACCACTCAGGTATATCTGACTCACATTCAGTCTGAAGCTGAAAGGGCTAACAACTTCATTGAGCGCATTCAACACATCCGCATGTCTATGATATATTGGACAGAGCCAATACTAAGTGTAGGTAGCGTCATGATCAACATCGAGTGTCGCACAAGTTCCAGGTGGGCGACAAAGTTTGGCTACATTTGCAAAAGGACCGCCTTGTTGGACCCCACCACAAGCTTCACCCACTCCGATATGAGCCATAAAACATCACCAAGGCCATCGATGATAATGCCTTCGAACTCATCATTCCACCATTCCTTGGTATGCACCTAATGTTCAATGTAGATCGCCTCCTACCATACTTTCCACCATTGTTGGACACATATGACATTGCAGAACAACTCACACCAACAAAGCTCAACCCGGACCGCATGGAGCAAGCCACAATTGATCAGATCATGGACACACAAATCAAGAACACTCGCCAACAGAGGATACAACTATATCGAGTTGCCAAAGCAGGCCAACTTCTTCACCAGGGCAAGTGGTTCAATGGGGACCAGGTTCAACAAAAATTTCCTCACCTCATGGAGGCTCTGCACGCAATGGGGACCATTGCTTCCTAAGGGAGGAGGAATGATCCAGGTGGATATTGGTGGCCACCCGCCTATTCCACCTAGACCCCCTAGTCAGTTTCATATGTTTCCTTGTTCATTTCAGCATTTACTATTTTTAGCAGTTTTTCGGGTCTTGAACTTCCGAAGCAGTTTTGACCCCCTAAACAACGTTTTTTTGGGTTCCACGGCATGTAGATAACCATAGGAATGGGCCTACGGTGAAACCTGTAGTACTTAGGGAGACCTTTCTAACAAGGTATTGTATGCACCAAACAGAGATAATATGACCAAGTTACGACCCCGGGAAGTTGGCTACCCAACTAACCCCAACGGGGCCCACAAACTCTTGGTGTTACATCTCCTGGGGTTAGTGTTTTCTCATGTTTTCCAATAATAAATAGGCCCTTGAGCCTCATTGTAACACAATTCAGAGGCATCTAGCCGCCACATATCTTCTCAGAGATAAGCTACCATCGCTCGAGCTATCTTATTTCCATTATGTTTGTAAGCATAGTTCAATATTTTTTCTGTTAATGAAATGAAGTGTTTTTCCACTACATCTTTGTGTTTATGATTATACCTGTAGGTTGTTGCGTTCCTGTTTAAGTTCAGATCAGATCCTACATGTGGGGAAAGGGTGAACCACATCCCACCTACATGTCAACCACCAGATCGTACGAAATGAGCATCCTACAGGTGGGGAAAGCATGAACCACATCCCACTGACATGTCCACAAGCAGATGGTTGAATGCATATTTCACTGGGGTATCCGCAAGAGAAGGTGAACCACTCATCCTATGCATGTGTCATCAACAGTAGGGGAAAGTGAACCACTCACCCTACACACATGTGTCCTCAATTGTAGGGGAAGGTGAACCACTCACCTTGCACACATGTCAAATACCATGAGGTATCACAGGGGAAGGTGAACTACTCACCCTGTACACAATGCACCAATAAAGGAATGTGAACCACTGGCTTGTTGAAGAATCTAGGGCAGTTAGAGTTAATGTGATTCTTCTTAGCTTGATAACTATTTGTGAGGTGTTTTTAATTTTTCTTCATAGCATAGTCTTCACTTTTTATTATTAGAATGTGTCTTCTTAGTTCATCAAATAACTACCAAAACAAAGAGACAAGAACACATAATGTTGGCTTTCTGCCATGGCCAAAACATCTCCCTCTTGGAGAGGAAAACCTGCACAAAATTCTTCTTATCGAGATTCCAATTGACGAATATCAAGACCACAACCCTTGAACTCCTAGGCCACTCCAAGACCAAGATACCAATCATATTATTTCTGTTGAGATCATAATTATTGTTGCAATACTGAAGCCATCTTTATTGCATCACTAAGATTGTCATTACTGCTGCAACACCAAGGCCATTACTTCTTCTCTATCGAGATCTTTATTAAGATTATGACCACGAGGATCATGAATGAGATCATGATCACCATCATCCAGAACGTTTGCTGACACAGAGTGTAACCTTATTATATGTATGCCGAGTATATGACTATGTTTCCTCCATGTATTGAGATCTTCGTCATCATAGGTATGCTGGTATTGTTTATTATGCCGAGACAAAGTATCGCAATTGAGTAACCATATCATAACGAATACGTTGTGACCCATTTTATCATAGTTAAGCCAAGACTGTAATTGTGCCGAGAGAGAGATTATATCAGTGATCATGGTTATGCGTTCACTCAAAAATAATGCCGAGATATATGCTTCACAATGATATCGAGACTGACTTATGACAGAGTCATTGAGATCCTCGTTATGTTATCCATTCGAAGAACTGATACCTTCTTAGATTGCGAGTTCTTACTCACTGTAATTATCATTGAATAGTCTGAGATCCTGTAACTGTATCCACGAAGTATCACAGAGAAATCTGAGTTTTTCTTATCTCACTTTTGCGCAGACTCTATTGGGTATATATAGTGGTCTATCATGTATGTAAGTTGACTTGTATTCATGAATAGATATGTCACCTTAATTGAGTCGACATGACTGTTCTTCAATATACATTTTGAGGCCAACATAACTGCTCTTTCCATCATTTTGTTTGCTTCTTTTTTCAAGAGGATTGTGCTTGTCTTCGGAGGGCGTTTAGACTTTCCTATAGATTTGTATAGGCTCAAGAAGAGCGTGACATTGATTCTTTGACATCCTAAGGCTCTCAATGGGAGATACTAGTAAATAAACCTCTTGCTCATGAAACCATGTAGCAAGGAATAATAAATTCATTTTACAAAAATCATAATTACAATGTCATGAAGATCGAACCTAGTTACACTTTCTTCAACAATCCCTCTTAACTAGGGAGGTATTCATGATGGTACTTGGTCATTCTCAATCTGAATAATTTCTCATAAGAAGAATTAGACTGGTAACCCATCTGTATAACATCATAGTAACCAACATTGTTTCCACAACAAGGCCTTGACTGACAACTCTATCTCTCATCAGATCAGAGCACAATGTTGGCGAGATCAATGACTATAGACACCTTCATCATTGTCTCTCAAGGTACATACCCACCCGGGTGTTCACTCAGTATGACCTTATAGGACTATTCTTATCTTGGGTTCCCATCCCTCAAAGAATGATAGTCCTCTTTCCTAATCTTATCTTGGATGCCCTACACGTCCTCAAAGAGCATCAGATGCTAGATGATTACCTAATCCTCCATTATTTATTCCAAAGTAAAGACAAGAATGTTGTGTCTATCTCTCCATCTCAACTAGGGAGAATATCATGTGTTTACATTTCTCTTCATGGCCTTCACCTAGAATTACAATTGTTAGACCTGGTCTAATGCATGACACATGAAATAGAAAAACACAACTGTCACTCCTTTTTAATTAGGGGTGATCTAATCCAATCTCCCTCTTGATTAGGGACCTATCAGAGCTCCCTCTTAGCTATGGACTATTCTATACATCAACAACTTCTTCTTCATGGGTCCTTCATCTGATTGATCAACTTCTCTCATTGATGTCATGAAAATTAGTTGAGCTTATTCCTTGTAGGGCAACAACCATTGATCATTGTTGGACACCTAATCCTCTAAGGGTTGGTGTGGAAGCTGAACAACCGAAGGGATTCTAAGGGACCACTTGGAATATGAAACCAAGGGTCATTCCTATGTATTATAAATATATATCATTGTGAATAAGAAAACTAATCTAATGTTTATCTTTCATATTGCCTCCGCCATGTATGTGTTTAACATGGTATCAGAGCGGGTGATATGCTGCTTTGCTCATATTTGAGCCACTTGTTTTACGACCTTTCTGTGTAGGTCAGTTCTGCATTTCATGAATGTTTTCTCGGCTAAATTCTAGCTTCAATCTCTGCCCACAAATCGTTGGACCCGTTTCTCTTAATTTTTCTGACAAGCGCTCTGTATATTCTCCCATGCAAAAAAAAGGGCCTCTAACATTTCTCCATTGCTCCATTCTTTGCTAGTTATCAAATATGCTAAATTCATCCTCTGCATTGTAACACTTAGTCTTTGCATTGTTTGCAGTCTTGAAATAGAAAAATAGCCTGCCCAGTTAACTCTTCACAAAATGCTTCTCGTCATGTGCATTGAATGCCATTTCTTCTGCCATTATTATCTATCCAACGTTGTTGCCGTGAGCGTGGAATAGGTTGAAAGTTGTGGAGGATTGGACGTTGGTGTGCTCAGGATTGACTTTCGAATTCTCAAAATAAGGTAATATCGTTCCTCCTACAAACGCAAATTACACATTGTTGGCCTAACTTTGTTTGGAAAATCTCATGTTTTGGCATCATGGCTTTAAATCACCATACCACCCATCATGGCTCCGATGAACAGTTTCTCCCATTCTACAATGCTTGGCCTCCATTGACTGTGTTACCACTTCCATATGTAGTCCTCGCATTCGGCCTCCATACCTGGTTCTCAAATACCACCATACTTGATCACCTTCACCTGTTCCAGATTCTGCTCCTTCAAATTCGCAGTCAAAACTTGTTAAATTCCAACATTGTGACAGAGTTGGCCATATGAAAGGTCACTGTTTTGATCTTCATCCATGTAAGCACTGTCATAAAACCAGTGATTCTTCAAACAAATGCTTCAAAAAAAAGTCTCCTGCAAGAACAAAGATTCATTTTGGATGGATCGCTTCTTGGCAATGGGTTTCAACAGTCAAGAATATATTTCAGTCATATGTCAAAACTTGTTCTAGAGTATTGAACAATCTTGTAGTTTAGTTTTTTCCATCATCTCACCTTGTATCTGACAAGGGGGAAGTGATGGTCATCTACAAGCTTCAAATCCACATCAAGCGGGCCTTAGCCACAACTTGCCATACCATATTCAGAGTTGTAGCCAGAGACAAAGATGCCCTTGAGCATGCCTTCAGTTGGTGATGCCTCTTCAAAGAATTGGGGACACTTCCTCTAGCAGAAGACTTCAACTTCTTTCTAGTTTTGAAAGAGTTCCAGGAATTGTATTAAGCATTCCGGAGTTGTTGGTCATCCTTAAACCATCACAGGTTGAGACCTCCCTTTTAAGGTTGAAGGTTTCCCTCTTCAAAACATCAGGAGCACTTCCTCTAGCAGAAGACCTCAGCTTCTTGCCAAACCTGGAAGAGTTCCGGGAACTACACTAAGTGTTCCAGTGTTGGTGGTCATCCTTAAACCACCTCCCTTTATACCAACATTTCAGAGAGCACATTCAACCTAGTGTTGCCATGCATTTTTGCACGTTTTGTATTATAGCTCTCTTCTTGGACTCATACATAACCCTTTGGATTAAGTGGGGGAATGTTGGACACCTAATCCTCTAAGGGTTAGTGTGGAAGTTGAACAACCAAAGAGAGTCCAAGGGACCACTTGGAATATGAAACCAAGGATCATTCCTCTGTATTATGAATATGTATCATTGTGAATAAGAAAAGTAATCTAATGTTTATCTTTCATATTGCCTCTGCCATGTATGTGTTTAACGATCACTTTCCTCTTAGTTCGTCATGTCATTCCTTTCTTCATGGAAAGTGGCCTTCTTCTTATCTGGAGCCTTCATCATATGACTACTTCTTTCTCATCATGCTTCTTCCATTCATCACATGAATGCTAGTTGTACTTGTAAGTAGCCCTGCATGAACTTATCCAGATATTATTCAAGAAATCAAAATATATCATCAAATCGTACCTTACTAGGTGGCTCTTCAACATGACATCTTTCTGTAGGTATCAACATCCTGCATTCATGTTGACACATCTCCCAAATATATCCATTGTCAAGGGTCTTTTTCCATTAGAGTCTTCATATCTTTCCAGGAGATTTTCTAGTCAAGTCTTCTTAATCTTTTGGATGTTGATTGCTTTCATGAGGGTTGCATGTCTCACGATCTCTTCCTTCCTTACTCATTCCATTCCCAGGTGCTTTTAATCAGAGTTTCTTAGTTGTGATCAACCACCTCATACTTCATATGAGGACATATTATGTTGATTTCATCTAGTGTGTCTTATGTCTTCTTGCATCCTTTCAGAGGAGGAGATCCTTTTTTCACTTCATCATGCTTCTCAAGATAGAAGTAATGATCCATGTTACCTGCAACCATATGACATGTCATTATAATATTAAACACAAGCATACATACCTTATTTTTATCTTCTGGTCATCGAGGCTTCTTCCAGCAGCTTCCTTGATTAAAGAGATCTTCAATCCCTTGATCTGCTTCATGTCATCATACCATTGTCTCATGGATTCCATAAGTTGGAGTTCTTGTTGAAACACTTGCTTCCTCTCTAGATTAGTGAATCCTATGATGAGGATTCCATCAGAGAATTTTGAGGATCTTGTATATCCCCAACTGGCAGATGTTTCCTTTTTGACTTGATGTATGATGAGCCTTGTCCTAGATGACTCTTTCCTTCAATGTCCATTGAGTTTTTCAAGAGCTATATTGATCCGGATTTAAACAGGAACGCAAAAAAATTACAGAGATAACCATATACACAAAGATCCAGCGGAAATAATACTTCATTTCGTTAATGGAAAATACTGAAATATGCTTACAACCAGAAATGGAAATAAACTAGCCAGGGCGATTGTAGCTTATCTCTGAGAAGAGATGTGTGGCTACATGCCTCTGAACTGTTCTAAACTGTGTTACAATTAGGCTCGAAGGCCTATTTATTGTTGAGAAACAATGGAAAACCCTTCACATTCCAAAACCTAACCCTAGAAGATGAAACGCCAAATTGTGGGCCCCGTTTTTGGGTAAGTTGGTACCTCAACTTCCCGGGGTCGCAAATTGGTCGTATTATCTCCGTTTGACGCGCATGATAGCCCGTTGGAAAGATCTCTCCGAGGACTATGACGGAAAAGATGATTTTTTGACAAAAAAATCACTTGGCAGTAGATTTCCCAAAAAACGTCGTTTAGGGCCTCAAAACGGCTCCGGAAGTTTAGGACCTGAAAAACTGCTAAGAATAGTAAACTGCGCTATAATTAAGGAAATTGAAAAACTGAAAGGGACAGTTGTGGGGGTCCAGATGGGATACATGGGTGGCCACCAACATCCACCTGGATCATATATCCTTCATGTTTTGTTTGTCATATATTTTGTCCTGCATGATTCCCATGGTGATGTCACAAGCCCTTGTTTCTAATGCTTCCATGATGCCATGATGCATATTATCATCATTGTCATATCTTATAACAAAATATTATGATAGGACCCTTTTGTGAGGGATATCATCTTACTCATAGGAGAGATTTGTTACTCCCTCTTTTATTGGCCCTTTTGTTCAACCTTCTCCATCTATATAGTGATATGAGCTTCCAAAGTCTTTCCATAGCATTAAGTCTTAGCTATACTTATTATGTCATGCTTGAGGATGACCTTGCCTTTCCTTTCTGCCCATGGTTGAGTTCTTTTATCCTTCAATACTTTTTCCATCAACTTGTGTTTCTCCATCTTTTACTTTCATGTAGATCAGATATCATGTGACCTTCTTTATTGCACCTTAAGAGAATGAGTTTATCATCTACATCACTTTGATGTCTCCAATATTGCTATGTGAGGGGATCTTTCATAAATATCCCTTTTCATAAGTTCAGAGGAGACCTTTTGATGACTTCAGCTACTTAGAGGATTATGTCTATCCTCCTTCTTCATGCAAGGAATCTTGATAACCCATCCAATTCATAGATGTCCTTGCAATCATGAAGTCATTTAACCAAACTTGAATATATAATGAAAAGATGCCTATTTGTCATGTGAAGATGAAATCTTCACCTTGATGCTTTCTTGAATGATCTCCTTCAATGAGATTCTTGCTTGAGTTGCCTGGTACAATTGAGTTCCAAGACTTTTCTTGAGACTTCCTTGCCTTGTTCAGCACCAAGCACTACTACTTTTATAATATGTTGAGATTACTTGATTCCTTGTGAGGGTATGAAATCGAAATCAAGAATTTGAGAGTACTGTCATGATGCCCATCTGAGATGTGGCATTGTGTTCTCCTGCTGTAGTGATATTGTTGTAATGTATGATGTGATTATATATCCTTGTAACCTTGTTGTAGTGCTCCTTGCTTGGAGTAGAACCTTGCTTGAGTTGACTAGCATGAGCAAAGATCTTTGAGGCCTTCGAGCATTGTTCAATACCAAGCATCAAAACTACTTTAGACTTAAGTCATTGAGATCACTGTGGTATGACATAGATTGTATTGGCACCCAATTTGGGTCTGGCGATGAAATTGTGAGGGGTACTGTGTTTTCCTTCTTTTGATTGTGATCTGAATTCTGAGCACTAACATTGGGACTTCACTTTAACTGAGATTACTTGATCTTGAATTGTCTTGTTGTTGTTTACTGCTTGTTGAAGACTGATCTTTCAATTCCTTCAACTTATTTTGATGCCTTTCTTGAAGCTGATCCTTAATTGTCTCTTTTTTCTACCCTTTCCTTGACTTTAACACCTTAGCTCTAAAACCATGTTGAAGAATCTAGGGTAGTTAGAGTTAATGTGTTTCTTCTTAGCTTGATAACTATTTGTGAGGTGTTTTTAATTTTTCTTCTTAGCATAATGTTCACTTGTTATTATTAGAGTGTGTCTTATTAGTTCATCAAATAGCTACCAAAACAAAGAGACAAGAACACACGATGTTGGCTTTCTGCCAGGGCCAAAACCTCTCCCTCTTGAAGAGGAAAATTTGCATAAAATTCTTCTTATAGAGATTCAATTGACGAATATCAAGACCACAACCCTTGACCTGCTAGGCCACTCCAAGACCAAGACACCAATCCTCTTCTTGCTGTTGAGATCATCATTACTGTTGCAACACTGAAGCCATCTTTACTGCATCACTGAGATTGTCATTACTGCTGCAACACCAAGGCCATTACTTCTTCTCTATCAAGATCTTTATTAAGATTATGACCTTGAGGATCATGACTGAGATCATGATCACCATCATCCAGAACGCTTGCTGACACAGAGTGTAACCTTATTATATGTATGCTGAGTCTATGACTATGTTTCCTCCATGTATTGAGATCTTCGTCATCATAGGTATGCTAGTACTGTTTATTGCGTCGAGACGGAGTATCACAATGGAGTAACCATATCATAATGAATACGTTGTGACCCATTTTATCATAGTTAATCCAAGACTATAATTGTGCCGAGAGAGAGATTATATCAGTGATCACAGTTATGCGTTTACTCAGAAATAATGCCGAGACTGTATGCCATGTCAGAGCGTGTGACTATGAGATATATGCTTCACAATTATACCAAGACTGAGTTATGATGGAGTCATTGAGATCCTCTTTATGTTATCCATCCGAAGAATTGATACCTTCTTAGATTGTGAGGTCTTACTCACTGTAATTATCATTGAATAGTCTGAGATCCTGTAACTGTACCCATAGAGTATCACAGAGAAATCCAAGTTTTTATTATCTCACTTTTGCGCAAATGATATTGGGTATATCTAGTGGTTTGTCCTGTAGATATGTCACCTTAATTAATCCAACATGACTGTTCTTCAATATGCATTTTGAGGCCGACATAACTGCTCTTTCCATCGCTTTGTTTACTGCTTTCTTCAAGAGGATTGTGCTCGTCTTTGGAGGGCGTTTATACTTTTCTGTAGACTTGTATAGGCTTAAGAAGAGCATGACATTGACTCTTTGACATCCTAAGGCTCTCAATGGGAGCCTATGTTACCAGAAACGCGAAACGGGAAACGAGAACGGTATGAAAAACGAAGATTAGAGGTTTCCAATATAAGAAACGAAGAGAGAGAAAATAAAAGGTTAAAGGTAAATAATATAAAACAAAGAATTAATCATAAACATTCAATGTTTTCAGTAGTAAAATTGTAAAGAAACATTTATAAATAGTAATTTACTTTAAAATATATATAATTTTGTAGATCCAAAAATTTATCTAAACATTTCTATAAACATTCATAGAATCAATCTCACAAATCCTAGCCCTTTAAAATTTTATTATATATGAGGTTGGAAGGTATGCCTAGGGTAAAATATTTGACCAATTTTCTATATTTTATGTTTTTCCATTTTCAAAAAATCATTTCATCTTTTTCAAAGAGCTCTCATATTTTCCAAGGCCTTGTATGCCCAGAGATTCAACCACAAGTATGTAAAGGTCATGCAAGAGAGGGAAATATTGCATTAAATCCCTTAGGCCTTCAAAATGTTAGTGTGTTTTATTAGATCAAAGAAGGGGACTTTGTTTGGCTTCCTTTTGCACACCGCTTCACGATTATTATCTTGTATGATTATGCACTACTACAATTGGACCTTAAGACCCTACAATCATTGGGGTTTTGATATATCACCACTCTTAAATCCCAATTGATAAGATAAAGCCTAAAATTTAATTTTCTTGTTCCATAATATATTTTGGTATCATATGATTCTTGTCCTATAAAATTTAAACTTGATCTTCAAAAGAAGCAGAAACTCGTAATGGTCATAGTGCTGGACAAAGAAATATGAAAAACAACAATTCCAAAATTTCATTTCCTTTACTTGACGATTTCCATAACATTATATTTAGAAATATAGAGGTGAAAGGCATATTAAAACAATCCACTGGAAATTTTTAGATGATGAATAAAGACAAAATTTATTATGCAAAAAAACATTAAGATATGTGAACTTTCAAGCTACAAAATGAAAACTAGCATAAACAAAATGTCAACGTCAGAGCTCAAGGATCGAATGACGGAAAGATAAACTAGCATAAACAAAATGTCAACGTCAGAGCTCAAGGATCGAATGACGGAAAGATAAAATATGACTGCACAAATTGGTTGAAGGATGCACCTGAGATATATCTTCACAAGAAAACGATGGCACTGAACCTAACTTGTTGGGGTTGTGAATCTGCTCGGCTCGGTTTTGATTTGTTCTTTTGCTACGTCTGGGGAATGATAATTTGATCTCCTCTGCAGCCTAAATCCTTGATTAACCTTGAGAGCTATCACAAACATTAGTTTATTTTGCATGCACAATTTTTTCAACAGAGAAATTTTTTTATCATGTGCAGTGGTAGTGCTTGAAAAGGCAATTGGAGATTTAACTCCACTTGGGAAAAGAAATCGAAAATGAAAGAGAAACAATTTGCAGTGTACGCTATAGGATTTAACTCTAATTGGGAAAGGAAATCAAGAATGAAGGAGAAACGATTTGCACAGTACGCTGTAAGAAACCACTCGTTTCACTACCAGTTTCGCAAGAAACCAGTTTCTGGCCCACGAGAACGAGAACGGCGTATAGGACGGTGTTTCTTGTGTCGTCTTGTTTCTAGAGCGGTTTTTGGGAGAAACGTTGCCCCTCGTCCCGTTTCTGGTAACATAGATGGGAGCTACTAGTAAATAAACCTCTTGCTCATGAAACACATGTAGCAAGGAATAATAAATTCATTTTACAAAAATCATAATTATAATGTCATGAAGACCGAACCTAGTTACACTTTCTTCAACATCGCCCTATGGTTTCTCATAGCTCAATAAGCACCCCAAGCCCCTAGGAGCTCCTAGAGCTCAATGTTCAATCCTAACCATAGATCCTTTCATCTAAGGAATAATGCTGAGCTGTTTTTGAAAGTCAAGACTAGATTAATGGTAGCCTCACAACTTCATTTAACAGCATATATATATATATATATAGAAAATGCATTGATTTACAACAAAGGTTTTGGCAGCACTTAGTAATACGCTACTTTTAGATGAAGAACTGATCTTACCCTCTTACCTAAGGAGATCACAAGCCGAAGCTCGTCTTTCCAAAGTACAAAGTGCCCATATGGCAGCCTTCTCATCATGAGATCCATCTATTTTGCAGACATAAAGGTGGACCTTAAGAGATAGAATACTTAGATGTGCTTTACCATTTATCATGTTGTTAGCCCTTTTTTAAGAAGTTATGAAAGGATGTCAAAAACATGCTTATTTCACCAATTAGTGATACAACTTGGAGGCTCCCCAATATAATATATCCAAATGGCTCATGGATGAAGTTTCTGCCTTCATAAGTTAAACTTGTTTCCAAGAACGTCCAACCTCAATGAAGCTTCCAGACTCCAGTTTACGAAACAAAGAAGGATCCCAAGAAGTGTAGCATTTGGATGTGCACTTTCCTTTTGTCATACTGCCAGCCAAGCCAATATTTAAATTCCTAAAAGTTGAGAGGCTTAACCATACAATGTTTTAGATACATTGGTGTAATGTGTGAGTCAGATTAGGTGTTTATCAATAAAACTAGACCTATCTTTCATTTTTGTCTCAACTCCCTCTTGAGAGGAGTATCTTTGATTATGGTACCCTCTAAATATTAGGAAGATGATCTTTGCTCGAAGCATAGTCATCAAGATTGTCTAGTATTTTGCTACTTTTCCTAGAGATATTCCTATGGACCACGTGTCAAGAACATTAATTCTATCAGGAATCTATGGCTCCCCCTGAATTCATACTTCAGTTGATTATCTAGCCTTTTCTCATCTTTAAGATGTTGTATAGATATTACCTCCAGGAGACTTGCTCTGAGTTTTGCCTTGGAAAGATCTGCTATGTCCCTTTTTAACTAACTACTTCAATTCTGATTATGCCAAGGTGTCTGACCCTTGTTCCAAACATCACCTATCATATTCAAGATGGACCAAAGAGAACCTGAACAATGCCTATCAAGTTATGCTAAGTTACTTTTATGCGACAAATTGTAAACTTTAAATAAAATTCAGTGTTGTAGCAGAATATAGTGGCAAGCAAACAATGCAATTTAAGCTGATGATACAAAGATGTCATCTGTCCTTAAGGTGTTGATACTACCCTTATTACCATACTTGAAACAATTCATCCTTTCACCATACTACTGAAACAATGGAGCAACCCTGTTGCTAGATAAAGCTCAGACTTGATGAAGATCTTCTTACTATTGTACAAACTTTTTGCAGGGTTATGATACTGAAACCCTGCTTCAACTGAAACCCTCAGTGTAGAAGATTTGTTTTGATTTTGAAATGTTAATGGTATTGACAGTGGATGGCAACTATAGTATTGACTATCAGAACAATCTTCCCATGCATCTGTTATACCTCTTGTTTGACCAAACTCTTCCTTGATTATGATATTAATGATAAGCTAAGGAAATTATACTATAGTAACCTTTACTGAGTATATTGACTAATGAGACAAATCAATGCTTCAGAGAACGAAGGTCGATGGATGCTACTAGATTTATTATTGAGATTGAAGACACTGCAAAAGTCTTGAAATTCCTTAGAATTGAATTCAGAGGATCTTTGGCAAGTATGATTTTAGGATCACCATAGAGGTTTTCTCCTTTACTCCATAATATTTTCACCTCTTCATAGACATCTTATGGGTAGTGCCAGTGAGAATTATGGCTGCAAGGATCATCGAGTTTTTTAACTCCTTAAGGTAGTCTGTGGCACCTGAGTGCGCAACATAACTACACCAACTACTTGCCCCAGAATTGAATTTAAAACAATGAATTCTCAACGATGGTGTCTTGTCACAAAATTAAAAACGCTCAGCAGTGCCTTATGGATCAACCTCAAATTTAGCAAGTTCATTTATGTTGGTCTCTGTAAGATTACAATCTTCATTATGATTTATTTTCAAGGTCATTGATGTATCAAGTCACATAAGTTGATAGTTTACATATATATGGAGTTTCGATGCCATATTAACTATGCATTAGTGCCAATAGATATCATAGAGAACCAATGCAGATCGATGCCATTCATATCATTTAAACTGATTATGTTGTAGAGGAACACGTCATTCGACCTATGTATTAATGTTATACATAATGCAGAGGAATAAAGTATTATACATCGTGAGCCATACGTACTGTGTAAAGAGCGAGCCAAAGACACACACACATATATAATAGGGAGCGAGACATATATGTACTATGAAGCCTACTAGGCCGCAGAGGAACAATGGCTCTATGTCAGCATGATCGCAGATGAGTAGATGAACAATGTACAATGCAGTATACAAGAGATGCGAGACTGTAAACGAGAGAATATAATGCGAGAGCAATGGCAAGGTCCCTTGAAAATGTGGTCAGAGAACAATGAAGATTTATAGCGAGAGTCAGAGAAGTCTTCCTGTATCAAGAGCGAGAGACTTATTGTAGCGAGAGCAAGAGTCTCTATACGAGAGTCATACCAAAATCCTACAGATTTTGTATAGGAGATATGCTAGAACAATTTGTATGCCAAGACTTCCTTGATTTGTACAGATTGTGAATTTGTGTATCAAGATATGATTAGCCATAGAGAGTAACTGAGCTATCATATCAATATACATATCACTTGAATTGTGATGACATACATAACTGAGTGTTGAGATCTTTCATAAGCTATAAGGCTGAGATATACATATATACTACTATGCTAAGACATATGTTACTAATATATACATCACATAACATATATTATATATTGCAGAAGATATAGACCATCCTTCCTTTGTAATATACATAAAGGTGTCGAGAGCGAAGCTATACACACATGTGCTAACTATAAATATATAACAGAGAGACCTTACCATGCATTAGTGCAGAGATAAGAGCGTGAAAGTTGTGCCATCCTTGTTAAGCGGAAATTGAAATGTGAAACCAAGACTATAGTTTAGAATGATGTAATTGAAATATTGTAATGTAGTATGAGTGAAGTCACCAAGGATATGCCATTATGAAACATCAAGATCCATCCTCTAAGAAATTTCGTGGGAGGCCCTGGCACCGAGATATAGTGAGCGAGATCGGTGATGTGAAAGACTTGAGTGCAACAAATATGTGAGAGCTATAGTGAGACCACATATGCCAATAGAACTTCAATCTAAACTCTGATCCAAAGAGAGCTTCGAACTCCTAGAACTTCAATGCCAAAATTTATCCATAGATACAAACTCCTGAAGAAAACTCCTTGCGATGATCTGAATGAGAACTCATCGATCTCTTATTTATATCAATCAAATCCCTTGCTTTAAGGATGACTTTAGGCTTTTCCTCATCTGGCTCTAATACCATGTTAATTTTAGATAACATGTTCTTTTCTAAGGATAGTCACTTCAAAATTCCATATAAGCCCATATGTTAGACCATTTTATTTTCGTTATCAATCCCATGAAACATTATCAAACTAATAGTGATCGAAGAAAGAACACAAAGGATAAACGCTAAAGACAAGCTAAGACAAGAGTACAAAAGGATGTGGCGCAAGCCAAGGAAAAACCCCAAGATGGGGAAAACCCTATATTAATTCTTTTTATTATTAATATAGAATGTTCAACAGAGAGAGAGTACAATAACTAAAGTCAAAATGACTTTGATTGATGATGATCCAATATATTAAACATGTGAGAGGCTCAAACTATAATACCATCATTCAGTCAATTTGATATGAAGGTTTGGTTATGGCATCTTACTGTCCACTTATCCAATTGAACCAAGGGTTATCCCTTCAATTACAGCTTTCACTAGCATGCATGCATATGATCTTTGTTGGCCATTAGGACTAATATGGACCCATGAAAGGACTCTCAACTCCCTTGAATGTGAAGATTGTACTAACTGCGGTTCTGCCTGAGATGGATCATGGATACAACCTCATGAGGAGAGGTGTTCTTTCTCATAAACGAGCCCAGAAATCACTGTACCATCTTGGCCTGCTAAGTTGCTACCAAAATCGGACTGGATGAATTTTCCCATACTTAAACAACCCAAACCAATGGTTGTCCTCCTTGGAAAGTCTTGGCCTTGATGCAGAGGAAAACCCAAAACAAAACCCTCCTTCAACCTTCTACAAGAACTCGGTTATTTCAGACTTCTATCCAAGAAAAATAGACGTGTCTAATGAGGGAGCAAGTACTACAATATATACAATTCGGTGGAGGTCATGGGATGTTACCATTGGGCTTGAGGTGTATTTCATGATATATGTGCTTTGTTTTTTGTACCTACCCTCCAAAGGGTTGTGAATTAGACAAAGTCTTCATGCAGTCTTGATCTTCTATCATACCCCCGAGTTGCTTGGTCTTCTTATCTGATGATTATATTTTCTCCTCAGCTCCTTGAGTGTCATCTAGTATGTCCTCCTTCTTCATCTCCTTCTTTATCATCTTGCCATAGTGTAAGAGAGTACATGTGTTTGCAACTCACTCATGACGAGACGACATCAGTCTGAAACCCCTAGCCTAAGATAGAGTACTTGGATTCATGAACTGGGCTGAGACTGAGTGACAGGTCAGTGGAGAAGGCCCAGTGACTGCGCGATTGCATAGTTTAAGCAACTGAGGGTCAAGATTGATCACTAAGACTACGCAGTACGCAACTCAGGCTAGACAGAGGGAAATTTCTGCACAACCATGTGTTGGACTTGTGGCAAGGATCACTGCAGGAGAGGTTATCCACAACATTAGGGTGGCAGACCGCATATTTACAATGCTAAGGAGGCACAGACAGTTGGGGATGTTGGACAAAGTATTCCTCAGATTTATGCAGCATTGGATAATATGCAGGTTGATCATCAGACATCTATTATCGAGATGGAAGGTAAGCTTTGTGATCAAGTTATTTCTATTTTGATTGACCCTGGATCTAACTATAGTTATATCAGTTCTGACTAGGTGGATAAGTGTTGCTTGAATAAAGAAGTGCATACAAAGTCTTAGTTGGTGCAATTGGCTAGTTGTATTTAGAAAAGAGTTCATCATTAGGTGAGATCTTGTGCATTTGAGTTGAATGGTATGTCTACATCAACACATCTAAATGTGCTTCCGTTGGGATCATACAGTATGTTGTTGGGTATGGATTGGTTGTACATTCATAGGACCAAGGTAGATTGTTGTGATAAGGCTATTGAGTGCTTGGACGAGGACGAAGAGAAGAAAATATTGCAGGGTAAGAAGAAGAGTACATTAGTGAGAATGGTTACAACTATGTAGCAAAGCACAGTAGCTGGAAAGGATGTGTATTGTTTGCAGATCATGTTTCTAGTGACAAAGGGAATGATGTTGAGGATGCTGAAGTCTTAAAGAGGTATCCAGTTTTGCAACATTTTCAGGGTGCATTTCCAACATAGATTTCAAAGTTATGGCCTCATAGGGAAGTGGAATTTTCTATTAAGTTGATGCTGGGAGCAACACCGTCATCTAAGACACCTTACAAGATGAGTACTCTAGAGTTAATGGAATTGAAGTTTCAGCTTAAGGAAATGTTTGGTAAGGGATATATTAGGCCAAGTTTGCCGCCTTGGGGTGCACCTCGCAGGTTGTGCATTGATCACAGGTAGTTAAACAAGGTGACTATTAAGAATAGGTACCCTTTTCTGTGGATTAATGACTTGTTTGATCAATTGAAGGGAGAACCAATGTTCTCGAAGATTGATTTGAGATCAGGATATCATGAAGTATGCATCAAAGAATAAGACATCTACAAAATCGCATTCCGAGACAGGTATGGGCATTATGAGTTTGTAGTAGTTCCTTTTGGTTTGACTAAATCTCTAGCTAATTTCATGTGTTTGATGAATAATGCGTTGCGTCTTATTGACGGTGCTGGAAATCCATCAACCAAGGGGATCTCCTCGATATGAAGTCCCAATCAGACCTCACACCATTTGGTGTAGGAGTCCCATTTGGTATAAAGGCCTGGTTGCCGAATCCTTAAAGATTTGGCTTGGCTCTAGCTGTGAGCATAAGAGAGTGATGTAATGACCTATCTTCAAAAAACAAGGTGAGTGTGCAGTGCAACTGTGTCTAGGTTCTCTTACTGCAAAAGGGAGAAGAAAAGTGAGTCTCTAAGTGAGTGGTAATATTACCACCTAGGAAGAGACACACATGAACCAAAAGGATTTGTCTAGCATCCAACGGAATAGTCCACAACGGATGCGACAATCGTACAACCAACAAACAAGGGAAGGTTCATCTAACATCCATCGGAATAATCCACGACGGATGTGATGGTTGTTATAACCAATAAGTAAAGAAATATCTGTCTAGTATCTTACTGAATAGTCCACAAGGATGAGACAACAGTAACACAAATTACAACACATTCTCAATAAGATAAAAACTAAAATAATCGAAATAGTTCAACTATCTTAGTACATGTGAAATCAAACATGAAATACAAACGTTCACAGAATAATCTTACAAACATTCATAATTCATGCATGAAGAATGCGCTGACCTTATAAGGTATTTGTTATTAAGAAAAAGTTCCAAGACACATATTTACATTGTACATCACTAGCCCTAGTAGTGGGACATTGGATCCACTCCTTGCTCCTCAAAGAACTAGCTGGTCTCTCTAATGCCTTGCGGGAGGAGCCAAGGTGAAAAACTCTCGTGCTCATACAATGAGGGGGTATATATAACCAAGGGGTGATGCTTACCCCTTGTGACTCTTTGACTACCCTCATGATTGTTCAACTTCCTATGACTTCTCAACTTACATGACTCTTCATATTCATGTATATCCATTGGAATTCCACTATACAATACATTTAATTGACAATATACATGGCCCACAATAGTGATGTGGCATATGACAACTCATGACATGACTTGACATAACACTATTGAAATGGATTGGCTTGATGATGTAACAATGTCAAGCTGTTATTGCTCGTGAGTGATAGATGTGTTCTTGGATATGTTTTCTCTTCTCCTCTACATAACTTGATGATGCAAGGTCTTCAATGGTCTTCAGTCTTGGGAGGTGGTTGAACACTTGTGTTCCTTTGCTTGCTCTTGATAGGTCCGCTTGTAAGCCCAGCTACACATGAGTTTTTAAGCATGTTTCCCTCCTTCTCTTTCTTCATCATCTCACTGTGACTTGATAATGTACTTGTTCTTGCAATTCACTCATGACGGGATGACATCAATTTGAAAAATCCCTATCCTAAGATGATGCATTATTATCCATGAACTGGGCCCAGGACAAGTGACATGCTAGGAGAGAGGGCCCAATAACTACGCATTACGCAGTTCCAGTTGACTGGGAGAGAGATTGATCACTGAGACTACACAGAGCGCAACTCAGGCTTGATTGAGGAACTTTTCAGCATAGTCCCCACTAGGGAGAGAAATTATGCAGTGGCCACTAGGAGTCAGGATTGCGTAGCTCAAGGCAGAAGTGGCTAATGCGGGATGAGGCCTTGAGGGATCGAGTTATGTTATAAAGCTTCATGGGAAACATGTGTTTTGTTGGTTTATAAGTGTCATTGAACACCAAGGACGATGTTCCCCCAAGGGGGAGGGATTTATAACAACCACTGGTTGATTTCCTATGTAAATAAAAATAAGACCAAGGTCATGGGATGCATATTCCAAGCTGAATGTTGGGTAAAACATAGTGATGGGTATCACTGGTGGAAATTGGCAAAGGAAAAGTTGCATTAATTGACATTTATTTATGAAATAAATGAAAAATAGGAGAAAAGGAAGGTGAAGAGACACACATTTGCATGAGAGGGAAATTGAAGGAAAAATGAAGGAAAATGAAGACTATGTAGGCCTCAATGATAAAAAGGATTATGAGGATCAATTGCTAGCCTTTGTCATTTCAGTCATTGGCTCTCTTATTCATTCTCTCATTCTCTCACACTCTTGCACACTTAGAGTATTCTTAGAGAACTTTGGCATACATTGTGTTTGGAGAAAGAAGACAAAGGAAATTAGGAAAGCATAAGGGAGCAGTTGGATCAACACCTACAACTAGATTTCTTTGCAGGTAACAGGTTTCATGTGTGATTTCCTTGTTGATTTATGGATGCATGGTATATGTATGTGATTTTCTGGTTATGTGCTGTCCATGACATAGAGATTTGCCTAGATTGACAATGGTTTTAGCTTTGTCTTTCCTTTTACTGGATAATCATGGTCTTGTGGGTTTTTCCACTTGATTGGTGCTCATAATTCCTTATGGTTGTGGGTTGGAACAAACGCTCTGGAAGCCCAGGAATATCTTGGGTTGAGTTACTGGTCTTGGAGCCTAGGTTGGGACAAACGCTCTGGAGCCCTTGGTGGGTTGAGTTAATCTTCAAAAACTCAAAATAATTAATCTATACAAATTTAAAAATTTAAATATGTCATTGATATCATTTTTAGTGAAATAACTATTTTTTTTTAAACAAAATGGGTAGAGATTTGTATCAATAAAAAAATATGGATTACAAGGCGAGAACTTTTTCATATTCCAATTAGTCCCTTTCCAACCTAAAACCCCCAATATCTAGACACATTTACATTCCATTATTTATTATTTTTGTTTTGATTTACTCTAGCTTCTTGTTTTTCTTAGAGAAGTACTTTTTCCTTTCTTCCTAACTTGAGTCCAACCCATGTTTTCTACATTATTCCATGTGGTTTCCAGAGGGGATCCATTTTCCATGAGGGTTTGCTACTTTACCACTTAGTCTAAAGAATCTTCACTGGCATGTAATTTTTCCTGATTGACTTTTGTTGCCTCTGATGCATTTTCTTTGACAGTATGGTTCTTTCTTATCTTGAGACTCTTTCTCTTTGTATACTGTATTTTGATCTCCTTGAGAGCTTTTTCCCACCAATTAAACCTTCGTTGCTTTGATGCTTGAGGCAATTTTTTATTACATGCCCTATTTCATAGCATTCTCTACACTAGAATGAAACATTTTCATAGTTGAGCTTTTGGACCCAAACATAATTTGGGGCCGTCAAATTGATCTTAGTGGGAAAATCCTTATTGAAATCCATCTCCACACAAATTCAAGCATAAGTAGTTTTATAATAATTTCCTGTATCTAGGTTGCAACAACAAAACTTTCCAAGAGCATTTTCAATAGAGGATAACAATTGGGGATTCCAAAGATGCGAGGGTAGGTTCAGAAGCCTTACCTAGACTGGAGCTGTGGAAATTGATGACGTTACCAGATCAAAGGTGGGAGATAAGGGATGCATGAAGAGATAGGCACTATTCCTGAACCACGGCCCAAATTCGCAAATGGCCTTCTTGTCTTCAATTTTGTCGAAAACAACAACAAAAAAAACTTAAGCCATGGGATAAATATTCAGATCATCTGTTAAACAAGGTTTCCATCTCTTAGAGATCCATTTATGAGCTATAGCCAAAATCCATTAAACCCGCAAACCAAATCTTGTTGCAAAAAAACTTTTCACAACTTAAAGCTTCCTCCTCCGAAGGAACATTGAAGGAAGGAACTTCTTGAACTACCAGGAGGTCACGTCCAAATTTCAAAATGGAACTATATGAAATCCAAGAAGAACTTGTTTTTCCAACAACCATTCTTGCAAAAGAAAGTGTCTTCATCACTAATCAATCGGTTAAAGAAAAACCCTAGTGGCTGAAAGGGTTTTCAGATTTCCTCCCATCTCCATCATAAAATAACTATTTTTGTTAATTAGAATGAATCAACCGATTAAAGAAAAACCCTAGTAGCTAAAAAGGTTTTGAGATTTCCTCCCATATCCATCATAAAATAACTATTTTTGTTAATTAAAATGTATTTTAAAACAAATAATAGATTTGGAATCTCAAAACACTTAAATATATCATTTTAACAATTTTTGATTGAATTTTGAATAAAACTTATTAAAAAAATACTTAAAAAAAACATAAAACATATATACTACACTAATAAGAAATATTGAAATATATACATTCATAAACTTTTATGCTAATCAAATTAATTTTCAAATAATTTTAATTAAAAAAGTTTCATTCATTAATTAAATTTACAAATAATAATTTAAATACATAATATTGTATACAATTTTTATGCTAAACATATTAATTATCAAATTTCATTAATTATTAGCTTGAGTGGGTCTAAGAGTGAAGCATATGTGTTTCCTTCTAAAAAGTCACAAGGTCAAAACCAGAGAAAATAAAATATGTAAAATCAAATTACTATCCTTAAAATTGGATCATAATAATAATTAATTGAAAAATAATTTTTCATTATTAAATTTATAATTTTTTTTTTAAATAATCAATATTTAAATTTGTTAAATATTAATTATCAAAATTTATTGAGTTTACCACATTTCTTTTTACTGAAATGAAATGATTTTTTAAGGTCCACCAACTAAAAATAGTCTATCAGACCATTAGTTTCCTGTTTTTAGGGTTTTGTATCCTTTTGGGATTCAAATTGATGATACGCTGACCCAATCTTCCAACAATCCCCTAGTTAAAAAGACAATACGAAAACACTAATGCTAACATCACTCCAGAAACTAGTTCAATCACTCCCTAGCGCAAAAAGAAAGAAAGTGTTGTCATTTCTTTTCACCTAAAATTTGAACGGTTATACCACACACAGAAGAATCTGTCTCAAAGGATTTTCCCAAAATCAACTTACAGAGAGACCTTTAAAACTTCGATGCAATCCGTGATAACCTGCGGAAATCTATGCATCAATCTATGTAACAAAAGTTCATAATGGATAATTTGGACAACGGAAACCTATGTGCGAATCTATGTAACAATAGTTCATAATGGATAATTTAGACGGCAGTACACTTATCAGCTCAATACCTCTGGAATCAAATCATCAATTTGTTTCGTTTGATTGGATTATTCAAAGTTCAAATCTAAAATTACCGCCTCCTAACGAGTATTATATATATATAAAAAAAGAATTTGGGTTGAGTAATTTTTAGGCATATATAATTTGTTCAAAATTGCCTAATTTTTAGGCATATATAATCTTGTTCAAAATTAGAAATAAGATTTGTGGGCATTAAACTTCACACTTAATTGTTAAAACCTATCTTTTAAGTTAGAACACATCCTCAGAACATAATATTGTATCAAAATTAGTTACTTTTGGTAACCACGAGCAGCGAAAACGTTTTCTTGTTAAAATATTCTTTTCTTGTAAGCACCTGGTTAACTCCATTAACGACATGTAAGCTTTATGCCACAAATTTCACAGCATTACTTTTGACCAGATATTATAGTAATGACCAGTGAAAGGACAAGTTTCAGGTTAGACTTGCACCAAAAGCCACTAAAAGGACGAGATTTCGCTTAAATTTACAGGAATCATAACTAAAAGGGCGAGTTCCGGAATAAATTTACAGTAATAACAACCGAAAGGACTAGTTTCCTCTTAAATAATCGGTGGTAAGAACCACTAAAAAAATTTACGTTTTGCTTTATTAAATGAATAGTTGTAAATGAATGGTGTGTATAAAAAATGTGTGAGAGGGATTCAGACTGGATTCTTGCATAATCAAGGTGATAATATAACATTTTACAAATCCATATATATATATTTTTGATAATATAACATTTTACCAATTATATGTTTTTTTTTAAATTTGTAAGACCATATTTTCATTTTTTTTTTTTTAATTTGATAAGACCATATTTTCATCCGGAGGGAGAATTGAAATGGAATTAGTAATTTCATATTAAAAAATATCTCAACAAAACGTTTAATCATCATCTATCCAAACCCGTGAACACAAATAAACAGATTATTTAATCTCATTTAAATAAATAACAAACAAAAACATCCCTGCTGAATTCAGTAATAAACCCGAAAAGGACGAGTTGCCGCTTCACTGTAGTGAAATGAATATTAAATTTTCAGCAACAGCGCAATAATAAATTCATGAACACAAAAGCAACGCACCTCGAAGGGCGGAAGCGACGCGTGTCCGGCCAGATTAACAACCGATAACCCCATGACGGCCCTATAGAGCGGCTCGGCCGTGTTATAAGCAGCAAGCAGAGCCAATCCATAGTTATAATAGCGGTATTGCAAGCAAAATCTTTTGACGGACAAAACCTTGACAACGTTCTGGATGAGATAAATCCTGTAACAAAGTAAACACCAGAGAACCAAATTCGATACAGAAACCACGAGCGTTTCAGTGGCGCATGGCGTGTAAGCGCCAAGGGTACTTTGAGCGAGGGTTGTCCAGGCGCCGTTCGCCTCGGGCCTGCAGTACCAGTCCAGGAGAGAGTTTCCGGAAGCCATTGTTAGGATACATAAGCTCGCATCAATTTGCGCTATATCAGAAATCTGGGCATCTCTAAATCGATTGCAGATTCCCCAAATATTCGAAAATCAGACGGATATGGGTGCATATGGGTGCAGTGAATTTTTTGAGCGTGACCATGTCCGTCCGTCCGATTCCAGGGAATTTGCGATCGACTTAATCTCAGGAAACCCTGAAGGATTTAAAAAGTTTTAAAAGAGGTATGATTGAACACGTGTACTACGACCGGCAGTTGAGCCGGGCGGACGAACTTGCCCTAGTCAACCATTTCCACCCAAGTGGAAGAATGCAGCTTTCGTTTTCGTGATGCCTTTACAAAGTTAAATACTCTTAAACCCTGGCCCCATGGAGTACATACGTCCCTTACATTTTTCAATGGCCCCGGACCTGATGGGAAAAAAGTAGCTCGTTTCTGCTACCGTCACACGTCCGCAGTGTAGACTAGATTTACGTGGACCACGATAAATCAAAGCGCTGAGGCCAAATTCGCAATTTTAAATTTCATGATGTTATTTCGATCTGAAGTTGTTTGTGAGTTTCTCACTCTCACACGTGATGATTTTTTTATTTTTTGTTCTTAAATTCACGGTTAAAAAATTATATATAGTTTTGATGATTTTTTTATTTTTTGTTCTTAAATTCACGGTTAAAAAATTATATATAGTTTTGATGATGATGATTTATTGTTTTTAAATTTATTGTTAAAAAATTATATATAGTTTTAATGATTATCATGATGGTGGTGGTTAATATCAAACTTTAGTCTATCGGATCTAAAGAAACAAATTATTTAGTTTGATTTAAGATTTTATTCTTATGTTCAAAAAGTTTGGAGAGAAGCCTCCTGAGCTCACTGTAATTTTGACAACGTAAAAGGCTAAGAAGGTCAGTATTGCAACAAAGATTTTGAAACTGAGATCTAATGTGGTTGTACGAGGAGCACACTAAGAGGAAGTGATTTTCATCCTCGATGTTCATGCAAAACATTTCCATCCATAAGGTTAGTATTGCAACAAAGATTTTGAAACTGAGATCTAATGTGGTTGTACGAGGAGCACACTAAGAGGAAGTGATTTTCATCCTCGATGTTCGTATTCTCACAGAGATGGCAAAACATTTCCATCCATGATGTTTTACTGATTAATGACTCGTTTCACTATGGAGCACATGAGAGTTCGTTCTAATCTTGGCTATATTAATTTTCTTCTTTGAGTTTGTTAACACAGATAGATACTTTTGATTTTCTAGGGTGTAGTTGATGACTTCCTTATAATATCTTAATTTTCTTTTAGCTACTAAATCTTTCTCACACCACATTTTTTCTTTGAACTTAGAAGTAACAATATTTTAAATGTTATTAATGTTTTGCAATGCAACATTCTCGTCGATCTCCCAATGGTTTAACCAGGCCCTGGTGTCTTTATACCAACCTTGTTTGAGCCTTAGGTGGTTTTGGCTGGAATTTAAAGCTAGCTTAGGAAGTCTATGGTCTCTTATGTATTGAGTTTGTGCATGTACAATAGAAGCCTAGTCATAGCTAGGCTCTTGATAGGGGAAAGACCCAATTCTATAAGGAGAATAGGATAGGATGTGTTGCTTTTAATTTTGAGGTTATACGTTATAAAACGCTTCTGGATTTGCTCAATCTTTCTCTAGGATTCTCTAGAGATGCTACAACTCCAAACCTCACATCCATATAAGATAACCGGAGTGACTAAAGTTTCAAAGAGGAACTTCTTTCTATCCCACATTACGAGGTTTTCCGTTTTACAATTATTTTCAAGACCAAAATAAGCTTTCCATCCCCCATTAATCCTTTTCTCAATGCTATAGTTCCAGTTGAGCTTGTGATGAATATCAATTCCTAGGTACTTGTAGGAAGACACTTCCTCCAAGTTACTATTGTCATACATAAAGTTAGCGTAAGTGTCCTTCTTGGATTTGATAATCATAACTTTTGTTTTATTAGTGTTAGCAATCAAACCCATGGTGCAGAAATCCTTAAGAAGTATAAGTTGCTTATCAAGATTAGATGGGCACCTTGCAAGAAGAACAATATCGTTAGCGTAGAGAAGAAGGATGATGACTATCCCAGCTAAGATCGTGCCAGCACATCCTACTTCCTTTAAACAACCTTCTAGCTTGTCGATGTAAATGCCAAATAGGGTAGGGGAGAGGGGGCAACCTTGTTTAACTCCGATATTACACTTAATATCTTTCGACCACCCCTCATTGCTCTTTAACTTGGCAATTACATTCTCGTATAACCTTATAGCGGCAGCTCTCAACTCAAAAGGAACCTTTAGCTCTTCTAATCTGTTCCAAAGGTTGTTTCTAGGAACCGTATCGAAAGCCTTTCTAAAGTCCACAAAGCAACAAAAGAGATTGGATTTATCATTGCGGCATTCCTCCACAATGATCCTAAGCGTAACGAGGTGGTCTGTTGTTGAGTGCTGCTTTCTAAAACCTGCTTGGCCTTTAGCTCGCTTACCTTCACTTTCAAGCCATATGCTCAACCTCCCTTCCAAAATAATACCATATAATTTGGCTAGGAGAGGGTTGATCATAATTTTTCGATAATTAAAGGGGTTATTTGTATCCCCACTTTTAAAAATGGGGATAATGAGGCTTTGAGTCCATGGTTTAAGGAACCCTTACTTGACTGCTTGATTGAAAATCTTGTGAATGTGGGGGATGAGGACAAGGCCTCCAATTTTTAAGATTTCCGCTTGGTAACCTTCAATGTCCTTAGCTTTCCCATTAGCCAAGCGATTAACTCCAAAATCAATATCTTCTAATGAGAAAACTTCTTTCGTTGTGAGCAGGGTTTCAAAGTTATCTATGACATTTGGAGATTCATAAAGCTTTTTAAGATAGGAATTCCAGTCGTGTAAAGCAATTTTATTATTATCTTTAGTTTTCCTAGTTATAATCTGCCTCTAGAATTTCTTAGGAGCTACCTTAGAGAGGCGTAAGAGATTCTCTTGTCTTTTACAAATATACTGCCTTTTTTTTCCTTTTAGTTAGGGCTTTGTATATTTTTATCTTGCGAATTTTAAGAGATTCATCAACAACTTCCTTAATTGCTCTCCTCGCACTTTTACAATCTTTGTCATACCATGGGTTGGTTTTGCTATTTTTTTTATTACTTGAAACTTCAATTGAGAACTTGTTAATAGATATGAGAGGGTTGTAGTAAAATTATGATACAGATCTTTTATGTTGTCTATACTAGATAAAGGAAGCAAATTAATTTTTAATTCATTTAGAAAGAGATCTTTTTTATTTCTATCAAACATTAACTTCTTTTGGCTATAAGGATTATCTTCTATGGGATCTCTATGCATGACAAAATTGAGAGTTATAAGTAAAGGCCTATGATCAGAGTCAGGCTCGTGGTCGTTTAAGATGTCAAAATTTGCTATTTCGTTGTATAGAGGGAGATCAGAGATAACATAGTCTACCACGCTGCTACCAAGCGCATGGATGCAGGTCATCTGGCTAGAATTGGGCCACTAATTTAGACCGTTGCAAATTATGAGATCCTAAGCACTACAAAGCTTGACTAGCTCCGACCCAAACAAATTCTCCCCGAGGTCTTCAGAGCTCTTTTTGTACCGGCTAGCCAGAGGAAGGTCTTCGTCTAACCAAAGAGGATTAGGGTTGGAATGATTGCTTAGAAGAATAACTTGGTTGCTTGAAGTTCGAGCATTAAAGTCACCCATTAAAAGGGTATTGCCTTCATTCCTTAAGCTAGAAATATTATCCTCTAAACCATTGTAAGGACTATTTTTATCTAGATTCTTTTTCTTAAAGAAGTTAGAATTGATGGGGGGGAAATAACACATTGCTATGTAGGTATTTTTACCATAAATGCCAGTAATTTCTATCCAACTATATTGGTTGTAAGGGTCTTTTTTGTAAATCCTAGCATGGGGAGAGATGTTCTTCTTAATGTAACAAGCTATACCTCCAATGCCTCTACGGGAGGAACGCTTATTCCAGGTAGACCATAATGTAAAGCCATCTATGTTAGGGACCTTAGATTTTTCGTGCTCCTAACTTTCATCAAGCAAAATAATATCAACATCATTCGAGATCCAACTTAGCTTGGGGCCTTTGTTCCATGGAAAGCTCCGACAGTTCCAAGAAAGAATCCGGAGCATGTTGAATTGCTATTTTTTATTATATTTTTGGTTTCTATCTCGAATAACGACTTTTCTATTTCTAATTATTGCCCATTTTCCTTCCTTCTTAGCTTCCTTTACCTTGTGAACCTCCTTTCTCAATTCTGCTTGATTTTCTAGAATGAGATCTTCATTTATAAATATTCCAGTTCCTTTTAGACTTGAGGTTTTACTAAGTATGTCATACTTATGGTCAGTACAACTCACCTTTATTCGGATCAGCCTTCCTTTATTCTCAGTTAGTTTCCCCAACCTTGTTGCTTCTGTGAGACACGTTGTTTCAATTTGTAATCTGTTATGTAATTCTGTCTGAGCTATGGCTGAAGTATCTTCGTCTACCTCCTCTTTCAAACCGAAGATTATAAGGTTCAAGGACCTTTTGTTATGCTCATGGTCTAATTCTATCAATTTTTTCATTTCATCTTTAATTGGTTTGACATCTAATTTACCTACCACACTATTTAGGGTGAGGCGGCTATTAACTTTTTCTTCTAGTTCTTTAATCATGTCTTTCATTTTAAGACTCTCTAAAGTATCAACATCTACTTGCTGCGATGTTTGGTTCATATCTTGGTTTTGTTTTTCTATAACTTGCGACCTAGTCTCCATTGCCTCCATCTTATTCTCCAAAAGTTCTATTTTATTTTCTATTTGTTTTTTTATCTTGTCTTCAAGAGATGTGAATTTATGTTCCAGCATGGCTGCTAACTCTGTTTGTAGCTTGACTTCTCTTTCTTCTCTACATTTCTCTAAAGACTCTATATACTCATAGAGGCTTTGTAGAGTCACTGTGCTAGGTATACATTTAGTAATCTTTGGTAATTGTGGTGAATTATTCATACTTGAAAATATATGAGCAGATATGTATTAGAAAAATATAAGGAATGTGTGCGCCTAATATTAGCGAGCCAGACCGCAGATGCACGTGCCCCATATTGTTTTTCTATTACCGCAGAGAGATCCTGAATTATTACCGTAGAGAGATCGTAAATTATGACCGCAGAAATTGTAAATTATTATCGCGGAGAGATCGTAAATTATTATTACCACAGAGATAGTAAATACATCACCCTAAATTATTACCGCAGAGAGATCGTAAATACACAACGCTAAATTATATATAGTTTTATTGAACAAGGGTTACTATTTTTATTATATAGTTTTATGGAACAAAGGTTACATTTTATAGTTTTATTGAACAATAATTATTTTGTTAATTGTAATTATGCATAAACAATTTTGTTGCTAATTTTATTTGTTAAATTATGAATTCATCCATGATTAAATGAATTAAATTGGATATAAATGAATTAAATTATTTTTAAAAAATAATAAATTTTAATATATAATGTTCAACTATACAAATTTTGCATTTTTTTTAGTCAAACCCAAATAATATGAGTTTGACCAAAAACCAAATGCAATATCTACAAGTAATATATATTAAAAAAAAAGGAAAAATAGATAAAATTGAATGTAATAATTTAAAAAGGACAGTGATTTTCTTATGTAACAATTTAAAAATAACAAAATTAACTTTTTATGTAATAATTTAAAGAAGACAAAGTGGACTTTTTATGTTGATTTTTTATTTGTTATTTTTTTTATTAGATGAAAACTTATTCCAATAATTAATAATTTAAACTTTATATTAAAAGTTTTAATAAAACATATTCAATTTTAAATTTATTTATATTTTCTAAAACCTGAAAAGAGTTCATTGTCATTAAAAACATTGGTTTTGAATTGTGTGACATTTTAACAATAGGAATGAAATACGCTACCCTATATAAAATACATTATTTAACTTCATAACAAATTATTATTACTAAATAATAATATTTAAAACAATGTATGATATTAAATAACTTAAAACAAATTGATCATTATTAAACAATAATATTTTAAAAAATGTATGATATTAAATAACTTTAAATATTATATATTCTATGATTCCAAAGGGAAACAATAAAAACTATTATTTAAATTCATAATATCTCATTAATTAATAATAATATTATAAAAGAAGTTAAATATTATTATTATTATTATTTCATGGTCATTAATTAATAATAATATTATAAAAGAAGTTAAATATTATTATTATTTCATGTTTTTTCTATCTGAATTATAAATTATTATTTAAATTCATAATATCTTGGTCATTAGTTAATAATAATATTATAAAAGAACTTAAATATTATTATTTCAAGAGTATAAACAAGTTGTCCTTAATTGTAACTTTTTCAAAAGTTTTATGGTTTATTTAATTTGGGTAAAATTAATAAAAACAAGAAAAAATGACATTTAAAAAAAAAAAAATTGTTCATAAAACATTTTTTTGTTTTATCTTTTTGCTTTTTAAAAATTATAATAATCTATTTTTTAAAAATAATTTAAAATTTACAAGTCTGCTTGTAAGCCCAGCTACACGAGTTTTTAAGCATGTTTCCCTCATTCTCTTTCTTCATTATCTCACTGTGACTTGATAATGTACTTGTTCCTGCAATCCACTCAAGACGGGATGACATCAATCTGAAAAATCCCTATCCTAAGATGATGCATTATTATCCATGAATTGAGCCCAGGGCAAGTGACATGCTAGGAGAGAGGGCCCAATAACTACGCATTACACAGTTCTAGTTGACTGGGAGAGAGATTGATCACTGAGACTGCACAGAGCGCAACTCTGGCTTGACCGAGGAACTTTTCAGCATAGTCCCCACTAGGGAGAGAAATTACGCAGTGGCCACTAGGAGTCAGGATTGTGCAGCTCAAGGCAGAAGTGGCTGATGCTGGATGAGGCCCTGAGGCATCGAGTTATGTTATAAAGCTTCATGGGAAACATGTGTTTTGTTGGTTTATAAGTGTCATTGAACACCAAGGACGATGTTCCCCCAAGGGGGAGGGATTTATAACAACGACTGGTTGATTTCCTATGTAAATAAAAATAAGACCAAGGTCATGGGATGCATATTCCAAGCTGAATGTTGGGTAAAACATAGTGATGGGTATCACTGGTGGAAATTGGCAAAGGAAAAGTTGCATTAATTGACATTTATTTATGAAATAAATGAAAAATAGGAGAAAAGGAAGGTGAAGAGACACACATTTGCATGAGAGAGAAATTGAAGGAAAAATGAAGGAAAATGAAGACTGTATAGGCCTCAAAGATAAAAAGGATTATGTGGATCAATTGCTAGCCTTTGTCAATTCAGTCATTGGCTCTCTTATTCATTCTCTCATTCTCTCACACTCTTGCACACTTAGAGTATTCTTAGAGCACTTTGGCATACATTGTGTTTGGAGAAAGAAGACAAAGGAAATTAAGAAAGCATAAGGGAGCAGTTGGATCAACACCTACAACTAGATTGCTTTGCAGGTAACAGGTTTCATGTGTGATTTCCTTGTTGATTTATGGATGCATGGTATATGCATGTGATTTTCTGGTTATGTGTTGTCATTGACATGGAGATTTTCCTAGATTGACAATGGTTTTAGCTTTGTCTTTTCTTTTACTGGATAATCATGGTCTTGTGGGTTTTTCCACTTGATTGGTGCTCATAATTCTTTATGGTTGTGGGTTGGAACAAACGCTCTGGAAGCCCAGGAATATCTTGGGTTGAGTTACTAGTCTTGGAGCCTAGGTTGGGACAAACGCTCTGGAGCCCTTGGTGGGTTGAGTTAATCTTCAAAAACTCAAAATAATTAATCTATACAAATTTAACAATTTAAATATGTCATTGATATAATTTTTAGTGAAATAACTATTTTTTTTTTAAACAAAATAGGTAGAGATTTGTATCATTAAAAAAATATGGATTACAAGGCGAGAACTTTTTTATATTCCAATTAGTCACTTTCCAACCTAAAACCCCCAATATCTAGACACATTTACATTCCATTATTTATTATTTTTGTTTTGATTTACTTTAGCTTCTTGTTTTTCTTAGAGAAGTACTTTTTCCTTTCTTCCTAACTTGAGTCCAACCCATGTTTTATACATTATTCCATGTGGTTTCCAGAGGGGATCCATTTTCCATGAGGGTTTGCTACTTTACCACTTAGTCTAAAGAATCTTCACTGACATGTAATTTTTCCTGATTGACTTTTGTTGCCTCTGATGCATTTTTTTTGACAGTATGGTTCTTTCTTATCCTGAGACTCTTTCTCTTTGTATACCGTATAGTGATCTCCTTGAGAGCTTTTTCCCACCAATTAAACCTTTGTTGCTCTAATGCTTGAGGCGATTTTTATTTACATGCCCTATTTCATAGCATTCTCTACGCCAGAATGAAACATTTTCATAGTTGAGCTTTTGGACCCATACATAATTTGGGGCCGTCAAATTGATCTTAGTGGGAAAATCCTTATTGAAATCCATCTCCACACAAATTCAAGCATAATTAGTTTTATAATAATTTCCTGTATCCAGGTTGCAACAACAAAACTTTCCAAGAGCATTTTCAACAGAGGATAACAATTGGAAATTCCAAAAATGCGAGGGTAGGTTCAGAAGCCTTACCCAGACTGGAGCTGTAGAAATTGATGTCGTTACCAGATCAAAGGTGGGAGATAAGGGATGCATGAAGAGATAGACACTATCCCAGAACCACGGCCCAAATTCGTAAATGGCCTTCTTGTCTTCAATATTGTCGGAAACAACAACGCAAAAAACTTAAGCCACAGGATAAATATTCAGATCATCTGTTAAACAAGGTTTCCATCTCTCAGAGATCCATTTATGAGCTGTAGCCAAAATCCATTAAACCTGCAAACCAAATCTTGCTGCGAAAAAACTTTTCACAACTTAAAGCTTCCTCCTTCGAAGGAACATTGAAGGAAGGAACTTCTTGAACTACCAGGAGGCCACGTCCAAATTTCAAAATGGAACTATATGAAATCCAAGAAGAACTTGCTTTTCCAACAACCATTCTTGCAAAAGAAAGTGTCTTCATCACTAAATCACTAATCAATCGGTTAAAGAAAAACCCTAGTGGCTGAAAGGGTTTTCAGATTTCCTCCCATCTCCATCATAAAATAACTATTTTTGTTAATTAGAATGAATCAACTGATTAAAGAAAAACCCTAGTAGCTAAAAAGATTTTGAGATTTCCTCCCATCTCCATCATAAAATAACTATTTTTGTTAATTAAAATGTATTTTAAAACAGATAATAGATTTGGAATCTCAAAACACTTAAATATATCATTTTAACAATTTTTGATTGAATTTTGAATAAAACTTATTAAAAAAATACTTAAAAAAAAACATAAAACATATATACTACACTGTAAGAAATATTGAAATATATACATTCATAAACTTTTACACTAATCAAATTAATTTTCAAATAATTTTAATTAAAAAAAGGTTTCATTCATTAATTAAATTTACAAATAATAATTTAAATACATAATATTTTATACAATTTTTATGCTAAACATATTAATTATCAAATTTCATTAATTATTAGCTTTAGCGGTTCTAACAATTAAGAATATGTGTTTCCTTTTAAAAAGTCACAAGGTCAAAACCAGAGAAAATAAAATATGTAAAATCAAATTACTGTCCTTAAAATTGGATAATAATAATAATTAATTGAAATAATTTTTCAATTACCAAATTTATAAAAAAAGGTTTTGTTTTGTTTTTTAAATAATCGATATTTAAATTTGTTAATATTAATTATCAAATTTTCTTGAGTTTACCACATTTCTTTTTACTGAAATGAAATGATTTTTTAACGTCCACTAACTAAAAGTAGTCTATGAGACCCTTAGTTTCCTGTTTTTAGCTTTTTGTAATTCAATCCTTTTCGGATTCAAATTGATAATAAACTGGCTCAATCTTCCAACAATCCCCTAGCTAAAAAAACAATACCAAAAACTAATGCTAAAATCACCCCAGAAACTAGTTCAATCACTCCCTAACATAAAAAAGAAAAGAAAAGTGTTGTCATTTCTTTTCGCCTAAAATTTTAACAATGCTTATACCACACACAGAAGAATCTGTCTCAAAGGATTTTCCCAAAATCAACTACCGAGAGACCTTTAAAACTTCGATGCAATCCGTGATAACCTGCGGAAATCTATGCATCAATCTATGTAACAAAAGTTCATAATGGATAATTTGGACAACGGAAATCCATGTGCGAATCTATGTAAGAATAGTTCATAATGGATGATTTAGCCTGCAGTTCACTTATCAGCTCAATACCTCTGGAATCAAATCATCAATTTGTTGAAGATCGTTTGATTGGATTATTCAAAGTTCAAATCTAAAATTACCGCCTCCAAACGAGTATTATATATATATATATATAAAAATAAAGAATTTGGGTTGAGTAATTTTTAGGCATATATAATTTGTTCAAAATTAGAAATAAGATTTTTGGGGATAAAACTTCACACTTAATTGTTAAAACCTATCTTTTAAGTTAGAACACATCCTCAGAACATAATATGGTATCAAAATTAGTTACTTTTGGTAACCACGAGCAGCGAAAACGTTTTCTTGTTAAAATATTCTTTTCAATAACGGCTTAAGCACCTGGTTAACTCCATTAACGACATGTAAGCTTTATGCCACAAATTTCACAGCATTACTTTTGACCAGATATTATAGTAATGACCAGTGAAAGGACAAGTTTCAGATCAGACTTGCACCAAAAGCCACTAAAAGGACGAGATTTCGCTTAAATTTACAGGAATCATAACTAAAAGGGCGAGTTCCGGAATAGATTTACAGTAATAACGACTGAAAGGACTAGTTTCCTCTTAAATAATTGGTGGTAAGAACCACTAAAAAAATTTACGTTTTGCTTTATTAAATGAATAGTTGTAAATGAATGGTGCGTATAAGTCAATTAGGCCATCCTCATTAATGGATACCCTACATCTGAAAGAGGTCTTCGTCAGGGTTGTTCACTGTCTCCAATTTTATTCATCTTAGTCATGGATACCCTTAGTCTTCATATCAAAAATGTGGTTGCAGCGGGGAATATCGGCCTTCTTTCCATCTCCAGAGGTCTCCAGAGGTAACTTTCTTACACGCAACCTCTTTGTGGATGTGTTCACTTTGCTTTGTAGAGATACATGGCATAAAATGTATTAGATAATAAATTCTTTTCAAAGGGCTACAGGACTATACGTTAATGAAGTTAAATCCACATTTCATTATGGTAAGGTTAATACAGAAGAGATCTCACAGCTATTTAACATTCAGGCCGTGTACTTAAAAGAGGGGTTAAAATATTTGGGGTACCATCTTAAACCTATTAGTTACAATTCTTCTAACTGGTTATGGATCATCAACAGATTTTATAGGAGAATAGCGGGGTGGGAGTTTAAATGCTTATCACTTGCAAGCAGAACGATATTAACTCAGTCAGTTCTTGCTCAAATATGTGTACACTGGGCGCATCTGTTTTACATTCCATCGGCTATAATAAAGAAACTGAAGCGTTTAATGGCCACCTTTATCTGGGGAGGATGCAAGGAAAAGAGAAAATATCATCTTATTAAATTGGAAAATATCTCCCTTCCAAAAAAAATAGGGGGCTGGGCATCATGAATCTACGTATCTTTGGCATGGCTTTACTGTGCAAATCTTTGTGGCGCGCAGTTTTTGGGCATAGCCTATGGAGTCAAACTATCAAAATGAAATACCTTGGAAATAAAGATATTTACTTCTGGTACAGAAATCGTCTTAAATGGCCCTCTAAAGGTTCGGCGATTTGGAGAAGCTTACAAAAAATTCTTCCTTTTTTCTATAAGAACCTTATATGGAAATTACAATCTGGAAACAACATCCTCATAGGTGTTGATGCTATCAAGGGCGTAGATATGGAACCTAAAATCACTCCACAGCTTCTCTCGCTCCTCCATCAAAAAGGTCTTTTCTTTTGGGCACAGGTTATAAAAGGATGGAAGGATGCAATTCCACTATGGAAATCCGACAGAGAACTGGGCCTAGAAGGAGAATTGGCTGCCCAATGGAACAAAATTGTCTGGAACATGAAAAGTGCAGGTTTTTATAAAACAGAGGACAGAGACTGCATTGATTAGCAGGTAAAAAAAGGCAAGTCCATTGTATTAGTTAAAGACATTTATCACTCCTTGATTGAACAGCGAAAGGAGGCCCCCAGGAAAATCTTTCCATACTCACTATGGAAAGTAAGCTGCCCGCTAAAAATCATTATGCTTTTGTGGCTAGTATATCATGATAAAAATTTTACATGGACAAACTTGCAGAACTGGCAGGGGACAGGGATATGCATTACTGCCTTGCCAACACAGAAGACATTCTACACATTTTTTTAAATTGCCCACAATCTCAGCGATTGTGGATGCAAATGGCATCTTATTTTGGCTTCCCTGCTATTTCACACCCATCCATAACAGAAGCATTTGAATGGTGGGCTTATCAAAAAGATATCTGGCGACCCATTCCATTAATTGTATTCTGGTTTATATGGAAATGGAGAAAAAGAAGAATCTTTCAAAACAACATGGAGAATTTTGGGCGTATTATGGATAAGATTATTCCTTATTACTTCTCCATACTCCAAAATATTCCTCAACAGAAAAATATCCACATGATAGCCTCTGACTCTCAACAACTTTTCTTCCCAAGGGCCCACTTCGACGGTGCAACAAAGGATGGCATATGCGCTTGCGGTGTTTACATTGGTATATCAAGTGATCTCCAATACTTCATGTATTGGAATGGTGGCAATGGGACAAGTAATAAAGCAGAGGCCATGGCTCTGCATGGACTGCTTCTTTTCTGTACATTCATGGACGTCGAACCTATCAATGTTTATGGTGACTCTAAATTAATCATAGAACATGTGAAAGGCATACATGACATAAAAAATGACAGCCTGACAGGATTGCATCAATATGGAAACCTGATATATTTCCTATCTCATATATAAGACGCAAACAAAATGATCAAGCGGATGCACTTTCTAAGAAAGGAATGCAATCTCCATTTGGTAAGTGGCACCTGAGCATTTCTATGGAATCCTGCACATATGTCATACAACTTTTCTCTATGCCCGACATATAAGGTCGACAAATTTTTGGTATGTTTCAAAGCTCTTTTTCTTGGAAAACATCTCAGATCTACAGGTATCTATACAGTTTTTGAAAGTCTAATATTTTGCCTATGATGAAAAGAATTATATGTTAGTCATAAAATATTTTGTATATGTACAAAGAAAGAAAATGAGTTGAAAATCCTTTACAAAATATGTTGCCATATCCGGGACAATAGTCCACCATAATACTGTATATTCAGAATGTTTTTATATACATAGTATAAATACCATGCTGCTTTTTCTTCCGAGAAAAAATAAAAAATGTGTAAGAGGGATTCAAGCTGGATTCTTGCATAATCAAGGTGATAATATAACATTTTACAAATCCATATATATATATTTTAATAATATAACATTTTACAAATAATAATTTTTTTTTTAAATTTGATAGACCATATTTTCATCTGGAGAGAAAATTGAAATTGAATTAGCCATTTCATATTAAAAAATATCTCAACAAAACGTTTAATCATCATACACAAATAAACAGATTATTTAATCTCATTTAAATAAATAGATAACAAAAACATCCCTGGTGAATTCAGTAATAAACCGGAAAAGGACGAGTTGCCGCTTCACTGTAGTGTAATGAATATTAAATTTTCAGCAACAGCGCAATAATAAATTCATGAACACAAAAGCTACGCACCTCGAAGGGCGGAAAGGGTTTTCAGATTTCCTCCCATCTCCATCATAAAATAACTATTTTTGTTAATTAGAATGAATCAACGGATTAAAGAAAAACCCTAGTAGCTAAAAAGGTTTTGAGATTTCCTCCCATCCCCATCATAAAATAACTATTTTTGTAATTAAAATATATTTTAAAATAGATAATGGATTTGGAATCCCAAAACACTTAAATATATCATTTTAACAATTTCTTATTGAATTTTGAATAAAACTTATTAAAAAAATACTTAAAAAAACATAAAACATATATACTACATTAATAAGAAATATTGAAATATATACATTCATAAACTTCTATACTAATCAAATTATTTTCAAATAATTTTAACTAAAAAAAGTTTCATTCATTAGTTAAATTTACAAATAATAATTTAAATACATAATATTTTATACAATTTTTATGCTAAACATATTAATTATCAAATTTCATTAATTATTAGCTTTAGTGGGTCCAACAGTGAAGAATATGTATTTCTTTCTAAAAAGTCACAAAGTCAAAACCAGAGAAAATAAAATATGTAAAATCAAATTACTGTCTTAAATTGGATAATAATAATAATTAATTGAAAAATAATTTTTCATTATTAAATTTATAAAAAAAGTTTTTTTTTAATAAATAATCGATATTTAAATTTGTTAAATATTAATTATCAAATTTTCTTGAGTTTACCACATTTTTTTCACTGAAATGAAATGATTTTTGAACGTCCACCAACTAGACCATTAGTTTCTTGTTTTTAGCTTTTTGTAATTCAAGCCTTTTCGGATTCAAATTGATGATAAGCTGGCCCAATCTTCCAACAATCCCCTCGCTAAAAAGACAATACCAAAAAACTAATGCTAACATCACTCCAGAAACTAGTTCAATCACTCCCCAGCTAAAAAAAGAAAATGTTGTCATTTCTTTCTACCTAAAATTTGAACCATGCTTATACCACACACAGAAGGATCTGTCTCAAAGGATTTTCCCAAAATCAACTTACAGAGAGACCTTTAAAACTTCGATGCAATCCGTGATAACCTGCGGAAATCTATGCATCAATCTATGTAACAAAAGTTCATAATGGATAATTTGGACAACGGAAATCTATGTGCGAATCTATGTAACAATAGTTCATAATGGATAATTTAGACGGCAGTACACTTATCAGCTCAATACCTCTGGAATCAATTCATCAATTTGTTGAAGATCGTTTGATTGGATTATTCAAAGTTCAAATCTAAAATTACCGCCTCCAAACGAGTATTATATATATATATATATAAATAAAGAATTTGGGTTGAGTAATTTTTAGGCATATATAATATTGTATCAAAATTAGTTACTTTTGGTAACCACGAGCAGCGAAAACGTTTTCTTGTTAAAATATTCTTTTCGATAACGGCTTAAGCACCTGGTTAACTCCATTAACGACATGTAAGCTTTATGCCACAAATTTCACAGCATTACTTTTGACCAGATATTATAGTAATGACCAGTGAAAGGACAAGTTTCAGGTTAGACTTGCATCAAAGCCACTAAAAGACGAGATTTCGCTTAAATTTACAGGGATCATAAATAAAAGGGCGAGTTCCGGAATAAATTTATAGTAATAACAACTCAAAGGACTAGTTTTGTAAGGCCCTCATGACTGGCAGGCGACAGATGGGCGCTCCGTGCACGATGGGCGGACAGTGGAAACGGGCAGGCGCTCCATGTACGACGAGCGGGCAACCTTACATCCGGCACTCATGCGACTCGGGCGCGGTCACCCGGCGAGCGGGCGCGGGTGCGGTCACCCAGCGAGCGGGCGCAGTTCAACAACAGACGGGCGCGGTCACCCGGCGAGCGGGCGCGGGTGCGGTCACCCGGCGAGCGGGCGCGGTTCAACAACAGGCGGGCGCGGACGCGGTCACCCGGCGAGCGGGCGCGGTTCAACAACAGGCGGGCGTGGGCGCGGTCACCCGGCAAGCGGGCGCGGGGGCGGTCACCCGGCGAGCGGGCGTGGTACGACGACGGGCGAGTCATGTGCGACGGCGGGCCGAGCCACATATGCGACGATCGAACTAAGTGCGACGAACACTTTGTGAAAATAATGCGAAATGAGAAAGAGGCCGAAGCTTTATACTTGGCGTAGGAAGGGCTTTGCATATGGGCAAAGGCTGACTTGCAAAAGAATAAAGCAGGGGCTTGTAAAACAGTTTTATGGGGTCGGCTTTAAAGCTGACACCCCTTTACCATATGGCAGGCTAGCGTATATATTGGATGGCGCAGAGCCTCATTTGGCATCAACGCATTCGCATCTCTCTCTCATAACTGCGAAGGGGTAAAAGGGAGGCGCAGAACTAAGTAGAGTGCGCATAACTCATGCGCTCTACCAAGGAGTGCGCAGTTTTTACCGGAGGTCGAGTTTAGGTGCAGAGATACGGTTTGAGTTGGGATTTTGTGCAGAACCGAGAGGAGTTCTTGGTGTCTCGGGTGAGCACCCTCCTACCGTGGACGGTTGGCACATGGTTGTAAAAGGCTGTCTTTGCCTTGATTGTAAATATTTCTAAGTGTTGGCTTGGATTCTGCCAAGCACACTTGTATGATGTATTATTGAAGATTGTCATAATATATTGTTATCGGGCAGACTTGTTCGGGAGTTGCCCCTCCCTTTATACTTGTGTGCAATTGTTATTGTTCTGGTTAATTGCATATTGGATAATGAATGAGTATGGGCTTCATTAAGTATAAAGGCTAATGCATTTTACTTGGTTGCGAAACACAAACTAAGTATGTTAATGTGAAGTAGGCGTAGTCCATGTGCATAAGTATTGTTAAAAAGAAAGTGCACGGTGGTGCCGCACCTCGCCGGCTCGGTTGGAAGACTACCGTAGGCCTGGGGGCGTGACAGGTGGTATCAGAGCAGCTGATCCGAGTGTTGAAGGTTGTAGCTGCTACACACCTTCACCGAAGTGAAGGTGGTATCGGAGCTCGTGAACAGGTTCAGGTGTTGAAGCATTTGACAAGTGGTCTAAGAGCTGTTGAGCAGGGTTGCTCTTGACAAGTTCTTGCAGGTGAAGGAAACCGTTTCACACGAAGTGGAACAAGGGTTGGTTCTATTTGCAGGTGACTTGGAAAAAGCCATTGAATGGTTGAAACTAGATTGCAGAAGAGCAAGAAGTTGTTAGGGATGGCAGCTGATTCTCAGGCTGGGTCTAGTCACACAATGAAGGATACTACTCTTGGGTTCATTGAAAAGGTGATTGAAAAGATGGAGGCTTTGGAGACTTCTTGGGATAAGAAGATGGACTCACTTGCTGAAGAGCGAGAGGCCAACTTGAAGACCAAAGAAGCACTTGAAGAACTCCGAGTACAACATGATGAACTCCGAGCACAGTATGAGTACACTGATCTTATGTGTACACAACTTGAAGTAAGGGTCAAGGAGGTTGAAGAAGCAAAGGATCAGGGTCTTGCAGAGATCGTGAACTTGAAGGGATCTCTTGACAAAACAAGCAAATCTCTTGATGAAGCCAAAGATGAGATTGCGGTATTGAAGAAGGCCATAAGGCATAACTCAGGTGGAGGAGTGCCTCATGTGAAGGTCAAAGAACCGAAATCTTATGATGGCACAAGGAGTGCAAAGACTCTTGGCAACTTTCTATGGGACATGGAGCAGTACTTGGAACGGTTGAGTCTACCTGATGGTGAGACACAAGTCAAGGTGGCCGCTCAGTTCTTGACAAAGGATGCTAAGATGTGGTGGCGAAGAAGGGTGGATCAGATTGTCAATGGCAGTGCTGATGACATCACTTCGTGGGATGACATGAAAAAGGCTTTGCAGACCCATTTCAGTCCTCAGGATGAAACGTGGGAAGCAAGGACGAAGATTAAGTTCATCAAGCAAACCGGAAGCCTACAAGCATACCAGCGAGAGTTTGCAAGTGCAGCTCTGGAACTTCCCGACATGGCGGAAAGGGACAAGGTATTTAACTTCATTATTGGGTTGAAGCCTTGGGCACGCAATGAGGTGAAGAGGCAGAAGATTAGAACACTTGAGGAGGCTTTTGCTGCGGTTGATAGGTTGGTGGATCATTATGATGAGACTTCTAATGAGAAAAAGAAGTCCGACAAGCCAAAAGAAAAGAAGAAGGATGATGCTTCGAATTCGGATGATGGTTCGAAAACGAAGAAGCCTTTGAAATGTTGGATATGTGCAGGACCACATGTGGTGAAGAACTGTCCCTCTAAACCGAAGGTGGCTGCTGCTGCACAGTCTAATGATGATGATGATGATGCTTCTGTGGGGATGATGCAGATACTAGGTGCTTCTGCTACTACGGAAGTGACTTCTAGAAGAGACCTAGAAAGGAACAGGTTGGAGTATGTTCAAATGAAGGTTGGAGGTGCTGATGTACTCACTATGGTGGATAGTGGGGCTTCACACAACTTCATGAGTGAAGATACTGCGAGAAGGATTGGGCTGAAATTTGTACCGGTGAAGGCACAAATGAAGACAGTGAATTCTCCTCCTATGGGAATTCTTGGTATAGCTGAAAAAGTGGACACTACACTTGGTGAATGGACCGGGAAGGTGGACTTCACTATAGTGCGGATTGATGACTATGAAGCTGTATTGGGGATGGAATTCATGAAACAATTTGAGGCTATGATTGTACCACATTTGAGGAAACTCTTCATTTATGATGGAAGGGAAGATGTACCCATTGGTGTTCCAACCATTGGTGTGACAAAACCTGATCATAAGTTAGGAGGAATGCAAATGGAGGATATGGAAAAGGTGAACAAGCGGTTGTCCACTGTTGAGGCAAAGCTTGTGGAGCAGTCATTGGTCATTAGATCACTTTCAGATAGCATCTTGGACTTATCAAGAAGGCTAGAGTTAGTGGAGGATGATGATGATGATATTGATGAGGTATATGTGAGGCCGAATATCCAGAAGGAAGATCGGGAGGCATATCTACAAAGGATGGAGGTTGAGGATCCTGATAGATGGATTGAGCTGATCAGTGAGGGAGAGCCTTCAGGCTCTACTCCCTCTACATCTTCTTAGATGACATAGAAGATGGGGCTCATTGTTAGCTGCTCATGGCAGTGAGCCCTTAAACATGTTGAGCAGGTATGATTGATGATGCAGGGATGGTTTGGCATCAAGCATCATGACATGTTGCAGATGGATGGAGTTCCATGGACCTGAACATGGATTGTAGATTCTTGATGAGTCAAGGATGTGACTGATGTTTGAGAAGCAGTTGGTGAGGACATGATGATGTTCACTCTCATGGATTGGGCGTGATGGTTGGATTAGCTACCCAACTAGTTCAGACATGGGGTCGCGAAGTGTACAGAGATGTGTTGACATTATGCTGGAGTATCATGACAGAAGTTCACATGGTGACATATGGATCAAGATGATGAGGTGTATACCTTGGTATGGTTGTCTTGGTGACAGTTAGTCACTAAGGTGCTACATGATGGAGATGGAGCTTTATATATGTTGCAGAGATGTTTGCCTTATATGGAAGAGTCTACATCATGGTTGATGATGATCTTGGTGGATAGCTACCGGGATGGTGTGTTGTCGAGGACGACAACGATTTCAGGTGGAGGAGGATGTAAGGCTCTCATGACTCGGGCAGGCGCGCGACAGATGGGCGCTCCGTGCACGATGGGCGGACAGTGGAAACGGGCAGGCGCTCCGTGCACGACGAGCGGGCAACCTTACATCCGGCACTCATGCGACTCGGGCGCGGTCACCCGGCGAGCGGGCGCGGGTGCGGTCACCCGGCGAGCGGGCGCGGTTCAACAACAGACGGGCGCGGGCGCGGTCACCCGGCGAGCAGGCGCGGTTCAACAACAGGCGGGCGCGGACGCGGTCACCCGACGAGCGGGCGCGGGTGCGGTCACCCGGCGAGCGGGCGCGGTTCAACAACAGGCGGTGTCATGCCCCCAGCCCACGGTAGTCTTCCAACCGAGCCGGCGAGGTGCGGAACCACCGTGCACTTTCTTTTTAACAGTACTTATGCACATGGACTACGCCTACTTCACATTAACATACTTAGTTTGTGTTTCGCAACCAAGTAAAATGAATTAACCTTTATACTTAATGAAGCCCATACTCATTCATTATCCAATATGCAATTAACCAGAACAATAACAATTGCACACAAGTATAAAGGGAGGGGCAACTCCCGAACAAGTCTACCCGATAACAATATATTATGACAATCTTCAATAATACATCATACAAGTGTGCTTGGCAGAATCCAAGCCAACACTTAGAAATATTTACAATCAAGGCAAAGACAGCCTTTTACAACCATGTGCCAACCGTCCACGGTAGGAGGGTGCTCACCCGAGACACCAAGAACTCCTCCTCTCGGTTCTGCACAAAATCTCAACTCAAACCGTATCTCTGCACCTAAACTCGACCTCCGGTAAAAACTGCGCACTCCTTGGTAGAGCGCATGAGTTATGCGCACTCTACTTAGTTCTGCGCCTCCCTTTTACCCCTTCGCAGTTATGAGAGAGAGATGCGAATGCGTTGATGCCAAATGAGGCTCTGCGCCATCCAATATATATGCTAGCCTGCCATATGGTAAAGGGGTGTCAGCTTTAAAGCCGACCCCATAAAACTGTTTTACAAGCCCCTGCTTTATTCTTTTTGATGCAGGAGCATCAAGACCTTTTTCTCCATTTGTAAATATGGGGTGTGATAATATTAATTTGTAAATATGGGGTGTGATGATTTTTAATATTTTATTAATTAATTTGAATTAAATAGGAGAAGGTGAGGATTTATGTAAATATCTTTTTATTAATAAAAGGATATGAGGAAATTTAATAAATTGATGGATTTTAGGGATAAAAACCTATCCTTTAGGGATGTTGAGAGATTTAGGGGTTTGTTGAGGATTTTAAGGGATTGAGCATTTAATTAAATGATTTTTAAAATTGTATAAATAGGAGGGGTTTTAGAGAAAAATACATTGAGAATAGGAGAGGAGATTGAGAGTATGGTTTAAGTAGCAAGGCTGTAAGCCTTCAGAAATTGTAAAGGGCCATGGCATTGCAACATCTGGCCAGTAAAAAGTTGTAAGTCATTGTTTTGTTTCAGTATATATATTGGGTGATTGAGAAATTGTATATTTGTTCATAACATTGTTAAATTAATGATCGATGGGCTTGAAATCGCACTTGTTTATGTGAAAACTGTTATGCAAATCATCAAGGGTAAACGGTGTTAAAATCTCTGTTTGCAAAGGGCGCCATTCTAAGTAAAGATTTCTGTTGAAAGTCAATATAAAATTCAGATTGGTTAATATGAGGTACAGTGGAAATTGAAAATTGAATATAGTAGTGCGCAGAACTATGTTCTGAAACTCTGTCGGAATTCAATTGAAAATTGCTATGTTTCAAATAGCATTGGCATAGTTTTAACAGCGTGGTAAATGAGTGGCTTCAGCATATCCAATTGGAAAATCGATTTTTATGGAAAACGTTGAACTGGATATGAATATGTGTGAATGCGTTGGAATTGTGGTGTATATAGCATTGAATTCTAATTGCAAGAATGAATGCTGAACATGAGGGTTCTAAATTCAATGGAGGGGTTAATCCATAACGCAGACTCAATTGAATAGAAGAATTCGACTTCAGATTTGTGTTTCAGTTAAAATGAAGAAAACGTAATGCGTTTTTCAGTTACTGGTTAACTTAAAACGAATTTAATTATTGGGTTTCAGCTTTACCTGAAGAAATTGATTGAATGTTTTAAATTGAAGGACGCATGTTATTGCAGAGGTGGAAATCGATTTAATGGTTTAATTGAAGAACGCAGGTGTGGTGATTTGTATCTGTTGAAGGTTGCTGAAGTTCATTTCTAATATGCCAGAAGTCGTGAATTGAGAGAAAGGGTGCAGAAATCTGTGGTGACATTTCCAGCGTGGGTAAATTGTGCTTGACAGAGTTCCATAGCAAATACAGAAGACGAATTGGGAGCGTGAGAACCTGTGTTATTAATGGAATCTTAAATGAAATCGATCATCAGAATTCTGCTGGAGAGGAACAACGTTTTCTGCTGGAGTGGAAACAGCGTTTTAATGCAGAAATAACATGCCAGAAGCATGGACAAGACGCAGTTTGCCGGAGTATCAGAAGTGTTGAAGACGCAGTATTTGTAAAGAAGTTGTAAGATGCAGGTTTGTAAAGAATTGCGTGGGCCAGCGTAGAGCGCAGGTTTGAAATTGATCTATGGAGGCAAGTAACCAGAATCAAGAACGAAATGGTGAGTCGATTTTAATAATAAAATGAGAAATGATTGAGATTAAAAGGCGCTGAAGAATTGTGGAAAGTCAAATTTGGCAATTTCATTGAAGTGCAGCAGTTGCGAAAGATTAACAGTAATCCTAAAGGGGTATGATAGAGACAGCCTTTTAATGGACATCGTGTTTAACACAGGTATGGTTTATCTTGATGGGATATCAATGGTCTTTTGAAATAAGAAAACTCTTATAAATTGACTGGTTTAATTGTTGTGGAAGTTTTATATGAAGATTTGAGTTGGGCTTCATCATAGAACCTTGTATGAGTTTCAAAGCAAATAGAGAAATTATGATGACATGTTATTAATTCCCGCTTATTAGAATATGGGTTTTGAGAACATATGTGCAAAGTGTTGCTTGCCAAATATTGAGGATTTTGATTTGGGGAAAAAGCTGTGAATTAAGTTGATATGCAACAGATGTTTAAGATCATGGTATTTGCAGGTCTAGCCCTGCATCAATTTTGGTATCAGAGCCGGAATGCTCTGTTGAAATGTTTATTTTCTGAATAATGACAAGAAGGTTTTGTTGAATTGAAATGTATTCTTGACTCCAGCATTTGAGTTTGGAAAAGTCGATTTCACTGTTTGAAAGAGGGCGTTACTGTATGTGATTGCCGAGAATTTTGTTTGGAATGTTTTTTTTTACCGTCTCTGAAATTGAAATGCGCTGTCACTAAAAGCAATGATGTTCATTAATTTGAGTGGAACATATGAAGTGTTAATGAAATGGAAAGTCGATATGTTAAGGATCGATTCCAATTCCAGTGGGATAATGGATTTGAGCGCATCTTCTTTGTAATCAGTGAAAAGAAATGAAGGCGTATCATAGCACATTGAAACAGTTGTTGGTGTGAGACCATTATACAGAATTTGGTTTTTTTTCCCATTTATTATTAATATAAATCTCTGTTAAAGAATTGTTGTTGGAGTAGATTTGTCATATGAATTGAATCGAATGAGAATTTTAAGGGAATCGATGCCTGTAGAATCGATTCATAACAGAGATGATTCTGCAAAAAGAAGCATGGTATAATCGAATAGAATTCGAATTGGTAAGGGGAAAATAAAAACGTGGGTCTAAATGGTTGAATAGCGTTCAAGATTGAATAACCATTTCTGTTGAGTCATGATAAAACGCAGGTTTTGATTTACTATTCTGAAGATGAATGTATGATTGCATGGAGCGTCCAAGAAATTAGAAACACAATTGAGAATTCATTCCAGAATTCCGAGCAGTGAGAAGGGATTGAAGACAGAATTTTGCAGAGGAAGCATAAAGATTTGCTGGACAGAACTGCAGGAGTGATGAGATTGAAGTACAGGTAAACAAGATCAGACTGAGATCTTGAAGGTAAGGTGATCTGGGTTTATTTGAATTTGAAGATTGTAGTCTTTGCATTAAAGCAGAAGTATTTTTGCAGCTCCCAAAAGGAAAATCCATAGAAGACATGTTTAAAATTGCTAACAGAAAACTGGTGAAAGCATAGGTGAGGCAGAACCTTGAGGAAATCCAATAGAGATTGGATAAGGAAGACAGTTGTGAACAGGCAGATGAGTTGAAGCCAGGAAGAGCAAAGAAAAGTGCTCAAAGGAGGATCTGGAGATAGAGAACCAATTGGTTGCCAAAAGACCGAGTGAGGAGGGCTTGGTGAGGTAAGTGGCGGCAAGATAGGACTTGCTGCTAAAGAGGCTTTAGTACAACTCATAGTAAAGTGAGTGAGGAACTCATAGAGATGGAAAGGATGATGACTAGTGACAGTCGTCACAAAGGTTCTGAAATAAACCACAGCAGAGGACAAAAGGAGAAGGATGCCAAGGCAATTGGCATACAGAGAAAGTTAAGCAAAGAGGAATATGAGAGGGAGAAGGCTGAGATAGCAGTTCAGCTTGAGGTATTAATGGAGATGTTGCAAAGAAATGAGGAAGACCAGAAGCGTGGTTATGTCATGAGAAAGAAGTTGAGATGGCAGAGACTACAAGAGAAGTGGAATCATCAGGTAAATATGCAGTTGATAAAGGAACTAAGGGAACTTGAACAGGTTATTGATGCCAGACAGAGGATAGAGAAGCTCGAAACAGTTGAGCTACAACAAAAGGAAGATGCTGAGGAAGATGTTGAAGTTTCGATATGTTACCCAGAGAGTGGACCATTACTTTTTGAAAGTGATGAAGAGCTAGAGGAGTTGAATCATATGAATGATTCGAAGCAGTCGAAAGATTTGATGACTGAAGCTTTAAACAAGACCGTAAGGTCTTGTGATTTTAAAACTAATGATTTGTGTGTGATTGCAGGTTTGGAAGAAGAAGAACATCTACTGAAGGATGTTAAGGAAGATTTAGCAGAAGAAAGACCATGTGAGGAAATGGAAGATCATGTAAAATTTCCAAAGTCCACTCCAAGTAAAATCATTGAGTTATACAGAGAAATGGACTTTCAAAGGAGGAAATTGGAAGAACAGAGGATGAATGTCCAGGATAGATTGCTGATGAAGGATGACAAAGCAGTTGTCATAAATGATAATCAAGATGAAATTGCAGGTGACGAGCAAAGGAATGTTGCAGAGGGAAAGGAAGTTTGGGAGGCCGCAACATTCATATTAACAGCTAGAGCAACATGTGAGGCAACATTTACAGTAGCAGCATCAGAAAAGGTGATCAAAACAAGTGAGGAGCAAGCAAGAACGAGAATTTAGCAATCAAGGGATGGAAACAATCAGCGGACAGAGGACATACTGGACAAAGAAATTGAGTTGATAAGGAGGTTAATGATAAAAACATCCCAGAGAAAGACAGCCGAAAGAAAGAAAAGGAGCGACAACAAGAGAATGACAGTGAAAGATTGCAAGAGCAGAGCAAGTGGAGCACTACAGCACAAAATATGGAAACCTGGAAGACAACAGCAGATGACAACAGCCGTGAAGCAATCGACAAGCACGGAAGAATTACAAAATAAAATTTGGGATCCAGGAGGAGATATCCAGACTTATGACCAGGTGGTCATGAATTTTCTTACACGGGGAGTCTGATGCAGGAGCATCAAGACCTTTTTCTCCATTTGTAAATATGGGATGTGATAATATTAATTTGTAAATATGGGGTGTGATGATTTTTAATATTTTATTAATTAATTTGAATTAAATAGGAGAAGGTGAGGATTTATGTAAATATCTTTTTATTAATAAAAGGATATGAGGAAATTTAATAAATTGAAGGATTTTAGGGATAAAAACCTATCCTTTAGGGATGTTGAGAGATTTAGGGGTTTGTTGAGGATTTTAAGGGATTGAGCATTTAATTAAATGATTTTTAAAATTGTATAAATAGGAGGGTTTTTTAGAGAAAAATACATTGAGAATAGGAGAGGAGATTGAGAGTATGGTTTAAGTAGCAAGGCTGTAAGCCTTCAGAAATTGTAAAGGGCCATGGCATTGCAACATCTGGCCAGTAAAAAGTTGTAAGTCATTGTTTTGTTTCAGTATATATATTGGGTGATTGAGAAATTGTATATTTGTTCATAACATTGTTAAATTAATGATCGATGGGCTTGAAATCGCACTTGTTTATGTGAAAACTGTTATGCAAATCATCAAGGGTAAACGGTGTTAAAATCTCTGTTTGTAAAGGGCGCCATTCTAAGTAAAGATTTCTGTTGAAAGTCGATATAAAATTCAGATTGGTTAATATGAGGTACAGTGGAAATTGAAAATTGAATATAGTAGTGCGCAGAACTATGTTTTGAAACTTTGTCGGAATTCAATTGAAAATTGCTATGTTTCAAATAGCATTGGCATAGTTTTAACATCGTGGTAAATGAGTGGCTTCAACATATCCAATTGGAAAATCGATTTTTATGGAAAACGTTGAACTGGATATGAATATGTGTGAATGCGTTGGAATTGTGGTGTATACAACATTGAATTCTAATTGCAAGAATGAATGCTGAACATGAGGGTTCTAAATTCAATGGAGGGGTTAATCCATAACGCAGACTCAATTGAATAGAAGAATTCGACTTCAGATTTGTGTTTCAGTTAAAATGAAGAAAACGTAATGTGTTTTTCAGTTACTGGTTAACTTAAAACGAATTTAATTATTGGGTTTCAGCTTTACCTGAAGAAATTGATTGAATGTTTTAAATTGAAGGACGCATGTTATTGCAGAGGTGGAAATCGATTTAATGGTTTAATTGAAGAACACAGGTGTGGTGATTTGTATCTGTTGAAGGTTGCTGAAGTTCATTTCTAATATGCCAGAAGTCGTGAATTGAGAGAAAGGGTGCAGAAATCTGTGGTGACATTTCCAGCGTGGGTAAATTGTGCTTGACAGAGTTCCACAGCAAATACAGAAGACGAATTGGGAGCGTGAGAACTTGTGTTATTAATGGAATCTTAAATGAAATCGATCATCAGAATTCTGCTGGAGAGGAACAACGTTTTCTGCTGGAGTGGAAACAGCATTTTAATGCAGAAATAACATGCCAGAAGCATGGACAAGACGCAGTTTGCCGGAGTATCAGAAGTGTTGAAGACGCAGTATTTGTAAAGAAGTTGTAAGATGCAGGTTTGTAAAGAATTGCGTGGGCCAGCGTAGAGCGCAGGTTTGAAATTGATCTATGGAGGCAAGTAACCAGAATCAAGAACGAAATGGTGAGTCGATTTTAATAATAAAATGAGAAATGATTGAGATTAAAAGGCGCTGAAGAATTGTGGAAAGTCAAATCTGGCAATTTCATTGAAGTGCAGCAGTTGCGAAAGATTAACAGTAATCCTAAAGGGGTATGATAGAGACAGCCTTTTAATGGACATCGTGTTTAACACAGGTATGGTTTATCTTGATGGGATATCAATGGTCTTTTGAAATAAGAAAACTCTTATAAATTGACTAGTTTAATTGCTGTGGAAGTTTTATATGAAGATTTGAGTTGGGCTTCATCATAGAACCTTGTATGAGTTTCAAAGAAAATAGAGAAATTATGATGACATGTTATTAATTCCCGCTTATTAGAATATGGGTTTTGAGAACATATGTGCAAAGTGTTGCTTGCCAAATATTGAGGATTTTGATTTGGGGAAAAAGCTGTGAATTAAGTTGATATGCAACAGATGTTTAAGATCATGGTATTTGCAGGTCTAGCCCTGCATCACTTTTGCAAGTCGGCCTTTGCCCATATGCAAAGCCCTTCCTACGCCAAGTATAAAGCTTCGGCCTCTTTCTCATTTCGCATTATTTTCATTAAGTGTTCGTCGCGCTTAGTTCAATCGTCGCATATGTAACATGCTTTCGTCACATATGTGGCTCGGCCCGCCGTCGCACATGACTTGCCCGTCGTCGCACCACGCCCGCTCGCCGGTGACCGCACCCGCGCCTGCTCGCGGGTGACCGCGCCCGCGCCCGCCTGTTGTTGAACCGCGCCCGCTCGCCGGGTGACCGCACCCGTGCCCGCTCGCCGGGTGACCGCGTCTGCGCCCGCCTGTTGTTGAACCGCGCCCGCTCGCCGGGTGACCGCGCCTGAGTCGCATGAGTGCCGGATGTAAGGTTGCCTGCTCGTCGTGCATGGAGCGCCTGCCTGTTTCCACTGTCCGCCCATCGTGCACGGAGCGCCCATCTGTCGTGCGCCTGCCCGAGTCATGAGGGCCTTACATCCTCCTCCACCTGAAATCGTTGTCGTCCTCGACAACCCACCATCCCGGTAGCTATCCACCAAGATCATCATCAACCATGATGTAGACTCCTCCATATAAGGCAAACATCTCTGCAACATATATAAAGCTCCATCTCCATCATGTAGCACCTTAGTGACTAATTGTCACTAAGACAACCATACCAAGGTATACACCTCATCATCTTGATCCATATGTCACCATGTGAACTTCTGTCATGATACTCCAGCATAATGTCAACACATCTCTGTACACTTCGCGACCCCATGTCTGAACTAGTTGGGTAGCTAATCCAACCATCACGCCCAATCCATGAGAGTGAACATCATCATGTCCTCACCAACTGCTTCTCAAACATCAGTCACATCCTTGACTCATCAAGAATCTACAAACCATGCTCAGGTCCATGGAAACTCCATCCATCTGCAACATGTCATGATGCTTGATGCCAAGCCATCCCTGCATTATCAATCATACCTGCTCAACATTTTTAAGGGCTCACTACCATGAGCAGCTAACAATGAGGCCCATCTTCTATGTCATCTAAGAAGATGTAGAGGGAGTAGAGCCTAAAGGCTCTCCCTCACTGATCAGCTCAATCCATCTATCAGGATCCTCAACCTCCATCCTTTGTAGATATGCCTCCCGATCTTCCTTCTGGATATTCGGCCTCACATATACCTCATCAATATCATCATCATCGTCCTCCACTAACTCTAGCCTTCTTGATAAGTCCAAGATGCTATCTGAAAGTGATCTAATGACCAATGACTGCTCCAAAAGCTTTGCCTCAACAGTGGACAACCGCTTGTTCACCTTTTCCATACCCTCCATTTGCATTCCTCCTAACTTATGATCAGGTTTTGTCACACCAATGCTTGGAACACCAATGGGTACATCTTCCCTTCCATCATAAATGAAGAGTTTCCTCAAATGTGGTACAATCATAGCCTCAAATTGTTTCATGAATTCCATCCCCAATACAACTTCATAGTCATCAATCCGCACTATAGTGAAGTCCACCTTCCCGGTCCATTCACCAAGTGTAGTGTCCACTTTTTCAGCTATACCAAGAATTCCCATAGGAGGAGAATTCACTGTCTTCATTTGTGCCTTCACCGGTACAAATTTCAGCCCAATCCTTCTTGCAGTATCTTCACTCATGAAGTTGTGTGAAGCCCCACTATCCACCATAGTGAGTACATCAGCACCTCCAACCTTCATTTGAACATACTCCAACCTGTTCCTTTCTGGGTCTCTTCTCTCACAATCCTCATCAATCACTGTCTTTGAAGTAGCACTCGGGCTTCCTTCACTTGTAACTCCATTGTGAAGATCATCAGTAGAAGAGACTTCTACTATATGTACTTGTGTTCGTGAGGTCCCTTCCTCACTTTCTTCTTTTTGCTTTTCCTTAGATTCAATTTCTCCCTTTAAGACCTTGAGATGTCTTTCAAGGGCTAAACACTCCTTCTTTTTTTGATTCAAAGCATGTCTTATCTCTAGTCCCTTGAGCTCTGCTTCGAGTAAGGTCCCTTCTTTTGCAAGTCGAAGGGCCTCACCCTCATTCTGGTCCGAAGTCCACTTTTCTATCAAGGCACGAAGAGCACTTCTTGTTTCAGACAACCTTTTGCCACAATCTGCAAATCCTTGTTTTACTTTCCTTGACTCTTCAAGTAGGTCTTCTTCAAATTCTTCAAAGGTAGCATAACCCAATTTCTCCAAGATAGACATCTTCACCAAGTCACCTGCAAATAGAACCAACCCTTGTTCCACCTCGTGTGAAACGGTTTCCTTCACCTGCAAGAACTTGTCAAGAGCAACCCTGCTCAATAGCTCTTAGACCACTTGTCAAATGCTTCAACACCTGAACCTGTTCACGAGCTCTGATACCCCCTTCACTTCGGTGAAGGTGTGTAGCAGCTACAACCTTCAACACTCGGATCAACTGCTCCGATACCACCTGTCACGCCCCCAGCCCACGGTAGTCTTCCAACCGAGCCGGCGAGGTGCGGCACCACCGTGCACTTTCTTTTTAACAGTACTTATGCACATGGACTACGCCTACTTCACATTAACATACTTAGTTTGTGTTTCGCAACCAAGTAAAATGAATTAACCTTTATACTTAATGAAGCCCATACTCATTCATTATCCAATATGCAATTAACCAGAACAATAACAATTGCACACAAGTATAAAGGGAGGGGCAACTCCCGAACAAGTCTGCCCGATAACAATATATTATGACAATCTTCAATAATATATCATACAAGTGTGCTTGGCAGAATCCAAGCCAACACTTAGAAATATTTACAATCAAGGCAAAGACAGCCTTTTACAACCATGTGCCAACCGTCCACGGTAGGAGGGTGCTCACCCGAGACACCAAGAACTCCTCCTCTCGGTTCTGCACAAAATCTCAACTCAAACCGTATCTCTGCACCTAAACTCGACCTCCGGTAAAGACTGCGCACTCCTTGGTAGAGCGCATGAGTTATGCGCACTCTACTTAGTTCTGCGCCTTCCTTTTACCCCTTCGCAGTTATGAGAGAGAGATGCGAATGCGTTGATGCCAAATGAGGCTCTGCGCCATCCAATATATACGCTAGCCTGCCATATGGTAAAGGGGTGTCAACCTTTAAAGCCGACCCCATAAAACTGTTTTACAAGCCCCTGCTTTATTCTTTTGCAAGTCGGCCTTTGCCCATATGCAAAGCCCTTCCTACGCCAAGTATAAAGCTTCGGCCTCTTTCTCATTTCACATTATTTTCACTAAGTGCTCGTCGCACTTAGTTCAATCGTCGCATATGTAACATGCTTTCGTCGCATATGTGGCTCGGCCCGCCGTCGCACTACGCCCGCTCGCCGGGTGACCGCACCCGCGCCCACTCGCCGGGTGACCGCGCCCGCACCCGCCTGTTGTTGAACCGCGCCCGCTCGCCGGGTGACCGCACCCGCGCCCGCTCGCCGGGTGACCGCGTCCGCGCCCGCCTGTTGTTGAACCGCGCCTGCTCGCCGGGTGACCGCACCTGCGCCCACTCGCCGGGTGACTGCGCCCGCGCCCGTCTGTTGTTGAACCGCGCCCGCTCGCCGGGTGACCGCGCCCGGGTCGCATGAGTGCCGGATGTAAGGTTGCCCACTCGCCGGGTGACCGCGCCCGAGTCGCATGAGTGCCGGATGTAAGGTTGCCCGCTCGTCGTGCACGGAGCGCCTGCCCGTTTCCACTGTTCGCCCATCGTACACGGAGCGCCCATCTGTCGCGCGCCTGCGACGACGGGCGAGTCATGTGCGACGGCGGGCCGAGCCACATATGCGACGAAAGCATGTTACATATGCGATGATCAAACTAAGTGCGACGAACACTTTGTGAAAATAATGCGAAATGAGAAAGAGGCCGAAGCTTTATACTTGGCGTAGGAAGGGCTTTGCATATGGGCAAAGGCCGACTTGCAAAAGAATAAAGCAGGGGCTTGTAAAACAGTTTTATGGGGTCGGTTTTAAAGCTGACACCCCTTTACCATATGGCAGGCTAGCGTATATATTGGATGGCGCAGAGCCTCATTTGGCATCAACGCATTCGCATCTCTCTCTCATAACTGCGAAGGGGTAAAAGGGAGGCGCAGAACTAAGTAGAGTGCGCATAACTCATGCGCTCTACCAAGGAGTGCGCAGTTTTTACCGGAGGTCGAGTTTAGGTGCAGAGATACGGTTTGAGTTGGGATTTTGTGCAGAACCGAGAGGAGGAGTTCTTGGTGTCTCGGGTGAGCACCCTCCTACCGTGGACGGTTGGCACATGGTTGTAAAAGGCTGTCTTTGCCTTGATTGTAAATACTTCTAAGTGTTGGCTTGGATTCTGCCAAGCACACTTGTATGATGTATTATTGAAGATTGTCATAATATATTGTTATCGGGCAGACTTGTTCGGGAGTTGCCCCTCCCTTTATACTTGTGTGCAATTGTTATTGTTCTGGTTAATTGCATATTGGATAATGAATGAGTATGGGCTTCATTAAGTATAAAGGTTAATTCATTTTACTTGGTTGCGAAACACAAACTAAGTATGTTAATGTGAAATAGGCGTAGATGTGCATAAGTACTGTTAAAAAGAAAGTGCACGGTGGTGCCGCACCTCGCCGGCTCGGTTGGAAGACTACCGTGGGCTGGGCGCGTGACAAGTTTCCTCTTAAATAATTGGTAGTAAGAACCAATAAAAAAAATTACGTTTTGCTTTATGAAATGAATAGTTGTAAATGAATGGTGCGTATCAAAAATGTGTGAGAGGGATTCAGGCTGGATTCTTGCATAATCAAGGTGATAATATAACATTTTTGATAATATAACATTTTACAAATGATATTTTTTTAAAAATTTGGTAAGACCATATTTTCATCTCGAGCGAGAATTGAAATTGAATTAGTAATTTCATATGAAAAAATATCTTAACACAACGTTTAATCATCATCTATCCAAACCCGTGAACACAAATAAACAGATTATTTAATCTCATTAAATAAATAAATAACAAAAACATCCCTGCTGAATTCAGTAATAAACACGAAAAGGACGAGTTGCCGCTTCACTGTAGTGTAATGAATATTAAATTTTCAGCAACAGCGCAATAATAAATTCATGAACACAAAAACTACGCACCTCGAAGGGCGGAAGCGACGCGTGTCCGGCCAGATTAACAACCGATTACCCCATGACGGCCCTATAGAGCGGCTCGGCCGTGTTATAAGCAGCAAGCAGAGCCAATCCATAGTTATAATAGCGGTATTGCAAGCAAAATCTCTTGACGGACAAAACCTTGACAACGTTCTGGATGAGATAAATCCTGTAACAAAGTAAACACCAGAGAACCAAATTCGATACAGAAACCACGAGCGTTTCAGTGGCGCAGGGCGTGTAAGCGCCGAGGGTACTTTGAGCGAGGGTTGTCCAGGCGCCGTTCGCCTCGGGCCTGCAGTACCAGTCCAGGAGAGAGTTTCCGGAAGCCATTGTTAGGATACACAAGCTCGTAACAATTTCCACTATATCAGAAATCCGGGCATCCTTAAGTCGATTGCAAATTCGGGAATCGGACGGACATAGGCGCGGTCAATTTTTTGAGCGTGCCTTGTCCGTCCGATTCCCGGAATTTGCGATCGACTTAAGCTCATGGCAAAAATCTTGAAGAATTTAAAAAGTTTTAAAGGAGGTATGGTTGAACACGTGTACTAGGGCCGGCGGTTGAGCCGGGCGGACGAACTTGCCCTAGACAACCATTTCCACCCAAGTGGAAGAATGCGGCTTTCGTTTTCGTGATGCCTTTTCAAAGTTAAATACTCTTAAACCCTCGCCCCATGGAGTACATACGTCATTTTTCAATGGCGCCGCCCCTGATCGGAAAAAAGTAGGTCGTTTCTGCTACCGTCACACGTCCGCAGTGTAGACTAGATTTACGTGGACCACGATAAATCAAAGCGCTGAGACCAAATTCGCAATTTTAAATTTCATGATGTTATTTTCGATCTGAAGTTGTTTGTTAGTTTCTCACTCACACACGTTATGATTTTTTCGTTCTTAAATTAACTGTTAAAAAATTATATATGCTTTTATTGTTTTTAATACATAGTTTTATTGAATAAGGGTTACTGTTTTTTTATATATAGTTTTATTGAACACAAGTTACATTTTATAGTGTTATTGAATGCTAATTATTTTGTTAATTATAATTATGAGTTGCTAATTTTATTTGTTAAAATATAAGTTCATCTATGATTAAATGAATTAAATTAAATATAAATAAATTGAATTATTTTTAAAAAATAATAAATTTTAATATATAATGCTCAACTATATAAATTTTGTATTTTTTTAAGTCAAATCCAAATAATATGAGTTTAAACAAAAACCAATTGCAATATCTAGAAGTATTATATATTAAAAAAAGAAAAAAAGGAAAAATAGGTAAACCTGAATGTAATAATTTAAAAAGGACAGTGATTTTTTTATGTAACAATTTAAAAATAACTTTTTATGTAATAATTTAAAGAAGACAAAGTGGACTTTTTATGTTGATTTTTTATTTGTTATTTTTTTTATTAGATGAAAACTTATTCCAATAATTAATAATTTAAATGTTATATTAAAAGTTTTAATAAAACAAACTCAATTTTAAATTTATCTATATTTTCTAAAACCTGAAAAGAGTTCATTGTCATCAAAAACATTGGTTTTGAATTGTGTGACATTTTAACAATAGGAATGAAATATGTTACCCTATATAAAATACATTATTTAACTTAATAACAAATTATTATTATTAAACAATAATATTTAAAAGAATGTATGATATTAAATAACTTAAAACAAATGGATCATTATTAAACAATAATATTTTAAAAAATGTATCACATTAAATAACTTTAAATATTATATATTCTATGATCCCATGGAGAAACAATAAAAACTATTATTTAAATTCATAATATCTTGGTCATTAATTAATAATAATATAATAAAAAAACTTAAATATTATTATTTCATGTTTTTTTTTTCTTCTGAAGTATAAATTAAAAATTATTATTTAAATTTATAATATCTGGGTCATTAGTTAATAATAATATTATAAAAGAACTTAAATATTATTATTTCATGATTTTTCTGAAGTATAAACAAGTTGTCTATAATTGTAACTTTTTGAAAAGTTTTATGGTTTATTTAATTGGGATAAAATTAACAAAAACAATAAAAAAAATATTTTGTTCATAAAACAATTTTTTGTTTTATCTTTTTGCTTTTTAAAAATTATAATAATTTTTTTTTAAATAATTTAAAATTTATTAAGTAATTATTTTATTTTATTTTTATTTTAAGTGAAATTATATATATTTTTAAATAAAAAATATAATTTTATTTATTTATACATTTAAATTTACTTCTTTATAAATTATATTTACTTTTAATTTTACTATATCAATTTATAATTTATATTTAAAAAAAATGAATTGAAATATTTAATCTTATAAATTAAATTAAATATTTTTTGATGAAAAATAATTTTATAAAATGTTTAAACCATAAACAAATCATTTTCATAATACCCCAATTAAAACAAATTTAAAAACCAGTTAGCATATAATAAATTTGAAACATAATATTTATAATATGAAAATGGAGAATGACTACACATGCTTGACCCCTCAATTCCACGACTTAGTACTCCATTAGTTTTGAAATTTTCAAAGTCTAAAACCTATTTTGAAAAAGAATTTAATTTTGAATTTAGATATAACAGACCTTTAGAACCCTCTCACCTGCGCTTTTGCTTTCGAGTTGGATTTAAGTTTCTTCAATAAATCAATTTGGATAAAGGGAAAAAAATATAGTTTTTAATCAATAAATTAATATGCAACTCTAATCAAAATCCAATTTAATAGTTCATTAACTTAATGCTTTTACTCCAACCCAAAATTTCGATTTTACTTATTATGTCATTTCAATTTCAATAAATTAATATGCAAAACCAATGACAACCATGGCAAATTGCCTCAAATATAGAAGGTGCCAGCCATTTAAAACTGATCGGATCAATAATCCTACTGGTGCATTCTTATTTTTTTAATAGTTTTGAGAGTAGCAATGCGTTGCGGAAATTATTATGAAATTTGAAACCATAATTAATTAATGTTATAAATGTATAATATTATTTTTTAGGAAATTTATAAAAATATGACGAATTTAATACTCAAATTACATATAAATAAATTAAATTATTTTTTAAAAATAATAAATTTTAATATATAATGTTCAATTAGCTTCATATACTCATATTTATTGGATGTCTATTGTCAAATAACACGAAATGAAATAATATTTTAAGGTTTACGAGACTAAAAATAGTGTATGAGACTATTAGTTCATTGTTTTTTGTTTTTTGCAATTCAATCTTTTTGTGATTCAAATTGATGATGAGTTGACCCAACCTTCCAACAATCCTCTCGCTAAAAAGACAATGCCCAAAAATTGATGCTAATATGTTCTCAAACTTTCTCTGATGTCTTTGAATGCATCACATTCCAAAATGAAATGTTTTTCCGATTCCACAGCCTCATATGTGCAAAATGTACACACCCGTTCTTCCCAAGCTTCTTTAGGCCTTTTCCACCATCCTGTTTCACAACTTGAGCAGTAAGAACGTTTGTCTTCCACGAAATGCTAACTCCAATGAACTCTTTTTGTAGTAGGTCATACATAAGGTTGAATTCCTCAATGTAATATTTCTTCTTTCTACCTAACTCTTTTCCCCATACCTTTTTACGAAACTTCTCCATAACAAAATCCTTTAGCTCCTTGCAGACAACGAAGTTGATGTGAGTTGGTCCTTAATTGAGCAATAAGAACGTTTGTCCTCCACGAAATGCTAGCACCAATGAACTCTTTTTGTTGTAGATCATACGTAAGGTTGAATTCCTCAATGTAATATTTCTTCTTGTTGGAAATAATACTGGGGGGCTGGGGTGAATCAGTATTATCAGATCAATAATTTAATTTTCAAAACTGATTTGTATATGCTACTTCAGCTCAGTGAACTAGCGTGTATACACAACTATACTTAATGAAACCAACGTATATGCAGAGATCTTTTGATTTACCCAAATTATCATGTAGTGAACTTTAATCAGTATATCAGGAATTCATTAGACAATGCACTAAAAGCAAAATAAAGCATCACACATAAGCAACACACATAAACACCAAGATATAAGGTGGAAACCCAATGTGAGTGAAAACCACATGCTGCAATCATCTATGTCTTCTTTTAATAATAAGAAAATTCTGTTTACAATTTTTGTTCGCGGTTCTTTCTTTCTCCATATTTTGGGATTTAATGGAGTTTGCTCTTTTTGAGATATTTGCCGAAATTTACTCCCGCATTTAGATTCTTCATGGCAAAAGTTGTCACATATTGAGCATTCTATTTCATTTTCAAGAAGAGAAAAGTTATTATAGGAACTTTTATTGATCCCTGTCACATTCCTTTGATTTCGTGCTTCTCTAGTCATGATGGTTTTGTAAGCAACACATTGAGCAGCATTGTGTCCAAATTATGAAATGAGAAACGTTGACCATTAAATAAGTTCTTGTGATTATCGAATCTACTGACCTAGTGATTGTAGTTTCTATTGATATTTGTATTTGAAGCAAATTGAGTATGATTTACCTATGGTTGATTGTGGCTTTTGTTCATCTTTGAAGTAAATTGAGCCTGATTTACCCGGTGATCTACTTTATGCCTTTGCTGACGATTGTCAAACTATTCATTGCTCTTTGCTGCATCAATATAGCTTTTAGTGGAGGTTAACGGCTTCTGTGATTGAGATGTTTCTTCAGTATATCCAAGACCTGTCTTTATCAGAGGAGAATGCTGCATATTGATAATTTCATTTAAGGTTTCTGATCCTTTAGCAAATCTAAGATTGAGAGCTTTTGTTTTCTCAAGATCCTTTCTTAGACCCACAAATTCACATTCTAGTTTTTCATTGTGTTTTTCTCTTTCAGCAAGTTGGTATGTCAAGGTATCTATAATCATATTCTTTTCTTCTAAACATATTTTGAGTTTAGAGATTTCTTCATAAAGGTCATCTTCATCTAAAGCATCCAAAAAGTCATCATCTTCATAAGCCATCAGAAGTCTATTGTCATTATTATTTTCATCTTCATCACTATTTGATAGACCATCGCTATCTTCATGAGTATAGTAACTCTTTTTTCTTACACTTTGTTTTCTATTCCATTTTGCAGATTCCTTCCCTTTATCATATTTATCTTTATGAGGACATTTGGCAGCATAATGACTGAATCTACCACATGTAAAACATTTGAAAGGTAGTCTACCTCTGAATCTTCCGGAACCCCGTTGAAGCTTCTTGACAAAGTTTACTTCCTCTTCTTCTTCTGAAATATGTCCTGATTCATTGAGTTCTTCTTTTCATTTTGCTGAAGCTTTAAATGCAGCTTCTCTCATATCTGACGGACCTCCTTTTCTCATCTCAAAGGCAGTTAAGATTCCGTGAAGCTGTGTCATAGTAATAGTCTGTAGATCCTACTTTTCTTCTATGGCAGATACTTTTGATTCAAATTTAGCAGATAAGGATCTCAAAACTTTTTCAACTAAGGTAACTTCATTTATCTCTTCACCCAGATTATTCATGCAATTAACAACCTCATCTATATGTAAGAAGTAACTAGCTATATTCTCATCATTATGCATCTTGAGAGTTTCATATTGAATTCTGAGAGCTTGCGGTTTAGCACGTTTTACTTGAGAGTCTCCTTCATAGCTTAGAACGATTTTGTCCCATATTTCTTTGGCTGATTTGAGCTGCATAACTTTGAAAAACTCTGATTGTGACAGACTTCCTAATAATGTATTGACAGCCTTGGCATTGGTTTCATATTGCTTTTTGCCTGCCGTATATGTAGGAATTGCTCATGGAAATGTATATCCCCCTTCCACGATTTCCCAGACATCTGTTCCAAGAGATTGAAGATAGGTTGTGGTTCTTACCTTCCAATAAACGAAGTTGCTCCCATCAAAGATTGGCAGTCTGATGGATCCCCCGCTTTCTTGATTACTCATGATGATGGATCTACCTTCAAGCGATCAAGCTTCTTCTGAAGGACCTACTCTGATACAATTTGTTGGAAATAATACTCAGAGGGGGGGGGGGGGTGAATTAGTATTATCAGCTCAATAATTTAATTTCCAAAACTGATTTGTATATGCTACTTCAGCTCAGTGAACTAGTGTGTATACGCAACTATACTTAATGAAACCAGCGTATATACAGAGATCTTTTGATTTACCCAAATTATCATGTAGTGAACTTTAATCAGTATATCAGGAATTCATTAGATAGTGCATTAAAAGCAGAATAAAACATCACACATAAGCAACACACTTAAACACCAAGATATAAGGTGGAAACCCAATGTGGGTGAAAACCACTTGTTGCAATCTTATTTGTCTTCTTTTAATAATAAGAAAATTCTGTTTACAATTTTTGTATTAGTGCAGCCTTAGACCAGTACGCAGGCTTCTACCTGCAGAAGGCTACAACCTTCTCTCATTCTCCAGCTTCTACTGGAAGGGAGCTACAACCCCTTAGCTCTTGTACTAACTGATATGTTTACTAGTACATAGGTGCCAGCCTTTAGAAGGCTACAACCTTCTCCTTTCTTCTAGGGACCACGTTTCATAAATTTTCAGACTGGATCCATCAACAACATCATTCAATCATCAAATATATCTGCATAAACCAATCTCCTATTGAACCAACCACAACCAAATCAATCAATCACTTTGACAACCCATCAATCTGATCTTTCAAAATGCTGTCACCAGAATACAGTGACCAGAGCCCAAGCCAAAACCCAAAACACTGCAACAACAAACAACAACAACTAAAACATAGATTATAAGGTATATGCTACTTTCATGTGCCGAACCTACGCGCTTTCCTCAAAGCCAACTAGCGTATACATCTGCAAATATTAATTCATAATTTTGCAGTTATACAAGCCCCAAGAGTTAGCTCAATCGATCAAATCAAGTGTCTCGCCAATGGGAGGTCACAGGGTCGAATCCCGAAAGCTCTTGGGGATAGGTCAGTAAATAGGCCGAGGGGTGTTCATGCCCTTCGGGTGGCGTCCACTCAGTGTTTAAAACCCTGGACGTAGCGGCTACCCACTGACCCAGATATCCGTGAACCAGTAAGTGAAAAAAAATAAAATTTGCAGCTATACCAGACTTCAATTATACCTAGATCATATCATTTATAGAATAGTATATGCGTTAGTATTCAGATCTAGAATATTCATGAGCAAAAACACATAATGGTAGTTCATTTTACGCCTTAAGATCCCGATCCATCATTAGATCTTATCCTCAAATGTCCGCAGTGTAGACTAGATTTACGTGGACCACGATAAATCAAAGCGCTGAGACCAAATTCGCAATTTTAAATTTCATGATGTTATTTTCGATCTGAAGTTGTTTGTTAGTTTCTCACTCACACACGTTATGATTTTTTCGTTCTTAAATTAACTGTTAAAAAATTATATATGCTTTTATTGTTTTTTAATACATAATTTTATTGAATAAGGGTTACTGTTTTTTATATATAGTTTTATTGAACACAGGTTACATTTTATAGTGTTATTGAACAATAATTATTTTGTTAGTTTTAATTATGCGTTGCTAATTTTATTTGTTAAAATATGAATTCATCTATGATTAAATAAATTAAAATAGATATAAATAAATTGAATTATTTTAAAAAAATAATAAATTTTAATATATAATGTTCAACTCTATAAATTTTGTATTTTTTTAGTCAAATCCAAATAATACGAGTTTAAACAAAAACCAATTGCAATATCTAGAAGTATTATATATTAAAAAAAGAAAAGAAGGAAAAATAGGTAAAACTAAATGTGATAATTTAAAAAGGACAGTGATTTTTTTATGTAACAATTTAAAAATAACAAAATTAACTTTTTTATGTAATAATTTAAAGAAGACAAAGTGGACTTTTTATGTTGATTTTTTATTTGTTATTTTTTTTATTAGATGAAAACTTATTCCAATAATTAATAATTTAAATGTTATATTAAAAGTTTTAATAAAACAAACTCAATTTTTAATTTATCTATATTTTCTTTATGTAAGAATTTAAAAATAACAAAATTAACTTTTTATATAATAATTTAAAGAAGACAAAGTGGACTTGTTATGTTGATTTTTTATTTGTTATTTTTTTTTATTAGATGAAAACTTATTCCAATAGTTAATAATTTAAATGTTATATTAAAAGTTTTAATAAAACAAACTCAATTTTTAATTTATCTATATTTTCTAAAACCTGAAAAGAGTTCATTGTCATCAAAAACATTGGTTTTGAATTGTGTGACATTTTAACAATAGGAATGAAATACGTTACTCTATATAAAATAGATTATTTAACTTAATAACAAATTATTATTATTAAACAATAATATTTAAAACAATGTATGATATTAAATAACTTAAAACAAATGGATCATTATTAAACAATAATATTTAAAAAATGTATGATATTAAATAACTTTAAATATTATATATTCTATGATCCTATGGAGAAACAATAAAAACTATTATTTAAATTCATAATATCTGGGTCATTAATTAATAATAATATTATAAAAGAACTTAAATATTATTATTTTATGTTTTTTTTGAAGTATAAATTAAAAATTATTATTTAAATTCATAATATCTTGGTCATTAGTTAATAATAATATTATAAAAGAACTTAAATATTATTATTTCATGATTTTTCTGAAGTATAAACAAGTTGTCTTTAATTGTAACTTTTTGAAAAGTTTTATGGTTGATTTAATTTGGGTAAAATTAACAAAAACAATAATAAATAATATTTAAAAAAAAGATTTTGTTTTATCTTTTTGCTTTTTTAAAATTATAATAATCTATTATTTTTTTTAAATAATTTAAAATTTATTAAGTAATTTATTTATTTATTTTTATTTTAAGTGAAATTATATATTTTTTAAATAAAAAATATAATTTTATTTATTTATACTTTTAAATTTACTTCTTTATGATGATGATGATGATGGTTGTTAACGTCCACTGAGACCAAATAATGATCTATCGGACCTAAAAATACAAATTATTTATTTTGATTTAAGATTTTATTCCGATGCTCAAAAAGCTTGGAGAGAAGCCTCCCGAGCTTATAGGAACTTTTCTTTACTTTTAATTTTACTATATCAATTTATAATTTATATTTAAAAAAATGAATTGAAATATTTAATCTTATAAATTAAATTACTTTTAATTTTACTATACCAATTTATAATTTATATTTAAAAAAATGAATTGAAATATTTAGTCTTATAAATTAAATTAAATATTTTTTGATGAAAAACAATTTTGTTGAATTTAAGCTTCTGTGATCCATATCGGTTTATGAGAGATTTTTCGGCATAAATCACAAGATCTATCATTTGTCCACGCGTTTCGAACCAGCCAACATTGGCTGGTTCGAAACGCGTCAACAAATGATAGATCTTGTGATTTATGCCGAAAAATCTCTCATAAAACCAATTTTATAATATCTTTAAACCATAAACAAATCAGAAAATGATACCCCAATTAAAACAAATTTAAAAACCAGTTAGCATATAAAAAATTTGAAACATAATATTTATAATATGAAAATGGAGAATGACTACACATGCTTAACCCCTTAATTCCACGACTTAGTACTTTTGAAATTTTCAAGTCTAAAACCTATTTTGAAAAAGAATTTAATTATGAATTTAGATATAACAAAGCTTTAGAACCCACTCACCTGCGCTTTTGCTTTCGAGTTGGATTTAAGTTTCTTCACTAAATCAATTTGGATAAAGGAAAATTTTTTTTTTTTTAATCAATAAATTAATATGCAACTCTAATCAAAATCCAACTTAATAGTTCATCAACTTAATGCTTTTACTCCAACCCAAAATTTTGATTTCACTTATTATGTCATTTCAATTTCAATAAATTAATATGCAAATCGAATGACAACCATGGCGGATTGCCTGAAATATAGAAGGTGCCATCCATTTAAAACTGGTCGGATCAATAATCCTACTGCCACATTCTTATTTTTTTCATAGTTTTGAGAGTAGCAATGCGTTGCGGAAATTATTATGAAATTTGAAACCAGAATTAATAAATGTCATAAATGTATAATATTATTTTTTAGGAAATATATAAAAATATGACCAATTTAATAGTCAAATTAGATATAAATAAATTAAATTATTTTTTTAAAATAATAAATTTTAAAATATAATGTTCAATTAGCCTCATATACTCATATTTATTGGATGTCTATTGTCAAATAATATGAAATGAAATGATATTTTAAGGTTTACCAGAGTAAAAATAGTGAATGAGACCATTAGTTCATTGTTTTTCGTTTTTTGCAATTCAATCTTTTGTGATTCAAATTGATGATGAGCTGACCCAACCTTCCAACAATCCCCTCGCTAAAAAGACAATGCCCAAAAATTGATGCTAACATGTTCTCATAACTTTCTCTGATGTCTTTGAATGCATCACATTCCAAAATGAAATGTTTTTCCGATTCCACAGCCTCATATGTGCAAAATGTACACACCCATTCTTCCCAAGCTTCTTTAGGCCTTTTCCACCATCCTGTTTCACAACTTGAGCAGTAAGAACGTTTGTCTTCCACGAAATGCTAGCTCCAATGAACTCTTCTTGTAGTAGATCATACATAAGGTTGAATTCCTCAATGTAATATTTCTTCTTTCTACCTAACTCTTTTCCATATACCTTTTTACGAAACTTCTCCATAACAAAATCCTTTAGCTCCTTGCAGACAACGAAGTTGATGTGAGTTGGTCCTTAATTGAGCAATAAGAACGTTTGTCCTCCACGAAATGCTAGCTCCAATGAACTCTTTTTGTTGTAGATCATACGTAAGGTTGAATTCCTCAATGTAATATTTCTTCTTGTTGGAAATAATACCGGGAGCGGGGGGGGTGAATCAGTATTATCAGATCAATAATTTAATTTTCAAAACTGATTTGTATATGCTACTTTAGCTCAGTGAACTAGCGTGTATACACAACTATACTTAATGAAACCAGCGTATATGCAGAGATCTTTTGATTTACCCAAATTATCATGTAGTGAACTTTAATCAGTATATCGGGAATTCATTAGACACTGCAGTAAAAGAAAAATAAAGCATCACACATAAGCAACACACATAAACACCAAGATATAAGGTGGAAACCCAATGTGAGTGAAAACCACATGCTGCAATAGTCTCTGTCTTCTTTTAATAATAAGAAAATTCTGTTTACAATTTTTGTTCACGGTTCTTTCTTTCTCCATATTTTTGGATTTAATGGAGTTTGCTCCTTTTGAGATATTTTCCGAAATTTACTCCTGCATTTAGATTCTTCATGGCAAAAGTTGTCACATATTGAGCATTCTATTCCATTTTCAAGAAGAGAAAAGTTATTATAGGAACTTTTCTTGATCCTTGTCACATTCCTTCGATTTCGTGCTTCTCTAGTCATGATGGTTTTGTAAGCAACACATTGAGCAGCGTTGTGTCCAAATTATGAAATGAGAAACATTGATCATTAAAGAAGTTCTTGCGATTATCGAATCTACTGACCTAGTGATTGTAGTTTCTATTGATATTTGTATTTGAAGCAAATTGAGTACAATTTACCTATGGTTGATTGTGGCTTTTGTTCATCCTTGAAGTAAATTGAGCTTGATTTACCCGGTGATCTGCTTTATGCCTTTGCTGATGATTGTCAAAATATTCATTGCTCTTTGCTGCATCAATATAGATTTTAGTGGAGGTTAACGACTTCTGTGATTGAGATGTTTCTTCAGTATATCCAAGACCTGTCTTTATCAGAGGAGAATGCTGCACTTTGATAATTTCATTTAAGGTTTCTGATCCTTTAGCAAATCTAAGATTGAGAGCTTTTGTTTTCTCAAGATCCTTTCTTAGACCCACAAATTCACATTCTAGTTTTTCATTTTGTTTTTCTCTTTCAGCAAGTTGGTATGTCAAGGTATCTATAATCATATTCTTTTCTTCTAAACAGATTTTGAGTTTAGAGATTTCTTCATAAAGGTCATCTTCATCTAAAGCATCCAAAAAGTCATCATCTTCATAAGCCATCAGAAGTCTATTGTCATTATTATTTTCATCTTCATCACTATTTGATAGACCATCGCTATCTTCATGAGTATAGTAACTCTTTTTATTTACACTTTGTTTTCTATTCCATGTTGCAGATTCCTTCCCTTTATCATATTTATCTTTATGAGGACATTTGGCAGCATAATGACTGACTCTACCACATGTAAAACATTTGAAAGGTAGTTTACCTTTGAATCTTCCAGAACCCCGTTGAAGCTTCTTGACAAAGTTTACTTCCTCTTCTTCTTCTGAAATATGTCCTGATTCATTGAGTTCTTCTTTTCCTTTTGCTGAAGCTTTAAATGCAGCTTCTCTCATATCTGATGGACCTCCTTTTCTCATCTCAAAGGCAGTTAAGATTCCGTGAAGCTGTGTCATAGTAATAGTCTGTAGATCCTACTTTTCTTCTATGGCAGATACTTTTGATTCAAATTTAGCAGATAAGGATCTTAAAACTTTTTCAACTAAGGTAACTTCATTTATCTCTTCACCCAGATTCTTCATGCAATTAACAACCTCATCTATACGTAAGAAGTAACTAGCTATACTTTCATCATTATGCATCTTGAGAGTTTCATATTGAATTCTGAGAGCTTGCAGTTTAGCACGTTTTACTTGAGAGTCTCCTTTATAGCTTAGAACGATTTTGTCCCATATTTCTTTGGTTGATTTGAGCTGCATAACTTTGACAAAATCTGATTGTGACAGACTTCCTAATAATGTATTGACAGCCTTGGCATTGGTTTCATATTGCTTTTTGCCTGCCGTATATGTAGGAATTGCTGATGGAAATGTATATCCTCCTTCCACGATTTCCCATACATCTGTTCCAAGATATTGAAGATAGGTTGTGGTTCTTACCTTCCAATAAACGAAGTTGCTCCCATCAAAGATTGGCAGTCTGATGGATCCCCCGCTTTCTTGATTACTCATGATGATGGATTTACCTTCAAGCGATCAAGCTTCTTCTGAAGGACCTTCTCTGATACCAATTGTTGGAAATAATACTGAGAGGGAGGGGGTGAATCAGTATTATGAGCTCAATAATTTAATTTTCAAAACTGATTTGTATACACTACTTCAGCTCAGGGAACTAGTGTGTATACACAACTATACTTAATGAAACCAGCGTATATACAGATATCTTTTGATTTACCCAAATTATCATGTAGTGAACTTTAATCAGTATATCAGGAATTCATTGGATAGTGCATTAAAAGCAGAATAAAGCATCACACATAAGCAACACACATAAACACCAAGATATAAGGTGGAAACCCAATGTGGGTGAAAACCACCTGTTGCAATCGTCTCTGTATTCTTTTAATAATAAGAAAATTCTATTTACAATTTTTGTACTGGTGCAGCCTTAGACCAGTACGCAGGCCTCTACCTGCAGAAGGCTACAACCTTCTCTCGTTCTCCAGCTTCTACTGGAAGGGACCTACAACCCCCTAGCTCTTGTACTAACTGATATGTTTACTAGTACATAGGTGCCAGCCTTCAGAAGGCTACAACCTTCTCCTTTCTTCTAGGGACCACGTTTCATAAATTTTCAGACTGGATCCATCAACAACATCATTCAATCATCAAATATATCTGCATAAACCAATCTCCTATTGAACCAACCACAACCAAATCAATCAATCACTTTGACAACCCATCAATCTGATCTTTCAGAATGGTGTCACCAGAATACAGTGACCAGAGCCCAAGCCAAAACCCAGAACACTGCAACAACAAACAACAACAACTAAAACATATATTATAAGGTATATGCTATTTTCATGTGCCGAACCTACGCGCTTTCCTCAAAGCCAACTAGCGTATACATCTGCAAATATTAATTCATAATTTTGCAGCTATACCAGACTTCAATTATACCTAGATCATATCATTTATAGAATAGTATACGCGTTAGTATTCAGATCTAGAATATTAATGAGCAAAAACACATAATGATAGTTCATTTTACTCCTTAAGATCCCGATCCATCATTAGATCTTATCCTCACATGTCCGCAGTGTAGACTAGATTTACGTGGACCACGATAAATCAAAGCGCTGAGACCAAGTTCGCAATTTTAAATTTCATGATGTTATTTTCGATCTGAAGTTGTTTGTTAGTTTCTCACTCACACACATTATGATTTTTTCATTCTTAAATTAATTGTTAAAAAATTATATATGCTTTTATTGTTTTTAATACTTTTATTGAATAAGGGTTACTGTTTTCTATATATAGTTTTATTGAACACAGGTTACATTTTATAGTGTTATTGAACAATAATTATTTTGTTAATTGTAATTATGCGTTGCTAATTTTATTTGTTAAAATATGAATTCATCTATGATTAAATGAATTAAATTAGATATAAATAAATTGAATTATTTTTAAAAAATAATAAATTTTAATATATAATGTTCAACTATATAAATTTTGTATTTTTTTAAGTCAAATCTAAATAATATGAGTTTAAACAAAAACCCGTTGCAATATCTAGAGGTATTATATATTAAAAAAAGAAAAGAAGGAAAAATAGGTAAAACTGAATGTAATAATTTAAAAATGACAGTGATTTTTTTATGTAACAATTTAAAAATAACAAAATTAACTTTTTATGTAATAATTTAAAGAAGACAAAGTGGATTTTTTATTTGTTATTTTTTTTATTAGATGAAAACTTATTCCAATAATTAATAATTTAAATATTATATTAAAGTTTTAATAAAAACAAACTCAATTTTAAATTTATCTATATTTTCTAAAACCTGAAAAGAGTTCATTGTCATCAAAAACATTGGTTTTGAATTGTGTGACATTTTAACAATAGGAATGCAATATGTTACCCTATATAAAATACATTATTTAACTTAATAACAAATTGTTATTATTAAACAAAACATTGGTTTTGAATTGTGTGACATTTTAACAATAGGAATGAAATATGTTACCCTATATAAAATACATTATTTAACTTAATAACAAATTGTTATTATTAAACAATAATATTTAAAACAATGTATGATATTAAATAACTTAAAACAAATGGATCATTATTAAACAATAATATTTTAAAAAATGTAAATAACTTTAAATATTATATATTCTATGATCTCATGGAGAAACAATAAAAACTATTATTTAAATTCATAATATCTTGGTCATTAATTAATAATAATATTATAAAAAAACTTAAATATTATTATTTCATGTTTTTTTTTTTTTTTTTTTTTCCCTGAAGTATAAATTAAAAATTAATATTTAAATTCATAATATCTTGGTCATTAGTTAGTAATAATATTATAAAAGAACTTAAATATTATTATTTCATGATTTTTCTGAAGTATAAACAAGTTGTCTTTAATTGTAACTTTTTGAAAAGTTTTATGGTTTATATAATTTGGGTAAAATTAACAAAAACAATAAAGAAAAATATTTAAAAAAAAATATTTTGTTCATAAAACAAATTTTTGTTTTATCTTTTTGCTTTTTAAAAATTATAATAATCTATTATATTTTTTAAATCATTTAAAATTTATTAAATAATTTTTTTTTTTAATTTTTATTTTAAGTGAAATTATATATTTTTTAGATAAAAAATATAATTTTATTTATTTATACATTTAAATTTACTTTTTTATAAATTCTATTTACTTTTAATTTTACTATATCAATTTATAATTTATATTTAAAAAATGAATTGAAATATTTAATCTTATAAATTAAATTAAATATTTTTTTGATGAAAAATAATTTTATAAAATGTTTAAACCATAAACAAATCATTTTCATGATACCCCATTAAAACAAATTTAAAAACCAGTTAGCATATAATAAATTTGAAACATAATATTTATAATATGAAAATGGAGAATGACTAAAGCCTATTTTGAAAACGAATTTAATTTTGAATTTAGATATAACAAAGCTTTAGAACCCACTCACCTGTGTTGAGATTTTCTGTTTGAAGTGAAATAGGCAGAAATCTCTGTAGGTGACAACAATAGGAATTCAGTTCCTAGATTAGCTCCAGGTTGTTGGGAGGGAGTTAATGCCTCCTATATTTGATGTGAGGGAGTTAATGAGGTTGTTAGATTCTCTATGCTATATAACAGGCAACCATTCGGATGTTTGCTATGAGGGTGAGAGTTTTGTGAGGATTTCATGATGTAATCTCCTGTTTTGATTAATAAATTCCTGATGCCTATGTTTGGTGGACGTAGCCCAGATTGGTTGGGTGAACCACGTTAAATACTGTCTCATATGTGCTTGATATTCTGCTGTGTGTTTATTTGATTTAGTTGTGCATCTCTCCAACAATTGGTATCAGAGCGCGTTGGAGGAGCGGCACTGCTGACGGTGGAGCGCTAAGGGTGCTGAGAAAGTTCTGTGCGTGCGTGGTGGATTAACGACTGCTGCGTGGAGGCCTGTACAGTTCTGGAGACGTGGATTGTTCTGTGCGTGGATTGCTGGTGGAAGACGCCTTGTTCTCTTACCTGCGTGGAGCTGTCACGCTGTGTAAAAGGAGCGCTTTAACTGTGCTTACAATCAGTTCGTTGCTGTGCGTATATTCAGTTCTTTGCTGTGCGTGCGTGGAGGAACAAAGGCATCTGTCGCACGCTGCTGATTGGGTTTGCAATGAGCGGAGCAACGATGTGTTTAAAGGAATGATCCAAGCGCGTCATGGAGGTGGTGCCTCTGATGCGTGGAGTCTGCTGCTACAGTTGGTTCCTTTCAGTTTGCGCGTGTAAGTCATCGCTGCCTGATGCGTGGAGTTTTCTCATAATGAACAGTTGAAATAACGCTGTCTAAATATTTTTTTTTAAAAACCTATTCTATACCGCTTTAATCACAAGATAGCAATAATGCAATAAACAGCAGATACAAGTAATTGATTCACATGATCAAAACTTGCAACACGTTTCTTTGAAAAAAGGAGATAGAATCATTGGATCGCCTGGCCCTAAAGTTTTGTTTCCAAACTGGTTTGCGCATACGTTTGGAGGAGACAGTTCTGTGGACGTAACTGGTATGTCCGGGGGCTATGTCTTGTTCTTATCACTTCAATATTTTTTGGGCATTTGAAACTTGTCTGCGTTAACCGCTGCCGTCTGAGATTATTGCCTTGATTAAAGAAAACCACTTGTCAGCTACCGCAAGATGCTTTTAAGTTTTCTAAGTTCTCTGGGCAATGTTTGTTGATAATTCAGAGGGCATGGATTTCAGAGGATAAACTGTAATGTTGCACAGAAATTTTTTTGTGTGAAGTGCAAACGACAAATTTTTTTTTTTTTTAAAGGCATAGGCAGTTTTTTGTTGTGTAAAAACAAAGGCATAGGCAGTTTTTTTTTTTTTTTTTAAATTGCTAGAATTTAAACGTTGGTATTGGATATTATTGTGTTTTTTGATACAAATGGCGAAAACTCAAAGTGCCCGGTTTGAAATTGAGAAATTTAATGGCAAGAATAATTTTGAGATCTGGAAGGTGAAAATGTACGATTTGCTTGTCCAACATGGTGTGGCAAAGGCGTTGTTGGGCAAGTCCAAACAGCCTTACAACATCACAGATAATGAGTGGGCTGAGATGGATGAAAGAGCGATAAGTGCTATTCGACTGTGTCTAGCTGATGATGTCCTGTTCAATATCGTGTCGGAGACAACAACGGCTGGTTTGTGGATGAAACTGGAGAAACTGTACATGACCAAATCCTTAACCAATAGGATTCTCCTAAAGCGACAACTGTACAGTTTGCGAATGAAGGAAGGTACATCGATTGCTGATCATTTAAATGCTTTTAATACTCTTCTTGTGCAATTACAAAGCATAGAAGTAAAAATTCAATCCGAGGATAAAGCTATTACTTTATTGTGCTCGTTTCCCGAATCATGGGATCATTTTGTTACTTCTATAAGTCTTAGTTCATCAGAAACTATTGAGTTTGATGATGTAGTTGCATCCTTATTATCGAAAGAAACAAGGAGAAGGTCGCATTCTGAAACCTCTACATCAGAAGCTATGATGGTTAGAGGTCGTTCGAAAGAAAGACACTCCAGGAGGCCGAGCGACTCACGTTCAAAGTTGAAAGGGAAGAAGAGTAAGCTAAAGTGTTGGTTTTGTGGCAAATCAGGGCATTTAAAGAAGGATTGTTGGAAGCGACAGCAGCAAACTTCAAAAGCAGAGTCTTCGACAGAGAAGAAGGAGGCAAATACGACAGATACAGGTTCGACATCTGGTTCAGGTTTGAGTGATGAAGTATTATCAATTAATGTGTCAAATCATGGTCAACATTGGTTGTTAGATTCCGGTGCATCAAACCACATGTGTATCCATAAAGAATGGTTTAAAACATATAAATCAATTGATGATGGTGTTGTGTACATGGGTAATGATGTGACATGTAATATTGTGGGAATTGGGAGCATACAACTGCAAATGTTTGATGGGACAACAAAAATATTAACTGATGTGAGGCATGTACCAGATTTAAGGAAAAATTTGATTTCATTAGGAGCACTTGATTCAAATGGATATAAAACTGTAATTCAAGGTGGAGTAATGAAAATTTACAAAGGCATTTTACTAGTTATGAAAGCTAAGAAAGTAGGAAATCTATTTCAGTTAGAAGGAAGTATAAGGTCAGATTTTGTGTCTACTGTGTCTGAACATGACAGTAGTTCCATTCACTTATGGCATCAAAGATTGGGGCATATGAGTGAAAGAGGATTAAAAATTTTGGCTGATTGCAAGTTACTTCCAAATCTAAAGTCTGGAAAGTTAGATTTCTGTAAGCATTGTCTGTTTGGAAAACAAAGTAAACAAAAGTTTAAAACAGGCAAACATACTAGTAAAGGCATACTTGATTATATCCATTCAGATGTGTGGGGTCCAGCTCCTACAACTTCATATGGTGGTTCGTCTTATTTTGTATCATTCATTGATGACTTTTCTAGGAAGGTTTGGGTCTACATGTTGAAAAGAAAGTCTGATGTTTTTTCAGTTTTCAAGCAGTTTAGAGCATTGGTAGAAAACAACACTGGTAGAACAATAAAGTGTTTAAGAACTGACAATGGTGGTGAGTTTACTTCCAAGGAGTTTGACAGCTATTGCAAGGATGCAGGGATCGAGAGGCATAAGACCACGGTTTATACTCCTCAGCAGAATGGAGTTGCTGAACGCATGAACAGAACTCTTCTAGAGAGAGCAAGGAGTATGCTGAGTAATGCCGGGTTGCCGAAAGAGTTGTGGACGGAAGCGGTGGCAACAACTTGTTATGTGATAAACCGATCTCCATCAATGGCCATAGACTGCAAGATTCCGCAAGAGGTATGGAAAGGACACCCTTGTGACTATTCTAAACTCAGAGTGTTTGGTTGTGATGCATATGCTCTAGTGCCTAAACATCAGTGAACTAAGTTAGATCCAAAGTCTAAAAGGTATATCTTTGTTGGGTATGGTGTTGGAACAAAGGGATATAGATTGTGGGATCCTACTACCCGCAAAATCATCATCAACAGAGATGTAAAGTTTAATGAATCCTCTCTTGTATAGTTAGATGTAGATAGTAGATTGAAACAGGATGATGTATCTGATTTTCAGCACATTCAGTTTGATAGCATTTCTAACGATAGTCATGATGACCATAGTTCAGATACTAGTCATGAACAGGTTTCAGAATCAGAACATGAACAGGGTTCAGGTTTAGATCATGAACAGGTCTCAGATACTGATCGGCAAGAAGTTCCTACAGATGGTAGTCAGCCAATCGAGGAAGCGCCAGAAACATCCTTAAGGAGGTCGACAAGAATCAAACGGCCACCGAGAAGGTATGATGATTATGTCACTTCTGTTGCATTTACTGCTAATGACGATGAACCTCTGTGCTATCAGGAAGCAATAGAAGGTTCGAAAAGTGACAAGTGGAAAGCAGCCATGAAGGAAGAAATGATGGCCTTAAGTAAGAACGGCACATGGGATCTGGTTGAGCTTCCGAAAGGCAGGAAAACTGTGGGGTGTAAATGGGTTTTCAAGCTGAAACGGGGTGTGAATGATACGGAAGACAGGTACAAAGCGCGGCTGGTTGCAAAAGGGTTTTCTCAGAAAGCCGGTATTGACTTTCATGAGATTTTTTCGCCAGTGGTTAAAATTGTTTCAATTAGAATTGTGTTAGCATTAGTGGCTTTGCTTGATTTAGAGTTGCAACAGTTAGATGTTAAGACTGCGTTTCTACATGGTGATTTAGATGAGGAAATATATATGGAACAACCGGAAGGGTTTGTTTAGCAACGCAATGAGAAATTTGTCTGCAGGCTCAAGAAGTCATTATATGGCCTGAAGCAGTCGCCTCGGCAGTGGTATAAGAAGTTTGATTCTTTCATGTTGAGTCAGAAATATGTTAGAAGTGAATATGATCATTGTGTTTATTTTAAACAGCTGAATAATGGCATATTCATTATCTTGGTATTGTATGTTGACGATATGCTTTTAGCAAGCAAAAGCATAGAAGAAATCAACAGGTTGAAGGCTCAGATGGCAAGGACATTTGATATGAAAGATCTAGGAGCAGCAAGACAGATTTTGGGCATGGAGATTTTCAGAGACAGGAGCAATGGTAAGCTATGGCTATCACAACAAAAGTATATTGAGAAAATACTTTTGAGGTTTGGTATGAATAATGTGAAGCCTGTTTCAGTCCCTTTAGCTTCCCATTTTAAGCTTTCTTCGAGTTTATGTCCTAATACAGATGAAGAAAAGGATTATATGTCTCGAATTCCGTATGCCAATGTAGTAGGGTGTTTAATGTATGCGATGGTTTGTACTCGACCAGATATTTCACATGCAGTTGGGGTTGTCAGCAGGTACATGGCAAATTCGGGTAAAGAACACTGGTCAGCAGTGAAATGGGTGCTTCGGTATTTGAGAGGCACAAGTAGTTATTGTATTTCTTACAATAAGAGTAGTGAATTTGTTTGCGGATATGTTGATTCCGATTTTGCAGGTGATTTGGATAAGAGAAGATCAACTTCAGGGTACGTCTTTACTCTTGCAGGTGGAGCTATAAGCTGGATGTCAAAGCTACAGAATATTGTTGCTTTATCCACTATTGAAGCAGAATACATTGCTGCTTCGCATGCTTGCAAAGAGGCGGTTTGGTTGAAAGGTTTGCTTGGTGAGTTTGGTAGGTTACAGGACAACATCAGGTTACTTTGTGATAGTCAAAGTGTAATACATTTGGCTAAGAATCCAGCCTATCATAGTAAATCAAAGCATATTCCAATTAAGTACCATTTTGTAAGACAGGTTATCACTGAAAGGGGAGTTTCTCTGGAAAAGGTGCATACAAAGGAGAACTGTGCAGACATGTTCACGAAACCAGTTTTGTTAGAGAAGCTACGCTGGTGTTTGGCTTCTCTTGGCTTGCAGAAAAGATAAAATAATAATAACAGGGCATGAGGCGAATTGTTGTCAAGGTGGAGATTGTTGAGATTTTCTGTTTGAAGTGAAATAGGCAGAAATCTCTGTAGGTGACAACAATAGGAATTCAGTTCCTAGATTAGCTCTAGGTTGTTGGGAGGGAGTTAATGCCTCCTATATTTGATGTGAGGGAGTTAATGAGGTTGTTAGATTCTCTATGCTATATAACAGGAAACCATTCGGATGTTTGCTATGAGGGTGAGAGTTTTGTGAGGATTTCATGATGTAATCTCCTGTTTTGATTAATAAATTCCTGATGCCTATGTTTGGTGGACGTAACCCAGATTGGTTGGGTGAACCACGTTAAATACTGTCTCATATGTGCTTGATATTCTGCTGTGTGTTTATTTGATTTAGCTGTGCATCTCTCCAACAACCTGCGCTTTTGCTTTCGAGTTGGATTTAAGTTTCTTCAATAAATCAATTTGGATAAAGGGAAAAAAATATATTTTTTAATCAATAAATTAATATGCAACTCTAATCAAAATCCAACTTAATAGTTCATCAACTTAATGCTTTTACTCCAACCCAAAATTTCGATTTTACTTATTATGTCATTTCAATTTCAATAAATTAATATGCAAAACCAATGACAACCATGGCAAATTGCCTGAAATATAGAAGGTGCCATCCATTTAAAACCGGTCGGATCAATAATCCTACTGGTGCATTCTTATTTTTTTCATAGTTTTGAGAGTAGAAATGCGTTGCGGAAATTATTATGAAATTTGAAACCATAATTAATTAAGGTCATAAATGTATAATATTATTTTTTAGGAAATTTATAAAAATATGACGAATTTAATAGTCAAATTAGATATAAATAATTAAATTATTTTTTAAAAATAATAAATTTTAATATATAATGTTCAATTAGCTTCATATACTCATATTTATTGGATGTCTATTGTCAAATAATACGAAATGAAATGATATTTTAAGGTTGACGAGACTAAAAATAGTGTATGAGACCATTAGTTCATTGTTTTTCGTTTTTTGCAATTCAATCTTTTTGTGATTCAAATTGATGATGAGTTGACCCAACCTTCCAATAATCCCCTCACTAAAAAGACAATGCCCAAAAATTGATGCTAACATGTTCTCATAACTTTCTGTGATGTCTTTGAATGCATCACATTCCAAAATGAAATGTTTTTCCGATTCCACAGCCTCATATGTGCAAAATGTACACACCCGTTCTTCCCAAGCTTCTTTAGGCCTTTTCCACCATCCTGTTTCACAACTTGAGCAGTAAGAATGTTTGTCTTCCACGAAATGCTAGCTCCAATGAACTCTTTTTGTAGTAGTTCATACATAAGGTTGAATTCCTCAATGTAATATTTCTTCTTTCTACCTAACTCTTTTCCCCATACCTTTTTACGAAACTTCTCCATAACAAAATCCTTTAGCTCCTTGCAGACAACGAAGTTGATGTGAGTTGGTCCTTAATTGAGCAATAAGAACGTTTGTCCTCCACGAAATGCTAGCATCAATGAACTCTTTTTGTTGTAGATCATACGTAAGGTTGAATTCCTCAATGTAATATTTCTTCTTGTTGGAAATAATACACTGGTAGTTGGCCGCTTATTTCATTATCCGCAATGTCTAACTAGTATAATTGTTCAAGATACCCTAATGATGTGGGTATATTCCCATTCAATTTATTTGAATTTAATGCCCCGACAAGAGAAACTTGACCTCTCAGGACAATTGGTGGGGTGAATTCATAATGGCATTTGAGAGAAAGAATCTAGTTGAATCTAGAAAAATGCTTAAGATGAAACTACTAGGTATTTACATAAAAGTTAGATTTTGTAGATTTCCTAACTTGTTTCGTTTTGGTCTAGTAAAGATACAAGCGATTATGATCCTAAAAACGCCAAAAACCAATGGTATCAAAGATATTCAAAAAATGTCAAAAATCAGTGATATTAAATTTTCTAACAAATGTTAGATTGAATGATCATGATTCATGACTAATATGCAACCATCTTAAATGAATTTACAATAAATAACTTACTAGGTGTCTAGTTGAATCAATTTATAGATCATATTAGGGATTGCTCGAGTCAGACCCTTATTTTACAATATATTTGTATTGAGACCGACAAGGTTACTTAGGCTCCCTCTAGCAACAATTCTTTTCTAAAATAATACAGTTTTGAAAAAAAATATGTAGGTAAGATCTAAGCTTAATTTATAGTGATCGCAACTGGGTTAGCGAACCGATGTCCCTAGCTAATGTTCCTTAGAGATTCATAGTTGATAAGCTACTTCACAATACAAAAATGCCTACATGAGCAAGTGATAATACAAAAACCAACTAAAAGTATGGTAAATGCATGAGCTCGCATGCAATCTAGTAGGGAATTCTTTTCTTCTTAATGTTTGATGGATTCAGGGATGAAGAACAAATACAATGAGGTAACTTTGGAGTCGGTGAAAATAACCCCTTCCCAATTGGATGTGCAAGGGTCTGAACCCTTCCAACTCAGTGGCTTTAATTGCCAATCTGCTTGCAGTGCCCTCAAGATGTAACATACACAACTGTTGTTGAATGTTTTTATTAACCTAAGGAATAACATTGATAAGAACCCAAAGGAAATATTGTAGGTCATATAAAAGCATGAAGGAGAAAGGAAGGGGAATGACCATTTTTACTATATGTTAATCTTGTGATTCCAACGCATCGCATACCAACACAAAGCAAATTCATGTACTAAGATTTTATGCCTGTAGTAGGGGAGGGTTGCTTGATGTAATACATTTCAATATATTTCTCCCATATTATGAGTCCTTCTTATTCCTCTTTCTCGTTACTGCTTCTACTGCTAATCCAAAAAGACCATGATTCTTGATTGTGCGAATTGGCTTGATATCTAAATCATATTCTTGTAACTCGGTCATCTAGTTCACCCTCCTTTCACCCAGATATTGTTGAACAAGTAGTGGCATGACTATTGGGTGTGGAACAAAGAAAACACAATGGTTTTTTAACAGATAGGGTCTAAAGTGCTTTACCGCCTTATACACTGCATAAGCCTGTTTGTCCAAGGCAGGGTATAAATTAAGCTATGGTCCTTGCAGAGTTATTCTCATGAAGGAGATAGGTCATTCACTGTTCAATTCATCATTTTGAGTAAGTACAACAACAAGGGAGGTGTCAAAAGAAAAATTATAGAGCAAGAATTCTTTACTGAAGTCTAGGTTGTACAACGCGGGTGTTTCTACTATAGCCTATTTCACTAGTACAAAATGACTAATTAATTACTAAAAAAGCAACTAAAATTTGCATATAAATGACCATTTTTCAGTTGGTGACCAATAGTAGCTAATTTACAGTATCTTATAACGCGACCAACTTTTAGTCATTTTTAGCATAGTCATTAATTGGTTTCCTTAATTTTACCATCTAGTAGTATATTTAGTCACAAATTTGGTCATTAATTTTTCATTGGTTTAGTCATTGATTGTCGCAATTGATGGCCAAATATACAACAAAATATATTACTATATGAATCCTCAAGAAAACCAATTAATGACCAAAGAAATATGATCAAAATGTTGGTCGTCTTATAATATACTGTAAATTAGCTACTAATAGTTGTATATATGCAAATTTTAATCATCATTTGAAACCAATTAATGACCAAAGAAATATGACTAAATTTTAGTCGTGTTATAAGATACTGTAAATTAGCTACTAATAGTCGTATATATGAAAAATTTAGTCATCATTTTAATTAAAAAATTATCATTTACAGTAGTCATTTATCTTTTTTTGGTATTTTCATATTCATTATATAAATGACTGATTTAGTAATTTCTATTCATTTCATTTAATTTTATTCGTAATCATTATAAACGACTAATTTAGTCATATTTTCATTTTATTTGTGTTCATCATTAATTAATATAAACTACTAATTTAGTAGTTTTAGATTGATTTTATGTGTTCATTATTAATCAACATAAATTAATTAGTATGACTTTGCGACTAAATTTAAAAAAATGCCATACAATGTGTATGCTTATCTAATATGATAACACAAAGTTACATATGTTAATTACAAGACTAAATAATATCAAGTGCAAATAAAAATAACTTCAATCATATAAATTTTATTATATAAAATATCAAGTATTACAACATGAGTTTCCATCTTAATATTGGTTGGACTATAATTTACACATGAAATATTGTTTCATCATTTCAAAACATTATCACTATGTTTTCAAATCATTGCAAGTGAATTCACCAACTTTGAAGGCTTCACCATCAATCTCTATGAGTGTGTCTTATGCAATATATTAGCTCTAAGTGTATCACTAGATAGATTCTCTTCCCTTTCTCATTTTGCATTTGTCGCTCCAATGTTATTATTCTCCTCTTTCTTCAATTGTTGCTTCTTACCATCAATATTGAGTTCCTCTCCTGAAAATGAAACAAGATACAATGCAGAGTATAAGACATGAAAGACGATGAATACTTGAATATAAAATAAAGTAGACTATAAAATATTTATACAACATATACCTCAAGATTTGATAGTGGCCACTATACGGCTAGATGACCTGTTGTGGTGTAGGAAGATTCTCTTTGCGGACAAAGAAAATCCCTCTAGCCCAGGGGAGAGGGTCTAGCCACAAACAAGACAATTTGACATAAGTTCCCTTATATTGAGAATGGATAAGATCCTACCTCTTGTATCACTTATCCTTGTTCGATGATGTCCTTGTGTTTTTTCTCCAACGATTAACAGTTTACTACCAATCAAGCGCCTGAAAAAAATAGACAAGAAACCAACGCACACATGATAGCACATAATAGAGTTCAATCTACTTAAGAGGCTAAGGAGTCTTAAGATATCAAATACAATATTGCAATTGATATAGGAAACAAAATATTAGTTTTATTATTATGACAAAAAAGAAAGTATAACCTTTGCCTTAGCGTTGCAGGTTTCCTTCGATGGGTTTGGATCCCAAGCATCACTCTAACATCTCCTCAAACACCTCAATCATGGGAGTTTAAGGTCTCTTTTTCCTTGTTCACACCAAAAAATTCTACAAGCTATTATCCCTTTAATAAGCTCTTAACAAGTATAAACTAAGAGCTAAATTCAAGCTAAATCCAAGCTGCATCCAAAGCTACCAGAGGTTGGAATAGCAGGGGATTATATAGGTATGAGAGAGGGGATATGGTTCCTCTTACGATGGGAAGAAGCCTTATCTCTTGGGTTATTTCTTTTTTAATAGGGGATAGGAGCCCAAATAGTCTCTCTCGACTCTATCTCGACTAACAATTTACCAGACCTCTGCTCACGAAGCTTCTAGACCTGGAAGCTTCGAATCCATTTTTTTAAAAATTCCAAAAGAGGATCAGTGCAGGTAATCAAGGAATAACAGTTCTGATCGACGCAGGGCTCAGTGTTATTCTCAGCAAATCGGTGCAGGGAAGAAATTGAGGGTTAACGCCGACCTTTAAATTTAGGTTTAAAGGAAGTATCTCCGGAAATGATGTAAAAGGGAAAATTCTTTGCAGATGGAAAGTGACTCAAAGAGATGTTCTTCATGATAGGGAAGTACACAAGGTTTACTGTAGAGGTGCTCCAAGATCAAGGAATAGGAAGTACAAGGACAATGACAAAATGTTGTGTAACACCTGTATTGTTGGGTTGTGTTATATTCTTTCCACGACTAGCCCACGTAGTTAACCGGGGGGTTAGAGGGGGGGCAGAGCCCCCCGTTCGTTGCGCCGATTGCGTAGTGGGGGGGTCACAGGGGGTTTGAGGGGTGCAGGTAACCCCACTCTATGGGGTTCGGGGTAGCGCCCTGGAAAATTTTGGTTTTGGAAACTATGTTAGGTTGGGCGGACCCACCTATGGTTTTGTGCATGATTTTCGCACATGGTTTTGGACGCGATGGTTTTTGGTCCATGGTATTGGATGCTTTAGCATGTATAAATATGTATTGTAACATTGAAAGGAACATAATGAAAAATCAAGCTGGTAGTCCCGGTTTTGGGATCCAGGGGAAAATCTCTGTGTATATGTGTTTTATGTGTTATGCTCTCGCATTGTTTATTTTCTGTGTTTTAAAATTCGTATGCAGGTAATTTTTGTATGGGGTTAAAACCTACATGTATAAACAAAGCAAATAAAACGTCACCATAGAAAATAACACCTTATGAACTTAGTATTCAACCTTCAACAAAAATTTAGGCACAATCATACCAACTAAGTTATATGCTAAAAATATCAGGCAATTGATAACTTGTGAAAACAAATGGAAAAAAAAGATCAGTGTAAAAAAATCCTTATATTTGCTTGTTTTAAAAGAGTGATGTTCCTTAAATTTGGATATTCATTTGCCCACAGTAAAATTTCCTCGCTATTACGACCTATGTTTTTAGGATCATGAGATTGATCCAACACCATATTGGATTGTGGAGATAAAATGATTCAACTTTCCAAGATGAGTACCTCACTTGGTTGAATGAAGGTGCTAACTGTGAGTAGTGTCAAAACCTTGGGGAAGCAAAACACTACGGCCTAAGAAAATATATCACCACTTGTCCACTGAAAGAAAAAATTTCAATCCCATAATGGCCTCTGGGAGTACATTTCATTGGATGGATATCACACTCTAAGAGATGATTGTCTAATACAATGAGAAGTGTACATATATTGTGACAATGCCCCTCACAGTCAGACCCTATAGCTGTGTCCTATAATATTAATATTATCATAATATTTAATTATAAATTATGACTATCAGATAATTATTAGTTTGAATAATTAGTTTGAAATTGCATTTTTAGTATTTTTGTATACACGAAAATATTTGAAAAAAAGGTACTTTTTGTGACTAGTTGATTTAGAGTGAATCTAAATACACAATAAGTTATGGTGCCTCAGTGTTTCTCTAGAATTTATCCACTGATTGTACCAATTGTTCCCATGCCCTCTAATGCTTTTGGTGAATTCCTCTTTGATGATGTCTAATGCCAATGTAATGGAACTTTATCCTCGATGTTTTTCTGAGCCAAAGGGAAGCTCCACAGGTAACGACCAAAAAGTAGCCTCAAATATATTATTGGGGGCCAAAATGCAGTAATTATATGACAAGCCAATAAACACTTCACGTTAATCATCTTCCCTTTAATATTGATTAATAATTTCTTTGCATGATTATGTAATACTAAAGTGTCAAGTATGGGCATTTAAAGTTAGTCATCCATCAATATCACCTTTAAGAGTGCTTAGTAGTTAATACTTCCTATTACACACACAGTAGATCACCCACTTCAAGGATAACAATATAAACACAACAAAAATGAAATTAAAAGAAATGCTAGGAAGTCAAATGCGACTAATCTTGAGTCAAGAAAATACCAAACCCTTCACATTAGCAAGGCATTCTTAGGCACTAAAATAGAAAATCCTTCCATTGCATCATTTTCACCTTTTATTTAATTTCTTTAATTGAGAACATAACTTTCAAGAAAAAAAAACCATTGAAAAAGGTCTCAAAATCCCAACAAATGCTCGAGTGATCGTCATATCAATTGAATAGAAAGACAATTGTTCGATATGATTTTAAATTTAAGAATATATTGAAGAATATGAAGCTCTATCATCCCTTTCTCCTAATCAAATTGTAATCCATGGGTTCCAATCAAGTAATCAATTTCCCTTCAAGATAGTTAAGGGATCACTTTGGAGAAGGACTTCTAGAAGCAATGGGATAGTAGAAATGCAATTAACTAGGAAGAAAATGAAGCACTTTAGTGGGTGCTCCAAAATATAACGCAACTAAAAATGATTTTATACTCCCTCCACACATTTTAAAATGGAAACCATTCAGCTGCATCTCATTTATTTTCCACCTTTCTGTAATATGTAATTCTTTGAGCAAGAATAGAGCATTCATAAATATTGTCATGAAAAAGGACTCTTCATAATCCTAATAAGTTGGGCTCTAAAAAATAAACAATTTCATGTAGTGAATAAATCTTACACGGTATATTCCAGTGATTAAAATGACAACTTTATTCTTAATCTCATTACAACATAAATAAATTCAACCCTAACTAGTTGGGGTCTAACAAATCAAGAATTTCATGTAGTACAATAAACTTACATGGTAGATCTCAATTATTTGCAATGAAAACTTTATTCTTGATCTTATTACAACATAAATAAATTCAAGAGTACATACATATTTCCTTATCTGAGACAAATTTTGAACACATTTCGAGATTTCATAATATATGATATGATTTACCTATAGGACATGAGAAAGCTATCTACATCTAGCACCCATCACTTGACAATAGTGTTATTGAGACACAATCTCATGGAATTATAATCATGTAGATATATAGTGTTATAGAGATATCTTGCAACACCTATTCAACACTACCTTCAAGCTTCAAATTCAACAATTGATTTACTTTAGCAGCAAATTCTAGCGAGATTTCATTAAATATAGCTCGACAAAATCCATTTATGATAGTTATCGTTGCCTTCTATGGATCTATCCCCCTTTGGAAATAGAATAACTGATATTCCCCAATTTTTGAGGTACTTCCTTCATGTTCAACATGGTCTATTGGGTTCTTCACATGGAAATAGTTGCAAATATTAGATGCATAATGGAAACAAGCACACAATTCAAGGTTGCTCCTAAAGTCTCTTGTGAATTATAAAACACCATCTACTTAAACATGATATATATTAGTAACAATAGCCTACCCAAGATCCCACTTAAGAATTCAAAATGTTGCAAATAGGAGATGTCTTAAACAATATCAACTATTTAATTGCATAATCACTACAAATCTTTAAAATGTTGAAAAGTGTGAAAAAAATGGAGTTGGAATATTATAGTTATGTCATGGTAGATATATCTATGTCAAATGTAACTTCTATTTAAAACATGTAAATGTAAATTCTATAGCTACATGAAACGTAACTTCTATATAAAAAAATGGAGTTGGAATATTATAGTTACGTCATGGTAGATATAGCTATGTGAAATGTAACTTCTGTATAACATTCTAAATATCCTTTTTCAGAGACTAACATTTTTTTTTAATCTTCGGTCAATAACTTAATATTCCACCAAAAATAGCATTGAATTGGTTCTTCACCAACAAGGGAAAATTTTAAACTAGTTTGAAGATGCTTACTCATTTCCCTGCCATATTTCTGATATTTTATTTGTGTGTGGATTTAAGCTAGTGTAATGTAACTTCTACATATTTGACAGTTTAAATGTAAAAAATTACCCATATTGAAGTTATACAATTAACATATGCACAATAAAATACAATATGCATGAGTTATAAGTAATATGGCATTTAGATGTTATATCAAGACAAACTTTTTCTCATCTCATTAACTCTTATCTTATAGTTGGTGATGGATATAGCCTTTAAAATTATGAGCCATCCTTGTCATATATTATATTTAATGATGGATATAGCTTTTAAAAGCATCAACCTTGTTTGTTATTTTATGTATGGTCAATTTAAATGGAAGTGCTCATAATTTTATTCAATATTATCTTGTACAAATGGAAATAAAATGATGTGGGGGTGGCGCTTCTAGTGATTTTCAAACTTGTTTTAATTACCTAAATTTAGCCTATTTAAAATAAACAAGGGTTGTGTTTCTAGTGATTTTCAAACTTGTTTTAATTACCTAAATTTAGTCTATTTAAAGTAAATAGTTGCACTGACCATCTTATCTTCAAGTCAGTGACTTTGCTTGAGGGCATCTTCATGACATCCACCATCTCTGAAAATTATGAAATACTAGTAATATCTTGCACTAAATAGACAACGCTGGCATAGAACCTTTTATTGTGTTTTTTACTTTGTTTCACAAATTTATTGATATTTTATTATTCTTGGTTTCGATTTCCATGCTAAGATTGGATTCACCATGCCTGCTAGGATTTTTAGTTGTGCACACATCATATTTCTCACTTCTAATTGTATAAAAAACAGAGAGTATGTACAATGACATGTGGGTGTCTATTTTACTCAATGATATGCTTGATTTTTTAACCCATTCCAATCCTACCACAATGAAATTAAGAGAGACAAGGACACAAGAAGGACTATCAATAAATGAAATTAGAGACTTTAGAATGCAACTCAAATTGTACCTAAATGTAACGATAAGTATTTGCAGTTGCCTGGTCACCGATGAGCATCGAATCACACTATGAAAAATTCCTTTCAATATGAGAATCTAGTTGCACATGCACTAATCCTTTGTAATAGTTCCTTGACTTGCCTATAGATATAATTTTAGAAACAATCCTACTTCTGCAATTATTCCCTATATGGATGATCTTTGTCCCCCCTATTGATAGTTATTTTTCAAGGCAACATAATAGAACTCTCCAATTGCATCATCACCTTTCAAAACAATGCTTGAGTATTTCCAGGTGATTGTCAAACTAGTCTCTACTCTTTTTTTTCCCGAAATAGAAAATTCATAATTTCAAAGGAGAAATTACATGCTATAGATGCCCGAAGGCATATGCTGAAACTGTGGCACTTGTCCACTATCAAAACAAAACTAGTAACAGAAATACCCCAAAGGGTGTACATTATTGGTACTCTAAACATCAAAATAGTGTTTAGAAAGTATCTCCTGTACATAGAAGATGTCCATATTTACAAGCATTATGCTGTTATATACATAGTATACAGAAAAAAGTTCATATTCATAGGCTGTGAAATTAGAGGCTGCTGCCTCCCTGTATTGCCCCATCGATATAAGGCCTATGAAAATATTGGTATGTCCCTGCTGGTGTAAATTCAACGATCATCCACTCCCCTAGAGGACGATGCGTCGCTTCTTTCGATAGCCAGTCAGCAGATTCATTTCTTTCCCTGTAGATATGAGAAACAGATATTTGGTCAAAGAATGTTTTGAAAAAAACAATTTCTTCCAATATATTGCTTAATGAGTATGCAGAACAAACAATAGTGTTGTTAAACCAATCAGTCACATTCTTTGAATCGCCAAAAATTTGCAAATTTCGGCATTTTTTATTAATGGCAAAGTATAAAAGATGTCGGAGTGATATCAGTTCAGCATGGTTATTTGTTCCTGGCCCCAGTTCCATACTAATCTGAAAGTAATGAGTTTCAGATAGGTGGAAATAAATGCCTCCCCCATAGCCATGCTGTTGGGCGGTCCCATCAAAATAGGCCCAAGGAATTGTACTGTTGATCTGCTCTTGCCTGATGTTCCTAGGTCTCACATTGTTGTTGTCATTTGGAAGTTCAGCATATGCCGCACAGATAATAGGATGGATAAGGTTCCAATTGACCAGACTATCCTCAAAAATAAAAGTATTCCTCTTGATCCAAATATGCCAAGAAACAAGAAGTGGTAGGTTCCGAGGTTTGTTTGTAGCTGAGGTACTCCACCAGTGTTCCCAGGCTGAGCTGATGTCTGCCCCCTGCCAGTTTATATTCAAATTAAGTGTTTGAATGACCTGTGACCAGATGCACCTGGTAGTAGGACAAGAAAGGAAGAGATGATGGGTCGATTCTTCTTCTTGAAGGCACAACACACACCGGGTAGGACCCAAGAAAGCCCTTTTTTTTAGATACGATCCAGTGGGGATCTTGTTTTCCAAAATGTTCCACATCAACAATCTGGTACGCGGAGGAGCTTTTAATTTCCATAATGAATCCCACCATCTTTTTAAGACCTCTGGTTTTCTATCAGCAATGATTTTATCATAACCCAGTTTCGGTGAATATTGTCCAGATTTTGAGAGTGCCCATATAAGTTCATCCTCTGTATTCCTTAATCTGACATGTGATTCTGTAAGTCCCTGTATATAACTTTGCCAAGATCTACTCCATTCATTTGGGATATGCCAGTGCTGTTCAGTCAACCATGCTTGCGAATGAAAAGTAGAATTCTGCTGGTCCCCAATCTGTCCAAGGAACTTTATACCTCTGCTATTAAGATGATGTATCAAACCTTCTGGTAATTTATGGGAGTTTCCATAGCCCGGCCATGGGTCAATACCAATGCGGACAGATGCACCATTTCCAATTTTCCATAGCAAGCCTTCTTTGATAATGGGCATAGCATTGAGAATGGCCCTCCATATCACTGAAATACCCCTCCTGTTCCATGATGTGTCTCTGATCCAGTCAGTGATGGTCGACGACCATATGTATTTATGATGAATAACCTCTGCCCAAAGACTATTTTGTTTCAACAGAAGCTAGCCCTGTTTGGCTGCCAAGGCTTGAGCAAAGGCCAAGAGTAATTTGAGCCCCCAACCTCCCCACTTCTTTGGAGTGGCAATCTTGGTCCATTTTACCCAGGCAAATGTCCTGCCATCCTTTTTACCGTTCCAGAGGAATTTGCAGCAAATTTGTTGAATTATGTGGAGTATCCCACGCGGTATCCAGGCAAGTGACATCCAGTATACCGGGGTGGCTTCAAGGACAAATTTTATGAGTATAAGTCTGCCAGCTCTAGAAAGGAATCTATGACACCAGCAGCTGATTCTCTTTTCCACTTTTGTGATGAGCCAGGTCCAATTTGCAATCTTGTACCCATCCGGTTTAAGTCTGAAGCCCAGGTATTTGAGTCCTCCCATCAGATCAGTTTCTTGGAAGGCAAACTTTTGAATGGCTAGCTGAGATTCCTGTAGAGTGCAGTCTGATAGGGAGATGGATGATTTTTCTCTGTTTATCTCCATTCCCGTTGCTTTGCAGAAAAGGATCAGAATCACATTTAGTGAGGTAGAGTCCCAGACACTCCCGTTCAAAAATATCAGAATATCATCTACAAAAAGTAGATGGGTCAGATAGAAATGCTCCATGATTTTTAGTCCACTAAGTCCCCCTCTCCTTTTTTCTATTGCTATAAGTTTGCTCAGTCCTTCCATGACTAAAAGGAAAAGAAGAGGTGAAAGAGGGCATCCATGCCTAATGCCTCTATCAATATTGAAGGGTGAAGTAGCCGATCCATTTATAAGGATAGCAAAAGAGACAGTAGAGATGCAACCCATGATCCAGGAGATGAGGATGGGGGGAAAACCCAAGTGAGTAAGGATCATTTTAAGATAAAGCCAATTCACTTTGTCAAAGGCCTTTGACAGATCAATTTTGAGAGAGATGCCCTTAAGGTTCTTGTGTTTTATGGAGTGTAAGGCTTCCTGGGCCGTACCAATGGCTTCCTGTATGTGTCGATGGTGGAGGAAAGAAAATTGCTCCTGGGAGATATGATTAGAAAGGATGGGCTTAATGCGATTTGCAATAATTTTAGAAATGATTTTGTAAAGGTAGTTGCAGAGGGATATAGGCCTGAAGTCGTTGAAGGAGGCAGGAGAATCAGTCTTGGGAATCAAGGCTATGAAGGTGTAGTTCATGGGAGGATGTATATGACCTTTGATTCTACTCTCTTCGATGACTGCCAACAGATCCTTTCCCAACAGCTCCAGGAAAGCCAAGTAAAATTCCACTGGCCAACCGTCTGGCCCCGGACTCTTGTCTTTTTTGAACCACTTTAGAGTTCCTTCCAGTTCCTCCATGGTGACCGGTTGGATCAAATCCTCAACTGCTTCAGGTTCCACAAACCTTGGAAAATGCCCTGCCAGATTAATGATCTCCGATAGATTGATGTCTGTCGGAGCCGTGAATTGTCTTTTAAAATGTGAAGTTCCCAATCTGGCTAATTGCTTGTGAGTTGAGGCCCAACCATTAGGATCACTAGGCAGTTGCCAGATAGTATTAGTGGCCTTTCTACCATTTGCAAAGTTGTGGAAAAACTTTGTATTTCCATCTCCCACTTGCAGCCAGATGGCCCTGCTTTTCAACCTCCACTGTTCTTCTTTGTCAAGTAGCAGCTTAATTTTTTGTTTCTCCAGATTATTCAATTGTACTTTAGTCTCCTCTGATAAGAATCCAAGCCCCTGTTCATCCGTTAGCTGTGCAATCTGTAATTCAATATCGATGAGATGCTGTTCATCTCTCATTTTCTTCCTCTTTGACCATTCCTCGGTCCTAATCCTGAGAGTTTTGAGTCTCTCACAGAAATCCGCCGCCATCCTCTGTTCCCGCAGCGGAGGTTGTGATCTCCAGTATTCAGTCACAAGGTTGATGAATTCTGGTTCTTGAAGGTAGCCCGTAAAGAATTTGAAAGGAGGACGAGGCTTCTTGGTTGGTCCAGTGATTTGAAGAAGAATGGGAAGATGATCTGATAAACCTCCAGTGCCTACCCATTGTCTGTACAGGGGGAGGTGACGGAGCAGATCTTCATGGATCAGGAATCGGTCCAATCTTCGACCCAAAGCAGCTTCCCCCATTCGCCTATTATGCCAAGTGGGTACTTTCTTATTCATGGGAACATCAACTAGCTTGTAGGTGTCCAGTAATGTACTCATTTGCTCCGAGATAGGATCCATTTGAGCATGATGACCCCAGGATTCCTCCATTCCCAAGGAAAAGTTTAAGTCCCCTCCAATAATGGTAGAATTTGTGATAAGATTATGTTCCAAAAAATTTAGCCAAAATGCCATTCTGTTCTGGTTAGGGGCATAAATGTTGATCACTTTTAATATGATTCTGAGTTCTCCCACGAAGATGTCCATACCTAAGAAGCCCCATCCTCCCCAGGATGAATTGATCTTGATAGTTTTGGGATTAATACCAATTGCTAGGCCACCCGATTTTCCATTTGCATCCAAACCCTGAAAAACCCAACCCGACAGAATAGATTGGAGGGTTCTTGTAATGTTGTCCGAAGAGCCAAGAGTTTCCTGTAGGAAGAGGATATCACATTTGGTATCCTGTGCCAGCCGCTTGAGAGCCAATCTCTTTTTGGGGTTGGCTAGTCCCCTGCAATTGTAGGAGAGCCAAATCATGGGGAAACAGGAACAGAGGGTTCAATTGCTCTAAGCGCCCTTTCAATGGTGCACTGTCGGCCCCTGGAAACATCCGCCACCGACTTGATGGCTGATTTGATCTTGGATGGATGGCCTCTGGCAGATTTATTTTTTTTGGACCGTCCAGGGGAAAATCCCAACCCGATGGGACCTCTCCTTGTTTCCTGTCTCCTTCTCCTCGCTTCATATCACCCTTGTTCTGCTCAACCGAAGTCTGATATTCCGCCCCCTTCGAATTTTCCGAGGTCATCGCAGAGAGTAATGGACAATCTTTGTATAAATGGTCCACTTTGTGACACCGCCTGCAACGAAATGGGACACCTTCATAGTCCAGTAGTTGTTTGCGTGAGAAATGCCTTCGGTGTAGAGTAATTTTCTCTTCCAGCCCTGCCCTGGTATCAAGATGTACTAGGATCTGTGCCATGGTCATAATGCCTTTTCTTTCGTAGGATTGATCGTGCTCAAGATAGGTTCCCAGCGCATCCCCAATATGCTTGAACACTTGTGGAGTCAAAATTTGCATGGGTAAACCAGGCAATCTCACCCAAATAAGCCCAGCTCCAAGCTGTTCACGCTCTGGATAAAAAAGGGGGTCCCAACATTTCAATAGGACTGGTGGTAGCTCAATATGCCAGAATTGCGACAATATCATTTGTGTGTACTCCTATCTATGAAAGTGTAGAGCGAACCAACCTTTGGCTAAGACCATTGTTGCAGGAAGTTCCTTCAGGAGGGAACCCCAAATCTCCTCGGTCCATTGATGCAATCTTTCCACGGTATAGGTCCCTCCTTGGAGACGACCAACTAGCACTTTCCTCATTGTCTCCATTGTATCCTCCATTTGGACGTCCTCACCAAAGGTCAGGTTAATATCCGAGTCTATGGGTCTGAGGCACCGACCCTTTTTCTGTTTTTCCGAGCACCGGCCCGTTGGGTACTCTTTAAGCAGATTTTGACACGGGTCCGAGGTGCTATGCTTGGCCAATAATGTAGGGCGAGCAGACAGTAAAGGAGAACTGAAACAACCCGAACGAATAGGGGAATGTGGGTTTAAGCTGCAGGAGCCAGGATGAATGAAGGATCGAGCAGGGCGCTGCAGATTTGAGGGGCCAGCCGGGGCCAAGGAGAAGGAGGGTGGGTTCAAGTGCTGGGAAACCTGCGCGGGGTTTGGAGTGGCATGCTGCGAGGAGTATGGTAAGGGGGAGTCGAAAGAGGGTGAAGTCTGCATGCAGGAGCCAAGTAGATGCAGTGTAGCCAGTGAGAGGGGGGGACAGTCTAATGCCGGTAAATCCTCCACATTGATAGCCGGATGCTGCCTTTTACCGGAGAGAGGCGGGTGTTGCGCCGGTTGAGCTGCAGCTGTCGACCGAATCTGATTTTTTCCCCAGGGTTCCATGTCCGAGCCTTTTTGATGAGCCCAAATCTCTTGTTCAGGCATGGGGTCCTCCTCGTAGTCTACGAGGTCCTCCTCTACCATAGTAACCGACAAAAAACCGACCTGACCACCGTATGACCAGGGGGAGACAGTCTGCAGGGTATGAACGGTGTCGTGGATGTTGAAACGACCGTTTTGCATACAAAACCTTAAATTAATTCATCGACAGTCCCGGGAGTTGAGGTCCAAACCATATGATAATCCTTAACCCGCAGGCAGGCCCACGGTGGTAACTATTTTCCAGTTCCAAAGGATCAAAATAGTCCGGGAATCCCTCGATTCAGCAGGCAGAAACCCTAGGGTTTCGCCATTTTTTCCAGGGTTCCAGCTCCGCCTGCGCCATCCTCTCCACCAAACCAGTCTCTACTCAGGTCCATGAAATCCTTGATTTGTCTCCATCGCACAAACCCATTTTTGTAATAAAATTATAAATCCCACAATTGCATTCCTCATCCCCAACATAACAATTCTTTACATTGCAATACTTTATCGTTGCTCCCTCGGTGCAATAGAGATCCACTATTGTGGCATGGAGATGATTGGTATCATAAAATTGTGTAGTGCATCCTTCAATATATGTCACAGAACTCCTCTCATCTACAACAATAAGAGTCTTGTCAAATTTCCTGGTCTCCATCTCAATTGTCCTGAAATAAGTGGATATTTCCATGGGTAACAAAGTGTGCTTGGGAATTCAATAAAAGGAGCTATCACTAAAAAAAAAAAATACAATGCAACATAGTAGTTTTGAGCAAGAGGAACAAACCTGCCAAGCTCATTCCTAAATAGATCAAGAGACTCTCGAATTACCCTTTATAACGAACAAAAGATAACCTCAACTGCCTATACAGTCTACCTATGCATGGTAGCAATGAAAATGGTGTCAAAAAAAACATCTACAACAATGTTGGTTAATCTCTTCTTCTAGTCAAGGGCATGCCCATCTTTTGAAAAGTATCAAGCAGATCAGGGTCCACCTCACCTAGGTTGCTCTTCTTCTTCTACTCTCACTGTTTAAGTTTAGAATAATAACAAAGGTCTTGTAAATTGATGGGTGGGTAAAATTTATCAAACCATTTGGGTTCTTCCATTTTTAATCATTGTCTGTAAGCATTGAGTCTAAATTGCAAAAGCCATTCTTTCCTTCTTTTTAGGTGAAATTAACCTAAGCTTTGGAGAGTTGTAAGGTTTAATGGATCTAAGTATATTCTACTTAAAATATAGTAACATGGTTTAGAACTGTAGCATTGAGATCATAATCTAAGCATGAAACATAAAAGAATTTATGTTCATGATTACAAGAAATTTTAATTTCATGTAACAAAGTTTGAGGAATGTCTAGTATTTGCATCCTACCAGAAAATTTGGTTGCATCACTCGAGCCCTTTGAATTTGGGCATGGTAGATTCCATTACAGAAACAATCAACCACTAAAAAAGGTGAAAATAAAAAATAAAATTTCATGCATTCTAACCCTAGAAAAGTTAGGAGGAGCGAACTGATCCTTACAATAAGGACATGCAAAATGCGTACTTGTCAATTGTATTTTGATGAATTGTTGGCCGCAATCAAGATCTGCATTATGATAATCATTAAACCTTTGTATAATAAGGACATGAAAAATGCTTACTTGTGCATTGTCTTCTAATGAATTGTTAGCCGTAATCAAGATTTGCATTATCATGATCATTAAACCCTCAACTCTAAATGAATTTTATGCTTTAATCATATAAACCCTCGAAATTATTTACCCATAAGAACAAAAATCATCTTTTATAAAAAGGAAGAACTCTACAGAGTCCAAATTCATACCCATGTACAAATGGCCAAAATCTCCACGCCTAATGACCTTTCCCTTCCTCCATCTAATCGTTGATGCTCTCCTAATGTGTTTCCCATGCAAACTCCATCTGGGGTTGGAAACCCATGGAATCCATAGATCACGTTGATGGTTTTCCTTTAGCCCATGAAATCCATAGATTGCGTTGATGGTTTTCCTTCTTCTATCATTTCCACGCAGATATCAACACAGAGAAAAATGTAGTGATACAATTTGATGTTGTAATTTGAAAATATGTTATTTGAACCCAGTGCTAAACTGGAAATGAAAAAGAAAATAAATATTTATAATGGAAAAAATAAAATAATTATTTATAATATAAAATAAAATATATAAATTTCAATTGGGTTAAATGATTTAGTTTTAATAAGAATTTGTTATTTTTGGGTAAGATGCTAAATTAAAAAGAAGGAGAAGAAGTTAAAAATGATATTGGGATGAGCGTAAACATTTAAATATGGGCTCAATTAATAATAAAAAGTTAAATTAATAAAAATAATAAAATTCAATTTTTTATATTTTGATTTTGCTATTAACTTGTGAATAGGCTTTGTTACAATACCATGAGCCAATACCATGGCTTAACAATACTACAAGTCTAAAACCCATAACTTATTTCACAACCAAACTATTTTATAACAATATGACAAGATTCTTAACCATGGATATTCACCACACATTACGGTAGATATTATTAACTTGTAAAAAATAGCCTTTGTTACAATACCATGGGTTAATACCATGGATAATCAAAACCACATGCCCAAAAAAACATAAATTATTTCACAATCAAAATATTTTATAACAATATGACAAGATTGTTAACCATGGATATTAACTTGTAATTCGGCTTTGTTACAATACCACGGGCCAATACCATGGCTTATCAATACCACATGCCAAAAAACCATAACTTATTTCATAGTAAAAATATTTTATTTTAATTTAATTTTACAACATTTTTTTAATTGAATCTAAAAGGGAAAACGTAACAATTTGAGATATATCTAAACCCTTTATCTTCATGTCTACTAAAAATATTCCCATAGAAATTAAATTAAGGTTTTAATAAAATTAATCTAAGATGGATCTATCCCGTTTTTTATATCCATCTTAGCTAAGGATCCAAGGGATGAGAGCAAGAAAATTGACTAATTATAATAGATTAAATATAGTGCATGATTTTTTAAAGTTTTTCATTATTTTATTTTGAGTTTTATAAAAAACTCTACTGTATAAGTGGCGATTTGGTATTTTCCGAGTCTCTATGTAAAGAATTGCAAGAATTTTTTTTCCGAAAAAGATGTGAATTGGGAAATATTGGTTGACGAAATCTGAACCAAAAACTGAACCTTGACCGAGTGGTTAATGAGGACGGACTGTAAATCCGTTGGCAATATGCCTACACTGGTTCAAATCCAGCTCGACCCAACCAATATAATAAATACCAATCTATCGGTATGGTTATATTCATGCTAATCATGAATGAAAAGATAATTGGTTATGGTTCCAACGGACGGACACGAATGAGGACTAGCCTGGAGGCCTAGCCTGCCATAGCTCATAGCAGCATAGAAATCGAACCTCAAACCTCGAACTCGAACCTCTACGGAGGAATCATAGACCTCTACCCTCTTTTTGACATGATTGATCCAAAGTATAGGTTTAATATTTTAAAACCAATTAATCTTTTTTAATTTAGATAATTTCTTAAACAAAATACAATGTGATCAAATTTAAGAGAGAGTTGGGGAGGGGGCAAAGAGAGGGAGGGAGATAGTGAAAAAGTTGGAGGGTAGAGAGAGAGAGAAAGAGTGAGTGATGGGGGGGAGAGAGAGTGAGGTGGGTGAGAGGGAGTGAGAGGAAAGAAGAGACAAGAGAGAGAGAGAGAGAGTTGGATTGAGAGAGGGAGGAAAGAACATAGACATAGAGAGATAGAGGTGGAGAGAGAGAGGAGTGAGAAGGGAGAGATGGAGAGAGAATGAGGGAGAGAGGAGAGGAGGGAGGAGAAAGAAGAGGAGAGGATAGAGATAGGGAGACAAGGGGAAGGGAGAGAGATGGAGAAGGACAGGGGGGGAGATAGTGATAGAGTTGGACGGAAGAGAGAGAGAGAGGGGGAGAGTGATTTTGGGGGAGAGATAGAGGGAGGTGGGAGATAAGGGATAGAGAGGAAGGAATATAGAGAAGAGGAGAGAGAGATGGAATTGGAGGGGGCAAGAAAGGGAGGGAACAAGAAAAACATAGAGGGAGAAAGGTGGAGAGAGAGAGGGGGTTGACAAGGGAGTCATGGAGAGAGAGTGATGGAGGGAGGAGAGTGGGAGGGAATAGAGAGAAGGATATATATAGAGAGGGAGAGAAGGGGAAGAGAGAGATAGACAGAGAAGGGGAAGAGAGGGAGAGAGAGTATGTGTATGTTTGGGGGTTGAGATAGAGAAATGGAATAACAAAGAGACACAAATACAAATATAGATATTATATAGTATTATATAACCGACCTAGATCCATATTAACCCTATAACTATCAAGTGTTGAGAGGGATCCAATCTCTCGAGGTAAAAACATTTCCTCAAGTTTTTCACTAGAAAAAAAAAGTTTGCAGCTTGAGATATTGGATCCCTCTCGACGCTTGATAGATCTGAGGTTAAGATGGATCTAGGTCAGTTAATATGAAATTAAAGTAGTTTTTATTTGATATTATAGTCTTAAAAATTAAAATTGCTCTTCAAATTAATTTCAAATTGGAACTAGATCAAATTAGATTCAATGAATGGATTTTTTTAAAATACATAAAATAATTTTTTTATTAAAAAATATATTTTTAAAAGTACAAATTATTAGAGATAAATAATGCAAAGTTGGCTCACCTATACACCATGTGAGGATGAAGAAGTGTTTAAGGAAGGATAACCTTTGAACCAATCTTTAACAACCTTTCAATCCCTATCACTTGTAAGTTTAGATTGCTTGACACAATTAAGATGACTAACATAAAGAACTTATTCATATTATTGTAGTACTTGTTAGGTAGTTGTATTTTTGTTCTTAGACTAAATTAGTCATTCGTATTAGTCATTTTTATGTGTATTAATTATTATCTAGTCACATATTTTAACCCACAACTAAATCAGTGATCTATGTTAGTCGTTTTTAGTTCGGTCACTTAAGATTGCTCATTTTTGGTAGTATTTCACTTGGAAAAGTTGTGGTGACTAAAATTTTTGGTCACCTACTCAATAATTTATCATTTTCTACTAGCGTTTGATATGGGTAAATGTGCCCTTTTCCCTTATTCCATTTTTAAACTGCGTCCTTCTTCACCATCTCCTGTATCGGCTTCACAATCTGAGCATAGTCGGAGATGAACTTATGGAGGAAGTTGATCTTCCCCAAGAAAGACTACATGGATTTCTTATTCATTAGGAAGGGAACTTATGTGATAGCCTTGACCCTGTCTGGGTCTACCTTGATCCCACTTTTAGCAATGATGTGTCCCAAGATATTACCCTCGGACACTACAAAGATACTCTTCTTGGGATTCAAGGATATCCCGTACTTACGACATTGCTCAAAAATATTCTTCAAGTGGTGTAGGTGGTCTAACCTCTGTTTGGAGAATATTGTTATATCATCGAGATAGACTACTACGCTCTAGATAATGAGTCCATGAAAGGTGATGTCCATTGCACGTTGGAATGTTGCACCAACATTGATTAGCCCAAACAACATTTGTCGAAACGCGAACGTGCCCCACTTCATTCTAAATGTAGTTTTAAGTCTGTCAGGCTCTGCAACCAAAACTTGGTTATATCCTGAATATCCATCAAGCAAAGAAAACATTTCAGACCCCAATATTGTTTGTAGTGTTTGCTCCATGGATGAAACATGGCAGTTTTCCTTGTCTGAGGCATGGTTGAGATTCTAAAAATATACACACATGCGTATCTCCCCAGACTTCTTCCTCATAGGAATGAAATTTGACACCCACTTCGAGTGTCACACCTTGTATATGATCCAAACATCTAGCTATTTTCATAACTCCTTTTGTATGATATGCTCAAGCATTGGATGAAATTTGCTCAGTTTCTATTGAAATTGCTTGGCCCCTTCCTTGATTGGCATTACGTGTTAGATGATTCACGTGTCATATGTTTTAAGTTCATTGTATGTCCACACGAAGACATCACAGTACTGCTTGAATAAGCGGATGAAATATTTTCACTCTTGAGGTGTGCAACAAGTGCGGAGATTGACATATTTTTGATCGTTTTGAGTTCCCAAGTTGATCCGCTCATGTGACAAAGTGGAACTGTGGGTCTTGGCATGAAGAGTCCTCAGAAGGGGTTCTGTAGTTCATACAAGTTTTCCAATGATACCACACCCTTGGTGATGAGTTTCCCTTTACCTACATTAACTACATCCTACAATTCCTTTTCATGCTCGTCCTTATCGATCGCTGTGTCTTTGAATACGTCATTGTTCGCCATAAAATATAGTATCTATTGGTCATCATAAAAAATGCGTAAGTTAGTGATATTATCCAAGACTAAAGGTTTATAAAGAATTTCAATAGAAAATTTGTCCCTTAATAGTGACATCCATGCAACAACATTTGCGAAGGCATTTACAACTGCATTACACATTCTTGGAACGAAAATAGTATTAAAAGCTTGGAAATGCGAGATAAGACACCATACCTCTTGTTGATAACTTTTAAGATGAGGTGACACACAATGTATAGTGTTACGTACCTGTCACAATGCGATTTTGGAGTCACCTACCACTTTCACGATGGAAACTTTGAGGTCAATGTCCTTCTGTAAGCCCAAGTTGAGTGCTTCGCACTCTGCAGTGTTATTCGTGCACTCAAATTCCAAGCGGCTAGAGATCAAATGTTTTCTCTGCTGTGGGTCTATTAAAACACAACTAGCTTGTTAGTCCTCCTGTGCTTTGGAACCATCGAAATACAAAGTCCAAACATCTTATGTACAAGGACTGTGGACTGCACAAGTACTATTATTAATACTACTATACATAGTTCATTATCGCGAATTGGACAAGGAAGGAGATCCAACTGTGTGCTTGGTGGACTAAGGAATGGATCTTCAAGATAACGCCCCAGCTAAGTTTCCATAAATTAATTTCCAAATAATAATTCTTCGAAAGTCATTGGATCGTTATGTCTGTTCAAGGGAGTGACCATGTGTTTCATGTATCTCTCTGATTCTACCTGGATGTAATTATTTATGCCCTTGTACGGAAGCCATAAGTGTGATCGTTCTGTGGCAAAGTACCCTTGAAGCTTTCTAGACCAGTCTCTGTATGCTTCTGGAATTTCCACAATCACTATGTTGATACATTGGTGGACTCATCTGTCAGATGATAAACAAATGATGACATCTCTGAGTTCACCAGTTTCTTGGTCATGAGTTCTATCCAGCTGAATAATTTGTGCATTTGTCCTTTCCCATTTAATATTGACTTTCTTCGCGATAGATAATAGCGTGAAATTCACTGATGCACCCGAATCAACCAAGCAATTGTGTACATTGAAATTGAAGATTTCGAAGGTTAACAATAATATTGGGTAGAGTGTGTTTATATCCATTGTGAGTGCATTAAGTACAAATGCGAGAGTATCAGGAGACTTACTAGATCCCTTGTCCAAAGAGGTAGCATTACTTAAAGAGGTTTGCCCAAGTTCCTGTAGAAGGATGTCCCCACTAGCTCGTGATCTTTGTGAGTTCGAACATGGAGATGTTGGCACGAACCTTCTTCATATCATCCACAATGTTATAATCCATAATGGGAAGACTGACCGAGGTGTCCATGGATAGAACATGGTTTGTGGTTTTCAGAATGATGGTTTTGTCCTTAAAACTGTCGAAAACACTTTTCATTGAGACTGCTTTCCTAGACTTGGTTTGAGTGTTCTGCGCTGAGTTAGCCGGTGGATTAATTTTACTTAACAATTTTTCTTTGAATTTATGCTTTGGCAACTCAATTACAGTGGTCGGTCCTTAGCTTCTTGGGTTGTATTAGCTGTTTTGCTTTTGGGTCGGACCATCACTCAAAGGCTTCTTATCGTCAGTACTTTTTTGGGCCATGAAAACATAGTTAAACATGCTCACTACATGACCAACACTTGGAGCTTCATCACCTGCAATAGATTCTTCCTTCTCTTGACCAGGCTCAATCTTCTCCTTAGCCATGACTGAATCAACAAGTTGCACAACCATGCTTATCATGAGTTGGTTCCACTGTGGTGAATGTGCAATATGAATCCGTGCCTATTTTCTCAATGTTCAGGACAACATTGGAACTTTGCGCAGAATGTGTCAGTTGGTTACTGCTAGTGCTACCTTCTAAACAGGTACTTGGGGTACTTGCTACTCACGGTAGTTTCACTTGTCCTTTGTTTTAGTTCATCCATTTTAGCGGTTAGGGACTTGACGAGACGAGTCAGGCCTTCAAGATCATTTGGTTATTTCGCCTTAACCTTGCTCATAGAGACCTGAGACCTCTTACCCGTGTCCTTGGAGTCTTTTTTTGATTCATCATCTGAGATGACTCCGATAGCACGCAAGTCCTTCTCAGCGACAATAGCCTCTATGTATTTTTCATTCAATGTCCGTTCGCAGTTTGCTTTACAAACTGTGCAAAATTTGCTGGCAAGGAAGAAGTGTAGTAATCTATGGTGATGGAGTCATGAGGTTTTGTAATTTTGGAAAATTTGTTCAAGATATGATTGAACTTCTGATTGAAATATTTCACCTTTTCCTTTTTCTCCATATTAATATTGCCCAGCTCTTTTAATAACATGGTAAGGATCTTATCTTCAACGATTTTTTCAAGAAATATCTTCTTGAACCCCCTCCAATTATGGATGGAGTTTAGAGGAAGGCTATGATACCATACAACTGCTCTACCATCCAAGGTACATTAAAAATTTTTCGTGCAACATCATTGTAACATACCTCAAGTGTTTGCAGATATAGGTAAAAGTTATCCAGATGGTTTTCAACCTTCATTTCCTTATCAGGGTCATACTTCTTCAAGATATTCTCTAAATGCCTTGGAATCTTATGCAGGACACCTGAAAGTGCTAGTGGGCCCTGAGTCATCCAGTCCAGATTTTGATCTGCCATGTATTCCTCTTCGTTTTCCTCCTCTTCCTTTTCTGAGTCTGATGGTTCTTCTTCCTCTTCTTATTCCTCTCCACCTAACCCACCAAAATTTTAGCCTGAGAGTAAGATGTTTCCTCCGTTACCATCGTGAAAGAGTGGAGGCTCTTTTTCCCATTTCATAGAGTCTATTAATTCTTCAAGTGTGGCAAGAACCACTTCTTCAAAGGACAAGACTACTATTCATGTGGAGGTGGTCTTATTCTTCTTTGGAGAATATGGAAGACTGATTACTCCTGGAATCAATCCAACAACTTTTGCCAACTGATGGGTGATGGACTGGATGGCTCGAAATTTATCATACAGGATTTAATGTTTAGGCCTGGGCTGGGAAGAGTTACCAACTTCAGAAGCATGAGTAGGAGGGGGTGGATTGAATGTTGCTACCTTGACCAGAAGATGGAATGATGGGGTCGATGGGTCTATCAGGCATAAAATACCAGTTTCCCTCCTTTTAGTGCCAGAAATGTTGATGGTGTTGGATGTGTCAACATTCATAGGATCTCCCCTATATGAAGCCCCAATTAGACCTCACACAGTTTTTGGTAGGAGTCCCATATGGTATAAAGGCCCAATTTCCAAATCCTTAAAGATTTTCCTTGGATCTAGCTGTCAACACAAGAGAGTGATGCAATGGTGTCTTCAAAAAGAAAGGGGAGTGTGCCTGGTGAGTGTGCAGTGAAACTATGTCAATGTTCTTCCACTGCAAAGGGGAGAGAAAAGTGAGCCTCTAAGTGAGAGGTAATAGTACCACCTAGGAAGAGATACACATGAACCAGAAGGAAACATCTAACATCCAGCAGAATAGTCCACAGTGGATGCGACGGTCGTTACAACCAACAAATAAGGAAAGATATGTCTAGTATCTCGAGGAATAGTCCACAAGGATGGGACAACGACAACATCCATTACAACACATTATCAATAAGACAAGCAGTAAAATAACCGAAATAGTTCAACTATCTTAGTACATGTGAAAGAAAACATGAAATACAAACATCCACATAATTGTCTTACAAACATTAATAGTCCATGTATGAAGAACGTGTTGGCCTTAAAAGGATTCTGTTATTAAGAAAATGTTCCAAGACACATGTCTACAATGTACATCACTAAGCCCAATAGTGGGACATTGGAGCCACTCCTTGCTCCTCAAAGAACTAGTTGACCTCTCTAATGCCTTACGGGAGGAGCCAAGGTGAAAATTCCTTTGCTCATACAATGAGGGGGTATATATAACCAAGGGGTGATGCTTCCCCCTTGTGACTCTTTGACTACATTCATGATTTTTCAAATTCCTGTGACTTTTCAACTTACTTGACTCTTCATATTCATGTGTGTCCTTTGGAATTCTACTTTAGAATACATTTGATTACAATATACATGGTCCAAAGTAGTGATGTGGCATATGACAGCTCATGACACGACTTGACATCACATTGTTGACATGGAATGGCTTGATGATGTGTCAATGTTAAGTCACTGTTGTTGCTGGATGTTAGATTTCTTCTTGGATATGTTTTCTCTTCTCCTCCACATAGCGTGGTGATGCGGGGTCTTCAATGATCTTAAGTCTTGGATGGTAGTTGCAAACTTGTGTCCCTTTTCTTCCTCTTGATAGATTCACTTGTAAGTTTGGCTACAAGAGAGTCTTGAGGCATGTTTCCCTCCTCATTATCATTCTTCATCATCTTGCCATGACTTGATAGTGTACCTATTCCTGCAATTCACTCAAGACGAGATGACATCAATTTGAAAACTCCCTAGTCTAATATGATGCATTATTGTCCATGAACTAAGCCTAAGACAATTCAACGACTAGGAGAAAGGGCCCATTAACTGTGCATTGCGCAGTTCCAGGAGACAGAGAGATATTATGAGCAGAGATTTGGCAATGTGCATCTCAAGATAGACTGAGGAATATTTATGGACAGTCCTCATTGAGGAAAAACCTGTGTAGTGCCCGCTGAGGGACAAAATTGTGCAGATCATGTAGGGAGTGGAAGCTGCAGGATGGAGCCCTGGGAGGATAGATTGCGTAGTTTTAGGAGGCAAGGGGGGCTAGGCAGTTGGGAGGCTTGAAGGGAAGAACTGCACAGTTTTGGAGGCCAAGGGAGGTTTGGATTTCTATGCACTAAGCAGTTACAACATGAAAGAAAAGGCTTGAGGGTTGAAGATGTGAAGTGTGAAGTTCAAGGCATACTGGGAGGCACAAATGCGCAATACTCAAGGTCAAGGGAGGTTGATGGACTCAGGAATTATGTAGAACAACAAGCTTGAAGGATAGGGACTGCACACTACCAAGTTCCAGGCAGCAGAGTCACATCCAAGAGGGCTAAGACTATGCAATGCATAGTTCAATCAGGTCCCGGTGAAGCGAAGTTGCCCGGTTGGGAAGATTTTCTGAAAATGGGTAAGTGTGGGAAGAGAGATGGACTCATGATAAACTTCAACTGTGATCACATAGTTAGCATACTTTGACGACATGACACCATAAGTCATCAGAACACACAAGTGAAGCATTCCCCTCTGTGTGATTGCCTCATGACAAGATGTGACAAGTGCCACACTTGAGATAGACTTTAGGATGATTGTGACGAAACTCATGTGACAGCGCTCAAGACTTTGTGTATGAATGTGATGTATATTTACATGGTTGGGAAAAATCATATACATAAAGAACGACCTTCGAAACCACCATAAAAGGCTCGTAAACATTATACAACAATTAAACATGAAAAAAGATGACAATTAATCCAATAAGAAAAAGGGCCAAATAAATTTAAGAAATCTAATGAGATGAGCTTGAGTGTTTGCAACAATCAAGGAAAGAACAGGGAAGGCTTCAAAGTTTGAGTGCAAGCCAAAATTTTGGAAGTTGTTACAACAACTACAACAAAACCTTATCTGTATAATTAAAAATATCATCTTCTCTGAACAAAGGAACTTGTGCAATGCTTTGGTGAATGCTCTATGATCTGACCATGTCACACATAAACCTTCTTTGAATACCTCTCTTTACTTTCTCATGTCTGGAAAAGAATTCATCCTACCTCCAAACATTTACCTTCCTTACCTTCAACTCTCACAAGAATCACAAGGTAATCCTTTCCTTCTGGTTCAGAGTAGGATAGACACACTCTTAAAGTTGTAGGAAGAAAGGAGAAATGCAAAAGAAAAATTTCCTCTTCATCATAACTGTATCAAGAGATGGTTTGGTAAGAAGTCTACAGGGAAGAAGGAATTCAATGTGGGTGAATTGGTATTGAAGTGGGACAAATCCCACAAAGATAAATGGAAACACACTAAGTTCTAGTTCCTATGGATCAAACCTTTTGTTGTTCATGAGAAGCTTTTCCATCACACTTATCGAGTCCAATGTTTGGATGGGAGGACAAACTCTCTTCCTATGAATGGACAAGATCTGAAATAGTATTTTCAATGACAGTCTAGGGTTATTCCCTATCCTTTGTACATAATCTGTTATATTCTTTTTTTGTTTTTCATGTTTAGTCTTTCAGTTTGTCTTTTCGTTCAATGTGTGAATGAGCCTCATGTAAGTGTGTTTTGGGATCCAATATATGTGGCAAAATCTAAAAGGGCTTTGTGACATTGCAACATTTTGCTAACATTTAGTCCTTGTTATTCGTCTTGGTTCATACCTTTTGGTGAATGTTATTTTGATGGAAAATATGATTCTTGCATAAAGAGAGCTTTGAATGAAACCATGATACTTGTATTTATCTAGGAGCCTCGTTTCTATGCTTGGTTCTTTATGTTTCGGGGTTTTCCATGCTGATCCAATAAAGTAAAGAAGGACAAGGGGAAAATCTTAATGAAAAAAAATCATATCAAAGGTTTTTTATATGCTTCTCTGAAGGAACAACCTCTTCTTCTCTCAATAAGTTTCGATCCCTCCTCCACCCCATGAAATAAATAAGTGTCAAAGCACAGTCCTATAAAAAAATAAAAAATAGAGAGTGAAAGAAGAGAAAGGATTCCTATGCAAGGAGATGAAGCAAGTAACTTTGTTGGGTACTGTCCAAGCTCCAAGGCATTGAAGAAATTCTTGTGTTCATGTATTGACTCCACAAGGGTACTTTACAGGCTTGCTGGCAGCGAAGAAACACCAGAGATGAAAAATCATACTCTAAAAATCTTAAGCTCACGAGTCACATTACCCTCCTCCTGAATTGAAACATTGTGATATGGTTGGCCTTATGGGGTAAGTGGAGAAGCCAAAGTAATTTGTATGATGAATCAATACTTCCTGAGAAACTAGACCCTGCACGAAATATTAGACCAAGGCAGAGAAGCTGGAATTCAACCAGTGTGTCACCAAGTGTTGTCACTGGTACAACACACTCCAAAATTTTGGCCTACATCCAAATTTCAAAGCATACTTTGACTTTACATGCTATCATTTCTAGTATTAAGGGTCATTCCATCTGTTCCAATCCCATTTGGAAGAAAACCAAAGTGTCTTCTTTTGACATGGCAAGAGTTGCATATTACATAAGCACAATTTTCATTCATTTCAAGGGGTAGTTTTGTGTTAAGGAGATCTATTTATCATTTAGACATGTATTATAACCATCCCCAAAGTTTCAAGCATTGTCGCATAAGTGTCGTCGTTATTGTCGTAAAGTGTACCTTTAATGTCACACTTGGGGAAGTTGTCGCATTTATGGCACATTGGGGGTATTATGTTGTTTATGTGTTTTGAGTTATCAATGTTGTGTCATCAACTGCTTTGAGTGTGTGATCATGCTTAACTTTTTTCCTTGTTCACTTTGGCTTTACTGATCTCACACTTAGTCAGACTTCGAAAAGTTCCTTCCTAAGAAAATTAACCTCACTCAACCTTCCTGAATTGCGCAGTGCGCAGCCTCACCCCTCAAGCTTAGACCTTGCCTCTTGGAACTACGTAATGGGCAGATCCTACCTCGTAGAACTACTCACTACACAGTGTCAATGCTCAACCCTGACCCTTGAGCTCCAAAACTACACAACTCTACCTCCCAATCACCTTCTTCTGCACACTACGTAGTCTCAAGCATCAAGCCTCCAACCTGACCACTTGAATTGCACAACTTTGCAAGCCGTAAGAATTTGTCCCTCCTCAACTGTGTAGTGGTAAACCTCAAGCCTTCCTTCTTGAGCCCCTCAACTACACAGTCACCCTACCCCAGCCTTCCTAAACTACACACTGTGTAATATCAATCCTCAATCCTAGCCCTTGACCTCTTGAGTTGTGCAATTGCGCAATCCTTGAACCAACCTCTCAACTCAGTACCGAGATAAAGTTGTGTCAGTTCTTGTCATGAAGCATGTTAGACTAAGGTATTTTCAGACTAATGTCATCTTGTAATGAGTGGATTTCAATTACAAGAATTACATCTTGTTATGATAGGATGATGATGAAGGATATGAAGGGGAAGACCCTTCTAGAGGACACCTTCGTAGTTGCAAATACATGTTGGTCTTTGAACAACAAGAAGAAGAGACACGAGATTGTGAAAACAGTTGGAGAGAAATATCATATTTTAATCCCTATATTCAATCCTTATGGAGGAAGAATAAGAACATGTACCATATTTCAAGAAGACGCAAATATAACAACAACAAGAATGGCTTGGCATTTTCATATCATCATGTAATCCATATAATCAAATTCATTTCATGTATTGTCATGGTGTCATGTTAGGATGTATATGAGTCATCATTTTCTACATCATTTGTGGATTATGTAGTTTTCAATATGTGAGAATTGTAATGTAAAGTGGAAGTCACATAGTCATCTCTAGAATGTGAAAAGTCATGAAGGAGTCAAAAGGTCATAGAGAAGTCAAACAATCATGAGGGTAGTCCAAGAGTCACAAGGGAGGTGAATTCTCACCCCATTTGTTATATATACACCCTGATAGCTCAAGCAAATGGATTTTCACCTTGGCTTCTCCTACCAGGCATTAGAGATGAAGATAGTTCTTTTGGAGGAGAAAGTGGTTTGCTCTAACGCTCCACTATTGGAGCCATTGGTGTTCATTGTACTGAGGTATCATGGAATTTTGTCTTAATACTCAAATATCATTGAGCCAACACACTTTCATATGTATGTCGTAAATGTTGTAAGAATATTATTTGAATGTTTGTGATGTATGTTCTTTTCATTTGTACTAAGGAAATTGAACTATTTCGGTGGCCTTGGTACTTATGTTGTTGAAGGTGTGTTGTATGTGTTTCAACAATCATTTCTTCTATGTGAACTATTTTTCTAGTTGATCAATGATTCATTGATATATATATCTATATATATATATATATATATGCTTATGTGTCTTTACTAGATTAGTACTGTTACTTTTCTTTTAAAGGCTCACTTTATCCCCCTTTCAGTAGAATAACCTTGATACATTCTGCATTTGAACATTCCACAAGGCATACTCACTTGTTCATCTGAAAGTACACGCAAATTACTCTCTTGTGCTGATCATAGTAGACAAGGAAAATATCCAAGAACATATGACAAACAAGCCTTATTTCCGGAAGGGCTCCCACACCAAATATTGCAAAGTCTAATTGGAAAACTTCATCGAGGAGACCCCCTTGCATATTGGTTGTATCCAACACCATCAACATACCTATAATCCTTATGAATCATCACACAAACCTTGCATGCATCCCTGCTAAGGAATAAAGAAATCATAGTTCACTGGTGAAGCATCTGACAAACCTCATATTGGGTTGCCTTGCACATTTCATTTTCTATGGTGTGTCAGCTAGTTGAAATGGCTTATGGGTCCATGTTCTTCCTTTACGTAGGATCTAGTGTAGTTGGGTATTACATGTAACCTTATTATTCACACTAGACATGGTGCAATGTTTTTGAGAGCTTATGCTCAACCTAAGAAAATAAATTTGCAAAACCTTTTCTAGGAAGATTCCCTAGCCTTATGAGATGTTTTCAAATCCCCCATATTTCCTTGAATTTCCATTTTATTTAATGTATGTGTAGAAGATCTAGTGATCTGGGGTCCAAGGAAAACTAAGCAAAGTTTCCTTAAGCACTACTCATATATGCATTGGGCCCTGATATCTTTTCCATGGTCATTTCATGTCTAGGAGGATTCCCTTCTAAGTACTGGATCTGAGCTTTCAAGATTTGGTGTTGGCAAAGTCCATCAGCTATGTGCATAGGCCACATCCCATCTTATTGAAATATCTTTATGCAATGGAACCCACATCCAAGATTTGAGTATCCTGGGCATGGAGGGGGCACCAAATCTTGCGACACGCTAGATTTGGTTAAGGCTAGATTACTCCACCAAGGAATGGTTACATATAGGATTCGAATACAGTGGAGGGCACAAAATTTTGTGTGGGTTGGATTTATGATTAGTTGGACATCATTTGGTTGGTCATACTCCAGGTAAATTTCACAAGGCATGGAGACGTAGATTCATGAGTTCGGGGATGGTATGAGCTATGTTACACAGTATTTTGTCACACCTCCTGTTCACTCCCTATTCCACATCTTGAAGTTCCAAAATGTTGACAATTTTGAAGTGTACTCATCATGAAATACATACTAAAATGTACCTAAACAATGGAAGAAAAACTGCCTTGAGTCAATTCTGGAGAAGATTGAGTGAAATCCTAAATTTTAGGACCAACACTCTTTGCCCCACTGCTTGCCTATGTTGATGTCAGGATGCAGTTCCTTGACCTAGCACTACCAACGCGGGTTTTGATATGAAATTAAGCGCTGAACCTCTTATGATAAGTTTTCTCAAAATGGAGGAGAAGCTTTGTATGCTGGAAACTTCGAGAAACAACAAGCTGGATATTGTTGGGTAGAGATATGGTCAAACTCTCCCATTTGGAGCTCTTGATCCTACATTTAAAGGCCTTCCCCTTGAGATGTGCACCTTCCTCCCTCTTTTGTGGATCAATAACTCCCTCAACCTTCCTATAAATCAAATCCCCTCCATCCCCAAATGGTTGGTCATTGATTGCTTGCATTACTATGCTGAGATTATGCCTAAATGTTGCCCATCTACCTTGGATAAGGAGTACTTGAAGAGTCTTGGCTTGGACTTCAACATCCACTCAAAGGATGTCTCCAATATTAAGGCAATGGTTGCATGCTTCCCATTTTGATTCATTAATATATACATTTGATGTTCAATTTCCATAAATGTATAAAAACTTATGCATTTAGCTTGATACTCCTTGATCTATCAAGTAGTTTATGTTTGATATATACTATGTATGCTCTTGTATCTTGTATTATCCTTTGATCTCTCTTACAGATACTTGGACATAAGGCATAAGCAGGGAGTGATTCTGGAAGCTAAGGGATCAAATTCATAATCAAAGGATTGAGCAATTAGCATCAGAGTGAGGTAGGTTTCTCTCTTTGCATTTTTAAACATATTAGCTAGGAATGTTTGCATTAGTTTGTTTAGTTTGCTGCTAGACCCATTCATTAGGCTAGAGAGATTGGCTCTGTCCGCAGAGGGGATTTATGTTCACAAAAAGCTAATACAATATTATAGCACCGATTTCCCCCTAGATTAGATATAATGTAAAACTATTGCAAAACATTAAGGGGGAGGACTAGGTTGGTCCTACAACCTATGTCAACATGGTAGTGCCATGTGGGCTTAACATGGACTATGTGGAGGCCAAGTAGAAACCCATTGATGACATGGATGTGAAATTTTAAACTATTGAAGCCACTGGAAATTATTCTTCCAACTGTAAATTAATTTTTCATTTTATTTTCTATGGAAAACCATGAATAATCCACAACTACAATTTTGGCCAAATCAAATACTGCAAAAGATAAATTGGAAACTGAGAAATTACTGGCACACACACAAAAATATAACACCATTATTTTTGGACAAATGTCCTTGGAAAAACCCAATGTGGGAAAACTGGTGCAATAATTGAGGGTTTTTATTATTAAGAAGTAGTGATAAATTATGAGTACAATTGGATGTTGAAAACTAGCAATCCTACAGAGAAAATATTAGCAAAAATATTATGAGGAGTTTTCCTCACCCCGCAAGCAATCAGGGCTCTGACTGCTAGGTCCAAGTGAGCCATCCAAACGGGTATGCACAAACCCTAAGTCACCTCTGTGTAACTTGGCGAACACACTACCTGGAAAAAATTCTACTCAAGTCATCCTATTTGCTACTCAGTGAGAAAGTGTCTCTCCAACACTCCTGAAAAAATTTCTAGATTTTGGAACTAAAAATGAGCTTCTCTCCAACAAGATTGAATTATCTCTAGAGGCTACTATGCAACCCTTGTGTCAACCCCTCTATGGATATATCTGCCTCTCTCCAAGCTACTCTTTGGAACTGGAATACTTCCTCCAAACTCACTACCTCTACCCCTCTCTGTCTCTACTTCTCGTTCCTAACTTGAAATCTTCCGGCAGAATGTTGCTACTCTCTCGAAAATTGAACTTCCATAGGAAATTGATATTAAGTGTGTTCCTCCATCTACCTATCGACCTATTCTTTTAATATCAAGTTCAGACTCCAACGAATAAGGTTAAAACTTAATCAGTGGTTAAGATAATTTCTTAGTCGATCTGTGTGAGTTTCTAGAGAAATATCACCTTCCTTAATTAATTATTGTTAATTAATCATTTTCCCTAAGTTAGACTTAGGAAAATTTTAATTATTGATTAATTAACTTAATTGAGGCATTTCGAGGTGGATTTTCGTGAAATCTTTTCTAGGTTCTGGAGTCCTAGTGCATCTTAGCCTTTTTGACAATTGTAAAGACTAGAACACCATACAATGTTACAAAACTAACACTCCTTAGTGAGGAAGGTGTTCTAGTGTCGTACTGCTACAACACCCTATCTTTGCATCATCCTCTATGCACACTGTTGATGTCTGGCCATTGTGACTTCCTAGCACTATCCATCAACCATTGCGCAACTTTGATGTTGTATTTGTGTTGTTGCTAACACTGCTATACTACTGCCAACTATGCATCTACACTCCAACTCCCTCTCAACCGTTGTTATTGCTACTACAACTACTGCGACTGAGAAGCATCCAAAATATTGAATCAAATGTGTCTTTGTATTGCAAGTGTTTCCTGAGTCTCTGACTGCTACTAGCCTCTGCATTTTCCACTAAGAAATCTATGCTACTGCTAACTTTGTATTGTGCCCCTTGCACTTCTATCAACACTACTTTGTGCTCCTCAGCATTTGACTTCCTCCGACACCTCTCTCTGGAAACTGGAAGTGGATCTTCTACTGTTGCATTCTGATTAACTCACACGACCTCTTCTGGAAATCTTGTACGACCATCTCTACAAAGAAAATCTGTGAAACTCAAAAACTGGAAAAATTAACCAGAATCTCCTCCCTCTCATGCTTGGATGTTTTCTCTACTATTTGCAGTCCCTTCTGGAATGAGAAAAATTGCTTGCTACAGCTGGAAATATTGGATTTCTGAACTGGAAACCCTTTGAGAGAAATTTCCTCTCCGTGTGCACTTTATCTTCCACCCAACATTGAATCTTCTCTAGCAACCTGCTGCAAACCCTTTGTTCCCATACAATAAATATTCTCAGTGAAAATCTAAGCTATTGGTGCTTACTCTACCTGCTGGAATCACTCAATCTGGCATGAAAAACTTTTCTGCAACCCTACACAAAAAAATTGAATTTCCCAGTAATTTGCACTGCCTGGCTAGGCATTGTGCAACCCTAAAAAATTCATCTTGTTATTCCCTTTGAATAGAAAATTTTCTTCTTTCGCTTCTGATCTTCCCTATATGATCATATTCACTTTGATACCATGTGAATTTTTTAACTATTGTAGCAATTGGAAATTATTCTTCCAATTGTAAATTAATTTTGCAGTTTATTTGCTACGACAAACAACAAATCAGTCACAAGTGCAATTTTCACTAAAATAAATACTACGAAAGATAAAATGGAAATTGAGAAAACACTAATACACACATAAAAATATAAGACCATTATTTTTGGACAAATGTCCCCAGAAAAAACCAATGTGGGAAAATTCGTGCAATAGTTGAGGGTTTTTATTATTAAGCAGCAGTGAGAAGTACAACTGGATGTCGAAAACTAGCAATCCTACACAAAATATTCGAATTTTTTTTATGAGTTTTCCTCACTCCACAAGCAATCTAAGCTCTGACTGCTAGCTCCAAGTGATCCATCCAACAGGTCCACGTGGACCTTGCATCACCTCTACATACCCTGGAAAATGCATTGCCTCGAATAGTTTCTACTCAAGCCGTCTTGTATGTTGCTGACTGAGAAACTGTCTCTTTGGCACTTTGGAAAAACATTTCAGCCTCTAGAACTGAAAACGAACTTCTTTCTAGCAAGATTGAATTACCGTATAGAGGCTACTACACATTCCTTGTGTCAGCCTCTCTGTGGATATCGCGTCTCCGTGAGCTACTCTTTGGAACTGGAAGACTTCCTCTGGATTCACTGTCTTTGCCCCTCTCTATCCCTTCTTCCCCTTCCTGGCTCAAACTCTTCTAGCAGAATGTTGTTGTTCTCTGGAAAATCGAACTGCTAGAGGAAATCGATCTCAAGTGTTTTCCTCCGCCTACCCATCGACCTCTTCTTATAATCTCCAGTTGGGACTCTAGTGACCAAGATTAAAATGTAATCAATGTATGAGTTCATTTCCTAGTCGATATGTGTGAGTTTCTAGAGAAATATCACCTTCCTTAATTAGTTATTGTTAATTAATCATTTTACCTAAGTTAGACTTAGGAAAAATTTAATTACCGATTAATTAACTTAATTAATGCATTTCTAGGTGGATTTTCTTGAAACATTTTCTAGGTTCTAGAGTCCTAGTGTTTCCTAGCCTCTCTGACAATTGTCGAGACTAGAACACCATTTAATGCTACACAAACTAACAATGAACTTGTGTCATGCTCGCGTGGCAACTCCATGTGGATGCCACGTGGTAGCTCAACACTGATATGGCCCAATATGATTGGATAAACTTCAGATGAGCATAACTTTCAATCCGGGAGTTAGATTGAGATAAAAATTATATCAATAGAAAACTCTCCATGAGCTAAACGTGATGGTGGAATTTGTTTTGAGTTTTGACATTATTGGAAAAAATAAATTATTTAACCCCATATTCATAATAGACCTTGGAGATTAGCTCAAATCAACATGTAACACCTCCCACAACCCAAGTTAGTACAAGGGGGTGGGACTGTTACACCTGAGATATTTCCTTTATCCCTTTGTCTTCCTCTGTTCTCTATAGTCAAATAATTACCTGATGTCTCACATGTGATTTTATATTGCATTTCCTCACTAAGGATAACACCAACAACAACATCAAATTTTAAGGTGTTTGAACTAGAGACATAATTCCTCACAGCCATGACCAAGCCATTCTATCTATCTAGCAATGAGGACAAAAGCAAAAAATCCCTTACCTTACCATCGAAGTTTACTCCTACAAAACTTAATCGACTAATGACTATGTTAAATTCATTAAATGTTGATGTAAATTTTTGGTAAATTGTGTCTTTTCCTTGTTGAGATGCCCAACATTTCAGGTGAACACTTCACCCATCTTCAGGGATACAAAGCATAATTGATTATGCAAAGAGTGGCACACCATAAATAAATATACGATGGAGTTATAATCTAATTGTTAGGGGAGGTAAAAAGTTAGTGAATATTCATATCTCTTAATAGTTAATTTAAAAATAATAATTAATTATGAATTAAAGAATATTAAAATTGAACTCAAATTCTTATCAAGAATGGTTAAATTGATAATATTGTTTTTTGAAAAGGTCAAATAAGTATTAGTGGTGTGGGGCATTCTTCTGATTTGGTAGACACATTGAGAAGCTTACGGGAATAAATAAGTATTTGTAAAGAGGACAATGATAAAATCATGTAGGCACAAGAGAAACAAGCAAAGGTGAATGCAATACTATAGAGTTTTTCAGAATTGTAGCGGCAAGGGCCACTTCAGATCAACCATGGGAAAGAGGAAAAAAATAATGGGGCATATGTCTGTAGGTCTTCTAGTAGACACAGGTCTTATTGTGGTCACAGGTCAGGTAGATTTGACACGATCAGGGATGGCAGGTTGTTGGACACTCCGGATAGGAGAGGTTCTGGACACAGGTATTATTCTAGTTTTGGTTCTGACAGACATCATGATCTTCATCGTTATCACCTTTATAGGGTGAGTGATAGGGGATACTTGTTGGATGATTTCAAGAATGCAAAGCCACCTACCTTTGATGGAGAGAAGAAGGAATCGCAGGATGTAAAGGCATGGCTACTTGGTATGAGGAAATGATTTAGATTGAATGCTTATTTAGAAAACATGAAAGCAAGGATAACCCTTTTTAGTCTCAAATGTAAAGCAAATATTTGGTGGGAAGATGTAAGGAATGTTAAAGGTATCGATGAAGATGATTTGACTTGGCATGCATTTAAAAGGCTCTTCAAGAAGAAGTACTTATTAGAGAGGTACTATGATGACAGAGCTAAGGAGTTTTACGAGTTCTAGATGGCTTCTATGGTAGACAAGGAGTATACTAGCAAGTTTTTAGAGTTGTTGAGATATGTGCCTTACCTCAAGGAGGAGAATCCCAAGGTTCAAAGATTCATTAGTGGACTTCCAGTAGCATACATAGACCGAATTGAGTTCGATGAGCCTATATTGTTGGAGGAAGCCATCCGAATGTTGAAGCATTATTATGAGCAGTTGAAGCACAAAGTTGAGCCAAAGTGTGACTTGAAAGGAAATGAGAAAGCTAAAGGAAAATGACCACCAAAGCGAGGAATACCTGAAGATGCAAGTGAGGAATAAAATGCATTTCCGTACAAGAGATTCAATACAACTGAGAAAGGACGTGGAGAGAAGAAAGCTAGAGGCAATGGTAGGGAACCATTGCAACGTTGGATATGTGGTAAGGATCATCGTAAGAAGGATTTTCCGCTGTATCAGAGTGGTGGTAGACCCCATATCTACAGTTATCAGGAGGCACATAGAGTTGGTGATGTTGGTCATATCATTCCTCGGATCTATGCAACTATGGACAATAGGCAAGTGGATCATCATGCATCGATCATTGAGATGGGCAGTAAGCTTTGTGATCAAGTTGTTTCTATTTTGATTGATCCTAGATCTAACTATAGTTATATTAATCCTGACCTGGTGGATAAGTTTGGTTTGAGAAAAGAAGTGCATGCATAATCCTGGTACAATTGGCTATAGGTACAAAGAAGCAAGTTCACCATTGGGTAAGATATTGTGCATTTGAGTTAAATGGTATGCCTATAGCAACACACTCGAATGTGTTGCCATTGGGACCATATAACATAACCGAGGTATGGATTGGCTATACCTTCATAGAACCAAAGTGGATTTCTTCGACAAGGCCATTGAGTGTGTGGATGATAGTGGAGAAAAGAGGACTTTGCAGGGAAATAATAATCCTACATCAGTGACGATGGTTACCGCTATGCAAGCTAAGCGTAGTCGTAGAAAAGGTTGTGTGATGTTTTCAATGCACATTTCTAGTGACAAGGGTAAGGAGGTTGAGGATGAAAATGTGTTGAGAAGGTACCCATTTTTGCAGCAATTTCAGGATGTATTCCCTGAGGACATTACAGAGTTGCCACCTCACAGGGAGGTATATTTTTCTATTGAGTTAGTGCCAGGGGTGGCTCCAACATCAAAAACACCTTACAAGATGAGCACATTTGAGTTGGTTAAGTAAATTTGCAGCTGAAGGAAATGTTGGAAAAGGGATACATTAGGCCAAGTGTATCGCCTTGGGGCACAACAATATTGTTCATAAAGAAGAAAAATGGTACTCTTATTTTGCATTGACTACAGGTAGATTATGCCACAATGAATGATATGCCCACATTGCAGGCATTGAGAGCATGCAGATTGTATAAGTTCTGGGCCATACAGGGCATGAGGGCCCAAGTAGACCTCTTAACATGGCTGGTAGACAGATGGAACACACAGAACCAATGCTTTGTGATTGGTGGCCACCGGCTCGAAATCGAGCTGGAGGACATATATTTTTTTACTAGTTTGTCCAAGAGGGGCGAACAATTATCTCTTTTCGAGACTAGGCTAGGTGGCCAGTCTGTCGCTAGTCTTCGATTGGAGTTTTGCGATGATCAAGCAGACCCCAAGGATAAACAGATTGATATTAAAACTATCAGTCGTCCTGAGCTTAAATTTATTGCATTCACTGTTACTAGACTATGCGAGAGTGCAACATTGCATGTGGCTACTAGATCCCAGATGCAGATGGCTGTAGACTATTTTCGAGGCACCATATACAATTGGTGCGAGGCTGTGTTGGCAAATGTGAAAGGCCAACTAACCAGAGCAAAGAATGGAAACCTGAAAAACTTTGGATATGGATTTATCGTAGTCACCTTTGCTCTAGAGAGGATCCCCATGTTAGCCCTGCAACATATTCCTGTTGATGCTGGTCTTCCTTGAGAGCCTAGAATGGTTCGATGGGTTGCTTTGATGTCCCGTCACTCTGAGGGTACAAAGGTTGTTCGATTTCTGCCTGAATATTTTTATTGGTTGAACAACCAACTTTTTTTGATTCAGGACTTTCCATACGCCGGTATGGATTACCGCGGCGACCCAGACATGATTCTTCCACCAGGAGAGCAATGGGATGATTCAGGTAAAAACCATTTTCAAAACTTTCTATGTTTTAATTTTTTTTATATTTTAAATCATCCAAAACTGAAAATAAAAAGTTTAAATGAAGATGTGGGTCCATGATGACCAACTACTCTCTAGCCTTACGAGAGGAGACAACCAGCTGCAGCAATACTAGCCCCACAGGACCAATCAGCAGAAATCCTAACCAACTTGGAGCATAATCTAGAGCGCTTGACACTAGATATTCCAGAGACTGATATAGATGATATTCCACTTAGGTTACAGAGATATGTGATTGGGGTCCCAGGACCTTTTAGGAGGTTCCTATGTAGGGTGGCTTGAGTAGTAGTTTCTTATCGTGATCATCACCATGGATAGGATGATCGATTTTGTAGACTCACGACATTTTTTCTTCTTGTATTATCATTTTTGCTGATCATAAGGTGTTTTTCAACCTATGATCGAAGACGATGTATATTTTGAAACACACTTCTATGCTATGATATATCATTATTATCGGCTATCTCGTGTAACATGTTATCGAATGTTATTAAATTTACTGTTTTGATTATTTCAAATGTCTATTTCTCATACTAGAAGCAACTGCATCTGCTAATGTATTTAAATGTCTTGGAATATGCTGATATTCAATGTAATCAAATTCACATTCCAAGAGATGAACTCTCAAAAATAACCTTAATAACACAGGATTTCTAATGGCATAAACCCTGTTAAGTTGTAATATAATGAGTTCAGAATCCAACCTAACAATCAAACTCCGAATCCCAAATGAGATGGATTCAGATAATAACTCAATCACTACACTATAATCTGTAATGTTATTCGTTGTTTGATCGAGGCTTACCCCATGCATAGACACTAACTCATCAGAGGGTGAATAGATAACCCAAGCTGCGGAAGAAATGTTCCGTGTACTATGACAAGCACCATCGCAAAACCAATGTATGTTTGAAGAGACGTCGACATCTGCAATATCAAAAGTAAAATCAAGATAATCAGGAATAATGATAAGAGCATTCTCTAAACAAGGCACACTTTTCTAATCTAAAACACACCAGCTGTAAAGAAACTAATCTAACAAAAAATCTCCACACACAATTTAAGCATAATAACTCTTCAGATAAAGTCCATTTCTGGGTTTATTCAAGGAGACACCGTCAAAATCTATCAATTCATAAGCCCCTTTTGTCAGCTTTCACTTAACAATGTAAGGACCATGCCACATAGGTACAAATTTTCCAGCCCCTAGCTTATTGTTCACTTGATCATATACTAAAACTAGGTCTCCTTTTGAAAAATTACGAGGTGTAACACTTCTTTCGTACTGAGCTTTCATTCGTTTCGCATGAGTCTTGTTTGCTGTTGCAGCAGTGCGTTGATTCTCATCTAGCTGAGCTAAGTACAAAAAACGTTTCGCTTCTTCAAAAGTAGCTGGGAGTAATTCTATGGCTAATTGTAATGACAGAATTTTGCATTCAATAGGTAACACTGCTTCCAAACTGTAGACCAGTTGAAAAGGAGTGAAACGAGTCGATGTTTTCACTGAGGTCTGATATGCCCAAAGTGCTGAAAATAGCATGGTATGCCAATTGGACTTATGAATACCAATGATTTGTTTGATCACAGTGACTAAAACTTTATTATAGCTTCAACCAAACCATTAGCCTATGGGTAATACAGAGTAGAACTATCGTGGCGTAGGCCAAGTTGATCTGTTAGTTCAGTCATCATGATATTTCGAAAGTGACTTCCATGATCAGTAATAATAGCTTGAGGAACATCGAATCTAGCAATTATATGATTGAATACGAAAGTTGTAGCAGTCTTGTCGTATGTGAAAATGTAGGCATTGCCTCGACCCACTTAGTAAAATAATCTACTGCTAGGATAATATACGCATGCCCCTCGACCGAGTGAGGGTTACATGTAATAAAGTCAATACCCCACTTTGCGAAAGGACCGATAACAAGTATAGGGTGAAGAGGAGTGGGTGGATCAGTTCCGGTTGAACAAGAATCAGAAAATGACTGTACAACCTGATATGCAATTTCAAAGGGACTCAAAGGCATCGCGCCATCAAATGAATCCACCTCAGAATCGGAAGGTACGATCCAAGGATCATCAAAAGTAACAGTATTCGATGAAATCATATGAATATTTGAAATAGAAGGCGATATGTTAGGAGGAGGGAAGGAAAAAGTTCCCAGTGAACCAGAATCTTTAATCAAACCTAAGTCAACATCCTTGTAAGGGACAGTCATTTTACCGATGTGATGAATACTATCTGTAGAGGCTGGGTCGGATGAGAAATAAGTCAGTTGGTCTATCGTAACGATCTTTTTGTTATGAGGAAACTTGATAAGCCGAAAAACCGATGAAACAATAGCAGTCATAGCATAAGACCAACTGCGACCCAGGAGAAGGTTGTAATCTAGAGGGGCATCAACCACTTCCACATCTAGATTTGCGATTTTTCCTTCGACCCCTATAGGTAAATCCTGAAAAATACCAAAAGGATGGAACCCTCAGCCATCAAAAGCCTTTAAAATTGTCGGAGACTGATTGAGTGTGGGAGAAACAAGTGATTTCCAACATTGGATCGACATAATACACGTAGAAGCCCCTTTATCAATCACAGTCCGAAAGCAAGGTTTGTTTTTGACTAAAACTGGAATCTGGAAAGCCATTTGATGAGGTAGGCGGGGTGTACTATTCTATAAATCAAAGATTATTAGGTTCGAATCCTGAATATCGACAGCTCCTATAGCAGACAATATTAATTTACGCTGTGCTAGGCACAATTGCAGTACTTCCAAAGCCGACATTGCTGAAGGGGAAATAGCTAAGTCTTCAACAATGTTGTAATTCTGAGCAGCTCTTGCATGTGGATTGAAAGCTGATTTACAAAGTACACCTTTAACAAGCAGTTTGATTACTAAGTTAGGGTTGGGTTTCTCGATTTGTAGTGGGTCAGAACCAAGAAGAGGTGTAGTTGATGTGTTTGAATTAGAAGATTCTGCTTCTTTACCACCAACAGGATTTTTACTACCATAATCTTGCGATCGCGTCGCAATCCTGACGTGAGACATCATCATAAGGGTTCTTCTGAGGCATTTGAGGAAGAACCAATCGTCTTACTATCTTGAGTAGGAAAAGGATCCTTCAAGAAAGTAGGCGTTTGAGAACCTTTAATGAATTTCGAAACCTGTGCTCGATGTGGGCATTCTTTTGTAAAATGATCCTCGTCGCAAATGAAACAAGGATAGCGAGGTTTCCGTTTTTCGTCAGTAGATTCATTTTTATCCGTTTTATCTTTTGAATTTTGTTTGTTTTTCTTCTTCCCCTTCTTTTTACTACCAGATTTTGATTTTGTCGTAGATGATTCTACGACATGGATGTTGGCAGAAATTTCAGCTTAAGAATCTCTTTTCGGGGAATCAGGTAAAGTTATTATAGGAGAAGAATTCTTTGAAGATTTCTTCTTACTTTTAGTACTAATTGAACCAATCATACCATCAACGACATGAGACCCTGAAGGAGCTACAGTTATTTGACCATGTTTTGGAAGATCAAGGATTTTTTCATGTAAAGTACCTGACTGCGTATAGACGAGGTCAAGGTACTGAGCCTGAGCAATGACTTGCTCTTCAGTGACAACTCCTCCCTTAGCTACATCTTCAGTGATTTTGGGTAACAATGATTTAATGAACCATTCCGCTAAAATTTGATCCGGAATGAAAACTTTCACTAAACGCCTTCTACGTCGCCATTCATGAATATGATTAGAAATATATGTGGATGTGGATTGTTTTAGTGAAGTTAATAGTTCCGTGCCATTATCGTATCTGACAAGCAACTGAGAATGAGTTAAGAAAGCAGTGGATAACTAATTGAAATTATTAAAAGAACCTCGTGGTAACTCAATGTACCATTTGGAAGCAAGACCAATAAGAGTTCATTGAAAAAGACGCAATCGAATTGAATCATAAATGATTGAATTAGATGCACACCAGAGGTGATAAGTCATAACGTGATTTGATGAATCCTCTCCTGACTTACCCTCGAATTTCGGGATATCACTAGGCAACTTACTAGGCATTGGCAGCCAATACGGAAGATAATAAATCAGATCGTTTGTAAGGCATGAAAAATCAGGTAAATTCAAAGTTGCAATAAATGGTAATTGACGGTTAGGGTCATGAAAACCTTGAGTAATGAGACCAATTCCAGGAGGAGGATATCCAGGATAACCTGGAATCAGATTTGCATTAGGAATGTTATAACCTCCTAGAAAACCAGGATTAACCGGACCAAACTGGGGTTGTTGAGGCTGTTGATAAGTATAGCCAGGATACGGTTGATACTAATAAACTAGGTTTTGTATAGTAGGACCGAATTGATGTTGTCCCTGGTACGGTTGATAGATGAATTGCGGTTGACTTGTGGCAATCGTACTTGTACCAGCTTTTCCTGCAGGCATCTGGACCGAAGTTTGAACTGTAGGTCTTGATTGTGGCACAGAGACTTGAGGAATTTGCACTGATGCAGGGATAGTAGAAATCGGAGCTACAGATACACCAAAAACAGGTGTTGTAGGTTGAATAGAAGTTGCAGTAGTTGCAACAGTTTGAGGCGGTGTGCGAGGTGTGCTAGGCTCAGGCTGCTGAACTAAACCAGGTGCAGGGATTTGAACAGTAGGTTGGACAGGTTGCTGGGTTGGACTAGAAACCAAAGGTTGTCCAGGTTGATTAGGTAACTGCACATTAGGTGGCATAGTCTGTTGAGTTTGAGACGGATTCCACACCATGTTCATTCTGAAGTATGAACCCATGAAAGGTTGTGCATATGGAGGACCATAACCTGGTTGAATGTAGGGCTGATAATTAAGCGGTACATTTCCAGCTCCTTGTAAAAATGGTTGACCAGAAGGCGGTTGGAAACCTTGAGTTTGGTACTGACATTGAGGTTGATAACCTTGAGGCACGTACTAAATCTCGGGTTGACCTTGGGGTATGTACTGAGTCTGGGGTTGACCTTGGGGCATGTACTGTCCTGAAGGTTGAAAACCTTGAGGTAGCCCTCCAGGCGATAACTGACTACCTTGGGGTTGCCCCGCAGGCAGTAACTGACTACCTTGGGGTTGCCCCCCAGGTGGTAACTGACTACCTTGAGGTTGAGGATTTGGAATACTACCAGACATCATATGGATTTGCTCTGCATTTAACGTTTGAGTTCCATTACTACCAGATGGTAACTCTTGTTCAGTCGGTCTAGAAGTTGCTTTTGAAAAAGTACCAGAGATTGAATGGTACCCTGAAGGAACAGAAGGACCGTCGTATAAAAATGTTTCCGGTGATTGGGAAAACATAGATGAATGTCTTGACATGATCGATGAAGGATAATAACCTCTTGGTGTAGGATGAAAAGGAATTCGAGGTGGTGAAAAACTAAGACCTAGGTTTTCTTAAAAATTTGTCAATGATAAATACCAAGCATCACTCCTAAAAGGACTGTAGAATATTGATTCACGCTCCCTAAGATTTAAAGTCTGTTGGTTTTTGGGAAGAGTTACGTCTTTGTCTGGACTACCAAGTTCTTCAATAGAAATGAGGCCAGAAGGAAGATTTTGAGTAATGATACTTCTTACCCTACGTGAACCAGGATCACTAGAAGTTGGAGTAACAAATCCTGAAGATGGTTCCAAAATAGCAGGTTTAGTGTCAGGCTCAGAAATTTCAGGTTCTTCAGTCAATTCACTGGAAGGAGAAATACTACCAGTAACTTTGGAAAATGAAATTGGCTCTTGAATATACTTTGTTGTTTGTATTTAATAATCAGGATGAACAAGTAAAGATCACTCTCCAGCTTCTAGTGATTCGACTCTACTGTCACTAGGTGATACGAGAGCTTGCAGCCCTTCAAGTTGGCTTGGTGTATACTCAAGAGGTTTCCCCTGAAGTCTACGAGATTGTCTCGGTAATTCGGCCACGATTAAATATTAATTAATCACACACAAACAAAGAAAATTTCAATAAAAACACCTAAAGTCTCTGAAGAAACAAACAGTTGAATCACACGCCTAAAAAATCTAAGAGTTCAAACCACACACAAACAGTAACTTCCTGTACTAAAAACACTAGTCGGTGATGAAATCCAACTTAGTAGAAGTTTAATACAGAAAGGGTGGTTGGAATAGTTACCTCGACAACCTGCTTAATGAAACAGACTGGCACAAGTTTCTTCACAAAACCATCTCGAGTGAAGAGAACCCCCAGAGATTCCAAGTGAGTCTAGTCGACGTCTGCTCTAGGTACAGTGAGATCTTTCCTTCACCGTCACCTTAGGAAATAATCTTAAGTTTATGGACACTAAGGTTACTAACAACAAAAAATACAACTGGGGGAACAATCTACGATCCAATATACGCGCAAGGGAAGAGTAACAAAGCTCAATCCCCTTGAAGGCTCCTCGACATGGTCAATCTGAGGTTTACCAACAAGTGACCCCAGGCTCCTCGACAATGGTTAATTCGAGGTTTACCGTTTATAATACGCGCAAATCTTCTATCTTTCCCAATGAAACAGAATTGACTGTCTCAAAGGTTCGGACATGATCTCATGATTGACTCCTTTAAGAGAAGCTTCCTATAATGTATGAATTACAATTGGATTTATTTCCTACCGCAAGATGTATCTACTTGTTTGTTTTAACTATCTTGGAGAGTTAATTATTCCCTACTCCAAGATACTAGCCTAAGCTATATTGGTGATAAGAGCCCTAGAAGTAGAAAAGATTACTAGATCAATTTTAATTAAGTGTTGCTTTTATGGGTTGTTATTTAAGTCGATAGGTATGGAAGTGAAACTTTGATGGTGTGAAGACTCAGCTCCAAACACACTAAAAATGCACCTAAAATGATAAGAAATTCGTTTTTCTTTCAATGAAATTCTAGCTAAAAGAAAGAGTTCGAGAATGCAATTCTTTAAGAAACAATTCTTTCTTTCAACATGGAAATGGAAAGAAAATATATATTTTTTTTAATAAGAACTCAAAACGAGACAAATAATTAATGCTCACAATACATCCCTTTCCCTTTTTCAAAACTCGAAACTACAAAAAAAACAATTTGCTTCAAAAGAGATCTACAAGTTCTAGAAAAAACAATCAAAACTACAAAAACTAATTTTGAGATCTAAAAACTTTAAAAATCTAATTGAATAAAAGCTTCAATTTTTTTTTTAGGACGTTTTACTTAGTTGTTCAGTAAACTAAGGATTCATTTGCACAGAATAACAAACCAATCAAAAACATCCAAATATGTTTTGTTTTGTTTTGTAAAAATGAAATTCAGAACTTATAACAAAGTTTGTTCAAATATTTGCAACGAGAAAACTAAATCTATTTCTCACAAAGGATAGATTTCACAACCAAGTCATACTCATCAAGAGGACGAAAAGACACTAGGGTGATCTAAGGTTTCTCAAGCTTCTGGTCTTTGAGTCACTACAGAGACAAAGTGAAAATCACTCCAAGCATGCAAAACTTCTAGAAAATCATTCAAAACAAAAATACTATCGGAAACTCACTCACAAGAGATTTTTGACAGGAAAAATATAGATCTGGGTAGACACTAAAAATCCTAAATCAAACCTAAACTTAACTGGAAGAAGATATCTTAAGTTTTTCAAAAAAATTTTAACAGGGTCTGCAGGCTCCAGAAGCAACAAGTGCGGTCCCGCACTGAAGGAAAAATGTGGAGATGCCCGCACTGTCTGTAAAGAGAAAGTGCGGTCCCCAGAAAACTTCAAAAAAAACAAAAATACTTCCAGATTTTGAAAACTACCCAAGCCAATATACATCAATCAAAAACCAGAAAACAAAACAATTTTCTCAAGTCAAAACAAAGGAAAACCAAAAATCAAATACCCTTCCCCAGCAGAGTCACCAATTTGTTGGTCGGATAAATCGATCTTGTGGACAAGACCGATCTCCCTAGTATCAGAAGATAGTCTAGCAACAAACAGACAAACAAACCTATCTTTCTCTAGACATATGTGATTTATAAGTAAATACTACAAAGGTGTTAAGATCCTACCTTAGATCCAGTGCTTGTTCATAGTAGTCATCCTCTAGTCGTTCGAAAGAGTTACCTTTGAAGACCTGCAATCACAAACAAGCAAACATTAAATAGCACCTGCATAGAAAATATTATAAATCATGTCTATTATGGTGATCAAGGAATCCATAAAATAAACCATGAATTAACAACTTATTGAGAAAAACAAATATATTTGTATTAACTTTGAATAGTAGAAGAACCTTACAACCTTTTCAGCCTTGATGTTGAACAAGTTCTTCCTGGTGTCCGAAACAGGAATTTCCTTTACTTTGACAAGTCTTTCACTCTTCCAAATGAGATCTTAGAGGTATGTAATCTCTCCTCATAAAAACTCAACTAAAGAATACTAAGTTCTAGCAGCATTTCACCTCAAAAAATACTAAGCTTCTCCCTCCCAAGTAACCAGCTCAATGCTTCTTTTCATAGTGCAGAGGAGGAGGTTACTGGTCCACCTATGAAGGGATAGAATGCTCCTTCAAAGGGATAAGCTCCTCACATCAAGGGATTAGCTCCTTAAGGTATGGGTTACATGAATCTTAAAAGAGCGAACTTGCCACCTCAAGATTCCTTCCAGAAGCCTCTAGAAATAACTGAAAGTGAGTTTTTTTAGAATATACTTGCGCCTTTTTAACTTTTATAGGTGTTCGCACCTTTAACATAGAGACAGTGCAGTCAGGTGTACAGGAGACATGACCATTAGGTGCGGGACCGCAGGTAAGACAAAGAGAAAGTGCGGAACCAGAGTTTTGAAGACTTTTGAGATCTTTTCTCTTATTTTCCAGACTTGATATGAGGAATTGATGTTTTAGACTTGCGAAGGAGGAAAGTATGAGTGGTAATGAACTCACACAGATAGCAGAATGTCAAGGTGACGATTTTTAGTGCAATAGGTATGCCTACAACAAAACACTTGAATGTGTTGCCATTGGGACCATATAACATAATTTTAGGTATGGATTGGCTATACCTTCACAGAACCAAAGTGGATTTCTTCGACAAAGCCATAGAGTGTGTGGATGATAGTGGAGAAAAGAGGACTTTGAAGGGAAATAATAATCCTACATCAGTGAGGATGGTTACTACTATGCAAGCTAAGCATAGTCACAGAAAGGGTTGTGTGATGTTTTCAATGCACATTTCTAGTGACAAGGGTAAGGAGGTTGAAGATGCAAATGTGTTGAGAAGGTACCCATTTTTGCAGCAATTTCAGGGTGAATTCCCTGAGGACATTACAGAGTTTCCATCTCACAGGGAGGTATATTTTTCTATTGAGTTAGTGCCAAGGGTGGCTCTAGCATAAAAAACACCTTACAAGATGAGCACACTTTAGTTGGTCGAGTTAAATTTGCAGCTGAAGGACATGTTGGAAAAGGGGTACATGAGGCCAAGTGTATTACCTTGGGGCACAACAATATTGTTCATAAAGAAGAAAGATGGTTGTTAGGTCTCTATAATACTAGTGATTACCCCATTAATATTGTAGTTGCATCCCTTATTAATATTGTTTTGCCCCTATTATCCCCATACTGTTATTACTATGCCCCATAGAATCCCTCTATTGTTATTTTTGTGGCTTTATATTATTGTTAGGTCCGCTGGGTTATATTGTGACTCATTAGACTCCTATATATAGAAAGGAGGTTTTTGTTATTTGTATCATCCAAGAATTGTTAATTAATGTAATGTAAAGGAGGTTTCCCCCTCTAAGAGGCTAAATTCTAAGGCGTTGATCTATCTTTTCTATCTTTTCTTGAGCTGGTTTCATAACATTTGGTATCAGAGCTTTGGATTCTAGGGTTTTGCTGCTCCAAACATGTCATCAAGGAATTTTAGCTATAAATTTTTTTCTGCAATGTTTCATAATCTAAAAAAAAACCCTTTTGAGAAGAAATCGCGCTGAATCTCAGGTCCGAATTTCAGAGCTGTTCATGCTATATTTACGGAGATATGATCTGAGGAAGTTGGTCTTCTTGCAGACTCCTGAATTTCATTCCAAATAGGTGACCTGGGGAAAATCGTCATAACTTTCTCTCTGGGCATCTGACTAAAATTTCGTAAGAAGGTATAAAAAGAGGACGGACTATAGTTTCTTTTATATATTTTTCAGAGCCAAAGGTCAAAACAGTGACTCGTGGCACGTCGTACAAGTTCACTCTACTGAACTAGTCTATAATCAGGTCACTGTGGGAGATTTTACATAACTCTTCCTTGGAGAATCCAATTTGGATCAGATTAATGGCATTGGAAACAGGACACAGAGGGCTAATGTAAGTCGCAATTTCAGAACTGGATGATCTTAAAGTACAGAGATACATCAGAGGCAATATCGAGCTCCTACAAAGTGAAAAAAGGTGTGTAGATTCTTTTAAATTTTGCTTAAGATTGGTTTGAAAATTTATTTTGAGGGAATTCAAAGGGCATAGTAGAGCATTATTATCGGTAACGGATGCCCCGAGGAAAGAAAATGCAAACACCTAGTAAGCAACCTGAAGCCCTAGCATGACTCATGAAGAAGAGGAAGAAATCCTACATGATATATCAAAATTACAAGAACAGGTGCAACAAATGTCACGCTCACAAAAGCTAACAGAAGCTAAGATAAATGGCATGGAAGCTAAGATGGATGATTTGAAGATAGATTTGAAGACAGATTTGAAGAGAGACATGGCAGATTTGAAGACAGATTTGAAGGCAGACATGGAATATTTGAAGACAGATTTGACAAATTTTCTACAAGAAATACTTACTAATGGTGAAAAGGTTGTAAAGGAAACTCATGATGCGAACAAAAGAAATGTTATTCATGATTTCATAGACTCCAATGTGGGATCGAAGACCCACCATATTCCAAAAATCGATATGAGGAAGTTTGATGGCAAGGATCCCGCAACATGGATATTACAGATGGAACAATTTTTGGATCTCAATAATGTGCAAAACACACAAAAGGTACGTATTGCAACTTTATATTTGGAACCAAATTAGTTTGTATGGTATCAATGGCTTTGCTCTCGTAAACAAATTATCACTTGGGCAATTTTTATGGAAGAATTGACAGCACATTATGAGGATACAAAAAGCAACACTTTTTTTATCCAATTGATAAGTCTCGAACAAAAGGGTTCAATAATGGAGCACATTGAGGAGTTCCAAAAATTGAACATAAGGGTAAAAAATATTCCAGAGGAGCGTAGGATTGATGTGTTCATAGGGACTTTAAAGGATAATATCCAACATGATGTTCGCCTCTGGGAACCTGATTCATTAGAGAAGGCATTCAGGTTAGCAAGAAAAATGGAAAGCAAAATTATGGCAACTAGGAAGCATACCACTCACAACTATAAAGATGGAAGTGTTGTTGCTCCTAGTATTCCACAACCTATAAGGTTGACACCACACCAATTGGAAGAAAAAAGAGCAAAAGGGCTTTGTTACAGTTGTGATAGCAAATACACTAAAGGTCATAAATGTGCTGAGAAGAAATTATTCTACATAGATTGCGAAGAGGAAGAAGAAAAGGAGCAAGAAAGGTCAAAAGAAGAGAATATACTCCAGGAACAAAGCCTAGATAAAGAAGAAATGAATCCGACCATATCTTGTAATGCATTGGCTGGAATTACCACTCCCCAAACCATCAATATAGAAGGACAAATCAGGAAGAAAAAGGTAATAGTGTTGATTGATTCAGGAAGTACGCACAATTTTATTGATTGTAAGGTAGCAAAAGAATTGAATTGCTTATTATATCTAGCACCAGAGTGTCAAGTGATGGTTGCAAATGGAGGAACAATAAATTGCTCTGGAAAGTGCCATAATATCAAGCTATCGATGGGAGAATATGTATTGACTAGCCCAATGCTTTCCATTCCAATGGGAGGTGCTGATGTTGTACTAGAGTCCAATGGCTACAATCCTTGGGTACAATAGCTTTTAATTTTTAAGAACTTTTCATGAAATTTTCTATGGAAGGAAAGGAAGTTGAATTAAGGTGTATTGCAGGGAAACCAGGAAAGATAATCAACTCTAACGGTATGACAAAGCTTCTAAGAAAGGAACAAAGGGGTGTAATCGCACAATTATGTTCGCTAGATGTTTCCACATTGGAATCATCTATTTCTCAAGATCTCCAAAAAGTCTTGAACAATCATTCCAAGGTATTTGAGACTCCCAAAGGTCTCCCACATATTCGTGATCATGATCATGCTATTCATTTGATTCCAGGAAGTGTTCCTCCAAACATCAGGCTGTACAGATATCCCTATGCCCAAAAGAGTGAAATTGAACGTATAGTTGCAGAAATGCTAGAGGTTGGTATAATTCAACTGAGTCAAAGTTCTTTCTCTACTCCAGTAGTATTAGTGCACAAGAAGGATGGATCATGGCGCATGTGTCCAGATTATAGGGAGCTCAACAAGATCACTATTAAAGATAAGTTTTCGATTCCTGTCATTGATGAATTATTGGATGAATTGCATGGATCAATTTACTTCACCAAGTTGGATCTTCTTTTAGGATATTATCAAATCAGAATGAAGACTGAAGACATTCTGAAAACAGCATTTAGAACTCATGAGGATCATTATGATTTTTTGGTCATGCCTTTTGGCCTTACCAATGCACCTTCAACATTTCAAGGTTTGATGAATTCCATTTTCAAACCATTCCTTAGAAAATTTGTGTTAGTATTTTTTGATGATATACTAATCTACAACAAGTCTTGGAAGGATCATGTTGAACTTGTTGATAGGGTGCTACAACTATTGGAGGAGAAACAATTATATGCAAAAAGATCCAAATGTTTCTTTGGAGTACAAGAGGTGGAATATTTGGGTCATATTGTATCTCATGAAGGAGTTAAGGTAGACCCTAGAAAAATTAAAGCCATTAAGGAATGGAAAATCCCCACATCCGTAAAGCATATGCGAGGATTTCTCGGGTTGACAGGGTATTATCACAAGTTTGTTAAGAATTATGGGAGAATAGCAACACCTCTAACAACATTATTGAAGAAAGATGCATTTTCATGGACTCCAGAAGCAACAAAGGCCTTCGAACATCTTAAAGAGGCAATGTGCCAAGCACCGGTCTTAGCTACACCAGACTTCACAAAAACCTTTATGAAATTTGATGCTTTAGGAAATGGAATTGGTGCTGTTTTAATGCAAGATGAAAGACCCATTGCTTTTGGAAGTCGTCCAATCAAGGGAAAGTTTTTACACAAAGCTATTTATGAGAAGGAAATGTTGGCAATACTCCATGAACTTAAGAAATGGCAAACCTACCTAATGGGAAGACACTTCAAGGTAAAAACAGATCATGATAGCCTTAAATACTTTTTAGAACAAAGATTATCCTCTGAAGAGCAACAAAAGTGGGTCACAAAGATGTTGGGTTATGACTTTGAAATCATCTACAAAAAAGGGAAGCAAAATGTGGTGGCAGATGCACTCTCAAGAAAGGATGAGGACGTGGAAGCATTGTTGTGCGCCATTTCTATTATCCAACCAGATTGGATAAATGAAGCGAGGGAGGAATGGAAGAATGATTAAGAAGTGTGGGCACTTATTCGAAAGTTACAACAAGATTCCAGTACATCTGACACATTTAGCTGGAAAAATGATTCTTTATGGTACAAAGATCGCTTATACCTCTATAAGAATTCCGAACTAAAACAAAAGATTCTTATGGAATTGCACACTTATCCCTTAGGAGGGCACTCAAGATTTTTAAAAACTTACCATAGGGTTAAGAAGGAATTTTTTTGGGATGGCCTTAAATCGGATATTCAAAAGTTTGTGGCAGAATGTTTGGTTTGCCAACAAAATAAAGTTGAAACAATTAAGACCCCGGGTCTATTACAACCTTTATCCATTCCAAGCCAACGTTGGGAGGAGGTTTCAATGGATTTTATCACAGGTTTACCCAAGTCTGAGGGAAAGAGTGTCATCATGGTAGTAGTTGACAAAATTACCAAGTATGCACACTTTTGTGCATTATCACATCCATTTAATGCCAGTACAGTATCTAATGCATTTATGGAAACAATTCAAAAGATACATGGAAACCCAAAGATTATTGTAAGTGACAGAGATCCCATTTTCACTGGAAATTTTCGGACATAATTATTTTCTTGTCTTGGTACTCAGTTAGCTCATATCCCATCTTTTCATCCTCAATCTGATGGGCAAACTGAGATAGTAAACAAATGTTTGGAAGGATATCTTCGTTGTTTTGTATCTGATAAATAGACACAATGGGTCAAATGGTTGCCTTTGGCTGAATGGCGGTATAACACTTCCTTCCATACAGCAACAAAAATGACCCCATTTATGGCACTTTATGGATATCAGCCACCATCCATCACATCATATTTAAGAGAAAATTCTAAGGTTCAAGCAGTGGAACATGAAATCGAACATCAACAACAAGTCCTCCAACTCTTAAAGGATAACCTCGTGTTGGCACAGAATAGAATGAAACAACAGGCAGATCAACATCGCAACGAAAGAAGTTTTGATGTAGGTGATTGGGTATTCCTACGGCTACAACCATATAAGCAAATGTCCCTCAAGCAAGCTAAGAAGGATAATAAATTATCACCAAAGCACCCAGTTTTGCATGTTTCATGTTTAAAGAAGGTTATAGGCGACAAGCTCCCAGTTCAAACAATATTGCCAGAACTTGACGAGGAAGGAAAAATTATATTGGAACCGGAAGCAGTCACAGAAACAAGAACTCGACAGCTATGAAATCGATCAATTTCGGAGTATCTTATCAAGTGGAAGAACTTATCTGCTGAAGATTCCACATGGGAGGATAAGAATTTTATACAGAAGCATCCAGAACTACTCAAGCGTTGGGGACAACACTTTTTTGAAGGAGAGAGGCATGTTGGGTCCCTATAATACTAGTGATTACCCCATTAATATTGTAGTTGCATCCCTTATTAATATTGTTGTGCCTCTATTATCCCCATATTGTTATTACTGTGCCCCATAGAATCCCTCTATTGTTATTTTTGTGGCTTTATATTATTATTGTTAGGTCGGCTGGGTTATATTGTGACTCCTTAGACTCCTATATATAGAAAGGAGGTTTTGTCATTTGTATCATCCAAGAATTGTTCATTTATGTAATGTAAAGGAGGTTGCCCCCTCGAAGAGGCTAAATTCTAAGGCGTTGATCTATCTTTTATATCTTTTCTTGCACTAGTTTCATAACAATGGTACTCTTATTTTGCATTGACTACAGGTAGCTGAACAAAGTAACGATCAAGAACTGGTACCCTTTGCGGATTGATGATTTGTTTGATCAACTAAAGGGAGTAGTAGTGTTCTCTAAGATCAACTTGAGATTGGGATACCATCAAGTACATATTGGAATTATGATATAGGATTTGTCCTTGATGGCAACTCACACATATGACAATTCACAGTGCAACATGTTAACAACAAAGGATTACAGATCAGAATCCAGAGATTGAAGAAAGATAGTGGTTTAAGAAGTATACACTGGTTCACTTTGTCCAAGCAACATATACACGTAGGTTAACAGAACAAAAGGAGCGTATACGTATACACGCACTTTCACAGAAGGAAATGCGCGTATGGGATGGAAAATCAAGGTTTTGTTCCAAGGTATTGGTTCGAGGTATTTAGTCCAAGGTATTTGGTCCGAGGTGTTTCGTCTGAGGTATTTGGTCCAAGGTATTGGTCCTAAGTGATTTTGTTCCGAGGAATTGAGAAAGCCCTAAAACTATATAAGGAGGAGAATATCAGAGGGATAAGTGTGCAAGTAATGAATATCTTATGAAGAGTGAGATTAAAAGCAAATATGCATGTTATGGGTTTCTGGTGCTTTTCTTGATCTGAACTAAGGATGAACCTTAGTGGTTGATGAGAGATGAGATCTAATGATGGATCAAAATCGTAAGACCTGAAATGAATTATCATTATGTGGTCTAATCATGGATAGTCTAGATCTGAATACTAACGCATGATTTACACTGTAAATGTTCTGATCTGCGCAGATCTGTACGCAGGTTCGCTTTGGTAAAAGCACGTATACACATTGGGTTGGCACATCGAAGTAGCATATACATTATGAAATATGATGTTTTAAGTTGCAGTTGGTTCTGGTTGCTGATGCGGATTTCTAGGTTCTTCTTTGTGTTCTGGTGACTGCGTTATGGTGATAGTGTTCTGAATGTTCAGATTGATTGATTGTGATTTGCTTCAGTGATGATGGGTTTTCAGTGATTGATTGATTCAGTTGTGGTTGATTCAGAGATTGATTATTGAGTTTTAGTGATTGGTTGATGCAAATCTATTTGATGGTTGTATTGCAGTGGTGATCGATTTTGAGCTTCAATGTTACTGATGGGTCCAGTATGAAAATTGGATGAAACATGGCCTTCAGATTGTGGTGTTGTGTTCTAGGAGTATCCAATCTGAAAATTTATGAAACGTGGTCCCTAGAGGAAGAGAGAAGGCCATAGACTTCTGTAGGTCAACGCCTACGTATTGGTAAACATATCGGCCAGTAAAAGAGCCAGGGGGTTGGAGCTCCCTTCCATTAGTAGCTAGAAAATGAGTGAAGGTTGGAGCCTTCTGTAGGCCGACACCTACGTACTAGTAAATAGATCGGCTATTACAAGAGCTAGGGGGTTGTAGCTCCCTTCTAGTAGAAGCTGGAGAACGAGAGAAGGTTGTAGCTTTCTGCAGGTGGGTGCCTGCATACTGGAATGAGTCTGCACTAGTACAAGATTGTAAACAAGTTTTTATTATATTAAAAGAAGACAATAGCAGGTGGTTTTTGTCCTGCATTGGGTTTCCACCTTAAATCTTGGTGTTCATGTGTGTTTCTTATGTGTGATGGTTTATTCTGTTATTACTACACATGGTTACTGTTTATCTAGTTAATGAAGTATTGATGCACTGTTTAAATATCAACATATGATGAATTAAATGAATCATAAGTTTGTTGGATATACACTGGTTACTTTAAAGACAATTGCGTGTACACTCGAGTTACCTTCATTGAAGTATTGTATATAATTTTGAGTATGAAAAGAAAAAAATATTGATTTGATAATACTGACTCACCCCCCCTCTCAGTATTATTTCCAACAATATGCATCAAGGAAGAGGATATCTTCAAGACTGCGTTTAGGACTAGCTATGGGCATTATGAGTTTGTTTTTGTTCCATTCGGTTTGACTAATGCTCCAACTACATTTATGTGTTTGATGAATAGTGTGTTGTGTCCTTATCTGGACAAGTTTGATATTGTATTCATTGATGACATACTGGTATATTCTCAAATGAGAAAGAGCATGCCGAACATTTAGCAGTAGTATTGATATTTCTAAGAGAGCTTCAGTGGTATGCTAAGCTTAGCAAGTGCAGATTCTTTCAGACTAAGGTACATTACTTGGGACATGTTGTCTCCAAGGAAGGCAATGCAGTAGATCCAGAAAAGATAAGGGCTATCTTGGAGTGGGAAGCTCCTAAGAATGTGCATGAGGTGAGATCATTTATGGGATTGGCAGGTTACTATAGGAGGTTCATGAGGAACTTCTCATGGATTGCATATCCTATCACATCATTGCAGAGGAAAGGTAAGAAGTTTGAATAGACAAAGGAATGTGAGGCTAGTTTTGAGTGGCTTAAGTAATTTCGGACACATGCATTAGTGTTGAATATTGTGGATCTAGAAAAGGAGTTTGTAGTGTGTACATATGCTTGCAAGAGAGGACATGGTCGAGTTCTCATGCAAGAAGAACAGGTAGTGTGCTATGAGTCACGGGAATTGAATGAGCATGAGCAGAACTACCCAGCACATGATCTTGAGTTAGCAGTGATTATATATACATTGAAGATGTGGAGGCACTATCTTCTTGGTAGTAGGTTTACATTGATGAGCGATAAAAGTGGGTTGAGGTGTTTTCTTTGACCACCCAAATCTACATGCCAGGAAAGCTAGATGGTTGGCTATGCTTAGCGAGTTCAATTTTGAGATCAGATATATCAAAGGGAAGGAGAACCGGGTTGTAGATGATCTTAGCATGAAGGTACAAGTAAATCATATGGCAGTTATAAGATCTTATGGGACATATTTACAGGATAGGATCTTGCAGGCAGGACAATAGGATGAAAAATACATGGAGATCATGTACATGTTACAACAGAGTATAGGTACAAGTGATCAGGATGCAGACTATCATCTCATGGCAGATGGTTTGGTGAGATTCAGGTATAGGATTTATGTGCCGAATTGCAATGAGCTTAAGAGGGTTAGCTTGAGGGAGTTTTACGTCAAGCCATACTCGGGTCATCCAGGATATCAAAAGAAGTTGACGATGATAAATAATTTTTACTATTGGTTGAATATGAAGAAGGAAGTGATAGTGTTCATGGCTAGATGTTTATATTGCCAACAAGTCAAGGTGGAATGTAAGAATCCAGATGGTCTACTACAACCTATTGTGATTCTGAATGGAAATGGAAGGTCATTTTTGTTATCCCTCTAAAATGTCTCTAGAGTTGTTAGGAAAGAAATGATAGAGGTAACCACAAACCTACTTTGGAGATTAGGATCTAGCCTTCCTAATGCTCAGAGAGGGCTCTCTCTTTATGATTTAACTTTGTTTAGTTAATTGATTTTAGGCTAGTTATGATTGTACTTGGGTTTTGATTTTGATTTGGTGGTGGGATCACTTACTTAGATGGATAGAGGGATGTCTTTTACCATTGGGATATGGGGTCAAATGTCAAGCAAACAGGACTGGATCAAGTTCTAAAAATAGTGTCTACAGGGCAAGGTAGCTGAGTTATTTCAAATCTTAAGGCTGGATGGTGAAGTGGTTTTCAATCGGATCAAAGGAGCAATTAAGGGTTCCTTAGATCGGATTATGAAAGAAGTGAAAGAGGTCAACCAGGATGGGAGAGCAATTAAGGATTCTCAGATCTAGATATCAGAAGAAAACATAGGAAATATTTAACTGTTCAAGACAAAGTGTACCTAAACAAATTCTGAAATAAATTTCTAGTTAATTCATTCACTTTAGATAACATGTAACTTTATGAAATACATAAGAAAATACTAAATTTGACAAAGAAAATACTTCACTATAATAGCTCAACACATAAATACTGTAATGCAATCTCTTTATTACTTAGTCCAGTCTATTGACTTGAAAAATTGGTACAATAACCCTCAGGTTTATGATCAATACAACTCTACAAATGTCTAGCAATCCACACCTAATACTTCGAATTACGAAGTATTTACACAAAAATAGTTTACAAAATATCCCAAACTATCTTGGGAATTAATCTAGGAGAAAGAATATCTTCATGCAAGAAGATAGAGATAGATGTTCAACTGTTGTATGTTGTCCGTGTTTATTAGGTTGTGTTATCTTTTTGCTCTGATATTTTGCTGTTTATTCTCTGCCTTGTTGTTGGTCTTTATGGTGAATGTTCCTTTTACTTTGCCCTTTCTCAACTAATACACTTTACCTGATACTCTTTCACCTGGCATGATCTGTCATTTTCCTTTCACTGTGCTGTTTTCCCTTATACTGTGCATTTTTACATTTTGACTGCGCATTTTTTAAGCAATTCATTTAACTTCTCCCATGTGTCTGCATCTGGTAATTGAATATTTGCCATCTTCTTGTAAATTTCATCTGCTTCTGTATACTTGGTAAAAGTGGGTTTGTTCACAAAAAGTTGTTTTACCTCATGTTGGAGGTAAAACAGGTTCTCAAATGTCTAATATAGAACCTTTCCAGTAGGCATTACCTTCATAGTAGAATTACTTGTTTGATCCCTTGCCACCTCTCTTATCCTTCTATTGTAGTCTTCCTATGGCATCAACTTGTCATTTATCACCAAGGGATTTGGCAAACCTTTCTGCCTAAAACCATCAAACTTTACCATGAACTTGTCTATAGCTAGCTGCATGGTTTGGCATTTGTCCTCAAGGTTTAACATCAAATTCCTCTTGGTGATGACCTTTTTCACTTCTAGTATTGTGCCTGTCCTGTTAGCTATGTCCAGCTCCTGCAATTCATATTTGTTTTTGGAGTTGAGGAAATGAATTATTCTAGTGGCTTCCTTTGGCATGTCTCCCAGTTCAACTTTAACTCTCTGAATGGCTTCTGTAGCCTCTTTGACTAAGTCACTTTGTTCAAAAATTACTTGAATGGATGGCCAAGTGGCTTCTTAGCTTGGCCAAGTGGCTCCTTTAATGTTAATTCTTTCTCCAAGCTCTTTATCCTTTTAGTTAACCTGATTGACTTCTGAACTTCTTCTTTGTGCATAATCTGTGCAAGCTTATTATCATTCTCCAAGCTTGCTATCTTTTCCTTAAGCTTGTTTATCTCTATGGTCCAAATGGACATGTCTTCCATTGCCTTGATCAATCTACTTTCTTCATCACCTGCCTGAGCTGTTGTTGTTGTTGAACCTGTTGCCGATGTAGATGTTGTGGAAACTTGTAGTGTTGTAGGCAGTGGAGTGGTAGGAGCCAATGAAGGTGCCAAGGTGGATGGTACTATTGTAGTGACTGTTGGAATGACAGTGGCAGTGACAATCTCAAGGTTGGCCTGTTTCAGCTATATCAAGTTGTCTAACTCCTCCATTTCCTTCAATTGGTCATTTAGTTGGAGAACAAGGTCCATCATTTCCTCGTGATGAGTTTGGCTTTCTAAGACCTCTTTTGTCTATGGATGCTCTGAATGAGGCAGTTTTATTTGTTTTTTGAGAGAAGAAATGTCCTCATTCTTTTTCTTTATCAACTTCTCAGCAGCCTTGATATCATTGGGATCATGTCCAAGCTCAATCACCAAGTATTCCAGTGACTTAATTCTATTGTCCTTGGCCTATGAGGAGGCCTTTTCTAGCTTGTACTGTGCACTGATATTATCTAATGAACTTTGAAGTTTGTGTGCAGTCATAACTTTACCTGTCAAGGTGGAATAGATCATCTCACCTGCCTGTTTGTGAAATCAATTTGGTTAATAGGATGAACATCCCTGGCCAAAACTTCAAAATCTGTTTTCCTATAGTCAGTTGATGGTCTTGGCTGCTGGACTTTAGGTTGCATGAATTTCATCTACATTTTACCTGTTTTAATGTCAAAGGCTGACATTAATCTGTTTTGATTTGCAGGTGTCTGCTTGAAATATTGGGCATAAGTCTCAACCTTCAATTTATCATTTCTAAACTTAATTTCCTTGTACCTATCTTTGATGTCTTTCTCTTTATCCACATGCTTGGTGAATGAAGAGACCTCCATGCTGAGTTATCTCTCAATAACTTGAGTGTTTGATGTTGATGGATGGTGTGTTTCTCCTGAAACTGTTGGGCCTTTTCTTCTTCCCACCATTGTGTCAGTGTCAGTGATTTCCACTGAGTCAACGATGTCTTCCTGTTCAGTTACAGGATTAAGATTGGGCCTCTTCCTGTAACTGATCTCAAACTGTTCATCTGTGGTTTCCATGGCTGAACTAGAACCTTCTTCCCTAGTTATCTTTTCATTTTTGTCTTCATCTATTGGAGTCTGTAAAAGATGAGGAATATTAATTGGTTCTCCTAGGTCTGGAACCTGCAGGAAGGAACTAGTGTCAATCTGCTTTTCCACATCAAGTAATGTATTCTCCACATCAACTACAGTATTGTCCATGTCTATCAAAGTGTTTTCCAACCATTCAGACTGGTTGGAAAATCTCTCAATGTCTAGCCTGGAATGATGTATGAAAGGGCCCAATTTGACTTTGAGCCTTAGTTTATTTATGAATCCTTGAGGGTCATATTGCCACATAGAACTGTTCTTAAATTTCATTTGTTGTAAAATCTTATCTGCCTCTGGTCCGACTTCCCTATTATTACAAATAAAGGGGCCCAATTGGTTTTTCATTTTGAATTGAGTTTTCTTCTTGGCTGACAGGAAGTTAACTTCATCAGAGTTTATTATCTGCCTAAAGTATTCTAATGCAAATATCCTCATGGGGAGGTATTTGGGTAGTTTGTAAGGTGCAAGTTTGCATCCATATATCCTTATCTCTAGGTGGTGCTGGTATAAATAACAGCCTCCCACTTTACTATTCTTTTCCAAATGTAAAAACCCTTTTAATTTCCTAGCTGATCCTAAGCTGACAGCTACTGGTTAGCATGTTTACAACATGATGCACAAATGAACCAATGAAGTCTTTGTATGAAAAAACAGTGGAGTATTCTTGGATCACTAGTGTCTAATAGATGACTGATCTTGGATTGCCTTTGGTGTGCAACTTCTGAATCTGATTGGAAACTTGTCTGACTGAAATTAGACGAACATGTGAAACAAAACTGAAGAGTACTCGAAAACTCTCTCATTTGGTAGTCTAATGAATTGTTCATGCATTCTGTCTGCTATGAACTGAACATAGTTATACATTACAACATGAGGCTTGCCTAGGAAAAATATATAAAGAAAATCCAAGACAACCTCATCCACATGCTCATCTGTGGTGTACCCTAAAATGCAAGAGAGCATGGTAATGATTTGTCTGCCTCTCTCAAAAAAAATGGTGGTAGCATAAGAAGGACTATCTGTTGGAGTGTGAGACTCTTTAATGATGAAAGTTTGGATAATCTGAGCCTTCTTGGGTATGTCTAACTTGGTATAGAGGTCAAGTAAGCCTTCAATTGAAAGAGGGGTCTCATTTTGGCCTGGCTAGACTTGAAGCATTTGACTAATGGATTATGTAGTGATGGTGAATAAAACTTGCTGGTCAAGGGTGACAATGGCTCTTTGACTGGGAATGTAGCAAGATTGGCAGAAGTGGATGATTTTTGGGAAAGGGTGTACCTGTGGTAAATAGTACATGGGAAAATTTGACTCGCAAAGGTGAATTTCATCATTTTGGTTTAAAAATTTGTCTTTACTCCAGTAGTGGAGTTTCAGTAGGTAGGCAGGGGAAGCTGTATCCTTTATTTGGAAGTCTATGTCTGCTAATGCAAGGTGGTCGATATCCAGGTGAGGGGTTTGTAGAGGTCTTACGTCCAGAGAGGTTTGGGAAGCCATAATTGGGATTATTGAATTGAATTAGGCTTTCAGTGGTTTCAGGAGTGAGTTTTAGAAGCTCTGGAACAATGGGAGGGTAATTACAGTCTATAAAAGGGTTTGGGATGTACAAATAAGTTTCTCTTCAATTTTAGGAAGGTTTCTTAATTAATTCAATTAATTAACCACTTAATTACAACTGTGCGTTTTCAAATTCAAGGGTCGTTCTGGTTTTTTCCAAGAATACCTAGAAATTGGCGATTTGGCATGCAAAGGGGTTCTGTGGTAACTGCAGAAGGTACTGAGGCTTCAACTGTCAATTGGTTGCTTCAATTGGGTATCAGCAGCGTCTTCAGGTGGAAAAAGGTGGTCAATTTGGTCGCACAGAGGTTCAGGGTGTTGCAAATGGCTTAGAATAGGTTTACAGTGAAAATGCAAGAAAAGAGCGAATTGGGGCTTTTTCGGCCTTTTAACCGATAACGGTCACATTTTGGCGCGAAAATTATTAAATGAACAGTGGGCAGTTTTCGGTTTAGGTGGGGAGGTGGTTTTGTGAACCGTCGCACTACTTTTGGATGGTAGGCAATATTTCTCGCGAGCACATGATGTAACGTGGTGCTGCCATGTAGCCAAAGAGTGCTCGGCCAAAACCGTGAATCTCGCGTGCTCTTGGGCTGTTAACGGTTGGATAATGAATCCGCGCGATGTGGCTGTACACCGTTGGATCTGCGGGTAGGAGATCGGAGGGATATCACATAGTTGAGTTGCACGGGCAAATTTGGGACAGTGGTCGGCGGGGCCCGGGGTTTAATTACAAATAAATGTAATTAATTAGCGCATAATGTCGGGTTTTTTAATATAAGCAGTGGGTAAATAAGGCGGGACCATGGGTTATGTGGCGGGGGTTTTTTAACTGCACAAGGGTTGGTGGGTTAAAAGGGTAGTAGGGAATTACAAAGTGGGCGACATTGATTAGATAATGCGGGGGTATAGCAAAAACTTAGGATAAAAGGTTTTTGTGGGTTTTTAAGGGGAAAATGGAAATTAATAAGTGGGGAAGGTAATATTTGTAATGGGGAATGGGTTTCACACTAGGGAAAGGGGTTTTGGGAAGAGGGAATGATTTTTGAAGGGTAATTTCTAGGGGAATATGTGAAACCAATGGTAAAGGTCAAAACTGGGGGGAAGGGTATTTATAAGTAATGAAGGGATAATGGGGGAAATTAGCAAATAAGTATGTGGGGGTGTAGTGAACTGAGGGGAAATTAGTAAACAAGCTTGGTGCACATGAAACATAGGATTAAGCATGATAAATATGCTTTTGACTTAGTAACCTTATGCATTTGCAACATGTCTTCTACCTACCCTTTAGTTACCTGTTATCAGGAAATCTAGTGTCTATGCAGAGCTGCTAGTCCCACTAAGGCTGGTAGATACCTTAGAAACAAACAAACTAAAACCACTTTTGTTTTCCTTTATGAGAAGTAGATAAGAGGGGAACAAAGGATACCAACCTCTGTCTTGCGCTTGGTTCCTTGCTTGATTCGTCTCCCTTCTGATAGATCTTTACCACTCGCTTCCTCGTCTACCCAGCTTTAAAGAGCACCTGCAGAATCAAAGCAGCATAACACTATCCAAGAACATAGATCTACTATCATAAACAATATAGGACCATATATATATTGACCACACAAATGCATATATCATCAATCATACAAGAATGTGGAGGAAAACTTGAATAGATTTATTAATAATCAAGAATAACAAAGAGGATTACAACCAATTGTTCTGACCCAGTGTCATCCTCTCAGCAAGAAAGCCCTTCTTCACCTCATGAAAAGCTTAGATCACCCAACACTATGATGTTACACCAAGAAACTAGCAGCACTTCCTTACAAGATACAAAATTCCAACCTCCGGATCTTTGGGATGAGGGATCCATATATAGATGTTTGCAAGGGGGGTGAGTCAGCTTTTGAGATTTTGATTAGTGTCCTCTCTCTGATAGTTCTTGATTCCACTTGGAGATTGATGATATCTTACTCATCCCTTGGCGAATGCAGAGAGGCAAGTGTCACAAGAGAAGTTTCTGGATGATTCCATGATCCTCCACCTTGCAGATTGACCCTGCCATTTGTCCACTCTCCCCCATCGCACCCCATAGAAGGGCTTTTCAGTATGCATCGCACCTCCCGTGTGCATTTAGGTGGGATGCAGCGCACTTTGACCATGGAGCAGGTGAGATGGTCTAGTTTTGACCAGTTCTGAGTAGTTTTTCATGGAGAAATTTCTGGGAGATGATGTAATTAGCTGACCTTGTTCTTTTAGGGGTTGGAACAACACTTTTAGGGACTTAAGAGCCCTTGGTTTATGGACATTTATGATTGGGGTTGCAGTGCCCAAAAATGTCTATAACAGCTGCCCCCTAAAGCATGAGGTTGTTAATCTTTTGTTGTCGGGTGAAATGCTTTATCATGGGGATCCGAAGTTTTTTCGAGCTGGAAGGCGACCTGTAATAAGATACAATACACCACATTATCTTCATAATATTTTTATGATCTAGCTGAGGCGGGCATTCCCATGCTCAGCTTTATAAATTCATTTTCATGTACGTAAGACAGACAATCGTCTGTGTGCAGACTGACGATTTTGGTAGAGCCATCATCCCTTAGATTGGATGATTATCTGTGCAGCAATGATGTACATTTGATGTCTTTATTTTCCTGAATATATATCTCAGCCCGGATGGATGAAACTAGATCCGGGGTCTTCAATCTCGTTCGATCTTCACTCAAAGTACAAGTCGATCCATGTGAGAGATGCTCTGGAGTCGAACATGGAAAGACATCGCCTGATTACCAGCCAATGATGTAAGCTGTTAACAGGCGCGAGAGGAATCACCGATAATGATGATGACCCTCAAGGTACTACAGTACAATTCACGTGGTGTGAATAAGGGACTTGGCGTCGAACACCGCGCAAAATCTTTCAGTCGAAGGCCATTGATGTAAACTTGTCGCCGGAAGTGAGAAACTTGCCATTGAGGCATGCAAGCTTCAAAGTAATGAAAGGGTTGTCCCTAAGTCGACTTCTTGGATAATGAGCTGATGTCGACAAGAAGCGACCCGCTGTAGGAGGACCTTAATGAATCCCACATCTACGGCACGGAACGGAGTAAATGATTTTGGAGGTGAAAACGATCTGATGATACAGGGTTCAGGGTGGCGGTCATGAAAGAATAGAGCGTGAATGTATTGCAGTGGATGAGACATAGGTGAATTCTCTGAGCGACTTCTCTTGAACATACCGGTGACACTGACATGATGGATTGGTAGCATTAACCCCAAAAGTGGATGGTGTGATGTGTTAGCTCTTGAAATCTCACCTCAGGCTGAGAAAGGTAAACCTCAAGGCAACATCAAACCATTTAGCCTCGTAGCTAGCCCTACGGGGCAGGAGAAGGCTCTCTCCGGTCTATCTCGGTAAAATCTTCAATAGATGAGATGACCAATAGGGTAACACTGATATTAGGCTAGTAAACTGATCAAAGAGTTTGATTTGGGGTTTTTTGAGTTTTTGGTGGCAAATTGAGGAGAGGGCAATTTTGGGTGCGGGGATTGGACACAGTTTCTGCAGGGGGTTCCTTGGGGCGAGGTAGGAGACAACGTTGATGCCTTTAACTGAGGTGGATGGTCAGGAATGAAAGATGAAGAGCTAAAGAGAGCAAACAATAACTTTGAATTCTCTTTAGACAGAAGAAAACATTGAAATTAAACAAACTTAAAAGCAGAGCATGGCAGGCATGAATTCTTACTTTAACACTTCATTTGTTTAATGTGCAGAAGTAAAAGAAAGGAAATGAATCACATAACAAGCTTACAAGTACATTGAGAAACACACCATCAACACATGAGTCCACAAGAATCCCAAAGAGGACTGCAAAACCCTGGTCTTCCTTAGCCAAAAATTGCAGAGATACAGTGAATAATACAATGATAGCTTCTCCCTCAAGAGTCCAACCATGAAAATGAGCAATAAAGTACATAATATAGATGATCTAACCTCTTTCCCTGCCTCCATGGGTCGAGCTCACTATCCTAGGAGTTGTTTCAACCACTTCTAAACTAAGCACTACAAATTAGGCAGTCAAAACAACTTGCCTCTATAAACTTGGAAACCAATTCATTCACTTAATATTTACCCTTTTCATGAATGAATGTTCTAGAAGTGTTACATAAGAGTAAAAGTGTCTAAAAAGTACAATAATTACATCAAAGAGAATCACATTTCATCCCAAAAAGTCAAACTGAGTCAAATCTGCGTTTTCTGGGCTGTACAGTGCATTTCTGGACAAAACTGCCTGACAGGTCGCGCGCCTCTGCCTGACGGGTTGCGCGCCTTTGGAGCCATGTTTGGGGCACTTGCAGGTGGCCAAATTGAGCAAAAGTGGGCTTGTTGGAAAGGTCTGTGAGTCTACTTTCCAACCCAACTGGAATTTCTGAATTTGGAGTTCATTTGCCCTGTCAAAACTCAAATCTCCCAAGACTGCTTTCTGCAATTCAAAAATGTGGCAGAAAGTCAATTTTTGCTAGTTTTTTTGACTTTCTGGAGGCCCAAAACTTCACCAAATCTCAAGTCCATCCATGAGCATATGTAACTTTGCATGAAAAATCTGGAAATGCTGAGTTTTGGTCAAAAGGAGTTTCCCTGATGAAGGGTCGCGCGGGGGGTGAGACCCGTTAATGGGAAAAACCTGCAAATTGCCAAAAAATGCCAAAATTCACCCAAAATTCTCAAAATTTCTTGGGATTTGTGCTGTGGCTAGGCTATTTAGTGCCTTGATCCTTAAGTGAAGCCTCAGCCAAGATACGGAGGGGATTTGGCCTCTTTCTCCGTTTTAATGCCTCGGTCAACCGCCTTTGAAACATTTTCATCTTTGCCTTGCACACATGCATCCTTGCCCAGTAGTGGTTCTTCATGTTCCTCAGCAGTTTCTTCTCTTGGTTGGCCTTAGCCAACAGCCTCTCCAAGTGTGTATTTTCCTGGATGAGCATGGACTCTCGGTCAGCGGGCAATGGGTCACCGGGTCTTCTTCGGTTCAAGATTCGGTCACTACGAATCCTCCACAGCTCATCAAGTGCTTTCTCCTCCTCTAACTGTTTGTTACGCTGCTCCAGGTATGTGATGGTCCATTGTGCACCCTCTAATCTCCTCTGCAAGGCATCATTTTCAGCTCTGAGATGCTGAATGACCTCCTTTGCCTCTTGGCTCGGAGAAATGGCCTCAAGATCAACAAGCTCAATATCTGGAACTCCTGATGGTCCCTCATCAATCTTGGGCTGCTTGCCCCTCTGTGCTGCTGAAGAGAGCGAGGCCCCTTCCACCTGATGTGGAGATAACACTCGCTGAGCTGATGATGAAGGCGAGACCCCTTCCACCTGCTGTGGAGATAGTACTCGCCTAGCTGCTGCAAATAAGGCCCTCGGGCCTTTCTGATAGGTAACCAGAGGTGAGGAGCTGACATGTCTAGTGACAGGGATGTCATGCTGCTGTGATGGTCCTCCCTCCTCGTGAACAACCGCATGATGTGGTGAAGGTGGTGCTGTGAAAAACTCACGAGAGATGAACTCCTCCCATGAGATGCCCTGCTGAGCCAACTGATGTAATACCACTAGCTGAATCAAACCATAATGGTAAAGGCTCCTGTACTGCTGTGCCGGGCTCTTCCTCTGTAACATGGGCACCATCCTCTGAATGTTTTGATTAAAGAAAACAGGGATGTTCATCATCCTCACTCGGGTGAAATGCATCAAGAGGCGAATATGATATGAATATACCTGTGAAAATCTGCCCTCACAGGTAAAATAGTGCATGATAAGCCTCATCATGGGAGCATACTCGCTCCTGAGAAACCTGAATGGAAACACACCTGCCAAATGTCTCATGAATGGTGGCCGGACAAAAGGCTCAAAGTGAACATTATCCAGCACCTTGCGTTTATTCCACACCTCCCCAACATTAGGTATCCCAGTGGCATGTGAGATCACCTCGGGTGTCAATGTAAAATCCACCCCTGCAAGGTTGACATGTCCGTCATGCAAGTGTAAAACAAAAAGGCGAGCCAACTCTCTGTGGTGCTGAATCCGAGAGATCCTCTCACAAAACTCATAGCAAGACATATACTGAAAACATGTGACTGCCATAGGACAGGCCTGTAACTCTGCTAAAGAGGTGGGCTCCTCTCGCTTATGATGTCCACCCTTTCCACCTTTATGAGGCCTCCTCTGTACCTCAATCTCTGAAGCTGATGACTGGTCATCACTTTGCTCATAGGTTTCGGTTTCTGACATTGTTTAAGGAGCAAAGTGGACAAAATGTACTGCTGTTTCTGCCTGTAAAAAGCTGATTTTATATGCTGTTTCAAGGGGACAAGGAACATGAGGGAAAAGTTAGGGGAGGGACATTTTTACAAGGAAAATGGGAAAACAATGTATACAGCAGGGAATTTAGGGACATACACTGTAAACATCATTGCATATACATCATCAAATTCATATGCTTACATGGGCATAAGGAGAAGTAGGGTTAGGATTTCACTTTTATTTTTAAAGGGAAAAGGGATAGGGTTCATTTGCTTTACAAATTTAAAAGGGAAATGGACATGGAAACATAGGGAAAATGAAATGGGAATAAGGAAAATAATTACAAGGGGAAAAAACCATGAAACAGCAATAAACCCTAGCACACTTTTTACAAATTTACATACAGCCATATGGAGAGATTTCTCTTGCACATTTTGATTATTAAAAACACATCCATCATATCCATCAACCATAACCAGCAATCATTCCAAGCTTAGAGAACCTACCTCAAGCGATTTGATGGCTTGGAGGGCGTTTGAGCAAATTTGTACTAAGTTTGTGGGGAGACAGCTTGACGGGTCGCGCACCACGCCCAACGGGTCGCGCACGCCTGACGGGTCGCGCGCCTCTGACGGGTCGCGCGCCTGGCCTGACGGGTCGCGCCCCTGTCCAACGCCCGAACTTGCTCTGCTTTCGCTCCTTTCACTCAATCACTCACTCAAACTTCTCTTGCAAGTGTCTTGGATGCACAATGAGAGTGAAAGGAGGGAGATTGGGTTTTTATAAGTTTCATTTGAAAAAATTTCATGTTCAAACCCACTTTCTAATGTTTCTCTTTGACACTTTATAAAACTGACTTTTTTGGTTTCCTTTGTCCTGAAATTGACTCATTTAGTGCTTTTGCTTGATTCTTTTTGCAGGTAGATCATCTGAGGGATCTTGGCAAGGGGACCAGGGTTGCATACTGTCCACTGAAGTCTTTTGAAATTTCATCACTTTTTACAAACATTTGAAAAATGACCTTGGCTTTAAAAACAGAGTTTTTAAATCCAAGGTGAAAATTAACTGTACAAGATAAAAAATTTCGAAGAAACATCTTTGCAATCATCCCTCTGGCTTGCTGAACATTTATTGACCTTCAGAAACATGACCTTGTAAACATTTTTAACCAAAACCCTAGACCTATGAGATTGACCTCAAGACAAGACAAGACAAGCTTAAAAGAGCTTAATGACTGAAATGGACTGAACCAGCAATGCCAAGAGGGGTATAAACACACCAGCTCCTCCATCAGGTTTTGGCATGCCTAATGGGATGCAAAAATTGACACCGATGAGACACCTACTTATGCAAATGCAAATAGTTTTGATCGCTGATGGAGGGCTCAAGACCGACTCTAACATGATGGACCAATGGTGATATGACCAGTGAACGGAACAATCCAACCCGACTCGGATGCGGAGTGAAAGTGTCATGTTCAAGAGCGACTTGCTACCAATAAAGTTTCTTCAAGTTTTCTTCCCAATTTTTCCCCAGTCATTGCTGACCAGTACCTCTTTATTTTTGTCAAGCTTGAGGAGGATAACATATGCTTGTTCTATAATTTTCCCTTCTGGCAAAGCCATCACTATGTTTTAACGAGTCTAGCAATAGTGAAACTCGTTCTTGTCTGTACAGACAAGTTTGTCGCTATTTGGTTTTAACGACAAAGATAACTCGGTCCTTTTCAATTTTAGAGAGTTTGAAAGGGACGTAAAGAAAACTCCAATAATCCTTTTCGTCTTATAATCCCTTAAGTCCAAAAAGGTATAAAATAATACAAAAGGGATGAATTTTCGGTAATTTTAACGAGCCGAACAAAACAAGCGCTCGATCTTTTTGTGTAATAATCCCTCAGGTCCAAAAAGATTAAAATCTAGAGGAGGGATAGCACTTCAGGTCACTTTAACGAGTTGCAGAGGCCAATTACTCGACAATCTTTTCATATTTTACGAGTCAGATGAAAAGAGCTTAAAGGAGACTCGTTTTTCGAGGAACGAGTGATAAATTCGGGTAGTAGCTAATTCCAGGTATGGTTTGGAATTTTCCAATCAAGGCAGTGTCACAAGGATGGCTAACAGGATCACTCTTTGCAGTTGTTCCTCAAAAAGGGTAAACAATCAAATGGAGGTGAATGATCGGCTAAAACAGAGTGGAGGTGATGATAAGAACACGACCAAGGCTCAAAAAGCTGATGATAATGCATTCATAATGGTTATTTACCGGAAATTGGTTCATTTTTTAATGAGCTTGAACTCTGGGGGAAACATTTGCTCATTGCTTAGGTTTAATTTTTAACGAGCTTGAACTTCACATAAAAACTGCTCGTGGCGGGTTTATTTTTTAACGAGATTTAACCCTGTAGTAACACTGCTCATGATAAGTTTGCATGCCCCCAGCATAATAACGCAAATCGAGGTGCATGCCCCCCAAGCTTCATTGCATTCATCTCGGTGGTTGGAATGAAGGTTTACCTTCGAGATCTTCGAAAGACTCGACTTTGATTTTATGAGATTGTAATCAAAGACTCGATTTGGAAAGGGAGTCGTTTCATTTTTTAATGAGGTTGACACAGTAAAAGAACTATCCTCATGACTCCTTGTTTCATTTTTTAATGAGGTCGACACGAGATAAGAACCATCCTCGAAATCCACCGTATTTACAGTATTTGATAGAAAATAAAAAACTGAAGGATGATTAAGGTTGCTGGAATAATCTTCGTGGTAATCCGGAAGATGGGAGCGATGGTGGTAATCTTCCCATGGTGCCTCTCCTATCATCATTGATTGAATGATTCCTTCGTCTGTAGAATGTACATGCGACCAAGGATCTGAAGAGGTGCCATATTCCTTAGACCTATCTATCCAAACACTCGATGAGCGTTGATTTGGGTTTGCCCCCCAGGCCAAGAAAATTGATTGCTACAATATTTCTAAAATGGCGATGATCCATGCTGACAAAATGTTTAGGAATCTTCCGAATCCATTAGACATAGAAGATTTCATATTGTAGGTTTCCACTGTGGCCACTTCCGCCAAATTACTCGGAGGCGGTAGGGAAAAAGTACCCATTAAGACAAGGTCTTTTAGGAGGCCTACTCCAATATTTTGAAGCGAATGATTGCTTCCATGGATCATTGGAATGCTTCTCGTAACTTGTGAACTATTGGGGAGAAATTTTTGTTGGTCGACGATTGTAATTACTCCTTGGAAGGCAAATGTAATCTTCCTGAAGTAGGTAGACACAACTGCGGCCATGGCATATATCCAGGGCCTTCCCGGTAGGATGTTGTAATCGAGGTTTCCGTCGATTACTTCAACATCAATTTCTACCGTTTCCCCCCCCCAGTTCAACTTGGAAGTTACTTAAAATCCCATATGGGGTATATGTTCGTCCATCAAATGATTTTAATGTCGTCGAAGATCGCGACAAGGTTGGAGATCCTAAAGTTTTCCAGCAACTCATTGACATAATACATGTAGATGCCCCCTCATCAATACTTGTTCTATGAACAGTTTTGTTGAGGGCTTTCACTTGAATGAGGAAAGCTAGTTGAGTTGGTAACTAAGGATCATATCCTTTGTGATTAAAGGACACAAGATTATAATCCTTTGGGTCAATCCCACCTATTGCTGATAATAAAGCCTGCTTTTGGGAGGGGCAATTTTGCAGTACCTCAAGTGTTGACATAGCGGATGGCGATTGGGCCAGATCTTCCACTATATTATAATGTTGCGCTGCTCTGGCACGAGGATTAAATGTCGATTTGTGTACTACTCACTTTTGCGGCTTTATCGTTAGCTCAGGAATGATGGGTGGCACAACTTCAGTCGAAGTTGTTGTCGAACTACTAGGTTGATCATTAGCCTTGTTTTTTGACAGTTGTGGGTTCCCGTAATCTTTATTCCTTGTCGTTATCAAAGCATCATTTTGCTATTTTGAAACCGACAACATCAGCACTTGGTACGGGGAAGCATTGTCACTAGCAACCAGATTTGTTCCTGGATTTGGAAACGGATCAGTCAATACCGCCAAGGTTTTTGAATTCTTGAAGAATTTTATAAGCTCAGCTTTATATAGACACTCTCTTGTCCAATGATCCTCATCACATATAAGACATGGACAATTTGGTTTCTTATCTCCAGAAGGGTTTGCAGAAGATTTTTCAGGTGATGATTCCTCCTGTTTCTTCTTCTTCCCTTTGTTTTTCTTCTTGCCTCCTGGTTGCTTGGTTTCTTTGCCTTTGTCAGTTGAGATGGCATTTACTTCCGAGGCGAGAAGTTCTTCTTTTGCATTTTGACTAGAAATCTTACGGGCCTTTTTAGATGTAGCCTTTGTTGATTTCGTGTCTGTCGTACCAATCACGCCATCGCCGGCATGAGAGTCATTGTTCGATTTAGGAGGAGGAGGAACGGAAAATTCCGGTCTGGGAGCGTCAAGGATTCTATCATAGAGCATGCCAGACTGAGTATAAATGAAGTCTAAATATTGCGCACGAGAAATAACTTGCTCTTTAGTGACGACTCCTCCCTTTGCCACATCTTCTGTAATGGAAGGTAATAATGACTTTATAAACCATTCAGCTAAAAGCTGATCAGGAACGTACGTTTTTACCATTCTACGACGACGTTGCCACTCATGAATATGATTGGATATGTGAGTGGCCGTCGTTTGCTTGAAATTGGTAAGAAGTTCTGTTCCCATTTCGTACCTTATGGGTTACTAAAAATGGGTTAAAAAGGTTGTGGCTAGGGCACTGAAGTTATCAAACGAAGCTCTAGGTAATTCGATATGCCATTTTGCTGCCGGACCAGTTAACGTTCTCTGAAAAAGGCGAAGCCTAATCGAATCATCGTTTAGGGTGTTTGATGAACACCACAGATGAAAGGTCATCACATGATTCGATGGGTCTTCACCCGGATTTCCATTAAATTTAGGAATATCTTATGGAAGTTTATGCGGAATCGCCGGCCACCAAGGGGCGTAAGCAATTGGATCATTCGTTAGCCGATTTAGATCCAGTAACTCTAAAGTCACCACGAAGGGTAACTGTTGATTCAGGTTTGGCGAAGCATACCCAGGATAAGATGGCATTGCCTGGGCAGTTGGTCTTTGTATACCAGCATAATGCATTTGATGCTGGTAATTCTGGTAAGGTTGATGGGCATAACCATTGTAGAATGGTTGATTTTGACCGTTTTGAATATACGGCTGCCCATTAATTGCAAAGATTTGTTGCTCAAATCCTTGGTAAACTTGTTGGAATTGCGGTTTTTGATATTGCACCAGACATGGTTGTGAAGCCATGTGTTGTTGTCCAATAATGGCTGTTTGACCAAGATGAGGGGTAATTGTACCCATTTGGGCTTGTGTCATTCCACTAGTTGGCGATTGTGGTTGAGTCGCAGGGATAAGAGGCTGTTGCATTACAACATGAGAAACCTGAGGTTGGCATACAATAGGCAACGCTTGTACCTGCGACACCGTCACAATAGCTGGTGTAGTTGGTATATTTGACATAGGTAAACATTGTTGCATCGAGTATACAACTCTTGGTTGTTGAGGCAGTATTGGCACCCAATCGCTAGATGTAATTCCAGCATAACCTGAATTTTGTTGTGAACTCTAGTATGGTTGTGCTCCTGGAGGAGACAATGAAAGGGTATATTTCCCCCCATACGGCGATAATCCGGTACTTAAAGGAATGGTTTTCCCTTGAGGACCAGACTGCCCAAATTGACATCGTGAAGGATCAATTTGCTGAGACTCAACATAAGAGTTCCCGATATTATTCCGGATGAACAAACGAGAACAGACCATAGTGTCGAAATAGCCCCTGAGTGGGCCCCATCTAGTGATTAAGAGCTAGTTGGGATAGATGGTATGCCGGCGAACATTGTTGGAGTGACTGCAGGAAGTTCTACCATCGCTGTGTCAGATGACATAGTCCTAGATGTCGACGGTTGTTCAGACATTTCTAGTCTATCCAAAAGATTTCCTAGCGATTCTACAGGAACTTCCGATAATGGTAGACTAATTTCTGATGAGGAAGGATATAGGCTGATCCCGACTCCAAATTGCGCTGGATTACTAGATGGAGGATCCTCCACAATCTCTTCTATAGCAATCAGACCAGGTGGAAGAGGAAGACCGTCAGGTCCGTAAAATATCTCCGGTGTCGAAGAAGGTATAGATTCTGCAGCGACAGATGTTTGGGGAATAACACCTTCCGAATCAGTTGTAGATGGAGCTGGTTCAATAATACAAGTGTTTGCCTTCACACTAGGATCAGCTCTGCTGTCCTTTGGTGGCTGCAGAACTTCTTATATAGAGGTAGGGATACCAGAAATGTTTGGAGTAACCGGAGTCTTCGATGGTGTCGGAACACTTGTTCTAACTTTACCAGGGGATTTTGAATCGGTTAAACGAGTTCGCTTCGTCCGTAACAGTTTTGATTCTGGAGACAAAGACGGTTGACTTGTAAGCCTCCGCGAACGACGGGGTCTCAATTGAATTTCTTCCACGATTGCGGATTACTTGACCAACTAAAAATCAAGGGGAAATATGTTTTCGAATTAAATGAATTTTAGACGCTTTGACACAACTTGTTTTTTCAATTTTTAAGAGTCGAGAAAAAACAAAAGATGACTCTAGTCGCCTTCGATTTTTAATGAGCTTGAAGTGACAAGTGCTCAGATGAACCTTTTCCTTTAAGGAGTCTGAAAAGGAATGAAAGAGACTACTCTGGGAATCTAGACAGAGGGATTACCAAACCAATCGCAAAACTGCAGAATACTTTTTACGGTACGGTAGTCAATCTTCCCGAATGCTGTGTTCAGTGCATTGCGATCGATAGGGCGACATACACGGCTTCCTATGGATAAAGGATATAGCCTATTGTGGTATCCCAATATATACTCGATGGTACGTGGGAGCACAAGTCCGTATTGGCACTTATCGTCTCAAAGTGGAGGAATCACCCAACCAGCAATGAAAACAACAGTTACCAGGCTTTACGACGCCGGAATACGTCTCTAGCCTAGACTTCTAAATGTTGTGCATTAGGTTCCAAAGCGTTTTTAGATTCATTGAATTTATTTTACAGTTGATCTTGCTTAAGAAATTTTCCTTTCAGGTTCACCGCGTGATGTAGATATACAATTCCTAAAATGCAATCTAAGATGATAAACAATCGTTTAATCTTCTTTTTGCAATGAAAATCCTAGCCACTAAAGAAAGAGAGATGATATTCTTCCAACATAGAGCAGGGAGCACACACTATATGCACTGTCCTAAATCAAACCAAAAAACAGTCTAAATGCAAATGCACATGCATGTATTTATTTTCAGCCTTCTCAATGTGTGAATGATAAAAAGAAAGCTAAGCGCAAATATGAATTATTTTTCAAAGCGACATTACTAACAAGCCTCTTTTCAAGACAAAATAAAGACAATAATGACACTTTGTGATTTGGAATTGAAAACTTGTTTCCGAAACTTGAAAAACTACTAATTCAAATCAAATACAAGAGTAACAGTGTAATCGACTATCAAGAACAATCAGATTCTCTTCTGTGACTGAAAACGACACTTGCGACACTTCCAAATAAAGAAACGATAGTTCAATTATGCTACTTCTTTGTAAAAGAGAATTGAAAATGGATCACAATACATAAAAATATTTACAGTAATTTGCACAATGGATGTGGAATAATGGCAAGGAAGGGGGTTTCCAACAGAGATATACTGACTACAGACAACAAAACTCCTGAATAGAGCTGAAAAGAGTGAAGAAAAACCAAAGTCTGGAGGTAAAATTAGCCTTTTCTGATCAGCGCACCTGTTACACAGGGATTCCAGTATGCAACCCACCTACAGCACACGGGAAGTGCGATGCATACTGATATCCTTGAAGAGAGGGTGCGATGGTACAGTGCGAGACTTTTGATCCATTTCTTGATCACAGTTTGTAGCACAGTTCAGGGATTTAGGCCGAGCAAGTGGTAATCAGTAAATAAATCATAGGGGTAGATCTAAGGAGGTTACTAGAGCCACCACAAGGGAAATTAGAGAGTTTGTAAATCGATTGTTCAGTTCATAAACAAAACTCGGAGATAGACTGAAGCAGCATTGATCTACTTTGCACTTGCATAGCAAATGCAGTTCGAAGGCTAGCTGGCTTGACTTCAGGCTCCATCTGTAAGTTTGTAAAGTAAACAAATATAGACAAACAAACAATCTATTCGCTCCCCAGTGGAGTCACCATTTTGTTATCGAGAAATCTAGTGTCTATGCAGAGCTGCTAGTCCCACTAAGGCTATAGCTACCTTAGAAACAAACAAACTAAAACCACTTTTGTTTTCCTTTATGAGAAGTAGATAAGAGGGGAACAAAGAAGACCAACCTTTGTCTTGCGCTTGGTTACTTGCTTGATTCCTCTCCCTTCTGATAGATATTTGCCACTCGCTTTCTCGTCTACCCAGCTTCAAAGAGCACCTGTAGAATCAAAGCAGCATAACACTACCCAAGAACATAGATCTACTATCATAAACAATATAGGACCAGATATATATTGACCACACAAATGCATATATCATCAATCATGCAAGAATGTGGAGGAAAACTTGAATAACTTTATTAATAATCAAGAATAGCAAAGAGGATTACAACCAATTGTTCTAACCCAGCGTCATCCTCTCAGCAAGAAAACCCTTCTTCACCTCATGAAAAGCTTAGATCACCCAACACTATGATGTTACACCAAGAAACCAGCAACACTTCCTTACAAGATACAAAATTCTAGCCTCCGGATCTCTGGGATGAGGGATCCATATATAGATGTTTGCAAGGGGGGCAAGTCAGCTTTTGAGATTTTGATTAGTGTCCTCTCTCTGATAGTTCTTGATTCCACTTGGAGATTGATGATCTCTTACTCATCCCCGGGCGAATGCAGAGAGGCAAGTGTCACAGGAGAAGTTTTTGGAAGATTCCATGATCCTCCACCTTGCAGATTGACCCTACCATTTGTCCACTCTCACCCATCGCACCCCATAGAAGGGATTTTCAGTATGCATCACACCTCCCATGTGCATTTAGGTGGGATGCAGTGCACTTTGACCATGGAGCAGGTGAGATGGTCCAGTTTTGACCAGTTCTGAGTAGTTTTTCATGGAGAACTTTCTGGGAGATGATGTAATCAGCTGACCTTGTTCTTTTAGGGGTTGGAACAACACTTTTAGGGACTTAAGAGCCCTTGGTTTATGGACATTTATGATTGGGGTTGCAGTGCCCAAAAATGTCTATAACATTACCCTAACGGTTTCTCTTCGTTTATTGGGTGCATTTGAGCTTGCTGACCCTTTATTTCCTTTTCTTTTGATAAGCAAACTATCTAATTCTAACCTTATAACTTCCAATGGCTCAGATTAAATTGATGAGCTCATTATTATTCTCTACCTAACTACTGATCTAGTTCTAACCTTATAACTTCCAATGGCTCAGATTAAACTGATGAGCTCATTATTATTCTCTACCTAACTACTGATCTGCCAAGGTTAAACAGTTTGGCTAGATCTTTATTCTCTATCTATCAACATGAATTTTAAAGCATGAATGAGTCAATTTTAAACTATTTTACCATCATGGATTGTGGCATTTTTGACAAGCTGCACACAATCTGATTTTACAAAGTAAAGCAAAAGGAGTGGCATTTGAATTTGCACACTTTCATGATCTATTTTTATTCTCTTTTGGGGGTTCATATTTTTTACCTTTTTTTTGATCTTTTTTATTTCTTTTTGTCCTTTCATTATTCTTTTAGGACATATCCTCTTTACATTTTTTAATTTTTAATATGGAAAACATTTTGCACAAAGAAAAATTATGTACAATATTACAAGACTAACCTTAGCCAATTCAAAATTATGAATCCTATTATTATAGGACCCTAACAGTGGCTACACATGGGGATGGAATTACCCGGTGAAATGTCAAGAACTTTGAGATCATTAGCTATTTGAAACCAACTCACAAAAAGATAGAAAAGATAGATCAACGCCTTAGAATTCAGCCTCTTCGAGGGGGCAACCTCCTTTACATTACACAAATGAATGATTCTTTGATGATACAAATGACAAGACCTCCTTTCTATATATAGGAGTGTCAGGAGTCATAATATAATCAGAGCCGACATAACAATAATAATGTAAGGGCACAATAATAACAATAGTGGGCTTCTATGGGGCACAATAGTAATAATATGGGGACTACATGGGTACAATAATATAATAAGGGGGTTGTACTAATAACAATAAGGGGCTACACTAGTAGTATAGGGGCCTAGCATGCCCCTCTCCTTTAGAAAGTGTTGTCCTCAATGCTTGAGTAGTTCTTGATGCTTCTGTGGAATATTCTTGTCCTCCCATGTGGAATCTTCAGCGGGTAGGTTCTTCCACTTGATGAGATACTTTGAAATTGATCAATTTCGTAGATGTTAGGTTCTTGTTTCTGTGACTGCTCCAGGTTCCAATATGATTTTTCCTTCCTCTTCAAGTTCTGGCAATATTGTTTGAATTGGGATCTTCTGCAACTTTTGAATGAGTGGCCACACTTCATCCTTCTTCCATTCATCCCTTGCTTCGTTTATCCAATCTGGTTGGATAATAGAAATAGCACCAAACAATGCTTCCACATCCTCATCCTTTCTTGAGAGTGCATCTGCAACAAAATTTTGCTTCCCTTTTCTATAGATGATGTCAAACTCATAACCCAATATATTTGTGACCCATTTTTTCTGTTCTTCTATAGATAATATTTGTTCTAAAAAGTATTTAAGACTATCATGATCCATTTTTACCTTGAAGTGTCTTCCCATTCGGTAAGGTCACCATTTCTTAAGTGCATGTAGTATTTTCAACATTTCCTTCTCATAAATAGCTTGCTTGAAATGTAGCAGTAAAAATACCCAATCACCTACATCAAAACATTTTTCACTACAATGTTGATCTACCTGTTGTTTCATTCGATTTTGCACCAAAGTGGCATTATCCTTTAAAAGTTGGAGAACTTGTTGTTGATGCTCGATGTGATATTTCATTGCTTGAACCTTTTTTTCTTGATATGTCCTTCTAACTTGAGAGTTTGAGGAGTGGTAATTTCTTTCAATGCTTTACAAGATATGGTCGGATTCATTTCTTGATGCTCGATGTGATCTTTCACTTCTTGAACATTTATCTTCTTGATATGTCCTTCTATCTTGATAATTTGAGGAGTGGTAATTCCAACCAATGCATTACAAGATATGGTTGGATTCATTTCTTCTTTCTCGATTTGATCTTTCACTTCTTGAACCTTTTTCTTCTTGATATGTCCTTCTATCTTGTGAGTTTGAGAAGTGGTAATCCTTACAAGATATGGTCAGATTCATTTCTTCTTTCTCTGGGGTTGGTTCGTGGTGTATATAATCTTCTTTCGATGTTTCTTGATCCTTTGCTTCCTCCTCTTCATAATCTATGTAAAATAATTTCTTCTCAGCACACTTATGACCTTTAGTGCATTTGCTATCACAATTGTAACAAAGCCCTTTTTCTCTTTTCTCTTCCAATAGTTGTGGTGTAACCCTTGTAGGTTGTGGAAGGCTAGGAGAAGCAACACTTCCATTGTTATAGTTGTGAGGGGTAGACTTCCTTGTTGCCATAATTTTACTTTCCACTATGTAACAAAGCTCTTTTACTCTTTCCAATTGTTGTGGTGTTGCTCTAAAGAAGGTGTTGCTCTAAAGAAGGTGTTGCTCTTTGTATCCTTATAATGTGATATCATTTCCTCCGTGAAAATTGACCACGTAACAAGTTGTTTACGAGAACAAAGCCCTTTATACCATAAAAATTGATCTGGTTCTAAATATGAAGATGCAATACATGCCTTTTGTAACAGTGGTACATCATGTAGATCAAAATATTGCTCCATCTGAAGTATCCAATTTACTGGATCCTTGCCATCAAACTTCCTCATATCACCTTTTCTTGATTTTAGGAGCTCGATTTTGAAACGACTATAAATTTGTAATTTCAGTTCTTCCAGTTCTGAAATTCCGACCTGCAGTAGCCCTCTATGTCCTCCTTCCAATGCCACCAGTCTGATCCAAATTGGATTCTCCAAGGAAGAGTTATGTCAAATCTCCCACAATGACCTGATTATAGACTAGTTCAGTAGAGCGAACTTGTACGATGTGCCACGTGTCACTGTTTCAACCTTTGGCTCTGAAAAATATAGACAAGAAACTATAGTCGACCTCTTTCTATACCTTCTTACAAAATTTCAATCCGATGCTCAGAGAGAAAGTTATGATGAATTTCCTCAGGTCACTTGTTTGGAATGTAATTCAGGAGTCTACAAAAAGACCAACTTCCTTAGATCATATCTCCACAAATATAGTGTGAAAAGATCTAAAATTCAAACCCTAGGTTCAGTGTGATTGCGTCTCAAATGGGTATTTTTTTTAGCTTTTGAAACATCGCAGAAAAAATGTTATAGAGAAAATGCCACGATGACCTATTTGGAGCAGCGAAACCCTAGAATCCAAAGCTCTGATACCAAATGTTATGAAACCAACTCACAAAAAGATAGAAAAGATAGATCAACGCCTTAGAATTCAGCCTCTTCAAGGGGGTAACCTCCTTTAGACTACACAAATGAATTATTCTTTGATGATACAAATGACAAGACCTCCTTTCTATATATAGGAGTCTAAGGAGTCATAATATAATCAGCGCCGACATAGCAATAATAATGTAAGGGCACAATAATATAGTGGGCTTCTATGGGACACAATAGTAACAATATGGGGAGTACATGGGTATAATAATATAGTAAGGGGGCTGTACTAATAACAATAAGGGGTTACACTAGTAGTATAGGGGCCTAACAATAGCCTTTTGAAATTCTGACTTTTGTTTGCCTTGTGACTGCTCCTCTGTAATCTGCTCCATCTAACTTTCTCAAGAAAAATGCATTGTTACCTCTGTAACCATAAATGATATAAGGGCCTTGCCATAGGAAATCCAATTTGCCATGTTTACATTTATCTTCTCTTTTAGAATCCCATTTAAGTACTTTGTCACCTATGTAAAAATCATTAACTTTAGTTTTCTTGTCAAAAATATTTTTGATTTTATCCTGGATTACTTGTGATTTGACATAGACTTCTTCTCTGGTTTGCTGCAAGTGTATTGTCTAATTTATCCTCCTTTGGATATCATTTGGTTCTACTTGCAACTCTTGAATGATCTTCATCACTGGCACTCCTAAAGAGGATGGAAAAATAACATCCATTCCATATACTAGCTGATAAGGAGATGTATGAATGGACTTTTTGGTAGTTAATCTGTCTGCCCATAAAGCATTAACCAACTTTTTATTCCAGGTCTTCTTGTTGTCTTCTATTAGTTTCTTGATGATATTAATAAGGCTTTTGTTTGAGGATTCTACAAGTCCATTACCTTGAGGGTAATAGGCAGTGGAATGGCCAAGGGTAATGTGATATTTGTTACAAAAGTCTACCATTTTCTTGGATTTGAAAGTAGTTGCATTATCAGTAATGAGCTTTTGGGGGCATCCAAATCTTGATAGGATATTATTTTCAAGGAATGAGATGATGACAGAATCTGTGGCTTGTCTAGAAGGGATGGCTTCTATCCATTTAGTAAAGTAATCAGTGGTTGTCAAAATCCATTTATGCTGGGCTGAGGAGGCTGGATGAATTTCTCCAATGAAGTCTAAACCCCATTGTTGAAAAGGCATTTCTGTGGAGATTGGTTTGAGAGGTAGTGGTAAGAGTTTTATTTTACCCTCAAATATTTGGCACTTATGACAGGAGGTCACATGTTTCTTGACATCAACAAAAAGGGTGGGCCAGTAAAAACCTGCCCTTAGAATCTTGTCAGCAATTGTTTTCCAATATAGATGTCCTCCACAATCTCCTGCATGAAATTCTTGCATAACTTTGTCAGCTTCATATTTCAATAAACAATTTAATAGAATGCAACCATTATCTTTCCAAAATATAGAATTATCTATGATATAATATTTCATTGATTTCATTTTCAAAAATCTAGCTTTAGTTCTAGATAAACCAGGAAGAGCTTGTAAGTTTAGTAAAACAAATATAATATCTGCATACCAAGGTGAATCTGTAAAGGTTCACTGATCTGTGGAGTCACCATCTCTTCCTGATCATCTAGGGCACCAATGAAATTTATATCTAAGACCTGATAGTTTGATTCAGCCATGAGTTTAGCTAAACCTTGGCCTTTGATAAGTTTTGTAGGCTTTATTTCTATGTCATATTCCAAAATAGTGGCAATCCATTTGCCTCTCTTTCCTTTAGGCCCATCCTGTGTCAGAATGTCCTTTACTACTGAATTTGGAACATAAGCAATGATGTGTGAATACAAGATGTACACTCTGAAATATTTAATAACTTTTACTAAAGCAAGTGCTTGTTTTTCCATTATGTTGTATTTCAGTGTAGCATCTTTGAAAGATTTGCTAAAAAATGCAACAAGTTACTCATATCATTGATCATTCTTTTGCAACAAGACTGCTGCAATAGTATGTTCTGAAGCAAAAGAAAAAAATAATAAAATATTTTTGGAAATCAGGACTTATGAGGACTGGTGTTTCGGCAAGGGCTTCTTTGATGGCCTCAAAAGACTATTTAGCCTCCACTGTCCACTTAAGTGTTGAATCTTTCTTTAACATGTTATTTAGTTCTCTAATTAATTATGCTAAGTTTGAAATGAATCTCCTAAGAAAATTTATTTTGCCTAAGAATGACTATAATTCTTTGATGTTTCTAGGATGAGTGATGGTCAGGATTGCCTCTATTCTAGCTGGATCTATTCTAATTCCATCTTTGGATATTATGTGTCCCAAGAGTTTACCTTCTTCTAGAGCAAACAATGTCTTTTTGGGATTTAAGGAAATACTAAATTTTCTTCATTTAATGAAAACTTTTATTAGGTGATCTAGATGTTCATTATCTGATTTTGTAAACACTGTGATGTCATCTTGGTAAACAACTAGAAAGTCATGGATTTCTTTGGCAAAGGTTATGTCCATAGCTCTTTGGAATGTTTTCCCTGCATTCATTAATCCAAAAGGCATCTTCAAATACATGAAAGTACCCGAAGGAGTAGTAAATGTAGTCTTTGCCTGGTCCTCTGGTTGAAATAAGACTTGGTTGTATCCAGAAAATCCATCAAACAATGAAATTTTGGATGAACCTACTACCCTTTGAAGAATGTGGTCCATTTTTGGGAGAGGATAATTGTCTTTTAATGACACTTTGTTCAAGTTTCTGAAATCAACACAGAGTCTGATTTCTCCTGTTTTCTTCCTAGTAGTGACCAAATTAGAGACCCAATCTAAATATCTGATGGGTGCTATGATTTGGGCATCATACATCCTTTTTACTTCCTTTTCAATGAGTGGCATAAGAACTAGATTAATTCTCCTAAGCTTCTGTTTAAAGGGTTTATGATCTTCTTTGATGGGTATCTTATGTTGAATTATGTTGGTATCATAAGACTTAAGGTCTTCATAACTCCAAGCAAAGACATCTTGAAACTCTTTGAACATACTTATGTATTTAATATTTTCATCTGGAGGTAAGGCTTTTGATATTTTGATAAGCTTGGGTTTTTCTTCAGTTCCTATGTTACATTCTTCTATATCTACTCTTAAAGGCTCCATTTTTGGTTTCCTAGCTACATCGTTTGAATCAAACAAATATTCTAATGGGACTAATCCCTTAGGCAAAAAGTTATTTTTAAGGTTTAGAATTTCAGGATCATCATTCATTATTTCTTCTATTTCTACATTTTCTAAGTTATCTATTTCTACTTTAGTGAAATTAGTGGGTTTACCTATATCTAAAGCATTTATATCTATCTCACTATCTATGTTATTATCTATTGTACAATCTATATCTATATTACAGTTTTGAAACTCTCCTTCAGCATTCATGAAATCATAAATTTGAGAATCTTGTGAAAAAATCTGCCAATATTTCAAATTGTCAGGTATAACAGGCCTATGTCTCACTTCTGCAGTGTACTGGTGGTTGGGCTGAAAAGGAAATTTGCAGGTACTAGCAAAAGTGGCTAGACTGTGAGCTTGCATATTCTGTTTCCTAGGAATGGTAGCAAAATCAGTTTCCAGAAGGTCCTTAATCAAATCTAGGACAGTCTCTCTATATTGGGTGAGTCTGGGATTATTCACATAATATTCACCTTTGATTTGCCTTATAATAAATTCTGAGTCTCCCATGATAGAAACTCTCTTGGCTCCAAGTTTTCTAACCATTTGTAGTCCTAAGATTAGAGCTTCATATTCTGCCATATTGTTTATGCATTTAAAGTTTAATCTAAATGGATGACCTTCCGAATGATTATTTTCCATGTTGTGAATCCAAACTCCTTCACCTGCTCCTAATCTATTCACAGAGCCATCAAAATATAAATGCCATAGAGACTCATGAAAAATGTTTTCACTATCAGGAGCTTTGTATTTTTCTTCTACATTTGTGATTTCATTTTTGTCATTATCTGAATTGTATAAGATAAAAGAGTCCATATCAGAATGCATGGAGTATATAGGGAAATTCTATGACTTTTCTACACTACTCACCATGTATTTCATTAAGGTCTCTCTGAAAAGTTTTCTTTGATGACAAAAAACAGAGATGATGGCATATGACATGTCTAATTGTAGAGATCCTTGTAATTTTGCTCCCCATGGGTGAGATAATAGCATTCCATACTTGGGTGGGATATCAACAACTACTATGTCCATGTCAATACTCTTTGTTGGGCACTGGAATAGAGTCTCACACAAATATTTAATCAGGTCAAGGCATTTGACGTGGCTAGAATCAAAGGAAAAGAGGTCCTTGTATGGTCTGGTGATATCTAAATTTAGTCTTTCCATGATTGCTTTTGGCATTAAGTTATGGGTTTCCCCTGAGTTTAGCATAGCATTATGTAAGATTTTATCATGAACATTCAAGCTAATGTAGAATGGAGGGATACCCCCTTGCTGATGTGTGCCATTTACTTCAGGACCAAACAATAACTCAGGTTGATCATCATTCAAGTTTACAACATCCTCTCCTTCACCTATATTTAATGTCTTAGTGATTTTTGCTCTATATGATTCATTTTTCACTAGCTCAGTCAAAGGAACTGATATTTTCAACTTTGCTATCGCATTCTTAATGTTAAATGACATTTGAGATTTACTTGATTGGATGAGATCTTCATTAGCACATGTGGTCTGTGTATTTTTATCTTCTTTTTCAGCATTTGGCAATTCAGTTTGTGTATCAACTGTTTTGTTTTGAATTATCTTATTTGGAATGATTTGAGTAACAATTTCAGTTTGAGTTTGAGTTTTAGATGAAGTTATATCTACAATTTTAGGGCTGGAAGTCTCCTGAGTTCCCCTAGGGAGAATTTGTAGAACTTTGGTCACAGGAGCTTCTATTATCTTTTTAGTTTGGGTTTGGATTGATTTCTTAGTGGGAATTTCAGTATTCTTTTTGCTTCTAAGGTTGTACTGTTTTTGAACTTCATATATAGCATATTCATAGCCTTGTTTGAAGTCAAAGGATTCTCCAGATTCTAATTGTAATTGTTGTAGCATGTACAATTCTTGTTCTTCCTGAGTAAGAAAAACAACATCTTCATTTTTAATTCCTAATAGATTTATCTGGGTATCATCCTCTCCTTCATGGTTTTGTGAACCCTCAACATAGTTTTCCTGGAAGGGTGGTCTAATTTGTTGATCTGGTATTGCATTTTTTCCAGTGTTAGGATTCTTCCTAAAGTTGGGGTTTCTTATTGGGGGTGGCTGTTGATTTTCCCACTGAGTTTTTCTTTCCATGTTTTCTAATCTATCCATTATTCTTTCTACACTCTTTGCTAAACTATCTATTTTACCATTAGAAGTGGAGGTTTCCTCTTTAATGACAACTCTTTTCTCATTTCTCATCCTAGCTTTCTTAGCTAATAGATTGGCTTCTACACTAACAACATTACTTTGCATTTGTTCTAATGTTTCAGGGTTTCTTTCCCTTAATTGGTATGACATATCAGTGTCAAAACCATCAAGGAATTTGATTAATGCTAGGTCTGGTGGAGGTTTAATATTAGCAAGGATTGCATTGTAGATACTATTGAACCTAGTACAATAATCCTGAACTGATTCATTAGGAGCTCTTCTAATGTTATCATATTCAGATAATATTTGTAGAGGGTTTTCCTTTCTTTCTCATCTATCAATAAACAATCTATGAAAAGCAGCTAAATCTGCAATATGATTAGCTGGTAAAACTTTGAACCATTTTTAAGCATCTCTTGTCAATGTTTGGCCAAATAACCTCATTTGGACATCAGACTCATTGATTTCATGCAATTCAAAGTAATCAGTCATTTTGTTCACATGTTGTTGGGAAGTATACTGACCAGTAGCATCAAATAAAAAGATTTTGCTTTGGTAATATTGGGGCATGCCATGTAGTTGGGCTGGTAAGACCAAAGGTGCATATCTCTCTGCTATGGCTGAGGTTTTAGTTTGGCTGTGAGGCAAAGTATTTGTGCTAGAAGAAGGACTTGAGATGGGTGTAGATGAACTAGATGAACTTGAGATGTTTGGTTGGAGAGGAAGCTGAGGTATCAATGGTTTAGGGGAATGAACTGTGGTGGATATTATAGGTGAGGTGGTAGTAAATGAAGGTGTATTTATAGTTTTTGAAGATTATGTAGAAAGGTCAGAGGCAGTGGCAGTGAGGGCAGCTAATTCAACTGATTATTGAAGATAGGCATCATCTATATTGCTTATCAAGCTTGAGGTCAAATCTTCTAGTTTATCAAAAGTATTCAAGACAAGTTGATCTAAATCTGGATGTACAAGAACCTTTCTTAACTCAAATTCATGAATCGAATAAAATTAGGGTTTAATACAGTTTCATGAATTGAATTTTTTGATTTTGTTCTAAACAAAGAAAGCTCAAATGACAGATCAAATTGAATATCCTCTAAACATGATAATTCCTTTGGGAGTGAATTTACTTTAACTAACTGGCTATTACTTGCTTGAGCTTCTACCTTTTTTGGTTTTCTTAAAATTCTGTCAGGGTCATCAACTATTGTAGCAGGGTTTGGTTCTGGATTTGCCTTAGTATAGTGTGTTTTCCTGGAAGCTAGAATTTTATTTTTTTAATTGTTTTTATAAAAAAATTTAACAACTCAAAAAATGACCTTAAGGGGCAAAAGATTAGATTTAAGATTTCCTTAAAGTTTTATTAGACTGAGGATCAAGATCCCCAATATGGTCACCAATATGTTATCACTCCAAAATTTCTCTATAGTTGTTAGGAAAGAAATGATAGAGGTAACCACAAACTTACTTTGGAGATTAGGATCTAGCCTTCCTAATGCTCAAAGAGGGCTCTCTCTTTATGATTTAACTTTGTTTAGTTAATTGATTTTAGGCTAGTTATGATTGTACTTGGGTTTTGATTTTGATTTGGTGGTGGGATCACTTACTTAGATGGATAGAGGGATGTCTTTTACCATTGGGCTATGGGGTCAAATTTCAAGCAAACAAGACTGGATCAAGTTCTAAAAATAGTGTCTATAGGGCAAGGTAGCTGAGTTATTTCAGATCTTAAGGTTGGATGGTGAAGTGGTTTTCAGTCGGATCAAAGGAGCAATTAAGGGTAACTTAGATCAGATTATGAAATAAGTGAAAGAGGTCAATCGGGATGGGAGAGAAATTAAGTATTCTCAGATCCAGATATCAGAAGAAAACATAGAAATGATTAACTGTTCAAGACAGAGTGTACTTAAACAAATTCTGAAATAAATTTCTAGTTAATTCATTCACTTTAGATAACATGTAAGTTTGTGAAATACATAAGAAAATAACAAATTTGACAAAGAAAATAATTCACTATAATAGCTCAACACATGAATCGTGTAATGAAATCTCTTTATTACTCAGTCTAGTCTGCTGACTTGAAAAATTGGTACAATAACCCTCAGGTTTCTGATCAATACAACTCTACAAATGTCTAGAAATCCACACCTAATACTTCGAATTATGAAGTATTTATACAAAAATAGTTTACAAAATATCCCAAATTGTCTTGGGAATTAATCTAGGAGAAATAAATATCTTCATGCAAGAAGATAGAGATAGATGTTTAACTGCTGTATGCTGTCCCTGTTTATTAGGTTGTGTTGTCTTTTTGCTCTGATATCTTGCGGTTTATTCTCTGCCTTTCTTTTGGTCTTCACGTTGACTGTTCCTTTTACTTTTCCCTTTCTCAACTAATACACTTTACCTAATACTCTTTCACCTAGCTTGATCTGTCATTTTCCTTTCACTGTGATGTTTTCCCTTCTACTGTGAATTTTTACATTTTGACTGTGCATTTTTATAGCAAGTCATTTAAATTCTCCCATGTGTCTACATCTGGTAATTGAATATTTACCATCTTCCTATAGATTTCATCTACTTCTGTGTACTTGGTAAAAGTGGGTTTGTTCACAAAAAGGTGTTTTACCTCATGCTGGAGGTAAAACAAGTTCTCAAATGTGTGATATAGAACCTTTCCAGTAGGCATTCCCTTCATAGCAGAATTTCTTGTCTGATCCCTTGCCACCTCTCTTATCCTTCTGTTGTAGTCTTCCTATGGCATCAACTTGTCATTTATCACCAAGGGATTTGGAAGACCTTTCTGCCTCAAAATATCAAACTTTACCATGAACCTGTCTATAGCCAGCTGCATGGTTTGGCATTTGTCCTCAAGGTTTAACATCAAATTCCTCTTGGTGAGGACCTTTTTCACTTCTAGTCTTGTGCCTATCCTGTCAGGTATTTCCATCTCCCACAATTCATATTTGTTTTTTGAGTTGAGGAAATGAAGTATTCTAGTGGCTTCCTCTGGCATGTCTCAAAGTTCACCTTTAACTCTCTGAATGCCTTCTGTAGCCTCTTTGAATAAGTCACTTTGTTCAAAGATTACTTGAATGGATGGCCAAATATCATTGACATAGTCAATGATATTGGCCCATAATTGTTCCTTAGCTTGGCCAAGTGTCTCCTTTAACGTTAATTCTTTCTCCAAGCTCTTCATCCTTTCAGTCAACATGGTTGACTTTTGAAATTCTTCTTTGTGCATAATATGTGCAAGCTTATTATCATTCTCCAAGATTGTTATCTTTTCCTTAAGCTTATTTATCTTTGTGGTCTGAATGGACATGTCTTCCGTTGCCTTGACCAATTTACTTGCTTCATCACCTGGCTGAACTGCTGATGTTGTTGAAACTGTTGCTGATGTAGATGCTGTGGTAGCTGGTAGTGCTGCAACTAGTGGAGTTGTAGGAGCCAATGAAACTACCAAGGTGGATGGTACTGCTGTAGTGACTGTTGGGATGATAGTGGCAGTGGAAGTCTCAAGGTTGGCCTGTTTCAGTTGTATCAAGTTGTCCAACTCCTTCTCCATTTCCTTCAATTGGCCATTTAGTTGGAGAACAAGGTCCATCATTTCCTCCTGATGAGTTTGGATTTCTAAGACCTCTTTTGTCTATGGATGCTCTGAATGAGGCAATTTCAATTGTTTTTTGAGAGCAGCAATGTCCTCATTCTTTTTCTTTATCAACTTCTCAACAGCCTTGATATCATCGGGATCATGTCCAAGCTCAGTCACCAAGTCTTCCAGTGACTTGATTTTGTTGTCCTTGGCATGTGAGGAGGCCTTTTCTAGCTTGTACTGTGCAGTGATACTATCTAATAAACTTTGAAGTTTGTGTGCAATCATAGCTTTACCTGTCAAGGTGGAATAGATCATCTCACCTGCCTGTTTGTGAAACTCAATTTGGTTAATGGGATGAACATCCCTGGCCAAAACTTCAAAATCTGTTTTCCTATAGACAGTTGATGATCTTGGCTACTGAAATTTAGGTTGCATGAATGTCATCTGCATTTTACCTATTTTAATTTCAAAGGCTGACATTAATCTGTTTTTATTTGCAGGTGTTTGCTTGAAATATTGGGCATAAGTCTCAGCCTTCAATTTCTCATTTCTCAACTTAATTTCCTTGTACCTATCTTTGATGTATTTCTCTTTATCCACAGGCCTGGTGAATGAAGAGACCTCCATGCTGGTCTGTCTCTCAATAAGTTGAGTGTTTGATGTTGAGGGTTGGTGTGTTTCTCCTGAAACTACTGGGACTTTGCTTCTTCCCACCATTGTGTCAGTGTCAGTGATTTCCACTGAGTCAATGGTGTGTTCTTGTTCAGTTACAGGATTAAGCTTGGGCCTCTTCCTGTAACTAATCTCAAACTATTCATCTATGGTTTCCATGGCTGAACTAGAACCTTCTTCCCTGGTTCTCTTTGCATTTTTGTCTTCATTTGCTAGAGTCTGTAAAAGATGAGGAATATTCATTGGTTTTCCTAGGTCTGGAACCTGTAGGAAGGAACTAGTGTCAATCTTCATTTCCACATCAATTAATGTATTCTCCACATCAACTACAATACTGTCCATGTCTATCAAAGTGTTTTCCAACCATTTAGACAGGTTGGAAAATCTCTTAATGTTTGGCTTGGGATGATGTATGAAAGAGCCCAATTTGACTTTGAGCCTTAGTTTATTTATGACTCCTTGAGGGTCATATTGCCACATAAAATTGTTCTTAAATTTCATCTGTTGTAGAATCTTATCTGCTTCTGGTCCGGCTTCCCTATTATTACAAATAAAAGGGCCCAATTGGTTTTTCATTTTGAATTGAGTTTTCTTCTTGGTTGCCAGGAAGTTAACTTCATCAGAGTTTATTATCTGCCTAAAGTATTGTAATGCAATATCCTCATGGGGAGGTATTTGGGCACTTTTTAGGGAGCTAATTTGCATCCATATATCCTTATCTCTATGTGGTGCTGGTATAAATACTAGTCTCCAACTTTACTGTTCTTTGCCAACTGTAAAACCCTTTTAATTTCATTGTTGATCCTGGGTTGATAACTATTGGTTAGCATGTTTACAACAGGATGCACAAATGACTCAATGAATTCTTTGTATGAAAAAACAATGGAGTATTCTTGGATAACTGGTGTCCAATAGATAACTGATCTTGGATTGTCTTTGGTGTCCAAATTCTGAATCTTGATTGGAAACTTGTCTGAATGATGGTAGAGGAACATATGAAACACAACTGAAGAGTACTTGAAAACTCTCTCATTTGGTAGTCTAATGAATTGTTCATGCATTTTGTCTGCTATGAACTGAGCATAGTTATGCATTACAACAGGAGGCTTGCCTGGGCAAAAGATAGAAAGAAAAGCTACGACAACCTCATCCACATGGTCATCTGTGGTGTACCCTAAAATGCAAAAGAGCATGGTAATAATTTTTCTGCTTCTCTCAGAAAAAATGGTGGCAGCATAAGGAGGACTATCTATTGGAGTGTGAGACTCTTTAATGATGAAAGTTTGGATAATCTGAGCCTTCTTTGGTATGTCTAACTTGGTATAGAGGTCAAGTAAGCCTTCAATTGAAAGAGGGGTCTTGGCTAGACTTGAAGCATTTGATTAATGGATTCTGCAATGATGGTGAATAAAATTTGTTGGTCAGGGTTGACAATGGCTCTTTGACTTGGAATGTAGCAAACTTGGTAGAAGTGGATTATTTTTGGGAAAGGATGTACCTGTGGGAAACAGTACTTTGGAAAATTTGACTCCCAAAGGTGAATGTCATCATTTTGGTTTAAATATTTGTCTTTACTATAGCAGTGGAGTTTTAGTAGGTAGGTAGGGGAAGTTGTATCCGTTATTTGGAAGTCTCTGTATGCTAATGCAAGGTGGTCGATATCCAGGTGAGGGGTTTGCAAAGGTCTTACGTCCAGAGAGGTTTGGGAAGCCATAATTTGGATTACTAAATTGAATTAGGCTTTTAGTGGTTTCAAGAGTGAGTTTTAGAAGCTCTGGAATAGTGGGAGGGTAATTATAGTTTGTAAAAGGGTTTGGGATGTACAAATATTTTTTTCTTAAATTTCAGGAAGGTTTGTTAATTAATTCAATTAATTAACCACTTAATTACAACTGTGCATTTTCAAATTCAAGGGCCATTCTGGTCTTTTCCAAGAATACCTGGAAATTGGCGATTTGGCGTGTAGAGGGGTTTTGTGGTAACTACAGAAGGTACTGAGGCTTCAATTGTCAATTGGCTGCTTCAATTGGGTATCAGCAGCGCCTTTAGGTGGAAAAACGTGGTCAATTGTGTCGCACAAAGGTTCATGGTGTCGCAAACGGCTTAGTAGAGGTTTACAGTGAAAATGGAAGAAAAGAGCGAATTGGGGGTTTTTCGTCCTTTTAACCTATAATGGTCACATTTTGGCATGGAAATTATGAAATGAACAGTGGGCAGTTTTTAGTTTAGGCGGGGAGGTGGTTTTGTGCACCATCACACTGCTTTTGGATGGTGGGCGGTATTTCTCAAGAGCACGTGATGTAACGTGGTGCTGCCACATAGCCAAAGAGCGCTCGACCAAAACCATGAATTTCGCGTGCTCTCGGGCCGTTAACAGTAGGATAATGAACCCGTGCGATATGGCTTTACACCGTTGGATCTGTGGGTGGGAGATCAGAGGGATATCGCATTGTTGAGTTGCACAGACGAAGTCAGGACAGTGGTCGGCGAGGCCCAGGGTTTACTTACAAAGAAATGTAATTAATTAGCGCATAATGTTAGGTTTTTTAATATAAGCAGCAGGTAAATAAGGTGGGACCATGGGTTATGTGGCAGGGGGTTTTTAACTGCACCAGGGTTGGTGGGTTAAAAGGGTGGCGGCGAAATATAAAGTGGGGGATGTTGATTAGATAATGTGGGGTATAACAAAAACTTAGGATAAAGTGTTTTTGTGGTTTTTTAAGGGGAAAATGGAAATTAATAAGGGGGGAAGGTAATATTTGTAATGGGGAATGGGTTTCACACTAGGGAAAGGGGTTTTGGGAAGGGGGGATGATTTTTGAAGGGTAATTTCTAAGGGAATGTGTGAAACCAATGGGTAAAGGTCAAATTGGGGGTAAGGGTATTTATAAGTAATGAAGGGATAATGGGGGAAATTAGCAGGTGTAATTCCTGCATATGTTCTTCCAAAACCATAGTTTTACCCATTAAATGATAAATCAATATGTTATTTAAATATGGGGGGATGCAACATTCACTATTTTTAACCTAACCGTAACCTTGATTACGGTTAGCGCAAACGCTGTAAACTTCTGAGGCTACCTCCGAAACCTGTTGCCCTCGCCTGCACCTGCTCCCGACTGTCAATGGTTACAACCTATCGTTCCTAGGCTCAGCATGGAAGGAATGGAGTTGAACATCGTGGATTATTTGCTAGACCCTTACCCAGAGAAACCCATCTTCTGCCACGAAAACCCTAAATCGGCACCCGTTCCATTCTCAGCACCGTCTTGCTCGAACGCGTCATCGAGTGTCTCCCTCCTTGGGCTTACGGCCTCCACCCTCCACATTGGGACTCTCTCCATTGACTCACCTGCCCTAGACTGTCCCCCATTGTCTCCTGGAACCCTAAACCTTCTGGCCGCCTGCTCATCCCCTCCCTTCGACCCCTCTCCCCCTGCAGATCATTGCTTCTCTAAAAACCCTCCCTCTCGTCCGGGTAGCGAGTCTGATGTGGCAGCAGAGGCTCAGAAGATCCACGGCTCCCCCGTCTGTTGCGCGGTGACCCAGGCCTCGGCTCCTCCTTCTGGTTGTTTCGACACTCCTGTAATTCGAGTAAGATCAGCGGAGCAACAACCTCATCCTGAAGCAAAAATCCCCTTGGATCCATTGTTGGATCATCCTACTGCGCCGAGAACAGGGGAAAGGAAAACAAGGTGTGTTAAGGCCTCCAGCAAGGACTACACCATGAAATTTGGGGAAGGAATCACCATGGGTGAAGTGGCAGACAAGGCAGGGAAAGTCCTGGTGGGTAGGGTTTGAGGAAGAACCTACATGGTAGAGTGATTGGGGTTGTGGATAAAAGAAATTTGGGGGCAGATATTCATACAGCTTCTGGAAGTACAGATTCTCCCACGAGGATGGTTTGCACTTCATTTTTCCCTTGAAGAATACACAAACATGGCACTCGCACGGTATTGGCATATTGAAATGGCTCTTGTGCTACTCAAAATATGGAGTCCTCTCTTTGATCCGGAAAGAGAACAGATAGGAGTTGGACCTTTATGGGTATGTCTACTTGGTTTACCTCTCCAGTACTGGTCAGAAGAAGTGTTTGTGCGAATTGGGAATACCCTTGACACCTTTCTGGATTATGACAAATCCATAATACAGTCCAAGAATCATACCCTAGCCCACATTCTAGTGCATCTGGATACTCGGGAGGGCCTGGAGGAAAAGATTACTCTGCAATGGCGTAACTTTACTAGGGTTCAAATCCTAGATTATGAGGGGGTGCCATTCAAATGTTGTTGCTGCCACAAGGTCGGGAATCTGTATAAGGAATGTCCACTGATCCAAAAAACCCCGGAAGTGACTATGGAAAAATAGGGCGGCAATGGAAGGGCTTCCACAAGTACCCCCAGGAAGGCACCATCAACAGCACCCACTCCACCTCGGAAAGCGACCCTAGCTCAGCCAATCCAACAATCTACAGGCTGCTCTACGCGCCCCCCATCTCCACTTCTGACTCGAGCTAGGACAACAGCTGAAGCGTCTCGTACTTCAGGTATTTCTCTCCCCACTCTCCTTGCTGTATCTTCTACTCATGCATTTTATGCACATCATCTGCAAAATGAATATGTATAGGATCAATCTACCACCCCTACATCTATCCCCTGCCCCCTTCTCTCCCATCAATTGGTTTATTCTACTACCTCCCCATCCCTACCTCCAGAGGCATCCTCCACCCCATCCCCTACTCCATTAGTTCCCCCCCACCTTTAGAACCTGTGATCGCACCCCCCCACTATAGGTACACATTCAATACATTCTGGCCTCGGCCTGTCCCTCCCCTCGATGTCCATTAAACTCCTTCGTGGGTGCAAATCTTATCTCTCGCATGCTATACTTTGAGCTGGTGCTGAGGTGGCCTCGAGAAGGCAATCTTCATTAGATCGGGTTCTTAGAGCAAAGAACACCCTTGACATGTTACCCCCATGAAGTGCCTATCATTTAACTGCAGGGGCATGGCTAGCCCGCCCAAAAAGCTAGCCCTCCGCAGGCTATTTGAATATGAGCCTATAGACATTATTTTTCTTGAAGAAACCCTTGGTGAAGCTCAACACATTATTTGTATACTGAGGAGTCTGAACCCGAGATAGGAATTCCTTGCCCTAAATGTAGTCGGGAGATCTGGAGGATTGGCTCTGGGTACAACCCACGCTCCATAAACCTAACATCAACCTAGGGAGGAAAGGGCTTCATTGGTATCAACATATTTTCTGCTGAGCTGGGAATGGATCTCCGTGTCATGAATGTTTATGGGCCTTGTCAGGGGTGGGGGGCTTTCTAGAATCAGCTCCTAAACCTCTCTATTACCTCATATGAAAATCTCATTATGGGAGGTGATCTAAATTTTTCTATCGGATTTAGTGATTCATGGGGCTCATCGGCACAAATCGACCCTCTCTCTGATACCATGGAAAACTTGATCGATCAAGCACATCTTTCAGATATCCCCATGAATAGAACCTTCCCCACATGGAGGAACAAAAGAGTTGGAGAGGCAGCACTAGCCAGAAGACTGGACCGTTTCATCCTCAAAACGTTGATGTTATAGAGCTTATCCCATTATAGGCAGTGGGCCGGATCTGGAGGTATCTCTGACCATTCACCTATCTACCTCGAAATCTCTGGCCATCTCAAAGGGCCAAGTTACTAAGTGTTATAGATTGAGTCTGTGTAAAAGTTATTTTGGAATAATCCTAACTATTTGGATAGGTTATTTTATTACAAATTGCTTGATTTGTTAGATTATATTTTGGTGTCGCAGAACTGGGTAGTCTGTGAAGGTCTTTTGCAAATAGGTTTCCCCCTTGGGATGTAAAAATGTAAAAATCATGACGTAAAGTGTCTTGAGGGTTAGAAAAATAATTTATCCCCTCATAGGTTAATTAATTGAAATCCTAAGCTAGAAATTTAATTAATTATAGGTCATAGATAAGTTCTAATTTTCCAAAAGCAAAATTCGTGGGTCCTTTAAAAATTAAATTTTAAGAGGTCCAGGGAGTAAGGTTAATTGATTATTTTGCTAAATTTTAAGCCTTTGGTCCCTGGAGTTAAGTCAAAGTCAAAATTTTGAGGAAATTAATTAAAATGTTTAATTTTTAAAGTAATTAAAAGTATTTAATTGAAAATTTCGAAATTTCCTCAATAATTAAAATTTCGACGAATGAGATTAAAAAAAAAATGATCCTCATCAACGGTCGAGATTACTTTGACAAGGATCACTCGAACTAGTCGTTGGAATATTTAACTTTAAATAGGAGGTTAGTTGTCAGCAGTTGAGATGATCCGATCTTTTGATCGTGTACTAAGCTGCCAAGCTCTCTTGTATATTTTTTTGAATTAATGCAAAAGTCTTTGGGGTTTCAACATGTTGTAGTGTTCCTCTTCATGAATTTATGGTAAAATTATTTTAATTTCTACTTAATATTATGTGAAAGCTATCAATCAATAGCTCTCTTAGAAGAATCTGAATACATGTATCTTATTCAGTTTGTTGGATCTAGGGTAACATTTTTAATTTTGATTGAAGTAGTAGATATATCTATTTCTTCAGAACTTTATTGTTGTTTTATTTCTCTACTTGATTTGATGGTCGATCTAGTGTTTGCAGAAGATCTCTTAGGTTCTCATTGAGCGTTTGGGGATAGTCCTCGGTTGGACTAGCCAACTCTCAACACATATTTTCTGAAGAGCCTACTTCATATAAGTCTCAGGATTTATCTAACGATAATATTTTTTTTGCAGGGTGTTTTTGGGCTGGTACCTCTCTAAAATTTCAAAATCTTTTAAATATTTTGTGGAAATTTTGATAGATCTGGCGATTAAGAGCCTTAGTTTATTAGATCTGGGAGCGGAGTTGGACTCATACTCCTCGGATTTGATGGATCTGTTATTTGTTTGTGTAGATCTATAAATTATTTGTATAGATCTGTTATTTACTTGTGTAGATCTGAAAATTTTGTAACATAATTTTGAATTTTAACACTTGGGTTTTTGAGATTTTCTCTATTTTTGTACATATTGGGTATTGGGTTTTTCTATTTTCACTTCTGCAGGAATAGATCTGAGAAATCAGCTAAGAAAATTTTCAAATCTGAGCTAGATCTAGACCCTGGAGGGCAAGATCCGGGCTCAAAGATTGTTTGCAGGAATAGATCTGATAAATCAACCAAGTAAATCTTCAGATCTGAGATTTTTTCAAGCAGATCTGGGGGTTTTGAGATAGATCTAGGCCCTGGAGGGAAATATCTTGTCCCAAACATTTTTGCAGGGCCAGCCATTAAATATTTTGGCAATAAATCTGAAGATCTGAGGCAAATTTATTTATTTATTTATTTTATTTTTTTTTCAGAACAAGAGTTTTAAGTTTTGGGGCTCCTAAGCCTAGATCTGCCTTCTCCTAGCCCAACGCTAGTTCTATTGGCCTAGTGCTAGCTCTCATTGGACCTAGATTCCCTTGCTCCATTTCTAATTTGAATATTTGATTTTCTGAAGCTAATCATTAGTGGGTTTTTGCAGAAAATTTGGTAAAAATTTATGTTTCAGATATTGATTTTTTTTTTGGTAACTTGGGCAAGTGATCTTCAAGGCATAGGGCCTAAGGGTTTGATTTCTAAACCATCTTTTTCCTCACTGTTTTCTACAATAGTCATATACCTTTCTAATAGTGGTGAAAAATACATCTAAGTAGTTTGAAATTAACTATAAAAATGATAAATACATTAATAAGTCATTTATGTTTGATGTGTATCAAGAATTTGGCCTAGATCTAAATTTTGGGGCACTGTTATCTCTGAATAATTTTGTTTCTGAAGTCTGAAATATAACAGTGGAAAAATTTCAGGTGGGTTAGCCTAAAATCAGTTCCTAAGTTGTCTAATACATTAAGGAATTAATTTCTTGAGTTGGGCATTCATCATTAGGCTTATTTCATGTTTTAATTGTTGGCTGTAATAAGTATATCAGATCTGATATAATTTTGGAAATCACATCACAACAGGCTGAAATTTTTTGATAATTCATGTGGGCAAGTTTGGAAACATTTCAGTAAATTTTTGGCATAAAGATATCATTGATAGCTTACTGTTTTCATTACCATATTGCTGTTGTCATAAAATTTTTCTTACTACTATACTAAAAATTAATTTCTGAAAATTAAGTACCCTGTCATGAAATTGTGATAAAATGCATATCTTTTGTTTCATAAACTGAGTATTTTATTGAGCATCTGTTGACATTGATATCGAATTGCAAAGTTGTTTTTGTTCTCTTTGAGCTAAATTGTATCAGGAAGATTTGAAATAAGCTGGTTTTTTAACTATAGTATCTTCAAGAGTTTATTTTCTAAGTCTTCATCTAAAAAAGGTGAGAATTTCATTTGGGTAATTGAGGGCTTTTGCGATGCAAGTGTTTTCCCATTCTCGAGTCTAACTTCATCTCATCTTCCAATGCATTTGCATAGATAAAATTTACTTCCAAGCATAAGCTTGGTCGATTGACAGATAGATCTCCATTCGTCTTTTCTTGAGAAGCCTGTTTGAATAGTACGTAAAACGGTGACCTTGCAGTCATCAAAGCCACAGTTCTCTGCAGTGCCGGAGGCACCGGGTATGTTAAAATTTCAGGAGAGGTATCGTTAATCACACCTTAGTGTACTTCTCCTGATCTTCTCTCTGCCAATTACTACGAAATTAAGATCAACACAGAAAGGGTTGAAGGGTTCACATTTAAATAGGCATTTAACTAAAATTAACCAAGATTCTTACATCTCACATTAGTTTTAGGATCTGTATTTCATATAAAATAGTCATTCATCTAAGCAGTAGTTGTTAATCGATTACTTGGTCTTAATTTCCCTAGCAAGATTGTTGACTCCATAAGGCACTGGTATCAATCATTTAAAATCTAATCAAATCCTATACGTCTTGCTAAATCTTAATCAAGTACTTGATCACTTCACTGTGTCTCCCGAATTGGTTGGTTCCCAACTAGTTCTTCTTCATTCCAATTTTCCATAGGGTCTATCCCCCTTAGCCTGCTATAGGGAGATAACTTAAACAGAGAGATTGGGGATTAGGGTGACAACCCCCGATCTGAGCCGTTGTCGCAGTGCCTAGACATTCTGTGCGACAAAACAATCCATAGGTGTGTGATAATGATGGTCATGGAATGGGAGAGACTTCAAGAAAGGTGTCAAAACCATGATACCAACTAATGGGGGTCCAACATCTTAAGTGAAATGAGGGAGGAAGGAGTGATTGTGTTGGCACAAGTTGCCCCTTTCCTTGGCCTACATTTTCCACCTCTTTGGTGCACCTTTTATTTTAATGATTTGTCTTTATTTGGTGCTTAGCTTAGGTACCCAAGCTTGATTTATGTTTCTTTAATACCCATTTAAGATGTAGCAGTTTCTTGCTCATCGGGGTTGGGATGTTCAAGAGTTCCTTTATTTAGATGAAGCACTACATGCTTGAGGAACTGGGTGATGGTTAATGAGGGAGGTAAAGCTCATGCTAGGATTTTTTGCACATGCTAAATACTGCCCCAACCATCTTTTTCATTTTTCTTTCATTGTGGCTTTATATGTTGTTAACTTTCTTTTAGCTACATCAACCTTTAGGGAAAAGTTTTTGGGCTTTAACTCAAAGATTTTGATATAGGGTTTCAATCCCAATGACCAATGACTACCAAACCAAAAAATAGAGTCGATAAGTAGGAGAGATGGAAGGTGGTGAATATGGATTATGTTGGAAACACTATATCAATCTATGCCTCCCCAATAGTGCCCCTCCAAAACCCCAAGGCATTAGAGGAGGTCTCAATAGACTAAAGTCAAAGACTAACCTCCCAAGGGAAGTGTGGGAACAAAAAACAATCATCTAGTTTGCCTTGTGATCCATATCAATATGCCCATAATATTAAATGAAAGCACATGATTGCAAGAATGGTTACAGAACTTACCAAGAGATGACCCACCTTCCTTTAAGTAGAAATGCCAAATGGGATAGAGATCTTATTGGAGCAATAGGTGTTGATTTTGGGTAGCATCAGATGTACTCCAGCTCCAAAATTTTGTGGAGGGGCTAGAGCACATGAGATCTCCAAGACCTAGAAATTGTTTGGAGAAATTCCACCCAGATGAGGAGTTATTAAAATAATTAATATTTCTAATGAGTTCTAAGTCTAAACTTAGGAAAATAAGAATATTAATGGGTATTAATAAAGATATGGGTGAGAAGCTTCTAAGAGACGGGAATCAAGTCTGTTTTAATTTTAGTCGTCGATTAGAGACTTAATCTCAGTTGTTGATTCATCAACAGGAAAAGTATAAGAGAAGACTTGAGAGTCATTTGGAGACACACTGGGGAAATACTCAGTAACCCAATGGAAATCGATTCTCAAGGAAAAAGAGTTTGATTTCAGAGGGAGAGTTGCAGGGTGAAGGAAGAGGAGGATTTCAGCATCAGTCAGAGATTGAGGAGAAGGTGACGCAATACCTCAGAGAGACAACACAAAGGGAGAGTTCTCAGAGACAGCATAGGTAGGGACGAGATCTCACGCAGATGATGCAATGATGATGTAGTCCTCACGCAGATGATTCAGGGGTGACACAGTGAAGGATAAAGGGTCTTTGTGGTGTCATAATTTCTCCTAGATGAGGAGGAAAATTATCTTAGGTGTTTCCTTGAAGGTTCCCTATGTACTGTAGAATTATTCCTTGTAAATGGATTGTTGTTGAAGAACAATAAATAAACCCTCATCTGCTGCACTGGTTTTCCCGCATTGGATTTTTCTGGGAATAATTTTCCAAAAATAACTATGTTGATGTGGTTGATGCTTGTGCTTATATACCACTGTTATTTTTCTCTATGCTATTACGTGATGACTACAGTCGAATTTGTTTTATTGTTTGCTGAATGGTTTTGTAAACAACTTATTGTGAGGAATAAGTAGGAAAAATAAATCAGTTACTGCAGTAGAATTTCGTGTCAAAAATTTTCACATGGTATCAGAGTAAAGATCAGGCAACATGAGTAAATAATTTGCTCTGAGTCAGGAGCATGATGTCAGGGCATCAACTCAGAAGGACCAATGTAGATCTACATAGGGAGAAGAGAGCACGAGGAACAAGGATCATGATTATTCTATGTTAGCTTCCAGACTAGAAGAAGAAGTCGCTTGCTTAGCGAGTTCTGCCTCCTCTACGGTTTGGTATATGGATAGTGGAGTTTCTTGGCACATGGTAGGAATACGAGAATGTTTTTCGAATTATCGGGAAGAAAGGATGAAGTTCCAGATCACCATGGGAAATAAGTCAAAATGTACCCCCGTAGGAAGAGGTACCATAGTATTTCAATAGAAGCAGGGGATCGACTTCGAGCAACCAATGTGCTACATGTGCTGGTATTGGGGATGAACTTACTCTCTGTATCTTAGCTTCAAAACAAGGGCTATGATGTTTTCTTCATTAAGGAGAAAGTATATGTCAAACACTCGAGTTGGAAAAAGAAGGCCTAGATTGGAGTCAGAAGTAGCAGGCTGTATAGATTACATCTAAAATCTCCAATGGCACTGACAGGCAGGAGTGGGGAAAAAGATTTGTATGAACTATGTCACAGGAGGATGGGACACTTACATCATGGGGCTCTAATAATTCTCGGTAGAACAATATCATGAGTTCCAGAGTTGAGTACTGAATGAGATGATGTATGCAGAGGATGCACACTAGGCAAGTACACCAAAGTTGAATTTTCTAGAAGCAACAATAGGGCTAAGAGTGTTCGAGGAGATGATGTATGCAGAGGATGCACACTAGGCAAGTACACCAAAGTTGAATTTTCTAGAAGCAACAATAGGGCTAAGAGTGTTCGAGGATTGATACACTCAGATATCTGCAGACCCATGTCCACAAGAGCTCTTAGTGGAGCTAAGTACTTTGTTACCTTCGTTGATGACCATTCGAGAAAGACTTGGATCTACTTTCTAAGAACCAAGGATGAGGTTTTTGGTCGATTCAAAGAGTTCAAGGCTTTATCTGAGAATCTAACAGGAAAGAAGATAAAGATATTGTGCTCAGACAATGGTGGAGAATACATCGATAAGGACTTCATTGATTTTTGCGCAAGGGAAGGCATCAAAAGGGAGTGGACAACCCCCCATAATCTAAAGTAGAATGGAGTAGTAGAAAGGAAGAACAAGATTATTGTTGAAGCAACCAGGGCGATGCTGTATGATCAGGATATGCCCAAGTTTCTATGGGAAGAAGCATGCAACACGACAGTGTATTTCCAAAACATGACTCCTCATAGGGCACTAGGTAAGATTACTTCGGAGAGTGTCTTCACCAATAAGAATCCTGAGGTGAGTCATTTTAGGATATTTGGGAGTTTGGCATACTGCCATGTACCTGAAGAAAAGAGGAAGAAATTGGATCAGACTGCGGAGAAAGGATATCTTGTGGGATATAGCGAGAATGCTAAGGCATATAGAGTCTATCTTTCGGGGAATAGGAAGATCGTTATTCGACAGGATGTAAATTTCATGGAGGATAGAGCTTTCAGGAAATCCTAAGAAATGCCTTCCGAAGAGCAGTCAAAGGATGATCCGTTGGTCCATTCACTTCGTCCAACGGAAACTAGCACCAGTATTTCTCCTAAAGGAAAAACTCCAGAGGTATCACAACAGGTGGAGTCTAAGGAAGAGGAGGAGAAGATAGATATTCCCACTACCAGTGGAAGAATGAGCCAGGAACTTCAACAGATACTATGAGATGCAGAGAATTTCGTTGGTGCACCTAGGAACGAGAAAAGGGAGTGTAGACAGTAAAATAGATACCAAGCCTTGGTAGCTCAGGTTGGAGAACCCTCTAGTTTTCAGTAGGTCATTCGACCTCAAGTATGGGTAGATGCTATGGTGGAGGAATATAATTCCATAATGGTCAATGATGTCTGGGAAGTGGTACCTAGGCCCCAGGACAGGTCAGTTGTAGGTTCGAGATGGCTCTACAAAGTCAAACACATTGCAGATGGCAGTGTGGAAAAATACAAAGCTAGGTTTGTGGCTAAGGGGTATGCTCAAAAGGAAGGGATAGACTACAAAGAAACCTTTGCCCCAGTAGCCAGGTATACTTCTATTAGATTTGTGATATCCCTCGTAGCACAGATGGGGTGGGAGATTCACCAGATGGATGTCAAGACAACATTCTTGAACAGGGTGATAGAAGAAGAAGTATACATTGAAAAACTAGAGGGTTTTGAGACACATGACAAGAAATATCATGTATGCAGTTTGAAGAAAGCCTTGTATTGGCTTAAACAGGTACCTAGAGCATGGTACGGCAAAATTGATGGCTAATTGCAGAAGATGGGATTCGTCAAGAGTGACGTAGATCCTAATCTCTACTATCTTGTTGTAGAGAATGAGCCTCTAATACTGGTGTTATATGTGGATGATATTTTCCTTACAGACTCATCCAAGCTCATCAGAGATTGCAAGGAGAACCTAACCACAGAATTCGACATGAAGAATTTGGGATGGATGCATTATTTCATGGGGCTGGAAGTTTGGCAACAGAAGGGTGAAATTTTCCTTGGACAAGGGAGATACGCTATAGATATTTTGAAAAGGTTCAGAATGTAGGTTTGTAGACCTATGGCTACTCCAATGATCAACAACTAGAAGAATATTGATGCATCCAAAGATAAAGAAATCGATCCCACCTTTTACAAGCAGCTCATAGGGTCCCTAATGTATCTGGCCAATACCAGGCCAGAGATTTGGTACGTTGTCAACACCCTCATTTAGTTCATGGTCGAACCAAAGAGGGCACACTAAGCAACAACCAAGCATGTTCTAAGATATATATGAGGAACAATTGAGCATGGACTAATGTACACCCAAGCAATGACATCAGGCTGAGTGGGTTCACTGATGCAGATTGTGCTGGAAGTTCAGTAGATCGGAAAAGTAACATTGGGTACTGTTTCAACATTGGATTAGGAATGACATCTTGGTGTAGTAGGAAACATAAATCCATGAATTTGAGCTCAGCTGAAGCTGAATATATGGCAGCTGGTACAACTTCGTGTGAAGCCATATGGCTTAGGAAATTGCTTGTGAATCTATTAAGGAGAAATATGGAAGTGACCAGTATTTTGTGTGATAAGCAGAGTTGCATCAAGCTCTCTGAGAATCCAGTCTTTCATGATCAGTCGAAGCACATTGATATCAGGTGTCACTTCATTAGAGACTGTGTCCAACGAGGGGCAGTACAGTTGAGGTACACCCCAACAGGAGAACAGGCGGTAGACATCCTCACCAAGGCTCTAGGAAGAACAAAGATTGTTTATTTCAGGGAGAAGATGGGGATGGTGAAGAATCCATTTTAGTAGCAGAAGCAGATAATATAAATGTTGAATTTTGGTAGCATCAAATGTGCTCTAGCCATGAAAATTGGTGGAGAGGCTAAGGCACATGAGATCTCCAAGACCCAAAAATCGCTAGGGGAAATTCCACCTGGATGGAGCGATATTAAAATAATTAATATTTTTAATGAGAACTTAAGTCTAAACTTAGAAAAATTAAAATATTAATGTGTATTAATATAATATGGGTGAGAAAGTTCTAAATAATGAGGATCAAGCCAGATCTAATCTTAGTCGTTGATTAGGGACTTAATCTTGGTCGTTGAATCGTCAACAGGAAAAGTATAAGAAGAGGCTTGAGCGTCAGTTGGAGATACACCAAGACATCAAGTTGATCAATTAGTTCGATTTTCTGGGTTGAGGCTTGTTGAGGAAATCGAGCAAGTGATGTGCTGCAGCGAGGGGCAGTTTGGCGGGAGGTCGAGAATACATAGTAGAGATGCAATGAAAGTGTGGAAGAGACAACGCAAAGCCAATGAGGATTGACATAGACGCAGCCAGGACTGATGCAGAGGCAGCAAGGACTGACATAGAGGCTAAAAGCACAGAGGACGCAGAAGGTCGTAAAGCCAACGCAGAGGGTTGCAGGGCTAACTTTAGGTTGAAGAGGTTGCACTAAAGTGATTTTGTGGGGCAAAATAAGAGTTGATCAGTTGATGCAGAGCCGTAGGAGGGTGATGCAGTTCTAGAGGATAGCTTAAAGCAACTTTTGCTACCCAGCTGAGGAACAATCAAAGTTACTGTGGGGCCAATCATCTGGTTGCTGATTAGCCAGAATATCTGTCTCCAGAAAAAGGTATTACTACCAAGGATAATCTCTGAAGGGTGAGCAATTTTTGGCACCCTAGTTGTATTCAGAAAAATGCATAATAATAAAACCCTCATATCTGCCAGACCAGTTTTCCCGTATTGGGTTTTTCCAGGGATGATTGTCCAAAAATAACGGTCTCCCTCATGTTGTCTCTGTTTTTTTTTCAGTTGTTGATCTGTATGTTTGTGAAGTCTGCAATTTTGTTTATTTCGATGTTTATATTATTAAATAACTTGTTAATGTAAATAAAAAGTAGGAGATAATAAGCTAGATATTGCAGTGAGGGTTTCTGATGTGTTAGATTCAGAAAATTTCACATGGTATTAGAGGGATTGAAGATCACAAGAGGAATGAAGATGTCAATAGAAGAAATCTGAAAATTAGCAGTAGAAGCATCTGTCCCGAGAGACAACGTTCTTTTAGAGCTGAAGCAACAAGAGAAGAGCTGACACAATGCTTAGAGGGTGACGCAGAGGCTCATGCAGAGCGTGCATCAGCATTTTGAGCCAAGGGAATGGCTAGCGAGAGGAAGAAGAGGCTCACGCAGAGCCAAGACATCCTTCCCAGCCAGATAGGATTGACGCAGTTGGCTGGAGGAGTAGATTCAACCTTTGCCGTGATTGTGCAGAGCCTGAAGGGCTCAGATTCTTTAGTTGCCAAGGCTAAGGGAGCTGTGCAGATTGTGATTTGTGGAGCTGATGGGACGTTGTTTTTGTCAGTGCACAACAATGTCTAAGTAGATAGAACCAAGGTAGAGGGAATGACTACCTCGACGTATTTCTAGCCAAGGAATCCAGATCCAAGTTGTAGTTGCAAGGAGGATTGAAGAGGAGTGGTTCGACAGTTGGCCAAAAGATTTCCAAGAGGGAAATCAAGACTCAGAGGGAGTCTTGAAGAGGAGCAGAGATGGCAGTGAATCGACTAAGGGATTAGGATAGATTGGACAGGGCTTTCAATTTATGGCAGGGAATGGACTAAGGGATCAGGATAGATTGGACAGGGCTTTCAATTTTGTCATCTGGAAGGCCAGGATCCTGGCAGTCCTGGATAGACATTGCATCAAGGAATATGCCTTGAAAGTAGTGGCTATCCCAGCTGACCCCATTGAGAATGAGAAGTACGAGGAGGCCTAGGTGAGGGCGAAGTGCATGATCCTAGACGGGGTCAAAGATTATGTCATACCACATATTGTTGAGAAGAACACAGCAAAGGAGATGTGGGACACCCTGACCACCTTATACCATGGCTCTTGCATGAAGCGGAAGGTGCTATTGGAGAATCAATTGAGGTCATATCAGATGAAGAAGGGAGAGGAGATAAATCCCTTCCTCTTTAGGTTGCAAGAAATTCTGGACCAGCTTACTTCTATGGGGTCTACACTGGATCCAGAGTTTATGGTCATGACTGTTCTGAATGCAGTCTCCAAGGACTAGGAGACATTTGTCCAAAGAATTTTTGGCAGAGCGACTCTCCCCAGTTGGAGGAGATGTGGGCAGCTCTTCGACAGGAAGAGATTAGGAGGATGCCCAAGGCGGGGGGTAGTGGTAAGGGAGTTCGAGTCAAGAAAGAAGACGAGGAACATACGTTTCTAGCATCTTCAAGATAGCAAGGGAAGAGGAAGAAGAAGGACATCTCCAAGGTCAAGTGCTTCAATTGTGGGGAGCTGGGACATAATGCATCCTAGAGCCCCAAGAAGAAAGGCAAGGGAGAAGCTTCCGACTCAAAGGCAGATCCAGCAAAGGCGGAGATGGATGTCGAGACTGATGACGATTGTGCCATGAGTTCTCATGCATCTCTAGAGAAAAGGTGGGGAGACATCGAGTTGTAGTCAAGAGGACTACATGATGGGGCAGGATCCTTGAGGTGCCCAAACTCTTGGATCACATCTTGCTACGGGAGCCCTTAACAACAGTAGCATGATGAAAACGTGTTGAGTGCACCAAAATGTGATGGGGCGACAAGGCAATGCTAGAGTGCAGAAATCAGAGGCAACGTATTGGAAGTTGCAACAATGCGAGAGGTATAGAAGAGTTTGCAGTAGCGCAGTGGTAGCAAAGGGAGCACAAGGTAGTAACAGAGGTAGCTTCAGCATCACAAGGCTTCCAGACTGATTGGGATGTCAGTGTTTGGGTGAAATTAGTTACTTACTTCTTGGTAATTGAGATGCAGTGCAACAGTTAGCAGTGGCAGTGTCATGGGCAACATGATGCATCATGTTCAGAGGGAGCTGCAGTACAGATGTAGCAGTGGCAGTGTCGTGGACAATAGTATAGGAAGTAGTAGTGCAGGGGATGTGAGGCAGCAGGCTAAGTATCAGCATAGTTGTTGATGCGGAGGATCAATGTGATGCTTCTATGGTGAGGTGTTAATTGAGCACATTCCTCACTAAGAGGGAGTGTTGAATTTTGGTAACATCAAATGTGCTCTGGCCAAGAAAATTGGTGGAGAGGCTAAGGCACATAAGATCTCCAAGACCCAGAAATCATTTGGGCAAATTCCACCCGCATGGAGAGATATTAAAATAATTAATATTTTTAATGAGATCTTAAGTCTAAACTTAGGAAAATTAAAATATTAATGTGTATTAATATAATATGGGTGAGAAAGTTCTAAATAACGAGGATCAAGCCAAATCTAATCTTAGCCGTTGATTAGGGACTTAATCTCAATCATTCAATCGTGAACAGGAAAAGTATAAGAAGAGGCTTGAGGGTCAGTTGGAGATACACTAAGAAACCAAGTTGATCAGTCAATTCGATTTTTTGGGCCGAGGTTCGCTGAGGAAATCTAGCAAGTGATCTATTGCAGCGAGGGGCAGTTTGATAGGAGGCCGGGAATACATAGCAGAGAAGGAGTGAAAGTGCCGGAGAGAAAACGTAGAGCTAAGGAGGATTGACATAGAGGCAACTAGGACTAACATAGAGGCTAAGGAGGCCAATGGAGAGGATGCAAAATGTTGTAAAGCTGACGGAGGCAGCACAAAGGGCTGTAGGGGTGATGTTAGGCTAAAAAGTGTTGATTTGGGGTAGAATCGGATGTGCTCTAGCAACGAAAATTGGTGGAGAGGCTAAAGCACATGAGATCTCCAACACCCATAAATGGTTTGGGCAGAATGTAACCAATTTGGGAGATATTAAAATAATTAATATTTTTAATGGAGTACATTAATATGAATTAATATAAAACTAAGTTAGAATGGTCCAAAAGTCATGGATCAAGTCAGATCTAATCTTAGACGTTGATTAGGGACTTAATCACATCCATTGAAATTTCAACGAGAAAGTATAAGAGGAGGCTTGAGGGTCACTTAGAGAACACACCAGATGATCAGTCATTCTATTCTCTAGAGCGGGGTTTGCTAAGAGAGATAGAATCAGTGATCAGAGTTGCAGTTGAGGGGCAGTGAGTACAGAGAGACAAAGAGGCAGAGATAGTGTCGGGAGATCAACACAGGAGCCAGAGAGAGTGACGCAGTAGCATCTAGGGCTCAGGCAGGGCCACGCAGAGGCAGCCAAGAGCTGCTCAGTGCTTCAGAGAGGCTAGCGTAGCTGACACAGAGGGCTAGAGCACTGACGCGGGGCCTCCTGAGGCTAACACATGCCTATTCAGGGTGATGTAGGGCTGACACTAGGCAGAGAGAGGCTGCAGTAGTCCAGAGAGGCCGACACTAGGATTTCTGGGGCAGATTGGAGGTAAGGAGCTGTCAGAGGGTTTATCCGAGGTTTCAACCAGGACATCTGTCTCAGACTGAGAGGTACTATTGCCAAGGGCATTCTCTGTTGGGTAAGCCAGATTTGGCACCCAGATTGTACTCTGAAATTTCTTAATAAGAAAACCCTTAGATAGCTACACCGGTTTTCCCACATTAGGTTTTTCCGGGGACATTGATCCAAAAATAATAGTGTCATTTTATGTGCTTGTATATGTTTCCTTCAGTTGATGATCTATAATATGTTGAGCATGCACTAGTGTTTATTTTCAATATTTACATTGTAAATAACTTGTTAAGTAACGGAACAAGTAGGTAGGAATAAATCAGTAAAGTGCATGGAGGGTTTCTAACTGGTAGACTTAGAAACTTCAACAAAGAGGTTGCGCTGAAGTGATTTTGTTGGGAATATTGGAATCTGATCAGCTGACGCAGAGCCGTAGGAGGTTTACGTAGTTCCATAAGATAGCTTGGAGTAGCTTTCCTTGTCCCGCTGAGGAACAATCGAAGTCACTGTGGGGCCAATCATCTGGTTGTTGATTAGCCGGAATATCTGTCTCCGGAGAAAGGTACCACTATCGAGGATAACCTCTGAAGGGTGAGCCATTTCTGGGACCAACAATGTAAACTTTGAAACGGGAACTGATACTGTTACCCGTTTCGTAGAGATAGCAAAAAAGTTACCTGATTTTGAAAAGGGGTGATGCAGAACGAACATGTTTTTTTTAGAGCATAGTTTTTGGCACTTTAATTTTTTTATGTACATTACGTTTTAGAATCATTTTAGAATGGTAGTGATTTTTATGCTGATTTAAAAAAGTGAGTATTCTGCATCACCCCCTTTTTTTAAAAGACCTGTGTTTTGGCTTTAAATTTTATAATGTATAAAATGTAAATAATTATTTTGTAAATTTGATCATTTTTGAAGTGGCCGTTTTCTTCACATTTTCTTGTTTTTTATTTTAATTTTAACTTTTTTTAGTGAGGTTTTTATTATTTTTCATTTTTAAATTAGGAGGTCGATATTTAGAATTTTCGATATTTTACATATTTATACATCCTTAATTAATTTTTCAATCCACATGAAATGATTGTTTCTAAAAAACAATATTTTTTAACAATGGACATAAAAATAACCATTTTTAACATAAATATAACTAAAAAACTACATGTTTTGATAATTTTTTGTTAGAATTGACATGTCAAAATCACAATTTTTATACGATAATTTTAACTAAAAATGGTTAAATAATAGCTTTTTTTTATGAATTTCATGTCAAAAAAATAATAATAATCACTTTTTTTTCAAAAAATAATGATTAACTTAAAAATCAATGCGAAAATCACATATTACAAATATTGAACGTATAACAACCCTAATTGAGTGTTTATTCTTCTCATAAAATGTCAAAGTCAAAACATTGCAAAGCTTGATTTACAGGCATAACTTAAATTTAATCAACAATGTCACGTAATCCAAACTCTTCGTCCTCTAGAGTTTCATCATTATCTTCTTCCACAATATTTTCTGTTTCCTTTTGCTCACTTTCTTCTTCTAATGGGTCTTTGATGTCTGTAAATTTCCCAATGTATGTCTTTCCAAACATTCCATGTAATCTTGGTTGGGGTTCCTTTGCCTTTTTTGCCACACGTGATTCACTAAAGTCCACTTTATTCAACCCAATTTCTTGCATTGCATCTGGAAGAAATTGAAGAACATTAATTCTTTGCTGAATGAAATTGCACTGTACTAGATCTTTTTCAATTGCAATGCAATTTATTCCTTTTTGAAGGCAACATGCTAGCGTTGTACCTAATTATCAAGCACAAAATAAATAATGAACTAAATTAATACAATGACATATTAATTAAAAAATAACATATTGAAATTCAATTCCATATAATAAAACTTACTTGAGCCAGAAAATAAATTCAGAAGCCAATCGCCTTCATCTGAACAAATGTCTACAAGATAGTTATTCAATAATTGTGGTTTTTGATAAATGTTAACTATCTCTCCTTTTGATTTTGATTCCGGCAATCAACCAGCCACCAGCCGGGCGGGCGGCTGATGGCTGGGTGATTCCCACCAGCCGGGCGAGCCGCTGGTGGCTGGGTCATTCCCGGAATCACCCAGCCACCAGCCGGCTGGGAGCTGGTTGATTTCCGGAATCACCCGGCCACCAGCCGGGCGCCCGGCTGGTGGCTGGTTGATTCCCGGAATCACCCAGCCGCCTGGCTGGTGGCTAGTTGATTCCCGGAATCACCCAGCCACCAGCCGGGCGGGCTACTGGTGGCTGGTTGATTTCGAGAATCAACCAGCCACCAGCCGCCCGTGCGGCTGGTGGCTGGCTGATTACGGGAATCAACCACCAACCAGCCGCGGGCGACTGGTGGCTAGTTGATTCCCCGAATCAACTAGCCACCAGCCGGATGGCCAGCTGGTGGCTGGTTGATTCCCGGAATCAACCAGCCACAAGCTGGGCGGGCAGCTGGTTGATTCCCGCTCCAGGAATCAACCAGCCATCAGCCGCCCGAAATCACCCAGCCACCAGCCGCCCGCCCGGCTAGTGGCTGGGTGATTCCGGGAATCAACCAGCCACCAGCTGGCCACTCGGCTGGTTGATTCCGGGAATCAATCAGCCACCAGCTGGCCGCCCGGATGGTGGCTAGTTGATTTCGGGAATCAACCAGCCACCAGCCGGGCGGCCAGCTGGTGGCTGGTTGATTCCGGGTATCAACCAGCCACCAGCCAGGCGGCCGGCTGGTTGCTGGTTGATTTCGGGGATCAACCAGCCAGCAGTCAGGCGACCGGCTGGTGGCTGGTTGATTCCCGGAATCAACCAGCCACCAGCCGGTCGCCTGACTTCACCCAGCCACCAGCCGGGTGGGCGACTGGTAGCTGGTTGATTCCGCGGACGATTGGTGGCTGGCTGATTCCCGGAATCAACCAACCACCATTCGGGGGGATAGCTAGTGGCTAGTTGATTCCAGGAATCAACCAGCCACCAGCCGCCCGCCCGACTGGTGGCTGGTTAATTCCCAGAATCACCCAGCCACCAGCCAGGCAGGCGGCTGAATCAACCAACCACCAGCCGGCCGCTCCACTAGTGGCTGGGTGATTCCCGGAATCAACCAGCCACTAAACGGCCGCTCGGGAGGGTTGATTCCGGGAATCAATCAGCCACCAACCGTCCACCCGGCTGGTGGCTCAGTGATTCCGGAAATCAACCAGCCACCAGCCGCCTGCCTGGCTAGTGGCTTGGTGAAGCCACTAGCCAGGCGGGCGGCTGGTGGCTGGTTGATACCAGCCACCAGCCGGGCGCGCGGCTGGTGGCTGATTGATTCGGGGAATCAACCAGCCACGAGATGGCCGCCCGACTGGTTGATTCGGGGAATCAACCAGCCACCAGCAGGCCGCCCGGCTGGTGGCTGGTTAATTCCGGGAATCAACTAGCCACCAGCCGGCCACCCGGTTGGTGGCTAGTTGATTCCTGGAATCAACCAACCACCAGCTGCCCTCCCGGCTTCACCCAGCCACTAGTCGGGCGGGCGGCTGGTGGTTGGTTGATTCCGGGAATCAACTAGCCACCATCCGGGCGGCGAGCTGATGGCTGGTTGATTCTGGGAATCAACCAGCCACCAGCCGGCCGCCAAGCTGGTGGTTGGGTGATTCCGGGAATCAACCAGCCACCAGTTGGCCGCCCTGCTGGTGGCTGGTTGATTATGGGAATCAACCTGCCACCAACCGGGTGGCCGGCTGGTGGCTAGTTGATTCTGGGAATCAACCAGCCACTAACCGGGCGCCCGGCTCGTGGCTGGTTGATTCCCGGAATCAACCAGCCACCAGCCGGCCGCCCGACTGGTGGCAGGTTGATTCCCAGAATCAACCAGCCACTAGCCGGGCGGGCGGCTGGTGGCTGGTTGATTCCGGGAATCAACCTGGCACTAGCTAGGCAGGGGGCTAGTCGCTGGCTGATTCCCAGAATCAGCCAGCCACCAGCCACCAGTCGGGCCCGGCTAGTGGCTAGTTGATTCCGAGAATTAACCAGCCACCATCCAGCCGGGCGGGCGGCTGGTGGCTGGTTGATTCCGAACTAGCCACCAGCCGCCCGCCTGGCTGGTGGCTGGGTGATTGGGTGATTCCGGGAATCAACCAGCCACCAGCCGACCGCTTGGCTAGTGGCTTCACCCAGCCACCAGCCGGGCGGGCAGTTGGTGGCTGGTTGATTCCGAGAATTAACCATCCACTAGCCGGGCAGGCCGCTGGTGGCTAGTTGATTCCGAGAATCAACTAGCCACCAGCCGCCAGCCACCAGTCGCCCGCCCAGCTGGTGGCTGGTTGATTCCCGCCCGGAGCGGCTGGTGGCTGGTTGATTTCGGGAATCAACCTGCCACCATCCGGCCGCCCAGCTGGTGGCTCGGTGATTCTTGGAATCACCCAACCACCAGCTGGGCGGCCAGTTGGTGGCTAGTTGATTCCGGGAATCAACCAGCCACCAGCTGCCCGCCCGGCTAGTGGCTGGTTGATTCCCAAAATCAGCTAGCCACCAGCCGGGCGGGCGGCTGGTTGATTCCCGGAATCACCGAGCCATTAGTCGCCTGCCCGGCTGGTGGCTGGGTGATTCCGGGAATCACCCAGCCACCACCCAGGTGGGCAGGGGAGCCGCCGGGGTGGGGTGGCTCGGAATCTCCCAGCCACCTGCCGGGCGGACGAGTGGGCCACCGGGGTGGTGCCACCCTAGGCTGCGCCACCCCGGTGGCCTGCCCACCCGCCCGACTGGTGGTTGGGTGATTCGGGTAATCACCCAGCCACCAGTTGCTTGTGCCACTGGTGGCTCGGTGATTCTGGGAATCACCCAGCCACCTGCCAGGCGGGCGGGCGGGCCGCCAGGGTGGCGCCAGGCCATGCCACCCTGGCGGCCCGCCCATGCCACCCTGGCGGCCCGCCCGCCCAGGCCGCGCCACTCCGGCGGCCCGCCCGCCCGCTCGGCTGGTGGCTGGGCGATGCCGGGAATCGGCCAGCCACCAGCCGGGCGGGCTGCTGGTGGCTGGGTGATTCCAGCCGCCTGGGTGATTCCCGGAATCACCCAGCCACCAGTCGGGCGAGCGCGGGCGGCTGGTGCCTGGGCGATTCCTGAAATCGCCCAGCCACCAACCAGCCAGGCAGGCGGGGTAGCGTAAATCACCCAGCCACCAGGCGGGCGGGCGGGCCGCCGGGGTGGCCCGGCCTGGGCTGGCACCACCCCGGTGGCCCGCCCGCCTGCTCGGCTAGTGGCTGGGTGATTCCGGGAATCACCCAACCACAAGCTGAGCGGTCGGGCAGGCCGCCGAGGTGGCACAGCTTGGGTTGGCGCCACCCCGATGGCCCACCTGCCCACTCGGCTGGTGGCTGGGCTATTCCGGGAATTGCCCAGCCACCAGCCGCCCGCCTGGCGGTGGATGGGCGATTCCGGAAATGACCCAGCCACCGGGCGGGCATGCCGACAAGGTGGGGCGTGCCGCCGAGGTGGCGCGGCCTGGGCTGGCGCCACACCGGTTGCCCGCCCACCTGCCCGGCTGGTGGCTGGGCGATTTCGGAAATCACCCAGTCACCAGCCGTGCCACCCCGGCGGCTTGCCCGCCCACCCAGCTAGTGGCTGGTCGATTCCCGGAATTGCCCAGCCACCAGCTGGGTGGGCAAGTTGGCCGCCAGGGTGGCGCGGCTTAGGCTGGCGCCACCCCGGTGGCCCGCCCGCCCACCCGGATGGTGGCTGGGCAATTCCTGGAATCATTTTTCTTTTGTATCTAGCATGTTATGGTTGAAAACATGTTGAATTTATACTTAGGAAAGAAAAATGATATCCTACCAAAAACATTAATGTGTTTTTTCCTCATAAACAACTTTGTTTGGCACAAAAAAATTTGGTTTTACTAGCATTTTTTAAAAAGTTTGAAAATTGACCCTAAAAAAAAAATCATTGTTCCAGTATCATCACTTTCGTTTTGAAGCTATATTTTGCACGAACTTTTTGTAGTAAATTTTGTAGTCACTGCCATTTTTAAAACATGTTCAAAATTGACCCCTAAAAAATAAAATCATTGTTCCAGTATCATCACTTTCGTTTTGAAGCTATATTTTGCACGAACTTTTTGTAGTAAATTTCGTAGTCACTGCCATTTTTAAAACATGTTCAAAATTGACCTCTAAAAAATAAAATCATCGTTCCAGTATACACATTTTTCATTTTTAGCACTGTTTTTGATGTTTTTCGGGGTTTTTTGGCCAGAGTTTCCGTTTTGAGTTTATAGTTCCCGTTTCAAAGTTTACATTGTTGACCCTAGATGTATTCAAAAATCTGCATAATAATAAAACCCTCATATTTGCTGGACCTGTTTTCCTGCATTGGGTTTTTCAAGGAACGATTGTCCAAAAATAACAATGTCCCTCGTGTTGTCTAAGTTTATTTTAGTTCTTGATCTGTATGTTTGTGAAGGCTGCAATTGTGTTTATTTCGATGTTTATATTATTAAATAACTTGTTAATTTAAATAACAAGTAGGATATAATAAACCAGATATTGCAATAGGGGTTTCCAATGTGTTAGATTCAGAAAATTTCACATGGTATCAGAGGGATTGCAGATCACAGAAGGATTGAAGACACCAGCAGAAGAAATCTGAAAATTTGCAGCAGAAGAAGTTGTCTCGAGAGACATCGTTGTTCCAGAGATGAAGTGGCAAGAGAAGAGGTGATGCAGTCCATAGAGGATGACACAGAGGCTCACGCAGAGCTTGCGTCATCATTTTGAGCCAAGGGAAGGGCGAGAGGAGAGGAAAAGAGAGGCAGAATAGGCTCACGCAGAGCCACATCATCCTTCTCAGCTAGGTAGGATTGGCGCAGTTTTCCGGAGGAGCAGATTTAGCCTTCACTGTGATTGTGCAGAGCCTGAAGGGCTCAGATCCTTGAGTTGCCAAGGCTAAGGGAGATGTGAAGATTGTGATTTGAGGCGCTGGTGGGATGTTGTTTTTGTCGGTGCAAAACAATGTCTAAGGAGACAGAACCAAGGTAGAGGGAATGACTACCTCGACGGATTTCTAGCCAAGGAATCCAGATCCGAGTTGCAGTTGCAAGGAGGATTGGAGAGGAGCGGTTTGACAGTTGGCCAAAGGATTTCCAGGAGGGAAATCAGGACTGAGAGGGAGTCCGAAAGAGGAGTAGAGATGGCAGTGAATGAACTAAGGGATCAAGAAAGATTGGACGGGGCTTTCAATTTTGTCATCTGGAAGGCCAGGATCCTGGCAATCCTAGATAGACATCGCATCAAGGACTACGCCTTGAAAGTAGTGGCTATGCCAACTAACCTAGCTAAGAATGAAAAGTATGAAGAGGCCCAAGTGAAGGTGAAGTGCATGATCCTAGACGAGGCCAAAGATCATGTCATACCACATATTGCTGAAAAGAACACATCAAAGGAGATGTGGGACACCCAAACCACCTTATACCACAACTCTTGTGTGCAGCGAAAGATGCTATTGGGGAATAAGCTGATGTCATATCAGATGCAGAAGGGAGAGGAGATAGATCCCTTCTTCAGGTTGCAAAAAAATCGGGACCAGCTTACTTCTGCTAGGTCTACACCGGATCTAGAGTTTATGGTCAGGACTATTCTGAATGCAGTCTTTAAGGACTTGGAAACATTTATCCAAAGAATTTTGGGCAGAGAAACTCTCCCCAGATGGAGGATATGTAGGCATCTCTTTGACAGGAAGAGATCAGGAGGATGCCCAAGGTGGGGAGTAGTGGTAAGGAAGTTCGAGTCAAGGAAGACGAGAAGGAGGATACGACTCTAGCATCTGCGAGACAACAAGGGAAGAGGAAGAAGAAGGACATCTCCAAGGTCCGGTGCTTTAGTTGTGGGGACATGGGACATTATGCATCTTAATGTCACAGGAAGAAAGGAAAGGGAGAAGCTTTCGACTCAAAGGCGGAGAAGGATGTCGAGACTAATGACGATTGTGCCATGAGTGGTCATGCACCTCTAGAGAAGATGTGGGGAGACATCAGGTTGTAGTTAGGAGGACTACATGATGGGGCAGGATCCTTGAGGTGCCCAAACACTTGGATCACATTCGGGTATGGGAGCCTTTAATGATAGTAGCATGATGACAAGTTTCAGGTGGACCAAGCTGTGATGGAGCGACAAGGCAGTGCTAGAGTGTAGAAATCTGAGGCAGCGCAGTGGAAGTTGCAATAGTGCGAGAGGCACAAAAGAGTTTGCAGTAGCACAGTGGAAGCAGAGGGAGCACATGATAGCAATAGAGGAAGCTTTAGCATTACAAGGCTTCCAGACTGATCAGGATGTCAGTATTTTGGTGAAGTTAGTTCACCTACTTCTCGGTAAGTGAGTTGCAATGCAACAATTAGTAGTCGCAGTGCTATGGGTAGCATGATGCAGTAGGTTGAGAGGAAGTTGCAGTACAGATGTAGAAATGGTAGTGGAAGTGTCATGGGAAGCAGTACCGTAAGCAAAAGTGCAGGGAATGTGAGGCAACAAGCCAAGCATCAACACAGGTGCCGATGTGGAGGATTAATGTGATGTTTCTATGGTGAGACATTACTAGAGCACATTCCTAACTAAGAGGGAGTGTTTACTTTTGGTAGCATCGGATGTGCTCTAGCCAGGAAAATTGGTGGAGAGGCTAAGGCACATGATATCTCCAAGACCCATAAATCCTTTATGGAAATTCCACCTAGATGGAGAGATATTAAAATAATTAATATTTTTAATGAGACCCTATGTCTAAACTTAGGAAAATTAAAATATTAATGTGTATTAATATAATATGGGTGAGAAATTTCTAAATAACGAGTATCAAGCCAGATCTAATCTTAGCCATAGATTCAGGACATAATCTTGGCCATTGAATCATCAGCAAGAGAAGTATAAGAAGGGGCTTGAGGGTCAGTTGGAGATACACCAAGACACCAAGAGGCCGATAATACATAGCAGAGAGGTAGTGAAAGTGTCAGAGAGACAGCGCATAGCCAAGGAGGATTGACGCGGAGGCAGCCAGGATTGATGTAGAGGCTAAGGAGGCCAGCGTAGAGGACGCAGATGGCCATAAAGCTGACATAGGTAGCACAAAGGGTTGCAGGGCTGACGTTGGGCTGAAGAGGTTGCGCTAAAGTGATTTTGTGGGGCAGACTCGAACTTGATTAGTTGACACAGATCCATAGGAGCGTTACGCAGTCCCTGGAGGGTGACGAAGTCCCAAAAGATAGCTTGGAGCAGCTTTCGCTGTCCACCTAAGGAACAATCGAAGTTACTATGGGACCAATCATCCAGTTGCTGATTAGCTGGAATATCTGTCTCTAGAGAAAGGTACTACTACTGAGGATAATCTATGAAGGGTGAGCCATTTCTGGTACCCTAGTTGTATTAAGAAATTTTCATAATAATAAACCCCTCATATCTACTACATCGACTTTCTAGCATTGTGTTTTTCTGGGGATGATTGTCCAAAAATAACGATGTCCCTCATGTTGTCTCATTTTATTTTAGTTGTTGATCTGTATGCTTGTGAAGGCTACAATTGTGTTGATTTCGATGTTTATATTATTAAATAACATGTCAATGTAAATAATAAGCAGGAGATAATAAACCAGATATTGTAGTAGGGGTTTCTGATGTGTTAGATTCAGAAATTTTCACAATAAGGAGTTGCATTGCAGCAGCTAGCAGTGGCAATGCTATGGGCAACATGATGCAGCACATTTAGAGGGAGTTGCAGTACAGATGTAGCAGTGGTAGTTGCAGTATCATGGGCAGTAGTACAGGTTGTAGCAGTGCAGTAGTTGAGGGGCAATAGGTCGAGCATCAACTATTGATTTGTGGTAGCATAGGATGTGCTCTAGCCATGAAAATTGGTGGAGAGGCTAAACCACATGAGATCTCAAAAACCCATAAATCGTTTTGAAAAATTTCACCCCGATGAGGAGATATTAAAATAATTAATATTTTTATTGGGGTCCTAAGTATAACCTTAGGAAAATTAAAATATTAATGTGTATTAATATAATTTTGAGTTAGAAGGTTCCAAGAGATGAGGATCAATTCAAATATAATCTTAGCTGTTGATTAGGGACTTAATCTCGTCTGTTGAAGACTCAACAGGAAAAGTGTAAGAGGAGGCTCTAGGGTCAATCGGAGATGCACCAAAGTTGATCAGTCAGTTCGATTTTCTGGAGCGAGGTTTGCTAAGAGAATCAAACTAGTGATCTATTGCAGCTAGGGGAGTTCGGCATGAGGCTAATAATACATAGTAGAGAGGAAAATATAATACAAGAGAGACAACGCAGAGCCTAGTGAGGCTGACGCAGAGGAAACTAGGACTGACGCAGATGTTTAGGAGGCCAACATGAGTGATGCAGAGGGTCAGAGGGTTGACGTAGAGGCAGCAATAGTTGTGCAAAGGATAGCAGAGCTGATGTAGGGCCAGGAGGCAGTGCTAGGTGATTTCCGTGGGGCAGACTGAGTGCTGGAGAGCCGACGTAGAGCCGAAGGAGGGTGACGCAGTCTCTAGTGGGTGACCTAGTTCCAGAGGGAAGCTTGGAGCAGCTTTTGTTGTCCAGCTAAGGAACAATCACTGTGGGGCTCATCATCCGGTTGCTGATTAGCTGGAATATGTATCTCCAAAGAGAGTTACTACTATCAAGGGAATTCTTTGTTGGGTGAGCCATTTCTGGCACCCAAGTTATATTGAGAAACTGCATAATAATAAAACCCTCATATCTGCTACACCTGTTTTCCCGCATTAAGTTTTTCTGGAGACAATTGTCCAAAAATAATGGTGTCCATTATGTGTTTGTCTCAGTTATTACAGTTGTTGATTTGTATACGTGTTAAGGCTACATTTGTGTTTATTTTTAGTATTTATATCTATAAATAACTTGTTAATGAAAAGAACAAGTAGGAGAAAATAAACTAGATAATGCAGTAGGGATTTCTGACATGTCAGACTTAGAAATTTCAACATGGTATCAGAGCTGCAGATCATAGGAGGACTGAAGGCACCAACAGTAATCTGAAGAATTTGCAGCAGTAGCAGTGATCCCGAGAGACAACGTTGTTCCAGGGCAGAAGCAGTAGAGAAAAAGTGATGCAGAGGGCTTGCATCGTCACTTCAAGCCAGGAGGAGGGTTAGTGCAGAAGCAGAGAGTGATAGATCAGACCTACGCAGTGCCTGGTCATCTTTCTTAGCTACGAAGGATCGACGCCGTGGCCAAGAGGTGTAGATTTAGTTGTTTCTAGGATTGCGCAGATCTTGAAAGGCTCAGTTTGTTCAGTTATTGGGTCTTGGGGAGCTGTGTGCAGATTGTAATGTGAGGAGCTGGTGGGGTGTTGTTTATGTTAGTGCAGAATAGTACCTAAGGAGGACGAAGCTTTCAGGAAATCCTCAGAAATGCCTTTCGAGGGGCAGTCAAAGGATAATCTATTGGTCCAGATAGTTCGTCCAGTGGAAATTAGCACCAGTATTTCTCCTAAAGGAAGAAATACATAGGTATCACAACAGGTGGAGTCTCAGGAAGGGGTGGAGTAGATAGATATATCCACTACCAGTGGTATAATGAGTCGGGAACTTTGAAAAATACTACAAGATGCAGAGAATTTCGTCAGTGTGTCCAGGAACGAGAAAAGGCAGCATAGACAACCAGACAGATACCAAGCCTTGGTGGCTTAGGTTGGAGAACCCTCTACTTTTCAGGAGGTTGTTCAACATCAAGTATGGGTAGATGCTATGGTGGAGGAATACAGTTCCATAATGGTCAATGATGTCTAGGAAGTGGTACCTAGGCCTCAGGACAGGTCAGTTGTAGGTTCGAGATGGCTCTACAAAGTCAAATACGCTGCAGATGGTAGTGTGGAAAAATACAAAGCTAGGTTTGTGGCTAAGGGGTATGCTCAAAAGGAAGGGATAGACTACGCAGAAACCTTCGCCCCAATAGCCAGGTATACTTCTATTAGATCTGTGATATTCCTTGCAACACAGATGGGGTGGGAGATTCACCAGATGAATGTCAAAATGACGTTCTTGAACGGGTTGATAGAAGAAGAAGTATACATTGAGCAACTAGGGGGTTTTAAGACACATGATAAGAAATCTCATGTATGCATGTTGAAGAAAGCCTTGTATGGGCTTAAACAGGCACCTAGAGCATGGTACGGTCGAATTGATGGCTACTTATAGAAGATGGGATTTGTCAAGAGTGACACGGATCTGAATCTCTACTATCTTGTTGTACAAAATGAGCCTCTAATCCTGGTGTTATCTGTGGATGATATTTTTATGACAGGCTCATCAAAGATTGTAAGGAGAACCTAGCAACAGAATTCGACATGAAAGATTTGGGATGGATGCATTATTTCCTTGGGTTGGAAGTTTGGCAGCAGAAGGGTGAAATTTTCCTTGGACAAGGGCGATACGCTAAAGAGATTTTGAAAAGGTTCAGAATGCAGGACTGTAGACCTATGGCTACTCCAATGATCACCAAATAGAAGAAGATTGATGCATTCGAAGATAAAGAAGTCGATCCCACCTTGTACAGGAAACTCATAGGGTCCCTGATGTATCTAGTTAATACCAGGCCAGACATTTGTTATGTTGTCAACACCCTCAGTTAGTTCATGGTGGAACCAAAGAGGGCACGCTAGGCAGTAGCCAAACATGTTCTCAGATATATACGAGGAACTATCGAGCATGGACTAATGTACACCCAAGGCAATGACATCAGGCTGAGTGGGTAGACTGGGAGTTGATCAGCTGACGTAGAGCCGTAGGAGAATGACGTAGTTCGAGAAGAAAACTTGAAGAAACTTTCATTGTCTAGCTAAGGAACAGTCGACGTTACCGTGGGGCCAATCATTTGATTGTTGATTAGTCGGAATACCTGTCTCCGAAGAAAGGTACTATTGTCGAGGATAATCTCTGAAGGGTGAGCCATTTCTGCACCCTAGTTGTATTCAGAAACCTGCATAATAATAAAACCCTCACATCCGCTGGACTGGTTTTCCCGCATAGGGTTTTTCTGGGGACGATTTTCCAAAAATAACAACGTCCTTCATGTTGTCTTAGTTTATTTTAGTTGCTGATCTATATGTTTGTGAAGGCTGCAATTGTTTTTATTTTGATGTTTATATTATTAGATAACTTGTTAATGTAAATAACAAGTAGGATATAAGAAACCAGATATTGCAATAGGGGTTTCTGATGTGTTAGATTAAAAAAAATTCACATGGTATCAAAGGGATTGCAAACCACAAGAGCAATGAAGATGCCAACAGAAGAAATCTGAAAATTTGCAACAGAAGCAGCTATTCCGAGAGACGACATTGTTCCATAGCTGAAGCGACAAGAGAAGAGGTGACGCAGTGCTTAGAGGGTGATGCAGAGGTTCATAGAGAGCCAGTGTCAGCATTTCGAGCCAAGGGAAGGGCCAGCGCAAAGGTACAGAGAGGCAAAAGAAGCTCACGCAGAGCCACGTCATCCTTCTCAACCAGGTAGGATTGACATAGTTGGCAGGAGGAGAAGATTCAGCCTTTGCCGTGATTGTGCAGATTCAGCCTTCACTAATCTAAGGATGATATCTAAGTTGCAGAAGTAAAGAGCATCAAACTATACTAAGGTGCAAGCGAAGAAACTAAGCTAAATTGGTTTTCAAGCGGAAAAAGCAGTCTGAGATCAAAATTGGTGAAAGGAGGATGTAAAGACGCAGTAGTGCATAGGGACCGTTGGATTGATCAACGAACAGAAGATGGATAGTGGAGATCTTATCACGGGGCTTTAAGTGAATAAACGGATGAACGAGGTTAATGAACAGGATGAATGGCAAAGATCGTATCGTGAAGAATTAAGTGAATGGATGGACGAACAAGGTAACGAAGCAGATGAACGACGAAGATCGTATCACGAGGGATTAAGTGAATGGATGGACGAACAAGGTTAACAGGAGATGAATGACCGAGATCTAATCGAGGAGATTAATTCAAGAGATGGACGAACAAGGTTAACAGGAGATGAATGGTCAAGATCTAATCACGGGGATTAAGTCAAGAGATGGATGGACAGGGTAACAAAGTGATGAACGGTTGAGATCTTATCGCGCGGATGAAGTCAAGAGATGGACAATGAATATTGTATCGCGGGAAAAAGAAATGTGTAGAAATGATGGAGTGGGTTTCTAAGGCGGTAAGTAGTTTCTCGCGCGCCCTCAAGTCTGTAAGCAGAATTCTAAAATTTCACGTGATTAGCCTTACTACACAACACGTACCACGAGAAAGCCACTTTTCTCGCTTGCTCTCGGGCTGATAACGATCATGCAATAATCCATGTGAGATTGCATGATAACTGTTGGATCAGGTGGGGCTGATCAACGATGGATATCGGCCAAGCTAGTTGGTGATCGGGTGAAGAGATAGCCATCAGATCAGGTGAGGAAGTTTGATAGTGGGGGTTTAAAGCGCCTAAAGTGATCGGGTGATGTGATAGTCATCAGATCAGATGAGGCAGATCGATGGTGGGGATTTAAAGTGCATAAAGTAAGTGGAAGACTTCATGCGAGGCAATAGTTAGAGAAAATAATGAATCAGACGGTGATTATGAAGGTTTGTTGTGGATCAGATGGCGAGGAAGTGATGCATGAAGAATGTGTTGAAGGAGGTTTCAAAGGAAAATGATAGGAAAACACAGTGAGGGTGAACGAGTAACTACATCAAACGACAAACTCCTCATGCAAGAACCAGAAACCTGTGTTTTTGGGGTCGCTGAAGGGTCTCTTCCTGAAGTCATGGTCCGGGAGGGAGGAGATGAGGTTGAGACACCTGCGCACAACCTTTTGGTGATCTTTTTCTCCTAGCTAACCTGTGAACTGAAAGAAGTAACAAATGAAAGTAAACTTAAAGCAAATATAACTACTGAAGCAAATGAACATGAAAACCATGAATAATCTATGTTATATTGTTGTAATGAAAGTGCAGCTACTTAAACAAATAAACAGAAAACCATGAATCTACTTCATCTGAAAATGAGATCTTTGACTAATATTAAGGTATTACAAACTCATGTGCATGGATTTGCCTATATTAGTTAGTGCAACAGACAGATAATATTGTGAATAATATAGACAATGAGTAGTTTGAGAAACATAATAGACAAACACACATAACACAACAAGTTTAATATGGATTTCACCCAAAACTCTTGGGCTATGTCTCCTAGTCTAGCCTTCAATGTGACCTCTCTATTATGTCTTCAAGAGCAGAGTTTTACAAAAGTGAGCTCAATTTGAGTCTCAACACAACAGATACAAAACAATAGGAGTTTACTTGAATCCCTCAAGTCTCTCTGAGTACACAGACTCTCCCTCTCGCTCTATGTCTCTGTTTTCTCTTTGTCTTAGCACTGCCTTTTTATGTTTCTGTCATTCTGTGGCTTTTAAGCCAATGGCACTGTCTGTTTGTTTCCTCTTCTCGGCTCTCTGGCTCCTGGCCTCTGTTCGCTCAAATCCCCTCTGAGTGTTAAGTAATCATTGCTAAACGGTTTCAGGGATGGTGGCCACCTGTTTTACAATGGAAGGGACCTTTGGCGCCTTTGAAATACCTAGGATAGTGGTTTTTAGTTTACACAGATAAATACACAAAAACATGGGAAAATCTGCCAAACTGACGTTTATCAGACCTGAAATATTATTAATTCCGCCTTATAACTCCATCGAGTCCGCCTTTATATCACTATCGAATGTTCATCGTTGATCTAAGTTATCTTGATCCAACGGTTGAGGTTCAATTCGGGCGGTTTATGCATACAGAGATTAACCACTTGAAAAGGCGGTTTTCTTAAGCCATGTGTCGGTGAGTGGATGGGATCGGGCAGAGCCCATCCAATACCACTTACCGCCTAAGGCCCGCTCGAAATCTTGCTCATTACAGAATTCAAATACGTTAAAACTGCATGTATAAACCCTTTCGGGTCCATTTTATCTCTCCATTCACATTTCCTTTGATTTTCGTTTATTTAACGAAAATGTAACTTTACATACAAAAACCCCTTTTTCTGGAACTCAAAACATATTAAATTCCATTCATAACCCCGTCAGGTCCAGCTATCGCAAGTCGCAAGTATATCGGCCCCGATCCTTTGTATTTCTCTGATGCAATAATGTGATGCGATATATCGCAATCGCATATCGCATAGTCCCCGGGCCGTTGGTAAGTGCTCCTTTGTATTTTGCTGATGCAATATCGTGAGTTAACCTGGGCCATTAATCTGCATGGTTGATCGACAATCATCGTTGAATTGCGTTGATCGCTATCGCAACTGTCATATGGCCACCTCCGATAACCTCTGCTTGCCACCGCTGATTGTGATATGCCGATCAGATCTGGACCGTTGATTAGCCAGATTCGACGACTCCTATGCATCATTGTTCAAGCATTCGATAGCTCTGTTTTTCACTGTTTCTTCATGTTTTTCACTCCCGATAGTGTTTTTCGCTATTTTTAAAGGTTCATCCTTTTACGATAGTTTTTTATTTTATTTTTGAAGAGTTAGAGGGTATTTGAATTCATTTTGGATCATGCCTTCCCACTGAAAAAGCTTTTGGACCACCAAAAGTTGGTTTTTTAGCATCGATCAAGTGAGGATACAGCTTCCTCACTTTTCCAATCTCTATCCATCGTGCAATACTTGGTTTTGAACCTTTGAGTCTGATTCTCAGGTATTCAACATCCCCTCTGCGCGTAGTTCTCACCTTCCTGTCCAGAATTGTGTCTTCCTACAACTCATTGAGATATTGAGGCAACAGATCATCAATAGAAGGCAACTGACTTTTCTCTTCGGGATCTTCAATCAATGAAGGTTCATATAGTCTCATGTTCTCTGCATTAATGACTGAATAGATATGCATATAGGCTGGTAAATCAAGGCGAAAAGCGTTTTCACCAATTTTCTCAAGTATCTTGAAAGGCCCATATCTTATTGGCTTCAGCTTCTTACCTTCACCTTGCATTCTGTCTTTGTTGATGTACAGCCAGACTTGATCACCAACTTGGAAGGTATGTTCAATTCGATGCTTGTCATGCCTTGCATTGTACTTGGCCTGGCTTCTTTCCAGTTGTTCCTGCACTGCCTGGTGAATTTCTTGGATCTATTCAATGAAGTTGGTTTCTTTGTCCACATCACTCTGTCCATCAACTAATATGTCTTTGCTAAAGACAAAATCCAAGGGAGACTTTGGTGTAAAACTAAAACAAGTCTCAAAAGGAGATCTCTGAGTAGAAGAGTGCTTGGCACGGTTGTAAGCATGTTGCACATAACACAAATGTTCATTCCAAAGCTTGGGATGCTTGCTGCAATAGCCTTTGAGCAATTGGATCATTGTCCTATTGACCACCTCTATTTGACCATCTGTTTGTGGATGAAATGATTTGCTCTTCTTCAATTTGGTGTCCACCAAAACTTGCCAACAAATCGGGAATCTCGATCAGATACAATAGAAGTGGGTAACCCAAAATGAACCTATACATGCTGAAAGAACAACTTCGCTGTTTGTTCAATTGTAATCTGCTTGTTACAAGGTATTAAAATACACATTTTCCTGAACCTGTCCACAATAACATATAAATAATCATGACCTTTTCTAGATTTTGGCAATTCCCCAACAAAGTCCATGGTAACACTTTCCAAAGGACGAGAAGGAACTGGAAGTGGAGTGTACAAGCCTAGTTTTCTATTGTTGGGCTTGCTTTTAGCACACATGGTACATCCTTTAATATATCTAGAAACGGTTTCATGCATTCTTGGCCAATAATAGAATCTTTGCAAATGTGCAATTGTTTTACTTACACCAAAATGACCCGATACTAGGGAAGTATGTGCTTTTTGATTATGTTAACTCTTTCAGTTTGAGGAATGCATAACTTTCCCAAATGATATAAGAGTTGGTCCTTAACATGATAATCCAATTCTTCTACTTGTTTGCCATGACTTAAAGTTGCATATACATCTTTAAAATCTACATCTTGAGCATATTGTTCAATGTAGCTTTCATGCAATACTGAGTTATACTTAAGTATAGTAGATGCATTTATGATTGGTCTTGATAGCATATCTGCAACCTTATTGTGTATGCCCTTCTTATATCTGATGACAAGATGAAACTGCAGTAGGAAATCCATCCACCTATAGTGCCTTGATTGCTGCAATTTAGTTTGTGAGTGTAAATGTTGAAGTGGTTGATGATCTATATGTATTATTGTTTCTTTGCCCATTAGGTAATGTTTCCACTTTTTCACACTCTATACTAATGCATACAATTCTTTATCATATGTGGGATAATTAACTACTGCAGAAGTAAATGTCTCAGAATGATAACATATGGGTTTACTGTGTTGCATCAACACAGCTCCCATGGCGCAGCCATTGGCATCTGTTTCAATCTCAAATGGTTGTTGAAGATCTGGCAATGCTAGTACTGGTGTTGTACTAATTTTTTTTCTTTCAAGGTGTCGAAGGATTTTTGGTGTTTTCCTCCCTGTTAGCGCTTGAAATTTCACCTCAGGCTGAGAAAGGTAAACCTCAAGGCAACATCAAACCACTTAGCCTCGTAGCTAGCCCTACGGGGCAGGAGAGGGCTCTCTCCGGTCTATCTCGGTCAAAATATTCAATGGGCAAGATAACCAATAGGGTAACATTGATTTTAGGCTAGTAAACTGATCAAAAGGGTTGATTTGGGATTTTTAGGGTTTTTGGTGGAAAATTGGGGAAATGGCAATTTTGGGTGCGGGGATTGGACACAGTTTCTGCAGGGGGTTCTTTGGGGCGAGGTAGGAGACAATATTGATGCCTTTGATAGAGGTGAATGGATGAGAAAGACAGGTGAGGAGCTAAGGAGAGCAAACAATAACTTTGAATTCTCCTTAAACAGTTGAAAACATTGATATTAAGCAAACTTAAAAGCAGAGCATGACAGTCATGAATTCTACTTTAACACTTCATTTGCCTAATTCGCAGAAGGAAAAGTAAGGAAATGATTCACATAACACACTTACAAGTACAAAGAGAAACACACCATCAATACATGTAACCACAAGAATCCCAAAAAGGACTGCAAAACCCTGGTCTTCCTTTGCCAAAAATTGCAGAGATACAGTGAATAATACAATAATAGCTTCTCCCTCAAGGGTCCAACCATGAAAATGAGCAAGAAAGTACATAATATAGATCATCTAACATCTTTCCCTACCTCTAGGGGTCGAGCTCACTATCCTAGGAGCTGTTTCAACCACTTCTAAACTAAGCACTGAAAACTAGGCAGTTAAAACAACTTGCCTCTATAAGCTAGGAAACCAATTCATTCATTTAATTTTCACCTATTTCATGAATGAATCTTCTAGAAGAGATACATAAGTGTAAAAGTGTCAAAAAATTACATTATTTACATCAAGGAGGATAACAATCCACTCCAAAAAGTCAAACATGGTCAAAACTGCGTTTTTCTGAGCTGTACAGTGAAATTTTGAGAAATTTGCCTGATAGGTCGCGCGCCTCTGCTTGACAGGTCGCGCACCTTTGAGGGCACTTTTGGGGCACTTCCAGGTGTCCAAATGAGGCAAGAGTAGGCTTGTTGGAAAGGTCTATGAGTCTACTTTCCAACCCAACTGGAATTTCGGAATTTGGTTGTCATTTTCCCCTCCAAAATTGCAACCTCCCAAGACTGCTTTCTGTGTGTCAAAAATGTGGCAGAAAGTCATTTTTTGCTTGTTTTTTGACTTTCTGGAGGCCCAAAACTTCATAAAATCTCTTGGAAATGAATGAGCATGTGTAACTTTTCATGAAAAATCTGGAAATGCTGAGTTTTTGCAAAATGAAGTTGCCAAGAGAAAGGGTCGCGGGGGGGTGAGACCCGTTAAAAGGACAAAACCTGTAAATTGCCTGAAAAAACCAAAATTGACCCAAAATGCTCAAAATTTCTTGGGATTTGTGATGTGGCTGAGCTATTTAGTGCCTTGCTCCTTCAAGGAAGATTCGGCCAAGATGTGGAGGGGATCGGGCCTTTTTCTCCTTTTTTGTGCCTTAGCCAACCGCCTTTGGAACATCTTCATCTTCGCCTTGCACACGTGCATCCGTGCCCAATAATGGTTCTTCATGTTTCTCAACAATTTCTTATCTTGGTTGGCCTTAGCCAACAGCCTCTCCAAGTGAGCATTGAGCCGGATAAGCATGGACTCTCACTCAGCAGGTAATAGATCACCGGGTCTTCTTCTATTCAAGATGCGGTCTCCACAAATCCTCCACAACTCATCAAGAGCTTGCTCATCCTCCAACTGCTTGTTGCGCTGCTCTAGGTATGAGATTGTCCATTGTGCCCCCTCTAATCTCCTCTGCAATGCATCATTTTCAGCTCTAAGGTGCTGAATGATCTCCTTCGACTCTAGGCTAGGAGAACTGACATCAAGATCAATAAGCTCTATATCTGGAACACCTGATGGTCCCTCATCAATCCTGGGCTGTTTTCCCCTTTCTGATACCTGTGCTGCTAAAGAAAGCGAGGCCCCTTCCACCTGATGTGGAGATAACACTCGCTGAGCCGATGAAGAAGGCGAGACCCCTTCCACATGCTGTGGAGAAAGTACTCGTCGAGCTGCTACAAATAAGGCCCTTTGGCCTCTCTGATAAGTGACCAATGGTGAGGAGCTGACATGTCTAGTCATGGGGATGTCATGCTGCTGTGATGGTCCTCCCTCCTCGTGAATAACCTCAGGATGTGGCGGTGGTGGTGCTGTGAAAAGCTCATGAGAGATAAACTCCTCCCATGAGATGCCCTGCTGAGCCAACTGATGTAAGACCACAAGCTGAATCAAACCATAATGGTAAAGGTTCCTATACTACTGTGCCGGGCTCTTCCGCTGCATCACAGGCACCATCCTCTCAATGTTCTGGCAGAAGAAAACAGGGATGTTCATCATCCGTACCCGTGTGAAATGCATCAATAGGCGAATATGGTACGAATATACCTGTGAAAATCTGCCCTCACAGGTAAAATAGAGCATGATAAGCCTCATCATGGGAGCATACTCACTCCTGAGAAATCTGAAGGGAAACACACCTGTCAAGTGTCTCATGAGTGCGGGTCTAACGAAAGGCTCAAACTGAACACTGTCCAACACCTTGCGCTTATTCCATACCTCTCCGACATTAGGTATCCCTGTGGCCTGTGCAATCATCTCGGGTGTCAATGTAAAGTCCACCCCGGCAAGGTTGACATGTCCATCATGCAAATGTAAAACAAATAGGCGAGCCAATTCTCTGTGATGCTGAATCCGAGAGATCCTCTCGCAAAACTCATAACAAGACATATACCGGAAACATGAGACTGCCATAGGACAAGCCTGTAAATCTGTCAAAGAAGTGGGCTCCTCTCTCTTATGATGACCACCCTTTCCACCCTTATGAGGCCTCCTCTGTACCTCAAACTCTGAAGCTGATGCCTGGTCATCACTTTGCTCGTAATTGGTTTCGGTTTCTGACATTGTTTAAGGAGAAAAGTGGTTGAAATGTACTGTTGTTTCTGCTTGGTAAAATGTTGATTAAAATGCTGTTTCAAGGGGACAAGGAGCACGAGGGGAATGTTAGGGGAGGGACACTTTAAAGGGAAAATGGGAATAAATATATAAAACAGGGATTTTTGGGAAAAATCATTGCAAAATCATTGCATATGCATCATTATATAAATTTGTTTACATGGGTATTATGAGAGGTAGGGGTTAGGGCTTGATTTTTTTATTTTTTATGGAAGAGGGGTAGGGTTAGGTTTTCTTTACAAATTTAAAAGGGAAATTTACATAGGAAGACAAGGAAAATGAAATGGGAAATGGGGAAAAAATGATTACAAGGGAATACCTTAAAACAGCATAAAACCCTAGCCATTTTTACAATTTTAAACCACAGCCACATGGAGCTTTTCTCTTGCAAATATAGATCTTTAAAAATGCAATCACGATTTCCTTTGACCATAACAAGCAACAATTTTTAAGTTGGAGGGCCTACCTTAGGCAATTCGGCGATTTTGGTGGTTACTTGGATGAATTTGCAGGGAGTTTGATAAGGAGGGCGCTGACGGGTCGCGCGCCTCACCCAACGGGTCGCGCCCGTTAAAAAATTGCACTGTCGGAGGGCGCTCAACGGGTCGCGCGCCTCTGACGGGTCGCGCGCCTGGTCTGACGAGTCGCGCACCTGTACAGCTCTCAACTTCGGCCAATTTCTCACCCAATCTCTCTTGCAAGTGACTTAGATGCACAATGAGGGTCTATGGAGGGAGATTGGGCTCTTATAACTTTGATTTGAATTAATTCATGCCCAAACCCACTTTATAATGTTTTTCTTTGACACTTTATAAATTTGACTTTTTTGGTTTCCTTTGTCCTGAAATTGACTCATTTGATGCTTTTGCTCGATACTTTTTTGCAGGGATAACATCTGAGGGATCTTGGCAAGGGAGCCAGGGTTACATGCTGTCCTTTGAAGCCTTTTGCAATTTTACCATTTTTTACAAAATTTTGAAAAATAACCTTGGCTTTAAAAACAGGGTTTTTAAATCCAAGGTGAAATTTAACTGTACAAGATAGAAATTTTCGAAGAAACACTTTGAAAAACATCCCTCTGGCTTGCTGGGCACTTATTGACCTTCAGAGACATGACCTTAAAGACAATCTTGACCAAAACCCTAGACCTAGAATTTGACTTCAAGACAAGACAAGTAAGCTTGAAAGAGTCTAAGGACTGAAACAACCTTGATCCAGCAATGCCAAGAGGGGGACAAAGGCACCAGCTCCTCCATCAGGGTTATGGCATGCCTAATGGAATGCAAAAAATGACACTGATGAGACACCTACTTATGCAAATGCAAAGAGCTTTGATCGCTGATGGAGGGCTACTAGACCGACTCTAACATTGGCTCCAATGGGGATGGTAGCTCCGTGGAGGTACCAAGAACCTTAGACCTCTGGGAGAGCAGACCAGTGCTTTATCATCATTGGGCAATGGAGTCAACTTTTACACATGTGACCCAAATTTGGACAACTTTATTGGCTTTGACAATTGACTGAAATTTGAACTAACTTTGACACAAACCAACTCACTTTATGCAGAAAATAGACTGATTGAAACAACCTGAAAAACTCATAACAACTAATCACCCTTTTCAGAATCATAGCCTTCACCGCGGGCCCCAGACTAAAGATGGGAGATCAGTTCACACTTGCTGCAGGATGAAAGTAAAATGGTAATTACAATGAGAGTGATTAGAGCAGAAAATGCTCAAGCATGATACCTTTTAAGCAACCGGCCATTCACCGACCCACCGAGACATTCATCACCGTTCATTTCTTTGAGAAGAAAGGCATTTGGACCACAGTATGCTGCAATTTTGTAGGGACCTTTCCACAAGTTGTCGAATTTTCCATGTTTCCCTTTGTCTTCATTTCGGGCATCCCATCTCAAAACAACATCATCTATCTGAAAATCATCTGGTTTGGCCTTTTTGTCATAGATTTTCTTTATGCGCTCCCGCAACTTAAGGGAATTTTGAAGAACCTCCTCTCGTGTCTGCTGTAAATGAATCATTTGACTAATCCGCCGTTGCATAGGATCCTCCTCACCACCAGCTTCTTGAAGCAACTTTGCTACCGGAATACTAAGAGAAGTAGGAAACACTGCATCTGTCCCGTAAACCAGTTCAAAGGGTGACATACCAATTGACTTCTTTTGACTTACCCGATCAGCCCATAATGCATTTACTAACTTTTTGTGCCAGCTCTTCTTATTGATTTCCAACAATTTCTTTATGATGTTCACTAGAGATTTGTTCGAAGATTCGGCCAGCCCATTTCCTTGCGGATGGTAGGCGGTCGAATGCCCCAAGCTGATGTTATATTTGTAGCAAAAATCAACCATTTTCTTCGACTTAAAGGCTGTTGCATTATCTGTAATCAACTTATGCGGACAGCCGAAACGTGACAATATGTTATTCTCAAGAAAAGAAATAATTACCGAGTCCGTGGCCTGCCGAGTGGGAATGGCTTCAATCCACTTCGTGAAGTAATCTGTGGCGGTTAAGATCCATTGACGCTGCCTGGAAGATGCTGGGTGGATTTCGCCAATAAAATCCAAGCCCCATTGCTGAAATGGTGCGCTGATTTCAATGGGCTTGAGAGGCAACGGCTGTAATTTCTGCTTTCCTTGAAAAATTTGACATTCATGACAACTCTTAACTGCTTTATATACATCAGAAAATAAAGAAGGCCAATAGAAACCAGCTCTTAAGATCTTATTAGCCGTGGTCTTCCAAAACAAGTGACCCCCACAGTCACCTTTATGAAAATCCTCTACTGCTGTCTTAGCTTCTTCTTCGACTAAACAGTTCAGCAATATGCCACCGGGGTCTTTCCAATAAAGTGCAGATTTGATGATGCAAAATTTTGTTGCCTTTAACTTCAGTGTTCTAGCTTTGTTTCTGGGCATCCCAGGGGGTGAAGACAAATTTTGAAGCACATATACTATATCAGCATACCAAGGAGAGGAAACAAAGATATCTGATACCTGTAGGGCTGAATTCTCTTCGTCTTCATCGGATAAGGCAGCAATCACATTGATGTCTAAGACATGAAGATTTGTTTCAGCCATCAACTTAACAAGACCTTGACCTTTAATCAACTTGGTAGGCTTAATTTCCACATCATACTCTAATAGTGCAGTGATCCACTTACCCCTTCTTCCTTCCGGTTCCGTTTGTACTAAAACATCGTTAACAGTTGCGTTGGGAACATATGCCAAAATATGAGAATTCAGTATGTATACCCGGAAATATTTCAAAGCTTTTATCAGTGCCAATGCTTGCTTTTCAATGATATTATAATTCAGCGCTCCGTCTCTTATGATGCGGCTGAAAAAAGCTATGGGCCTCTCTACTCCATCTCTCTTTTGCATCAACACGGCTGCCAACGTATGCTCAGAAGCAAATGAAAATAAAATAAAATCTTGTGTATAATCTGGGCTGATCAATGTTGGGGCTGAAGATAAGATTAACTTTACCAAGTTAAAAGACTTTACCGCCTCTTCGGTCCATTTGAGCTCGCTGTCCTTTTTGAGCATGTTGGTTATTTCTCTAAGATGTTCGGCAAGATTGGGAATAAAGTGATGCAGAAAATTCAATTTGCCATTGAAGGACTGAATCTCCTTCTTGTTTCGGGGCTGCTCTAATTGCTGAATTGCTTCCACCCGTGCAGGATCTATACGAATGCCATCTTTAGAAATAATATGGCCCAGCAGCTTGCCTTCGCTCATAGCAAAAAGGCTCTTCTTCGGATTCAAAGAGATACCATACTTTCTGCACTTTTGGAACACCTTAGTCAAATGAAACAAATGCTCTTCATCAGATTTAGAAAACACAGTCAAATCATCAAGATAAACGACCAAAAAGACATCTTTCTCATTAGCAAAGGCCATGTCCATTGCCCGCTGAAATGTGGCACCAGCGTTCTTCAATCCAAACGGCATCTTGGCATAATGAAATGTCCCCCATGGAGTAGTGAATGCTGTCTTGTCACGGTCATCTTCATGTACCAAAATCTGATTATACCCGAAATAACCATCAAGCAATGACATCCTCGATGCCCCAACTACCCGCTGCAATATATGATCCATTTTGGGCAGCGGATAATTGTCCTTTAGTGACACCTTGTTCAGATTTCTGAAGTCTATACACAAGCGAATCTCGCCGGTCTTCTTTCTCACGGGTACCAAGTTGGAAATCCAATCAGAAAATCGGATTGGCACTATGATTCCAGACTTATATAACCTGTTGACTTCCTTCTCGATCAATGGCAGCAACTTAGGATTAATTCTTCTCAACTTTTGTCGGAAAGGCTTTTGATTTGGCTTTTGGGAATGGTATGCTGAATGATACTTGTGTCATAAGTTTTCAAATCTGAATAGTCCCATGCAAAAACATTAGAAAACGAAGACAACAATCTGATATATTCTTTCTTTACCTTGGGTGACAATGCTTTTGATAGCTTCACCATCTTTGGATTCTCAGCTGTCTCGAGATTCACTTCTTCGACACCTTCTTCTGTTGGCCTCAAAGTTGGCTTGCGGGCCACATCATCTTGATCGAACAATTCTTCCAAAGGAATTAATCCTTTAGGAATGTAATTGTCTTTAAGCTGCAACACATCCATCTGATTTACTCCTTCAGCTTCCGTGTCTATTGAGATGTCTTCAAATTTACCCTCAATTTGCAGAAAATCTTTGATTTCTTCGTCATCTTGGAAAACTTGCCAACACCTTTGATTATCTGGAACTGTAGGACGATGCTTCACATATATCTCAAACTTATTGCTGGAATTCATGGGTATTTTCAGATTACTCGCTGCCTTTGCCAATGCATCCGCAACACCATTTTGAATCCGGGGCACACATGTCAAAGTATGTTTGAAAACAGTTTTAAGATATCTAGGACAACATTCCGATATGCTCGCATACGAGGATGTTTGGCCTGAAATTCACCTTTCACTTGCTTGATAACCAACTCAGAGTCGCCATATACCGCTATCTTCTTTGCCTTCAACTTCCGAAGGCTTTTCAGACCAGCAATAAGAGCCTCGTATTCCGCCTCATTATTTGAACAATCAAATGCCAATTTATATGAACATACCCTTACCTTACTTGGAACTTGGTTTTGGACTGAAAATGGGCTTCGAATCCACACACCTATACCAGCACCATCGCTGCCCACCGCACCATCAAAATCCATGGTCCAAAGACCATCCTCATCGTCTTCTAAGTGCTGAAAATGTGATGTCGATGCATTCTCTGTTTGCTGCCCATTTATTTCAGCTGTTGGCTTTATGACAGCAGACCTTTCTTCACTTTCCTTTCTCAAAACTTCTCTAAAATTCTCTGTAATATCTGGTATATCTTCTGCTTGAACTAACTGACTATCTATCTCATTGAAATTATCCGCAAACAAAACAAAAGATTCTAAATCTGTTTGTACATAATTTACAGGATGATTGACGGGCTTTTCCTTACTAGTGATCATGTATTTCATCTTTTGTTCCCGATATAACTTCCTCATCTGACCAAAAACTGGAATTGTAGCATAGGAAAAATCGAGCTGAAGTGTACCTTTGAGCTTGGCTCCCCATGATCTCGAAAGCAGCATGCCAAATCGCGGAGGAATATCCGCCACCACCACGTCCATCAAAACATTCTTTGCTGGGATTTGATCTAGACTCACCACCAAGTCCTTGATCAAACCAATACATTTCACCCGGCTGGAATCAAACGAATACAAATCATGATACTTCCTTGTGATGTCAAGTCCCAGCTTCTCCATAATCGCTTTGGGCATCAAATTATGTGAAGCTCCCGAATCAAACATGGCATTGTGTAGCACATACTCATGTAATCGCAAACTGATATAGAACGGAGGAACATCACTCTCGGGAGACTCACCATTTAAAGAGGGCCCAAAGATCAGCTCAGGCTGATCATCTTCTACATTCACCGTGTCTAGCATTGGATCGAAATTCAGCATTTTGGAGATTTGGCCTCGATAAGTGCTGTTCTTCATGATTTACGTCAAGGGAATAGACACCTTCAACTTTGCAATCTCATTCTCCAAACTGAAAGCTGAAATCTCCTCACCTTCTTTGGCCGGATTATCTCTTTTTTCACCTCTATCTCTTGGTGCGTTTGATGGCTGGTCTATTTTGCTTGCTGATAATGATTGGCCTGCTGGAGGATCGCTTATTTCTTTCCCTTTTTTCTGCGGGACAGCAGAACCATTCTTTGCCGAAGCTTCTGTTCTCTTTTGGATGGGATTTATGGGAACTACTCGGTTTCTCAATTGTCTTTGCTGACCTTGCTGCGCTGATAAAGCATGCAAATACCCTCTTTGATACTCTTCGGATTCTTCTTGAAGTGCTGCATCGTTTGACAAAATATAATGCTCATCTTGGGGAATGATGGAATTACTCACCAACTCTTCCTCTTCTGTAATATAAGTGGGCAGATCATCAAGAGTGAAGAAGTGATTTTCCTCTCCAACATTATCACCTTCATCCTATGATTCTTGGCTAACAAAATTCTGCTGAAAAGGAGGTTTCATTTGCTGCTGAACTGCTGCCTCTTGTGCCTTTGTTTCACGCTGCTTGATTCTATATTGTTGCTGCTGTGCACCGCGGAAATTAGGATTACGGATCTGTGGTTCCGGCTTGTCAAGACGAACATTTTCAAGTGCCTTTTTAATCTGCTCAACCTCACGAAGAAGCTGATTTGAGGTGGATGCTTCCTCTTTGATTGTGACTCGCTTTTCGGCCTTCATTCTTGCCCTTTTTTCATTTAAGTTTGCCTCAACACTGACAGCAATTTTCTGCATATCCTCCAAGGTAGGAGGATCTCTGTCTCTCAATGAGTAGGCCATCTCCAGATCAAAGCCATCCGGGAACTTAAGGAGTGCTGATTTTCTAGATGGCCTCAAATCATCGGGAATAGCATTATAAACTGTATTGAATCTGATTATGTAATCTTGAACGGACTCACCCGGATTACGCTTGAGGTTGTTGTATTCGGCATTAATCTGAAGCGGACTCTTTCTGATTTCCCATCGATCTAAAAACTGATTCTAAAGTGCTTCCAAGGTGGCAATGCTTCCGGCTGTCAACCCTCTGAACCACTTTCTAACCTCCCCTCCAAATGTTTGGACGAACAACCGCATAGTAACATCTTCTTCATCTATCTCATATAGATCGAAGAAAGTGGTCATTTTGTCAATATGTTGCTGAGCAGAAATACTTTGTGGAGTGCCATCAAACATAGGGATTTTACTTTGATAATCGGTTGGCATATCATGAAGATTTTGGGGAAGAGCAAGTGGGGCAAACCGGGCAGCCATTGCTTTAGGAGGGGGAGTAGGATGAGTATGAAGAGGAGGAGCTGTGATAGCAGGGATTATAATAAGAGGAGCTGTAGTTTGTGGAGTTGGGGGAGTCGGAGGGGTAGGAGGAGTATGGGATGTAGAAGGAGAACCGACCGTGGATTCGAGATAGGTGATTATAGGCGAAACTGAAACATAAGGAGGATAAGATTCTTCGTGAGCCGTGATAGTGGATCCAATATGATCAGAGATATTCTCAACAAAATCAGCAAGGGTAGTAGCTTGAATATGTGTTTGGAGATGTCTCAAAATGAAATTTTCGACCAACTTGTTGTGTCTCTCAAATTCAATGACAGTTGCAAAATCAGGGTCAAGGACTAGAGAATCGAGCGCACTTTCAGACTTGGCTTTAAACAGGGACAACTCAAAGCTTTCGTCAAAGTCTAGATCTTCAAAATACTTGATAATAGCTGGAGATGAATGAGATTTGAAAATGGGTCTAGGATCTGTAGCCAGCTTGTTTTTCTCAAAAAGACTAGGAAAGAAAAACCATTCAGCCTGTGAAAACTCTCAACCTATCATCCACGGCTCAGAGTTAACAATTATACTGGGATAAAGTGTCAATGAAGCGCTATGTTCACAAGCTCACAGAGATTGACTGAAGCAGCGTTTATCTACTAACGCTGATGTAAAACAAGAGCGTTTTCGAAGGCTACCTGGCGTATCTTCAGGCTCCGTCTAAGACTTATGAAATAACACGTCAATGAGCAAACGATTAGTTTGTTCTCCCCAGTATGGTCGCCAATATGTTAGCGCTTGAAATTTCACCTCAGGTTGAGAAAGGTAAACCTCAAGGCAACATCAAACCACTTAGCCTCGTAGCTAGCCCTACGGGGCAGGAGAGGGCTCTCTCCGGTCTATCTCGGTCAAAATCTTCAATGGGCGAGATAACCAATAGGATAACACTGATTTTAGGCTAGTAAACTGATCAAAAGGGTTGATTTGGGATTTTTAGGGTTTTTGGTGGAAAATTGGGGAAATGGCAATTTTGGGTGCGGGGATTGGACACAGTTTCTGCAGGGGGTTCTTTGGGGCGAGGTAGGAGACAGTATTGATGCCTTTGATAGAGGTGAATGGATGAGAAAGACAGGTGAGGAGCTAAGGAGAGCAAACAATAACTTTGAATTCTCCTTAAACAGTTGAAAACATTGATATTAAGCAAACTTAAAAGCAGAGCATGACAGTCATGAATTCTACTTTAACACTTCATTTGCCTAATTTGCAGAAGGAAAAGTAAGGAAATGATTCACATAACACACTTACAAGTACAAAGAGAAACACACCATCAATACATGTAACCACTAGAATCCCAAAAAGGACTGCAAAACCCTGGTCTTCCTTTGCCAAAAATTGCAGAGATACAGTGAATAATACAATAATAGCTTCTCCCTCAAGGGTCCAACCATGAAAATGAGCAAGAAAGTACATAATATAGATCATCTAACATCTTTCCCTGCCTCTAGGGGTCGAGCTCACTATCCTAGGAGCTGTTTCAACCACTTCTAAACTAAGCACTAAAAACTAGGCAGTCAAAACAACTTGCCTCTATAAGCTAGGAAACCAATTCATTCAATTAATTTTCACCTATTTCATGAATGAATCTTCTAGAAGAGATACATAAGTGTAAAAGTGTCAAAAAATTACATTATTTACATCAAGGAGGATAACAATCCACTCCAAAAAGTCAAACATGGTCAAACTGCGTTTTTTCTGAGCTGTACAGTGAAATTTTGAGAAATTTGCCTGAAAGGTCGCGCGCCTCTGCCTGACGGGTCACGCACCTTTGAGGGCACTTCCAGATGTCCAAATGAGGTAAGAGTAGGCTTGTTGGAAAGGTCTATGAGTCTACTTTCCAACCCAACTGGAATTTCTGAATTTGGTTGTCATTTGCCCCTCCACAATTGCAATCTCCCAAGACTGCTTTCTGTGTGTCAAAAATGTGGCAGAAAGTCATTTTTTGCTTGTTTTTTTGACTTTCTGGAGGCCCAAAACTTCATAAAATCTCTTGGCAATGGATGAGCATGTGTAACTTTTCATGAAAAATCTGGAAATGCTGAGTTTTTGCAAAATGAAGTTGCCAAGAGAAAGGGTCGCGCGGGGGGTGAGACCCGTTAAAAGGACAAAACCTGTAAATTGCCTGAAAAAAACCAAAATTGACCCAAAATGCTAAAAATTTCTTGGGATTTGTGCTGTGGCTGAGCTATTTAGTTCCTTTCTCCTTCAAGGAAGCTTCGGCCAAGATGTGGAGGGGATCGGGCCTTTTTCTCCTTTTTTGTGCCTTGGCCAACCGCCTTTGGAACATCTTCATCTTCGCCTTGCACACGTGCATCCGCGCCCAATAATGGTTCTTCATGTTTCTCAACAATTTCTTATCTTGGTTGGCCTTAGCCAACAACCTCTCCAAGTGAGCATTGAGCCGGATAAGCATGGACTCTCGCTCAGCAGGCAATAGATCACCGGGTCTTCTTCTATTCAAGATGCGGTCTCCACGAATCCTCCACAACTCATCAAGAGCTTGCTCATCCTCCAACTGCTTGTTGCGCTGCTCTAGGTATGAGATTGTCCATTGTGCCCCCTCTAATCTCCTCTGCAATGCATCATTTTCAGCTCTAAGGTGCTGAATGATCTCCTTCGACTCTAGGCTAGGAGAACTGACATCAAGATCAATAAGCTCTATATCTGGAACACCTGATGGTCCCTCATCAATCCTGGGTTGTTTGCCCCTCTCTGATACCTGTGCTGCTGAAGAAAGCGAGGCCCCTTCCACCTGATGTGGAAATAACACTCGCTGAGTCGATGAAGAAGGCGAGACCCCTTCCACATGCTGTGGAGAAAGTACTCGCCGAGCTGCTGCAAATAAGGCCCTTTGGCCTCTCTGATAAGTGACCAATGGTGAGGAGCTGACATGTCTAGTCACGGGGATGTCATGCTGCTGTGATGGTCCTCCCTCCTCGTGAATAACCTCAGGATGTGGCGGTGGTGGTGCTGTGAAAAGCTCACGAGAGATAAACTCCTCCCATGAGATGCCCTGCTGAGCCAACTGATGTAAGACCACAAGCTGAATCAAACCATAATGGTAAAGGCTCCTATATTGCTGTGCCGGGCTCTTCCGCTGCATCACAGGAACCATCCTCTCAATGTTCTGGCAGAAGAAAACAGGGATGTTCATCATCCGTACCCGTGTGAAATGCATCAATAGGCGAATATAGTACGAATATACCTGTGAAAATCTGCCCTCACAGGTAAAATAGAGCATGATAAGCCTCATCATGGGAGCATACTCACTCCTGAGAAATCTGAAGGGAAACACACCTGTCAAGTGTCTCATGAGTGTGGGTCTAATGAAAGGCTCAAACTGAACACTGTCCAACACCTTGCGCTTATTCCATACCTCTCCGACATTAGGTATCCCTGTGGCCTGTGCAATCATCTCGGGTGTCAATGTAAAGTCCACCCCGGCAAGGTTGACATGTCCATCATGCAAATGTAAAACAAATAGGCGAGCCAATTCTCTGTGATGCTGAATCCGAGAGATCCTCTCGCAAAACTCATAACAAGACATATACCGGAAACATGAGACTGCCATAGGACAAGCCTGTAAATCTGTCAAAGAAGTGGGCTCCTCTCTCTTATGATGACCACCCTTTCCACCCTTATGAGGCCTCCTCTGTACCTCAAACTCTGAAGCTGATGCCTGGTCATCACTTTGCTCGTAATTGGTTTCGGTTTCTGACATTGTTTAAGGAGCAAAGTGGCTAAAATGTACTGTTGTTTCTGCTTGGTAAAATGCTGTTTCAAGGGGACAAGGAGCATGAGGGGAATGTTAGGGGAGGGACACTTTAAAGGGAAAATGGGAATAAATATATAAAATAGGGATTTTTGGGAAAAATCATTGCATATGCATCATTATATAAATTTGTTTACATGGGTATTATGAGAGGTAGGGGTTAGGGCTTGATTTTTTTATTTTTTAGGGAAGAGGGGTAGGGTTAGGTTTTCTTTACAAATTTAAAAGGGAAATTTACATAGGAAGACAAGGAAAATGAAATGGGAAATGGGGAAAAAATGATTACAAGGGAATACCTTAAAACAGCATAAAACCCTAGCCATTTTTACAATTTTAAACCACAGCCACATGGAGCTTTTCTCTTGCAAATATAGATCTTTAAAAATGCAATCACGATTTCTTTTGACCATAACAAGCAACAATTTTTAAGTTGGAGGGCCTACCTTAGGCAATTCGGCGATTTTGGTGGTTCCTTGGATGAATTTGCAGGCAGTTTGATAAGGAGGGCGCTGACGGGTCACGCGCCTCACCCAACGGGTCGCGCACCACTGACGGGTCGCGCCCGTTAAAAAATTGCACTGTCGGAGGGCGCTCAACGGGTCGCGCGCCTCTGACGGGTCGCGCGCCTGGTCTGACGGGTCGCGCGCCTGTCCAGCTCTCAACTTCGGCCAATTTCTCACCCAATCTCTCTTGCAAGTGACTTAGATGCACAATGAGGGTCTATGGAGGGAGATTGGGCTCTTATAACTTTGATTTGAATTAATTTCATGCCCAAACCCACTTTATAATGTTTTTCTTTGACACTTTATAAATTTGACTTTTTTGGTTTCCTTTGTCCTGAAATTGACTCATTTGATGCTTTTGCTCGATACTTTTTTGCAGGGATAACATCTGAGGGATCTTGGCAAGGGAGCCAGGGTTACATGCTGTCCTTTGAAGCCTTTTGTAATTTTACCATTTTTTACAAAATTTTGAAAAATAACCTTGGCTTTAAAAACAGGGTTTTTAAATCCAAGGTGAAATTTAACTGTACAAGATAGAAATTTTCGAAGAAACACTTTGAAAAACATCCCTATGGCTTGTTGGGCACTTATTGACCTTCAGAGACATGACCTTAAAGACAATCTTGACCAAAACCCTAGACCTAGAATTTGACTTCAAGACAAGACAAGTAAGCTTGAAAGAGTCTAAGGACTGAAACAACCTTGATCCAGCAATGCCAAGAGGGGGACAAAGGCACCAGCTCCTCCATCAGGGTTATGGCATGCCTAATGGAATGCAAAAAATGACACTGATGAGACACCTACTTATGCAAATGCAAAGAGCTTTGATCGCTGATGGAGGGCTACTAGACCGACTCTAACACTCCCCACTAAAACACCTTGTTCAATCCTGTTAAAGCATGTAAGGGAGCCGCAATCAAGGAAAAGTTAGCAATAAACTTTCTCCAATATTGTGCTGCTCCTAGGAAACTCCTAACTTCTGTAGCAGATTTGGGTTTAAGCCAATTCACAATGACTTCAACCTTAGAGGGATCTATCTTCAATTCACCATCCCCTACACTATGACCCAAATAATTTAAAGATGTTTCGTCAAATTCACATTTTGATAATTTCACATAGATATGTTCTCTTTTCAAAACATCTAGAGTCTGCTTTACATGCTTCAAATGTTTTTCCCATGTTTTACTAAAAACAAGAATGTCATCTAAATATACAATTACAAAATCATCAATAAAAGGTTGGAGTACATCATTCATAACTCTCATGAAAGTGGCAGGAGCATTAGTTAAGCCCTTGCTTTGTTTTAAAAGTAGTCTTCCATGCATCTTGTTCTGCTACTCTGACCTGATGATAGCCACTACGCAAGTCTTGGAAAAGTAAACTGCTTCTTTCAGCTGATCTAATAGATCATCAATGCGAGGAAGAGGATAACTATTCTTGATCGTTATTTTGTTTAGTGCTTTGTAATAAAGGGACATCCTCCACGAACCATCTTTCTTTCTCACCAGTACAATTGGAGATCCACATGGTGATGTGCTTGGTTTGATGAACCCTTTTTCGATCAGCTCCTGCACCTGCTTCTTGATCTCTACATTCTCTAAAGCGGATAACCTGTACATTCTGATGTTAGGCAATGGAGCATCTTGCTGCAAATGAATATCATGTACTATTTCCCTTTTGGGTGGAAAACCTTTAGGTTCTTGAAATAGGATATCATATTCTGAAACAACTTTATCTAAATCATCTTTCTGTTTAGCATCACAACCTTGAAATACATTGGTTTTATCAGGGTTCTTTTCATTTACAACCGTTAGTAAAAATTTCTTGCATGAATATACAATTATTTTCATCTGCCCTGAGTTTATGAGAGAGTGGTTATTTTTTAGTTTACGAGCTCTTACAATATATTTTGTTCCATCTTTAGTGAGTTGATACTTATTTTCAGTTCTATAGAAAATGGCTTTTCTATCATACAAGTAAGGACTTCCTAAAACAATACCACATATATCCAAGGGAACTATATCTAACTCAACCTCATCTACAAAAGTTGACCCAATAGCAAACCTAAGTTTACATTGTCTAGTCAGTTGTAGCTTTGCTTTATCACACACCCAACCTAATGGATATGGCTTCTTGTGAGGTGTTGTTAGTAAGCCCAACTTCTTTATAATTGTTTCAGAAATCAAGTTTACTTGTGAACCACTATCAAATAAAGTATCAATCTTTTGGTGCTTGGAAATAACTCTAATATGAAAAAGCTCATGTCTTTTCCTCTCATTATCTTCATTATCAATAGATTGAGTAGAATTACTTGTAGATGCTTCAGAATTTTTACCTTTTATACCTGTGGCTGCGACAGTAGTTTCATCACCTGAGTCTGACCTCAAGTCTTTATGAATAGCAGCAACATTCTTCTTCTTCTTACCACCAAACTTCTTAGGTTTCAGCTCTAGATGCAAAGACCAGCAGTGTTCATCATCATGTCCATCCTTGTTGCAGTGAGTGCATGAAGGTTTTTCTTTCTGTAAATCGTTTGCCTTCCTCTCCTTCCATTTTTGCTTCTTCTTTCCTTGTTCTTGCTTGCAGAGGGCTTTGATGATCCCCCAATCTCTGGGTTCACATTCTTGCCTCTAGCCTCTAGATGTGTAGCCTGAACTGATACATCATCTAGGCTAGTGGGGTTAGACATGAGAATGGTGTGCCTCAAATAGCTATGTAGATCACCTATATACTTTAGCAAAGTTTCAAGTGAGTCTAGAGAAATGCCTAGAGTTAAAGCTCTTTTTCTAAATTCCTGGGTATAGCTTTGTACACTTTGGCCCTTTAATTGGTGAAGAGTTTGCCAACTCATCATTGCTTGCTGCATATAAGCTAGAGGATAGAACTATTTTTTAATGGCAGAAACAAATTCATTCCAGGTAGAAAGAATTTTACCATGTCTCTTCAGATCAGCTTGTGTCTTGCCTTCCCACCACACTAGTGTAGTTCCTCCAAGGCGAAGGCTAGCCAGCTGAATCTTTCTCCTTTCTGAATTAATGTTCTGCACCCTGCAATATACATCAATCTGTCTAATCCAGTTATCTGGCTTTTCTACATTTAATTCACCATCATAGATTGGCAAATCAAATTTCACATCTAATTTAATCACAACAGTTTTCTTCTTTTTATTTTCAGGGCTAGTTTTATGTGAAGAAGATGATGAGGATGGTGATGATGGAGTAGATGGTGGAGAAGGCCTCTCTTATTTTCCTTTGACTTTTGTGATCCAAATTGGATCCTAGAACACTCTTTAAGTTTTCATGAACTCTTCAAATTATGCCAAAGTTTCAAAGTCTTATAAAGATCAAGCTATCGGAGGTATCCTCGAAACAGTTGCAGTTGGTGATCAACGTGGAGCAACGAGGACCATCAGTCAAGCGTGCAGACCATCGGCCCATGGTAACGTGTGCTATCAAAAATTAGCAAAACCATAGGTCAATTCGAGAAATGGGGGGTAGTTTCTGATATGTGATTAGTCGCTAATCGCATATCGCAGGTTAAACCCTTGAAAGTAGGAAAGGCCACAAGCACCCGGACCCGAAAAATCATAAAATGCAATGGATATCGTACTGATTCCGTCAGATGCGGGGTCCCACAAAAATTGACAGGATACTGAAAGGGCTTCGAGTGGTAAGCAGTTTCAATCGAGTCCCGCCTGATGCCATACAATGGTTGCCACGCGTCTAGTGGAAGAGAGAGAAAACCGCTCACATTGGATGGATAAAAATCATGTTACTTATCTGCCCGATATGGATGATGACCGTAGGATTTGGAGGCTCCAGATCAACGGTGGAAACACTTTCCAATGGATGACTGATTTGACAAGGTTAACAGACATAGTTGTATAGGATTTGAAGTCCGATAGGGACGATGTGTTGGCAGAAGATCGTGTTTTTCCGACATTCTTGGAGTGAACAGAATAAACAATCATTTCAAAAACATCTAAGAGAAATGACACTCAGTTCGTTATGAAATACGTGGCCACCTCCCTGTGAGGCGTTATATAGTGACTGATTACACAGGACAAAGGGATTCAAACGGATAGAGGCAGGGGAACCGGAAAGCTGGGAAGCGGAAACGAATAGTCAGAAAGCAGATTAGATTAAAAGCCATGAACTAACAGAAAGATAGGGGAGCAAGTTAAGCAAGTTAAGAAATCTAAGAGCAGAGAGCAGAGAGAAGAAGCCGAGCTAACTTGCAGAAGCAAAGGCAGCATCGAGCCAGACAGAGACAGAGAGAGTCAGAGAGTCTGTGTACTCCAGAGAAGGCTTGAGAGGTTCAAGCGTACTCCTCTGTAATACCTGTGATGTATGAGTCTCAAATTGGGCTCATACTACTATGACCAATAGGGGTCGAATTTCAGTAAGGAGAGTCTGTGTACTCCAAAGACTTGGCGGATCCAAGTACGGTCTTGTTGATTTATATTTGTTGAGTGAGACTCAAATTGAGCTCACTATTGTAAAAATCTACTTTGAAAACATAATAGAGAGGCCACCATTGAAGGTTGGACTGGGAGACGTAGCCCAGGAGTAATGGGTGAACTCCTTATTAAAATTGTTGTGTTTATATGTTTTCTTGTTATGTTTTCCTTAATTGCTTCAGTGCATGTGTATTTCACAATCTTATCGATCCGTTGCATAAAATAACGTAGGCACATCCATGCACATGAGTCTCTAATACCTTGATTGTTTGTCTTAGATCAATTTCAGATCAAGTGGTATCAAAGCTCTAGGTTACTAAGGTTAGACAAGCTTGTGCTGGATATTTTTTTTGTTGAATGCTAACTAGGACAAAGCTCAAATTAGGAGAAGGAGAGTTGGTTGAAGCTAACCCAGAAATTGGAAAAGTCTATCCTAAGATGAAAATGGTAGAAGAAAGTCCCTCGGAATCAAACTCCTAGTTCATTGACAGTTTCATGACCATGAGAGCCATGGTAGAGGAAATGTATAGAGAATTTAAGAAAGGTCGAAGTGAAGATTCTTCAACTCCCCAGCATGACAAAGGAATAGAAGAATATCTCCTAAATGACCATTCTAAAGGCAAAGGGAAAGAAGAAAAAATTCCCACACCTCCTGATAGTCCTGAAAATAAAAAGAAGAAAGCATATTTAATTAAATTAGATGTTAAATTTGATTTGCCAATATATGATGGAGATTTGAATGTAGAGAAGCTGGATAATTGGATTAGATAGATTGATTTATATTGCAGGGTGTAGAGCATTTTTAGACAGAAGTAAGATTTAGCTAGCCAGCCTACGCCTTGGAGGAATTGCCTTGGTATGGTGGGAAGGCAGAACACAAGTTGACATGAAGAAGCAAGGTAAAATTCTTTATGTCTGGAGTAATTTGTTTCTGAAATTAAAAAAAAATTATATCCACTAGCTTACATGTAGCAAGCTATGATGAGTTGGCAAACTCTTCGCCAATTGAAAGGGAAAAGTGTACAAAGTTACACCCAAGAATTTAGAAAATGAGCTTTGATTCTAGGAATTTCCTTAGACTCCCCTAAAACTCTGCTAAAGTATATAGGTGGTCTACACAGCTATTTAAAGCACACCATTCTCATGTTTAATCCCACTAGCATAGATGAGGTATCTGTTCAAGCTACACATCTAGAGGCTAGAGGCAAGAATGTGAACCCAGAAGTTGGGGGATCATCAAAACCCACTGCAAGCAAGAACAAGGAGAAGAGAAAGCATAAATGGAAAGAGAGGAAGACAAATGTTGTACAAAAGACCAAGCCTTCTTGCACTCACTACAAGAAGGATGGGCATGATGATGAACACTGCTGGATTCTGCATCCAGAGCTGAGGCCCAAGAAGTACGATGGAAAAAAGAAGAAGACTGTTGCAACTATTTAAAAGGATGCGGGGTCAGACTCAGGGGATAAAACAAAAATCACAACCACAGGTATAAAAGGTAAAAATTATGAAGCATCTACTAGTAATTCTGCACAATCTACTGATAATGAAGGAAATGAGAGGAAAAGACATGACCTTTTTCATATTAGAGTTATTTCCAAGCATCAAAAGATTGATACTTTGTTTGATAGTGGCTCACAAGTAAGCTTAATTTCTGAAGCAATTGTAAGGAAGCTGGGATTACTAACCACACCTCAGAAGAAGCCATATCCATTGGGTTGGTTATGTGAGAAAGCAAAGCTACGAGTGACTAGACAACGCAAACTTAGGTTTTCTTTTGGGTCAACATTTGTAGATGAGGTTGAGTTAGATATAGTTCCCTTGGATATATGTGGAATTGTTTTAGGAAGTCCTTACTTGTATGATAGGAAAGCCATTTTCTATAGAGCTGAAAACAAGTATTAACTCGTTAAACATGGAATTGAATATATTGTAAGAGCTCATAAACTCAAGAATAATTATACTCTCATAAACTCAAGGCAGAAGAAAAGAATTATAAATTCATGCAAAAAAATTTTACTGATGGTTGTAAAGGAAAAGAAACCTGATAAAACCAATGTATTTGAGGGATGTAATGCTAAAAAGCAAGCTGATTTAGAAAAAATTGTTTCAGAATATGATATGCTATTTCAAGAACCTAAAGGTCTGCCACCCAAAAATGAAATAGTACATGATATTAATTTGCAACAAGATGCTCCCTTGCCTAACATCGGAATGTACAGGTTGTCCGCTTTAGAGAATGAAAAAATCAAGAAGCAGGTACAGGAGCTGCACGAGAAAGGGTTCATAAGACCTATCACATCACCATGTGGGTCTCCAATTGTCTTGGTGAGAAAGAAAGATGACTCATGGAGAATGTGAATTGATTACGAGCATTGAATAAGATAACAATCAAAAATCATTATCCCCTTCCTCGCATAGATGATCTATTAGATCAATTGAAAGAAGTTGTTTACTTTTCCAAGTTGGACTTGCATAGTGGCTATCATTAGGTCAGAGTTGCAGAGCAAGATGCATGGAAGACTGCTTTCAAAACAAAGCAGGGACTGTATGAATGGTTAGTTATGCCTTTTGGCTTAACTAATGCTCTTGCTACTTTCATGAGAGTAATGAATGATGTACTCAGACCTTTTATTGATGATTTTGTCATTGTATATCTAGATGAAATTATTATATTTAGTAAAACATGGGAAGAACATTTGAAGCATGTAAAGCAGACTCTAGATATTTAGATGTTAAGTTATCAAAATGTGAATTTGGCAAAACATCTTTGAATTATTTGGGTCATATTGTAGGGGGTGGTGAATTGAAGATAGATCCTTCTAAGGTTGCAGTTATTGTAAACTGGCCTAAACCTAAATTTGCTACAGAATTTAGAAGCTTCCTAGGATTATCACAGTATTGGAGAAAGTTTATTTCTAACTTTTCCTTGATTGCAGCTCCCTTACATGCTTTAACAGGATTGAACAAGGTGTTTCAGTGGGGAGGCAAACAGAAAAAAGCCTTCGACACCTTAAAAGAAAAGATTAGTACAACGCCAGTACTAGCATTGCCCAATCTTCAAAGACCATTTGAGATTGAAATGGATGCCAGTGACTATGCCATGGGAATAGTGTTGATGCAGCACAGTAAACCCATATGTTATCATTTTGAGACATTTAATTTTGCAGTAGTTAATTATCCCACATATGATAAAGAATTGTATGCATTAGTACAGAGTGTGAAATAGTGGAAACATTATCTAATGGGAAAAGATCCAGTTATACATACTTGTCATCGACCACTTCAATATTTACACTCACAAACTAAGTTGCAGCAATCAAGACACTATAGGTGGATGGGTTTTCTACAATAGTTTTATCTTGTCATCAGATATAAAAAGGGCATACAAAATAAAGTTGCAAATATGTTGTCCAGACCAATCATAAATGCATCTACTATACTTAAGCATAATTCAGTATTGCGTGAAAGCTACATTGCACAATATGCTCAAGATATAGATTTCAAAGATGTATATGAAACTTTAAGTCATGGAAAACAAGTAGAAGAATTGGATTATGATGTTAAGGGCCAACTCTTGTATCATTTTGGAAAGTTATGAATTCCACAAACTGAAAGAGTAAAGATAATTCGAGAAGCACATACTTCTCTAATATTAGGTCACTTTGGTGTAAGTAAAATAGTTGCACAACTGCAGAGATTTTGTTATTGGCCAAAAATGAATGAAACAATTTCTAGATATGTAAGAGGGTGTACCATGTGTGCTAAAAGCAAGCCCGACAATAGAAAACTAGGTTTGTACACTCCACTACTAGTTCCTTCTCATCCTTGGGAAAGTGTTTCCATGGACTTTGTTGGAGGATTGCCTAAATCTAGAAAAGGTCATGATTATTTATATGTTATTGTGGATAGGTTCAACAAAATGTGTATTTTAATACCCTGTAACAAACATGTTACAACTGAACAAACAACAAAGTTGTCTTTTCAGCATGTATGGGTTCATTTTGGATTACCCACTTCCATTGTGTCTAATCGAGATTCCTGATTTGTTGGGAAATTTTGGTCGAGTTTGTGGGAATTGATGGACACCAGACTGAAAAAGAGCACAAATTTTCATCAGCAAACATATGGCCAAACAGAGGTGGTCAACAGGACAGTGATCCAGTTGCTCAGAGGCTATTGCAGCAAGCAACCCAAGCTTTGGGATGAACATTTGTGTTATGTGAAACATGCTTACAACCGAGCTAAACATTCTTCTACATAGAGATCTCCTTTTGAGACCTGTTTTGGTTTCACACCAAGGTCTCCCTTGGATTTTGTCTTTGGTAAAGACATAGCGGTTGATGGACACAGTAATGTGGACAAGGCAACCAAGTTCATTGAAGAAATCCAAGAAATTCACCAGGTAGTATAGGAATAGCTGGAAAAGAGCCAAGCCAAGTACAAGGCAACGCATGATAAGCATAAGATTGAGCATAGTTTCCAAGTTGGTGATCAAGTCTGGTTGTATATCAGCAAAGATAGAATGCAAGGTGAAGATAAGAAGCTGAAACCGATAAGGTATGGACCTTTCAAGATACTTGAGAAAATCGGTGAGAATGCTTTTCTCCTTGATTTTCCAGCTTACATGCACATCTATTCAGTAGTTAATGCAAAAATCTTGAGACTATTTGAACCTTCATTGATTGAATATCCCGAAGAGTAGAGTCAATTGCCTTCTATTGATGATCTGTTGCCTGAATATCTCAATGAATTGCAGGAAGATATAGTTTTGGACAAGAAGGTGAGAACTACGTGTAGAGGGGATGTTGAGTACCTCAGGATTGGACTCAAAGGTTCAAAACCAAGTAGTGCAAAATGGATAGAAATTGGGCAAGTGAGGAATCTATATCCTCACTTGATTGATGCTTAAAAACCAACTTTTTGTGGTCCAAATGTTTTTTTAGTGGGAAGGTTGTGATCCAAATTGGATCCTAGAACACTCTCTAAGTTTTCATGAACTCTTCAAACTATGCCAAAGTTTCAAAGTCTTATAAAGATCAAGATATCGGAGGTATCCTTGAAACAATTGCAGTTGGTGATCAGCGCAGAGCAACGAGGACCGTCGGTCAAGCATGTAGATTATAGGCCCATGGTAACACGCACTACCACAAATTAGCAAAACCAGAGGTCAATTCGAGAAACGGGGGTCGTTTCGCATATCGCAGGGCAAACCCCTCAAAGAAGGAAAGGCCACAAGCACCCGGACCCGAAAAATCATAAAATGCAACGGATATCGTACCGATTCCATCAGAAGCGGGGTCCCACAAAAACTGGCAAGATATTGGAAGGGCTTCGAGTGGTAAGCGTTTTCAACCGAGTCCCACCTGATGCCACACATTCAGTGGAAGAGAGAGAAAACCACCCACATCGGATGGACAAACATCATGTTACTTATCCGCCCGATATGGACGATGATCGTAGGATTTGGAGGCTCCAGATCAACTACAGAGACGCGTTCCGATGGATGACCGGATTTGACGAGGTTAATAGACAAAGTTGTATAGGATTTGAAGTCCGACAAGGATGATGCGTTGGTAGAAGGTCGTGTTTCATGGGCATTCTTGGAGTGAATAGAATAAACGGTCGTTTCGAAAACGTCCAACAGTGACTAATTACACAGGACAAAGGGATCTGAAAACGTCCGACAGACAGGGATGATGCGTTGGTAGAAGGTCGTGTTTCACGGGCATTCTTGGAGTGAATAGAATAAATGGTCGTTTCGAAAACGTCCAACAGTGACTAATTACACAGGACAAAGGGATCCAAATGGACAAAGGCAGGGGAACCAGAAAGACGGGAAGTGGAAATGAACAGTCAGAAAGAATATTGGCTTAAAAGCCACGAACTGATAGAAAGAGAGGGGAGCAAGTTAAGAAAGTTAAGAAAGCTAAGAGCAGAGAGTAGAGAGAAGAAGCCAAGCTGACTTATAGAAGCAAAGGTAGCATCGAACCAGACAGAGATAGAGACTGTCAGAGAGTCTGTGTACTCCAGAGAAGGCTTGATAGGTTCAAGCGTACTCGTTTGTAATGCCTGTCGTGTATGAGTCTCAAATTGGGCTCATACTACGGTGACCAATAAAGGTCGAATTTCAGTAAGGAGAGTCTGTGTACTCCAGAGACTTGGGGGATCCAAGTATAGTCTTGCTAATTTATATTTGTTGAGTGAGACTCAAATTGAGCTCACTGTTGTAAAAACTCTGCTTTGAAAACGTAATAGAGAGGCCACCACTGAAGGCTAGACTGGGAGACGTAGCCCAGGAGTAACGGATGAAATCCTTATTAGACTTGTTGTGTTTATACATTTTCCTGTTATGTTTTCCTTAACTGCTTCAGTGCCTGTGTATTTGACAATCTTATCGATCCGTTGCATAAAATAACGTAGGCACATCCATGCACATGAGTCTGTAATACCTTAATTGTTTGTCTTAGATCAATTTAATATCATTCTGGATGGGCATCTAGATGAGGTTCCTCTGCTACTTTATCTGGTTGAGATGTTGAAGTGCTTTCACCTCGGCCTTTCTTAAATTCCTAATACATCTCTTCCACCATGGCCTAAAGTGCCCTAAAACCTTCTATAAATTGGGATTCTGCTCCCAGGGGAGTTTTCTTTTGCCATTTTCCTCTGATGATAAACTCTTCCAATTTCTGGATTGGCCTCAACAAGTTCTCCTTTTCTCTGTTTGAGTTTTGACCTAGTTAGCATTCAAAAAAAATATAGCACAAGCTTGTCTAACCTTAGCAAACCTAAAGCTCTGATACCACTTAATCTGAAAATGAGATCTTTGACTAATATTAAGGTATTACATACTCATGTGCATGGATTTTCCTATATTACTTAGTGCAACAGATCAATAAGATTACGAATAATATAGACAATGAGCAGTTAGAAAAACATAATAGACAAACACACATAACACAACAAGTTTAATATGGAGTTCACCCAAAACTCTTGGGCTATGTCTCCTGGTCCAGCCTTCAGTGGTGACCTCTCTATTATGTCTTCAAGAGCAGAGTTTTACAAAAGTGAGCTCAATTTGAGTCTCAACACAACAAATACAAAACAACAGGAGTTTACTTGAATCCCTCAAGTCTCTCTGAGTACACAGACTCTCCCTCTCGCTCTATGTCTTTGTTTTCTCTCTGTCTCAGCACTGCCTTTTTCTGTCTCTGTCATTCTGTGGCTTTTAAGCCAATTAGTGTTGTCTGTTCGTTTCCTCTTCTAGGATCTCTGGCTCTCAACCTCTGTCCACTCAAATCCCCTCTGAGCGTTAAGCAATCATTCCTAAAAGGTTTCAGGGATGGTGGCCACCTACTTTGTAATGGAAGGGAACTTTGGCGCCTTTGAAATCCCCAGGATAGTCGTTCTCTGTTTACACAGAGAAATACACAAAAACACGGGAAAATCCGCCAAACTGCCATTTATCGGACCTGAAATATTATTAATTCCACCTTATAACTCCATCGGGTCCACCTTTATATCACTATCACATGTCCACCATTGATTTGAGTGATCTTGATCCAACGGTTGAGGTTCATTTCAGGGGGCTTATGCATGCGGAGATTAACTGCCTGAAAAGGTGGTTTTCTCAAGCCATGTGTCAGCTAGTGGATGGGATCATGTGGAGCCCGTCCAATACCTCTTACTGCCTAAGGCTCGCTCGAAATACTGCTCATTACAGAATTCAAATACGTTAAAACTACATGTATAAACCCTTTCGGGTCTGTTTTATCGCTCCATTCACATTTCCTTTGATTTTCATTTATTTAACGAAAATGCGACTTTACATAGAAAAACCCCTTTTTCCGGAACTCAAAACATATTAAATTCCATTCATAACCTCGTCAGTTCTGGCTATCACATGTCACAAGTATATCAACCCCACTCCTTTGTATTGCTCTGATGCGATAATGTGATTCGATATATCGCAATCGCATATCGCATAGTCCTCAGGCCGTTGGTAAGCACTCCTTTGTATTCTGCCGATGCGATATCACGATTTAACCTGGGCTGTCGATCTTCGCGCTTGATCGACGGTCCTCATTGACTTGCATTGATCGCTATCGCAACTGTCATATGGCCGCCTCTGATAACCTTCGCTTGCCATCGCCGATTGCGATATGGCGATCAGATCTGGACTGTTGACTAGCCAGATCCGACGGCTCATGTGCATCGTTGTTCAAGCCTCCAATAGCTCTGTTTTTCACTGTTTCTTCATGTTTTTCACTCCCGATAGTGTTTTTCGCTATTTTTAAAGGTTCATCCTTTTGCGATAGTTTTTTATTTTTGAAGACTTAGAGGGTATTTGATCCATTTTGGATCACTACTTAAGAAAATGAACAGAACAGGAAGCTACTTAAGAAAATGAATAGAAAACAAGAATCTATGCTAACATAACAGTACAGTAAAGAGGTGCTTTGGCTGCTCAGGTCGGGCCCTAACCCAAGAGCTTTAGCCCTTAGAGTTAACTCAGAGCTTGCTTAAAACAGAACTCATTCTCATTATAAAAACCATGGATTACATAACAAACTGTCACAAGTCTCGCAGCTCAACAATAGAGTATAGTTTTTACAATAGAAGTCTCAATCCTCTTGAGGTCCTAAGCCTCTCTATTTATACATCTGAAGTCTCTAACGACTTCCTTCTCATTAGGGAGGCGTGGCCTCCAACTCAAGAAAAACTGGTTTCTATCCTTTTCACTTGCTCGGCTGTCTTCTAGTCCTCATAGTGATGGTTGTTTGCACTTCGAGCTGATGGAGGAATATTCAAAATGTAGGGGTAGTAAATGAGAAGGATTTACCTCCTGTTAGTGTCGGTCTTGAAGCCCTCCATCAGCGATCAAAGCTTTTTGCATTTGCATTTAGTAGGTGTCTCATCAGTCTCAAATTTTGCATCCCGTTAGGCATGCCATAACCCTGATGGAGGAGCTAGTCTATTTATACCCCTCTTGGCTTTGCTGGATCAGGTCATATCAGCCTTTAAGTGTTTTCAAGATTGTCTTGTTTTGTCTTGAGGTCAAAGTCCTAGGTCTAGGGTTTTGGTCATTTATCTTTGCAAGGTCATGTCTCTGAAAATCTATGAGTGCTCAGCAAGCCAGAGGGAGGATTGTAAACATGTTTCTTCGATATTTTTTATCTTGTACAGTGAACTTTCACCTTGGATTTAAAAACTCTGTTTTTAAAGCCAAGGTCATTTTCTCAATTTTTGTAAATAAGTGATGAAATTTCAAAAATCTTCAGTGGACAAAATGCAACCCTGGTCCCCTTGCCAAGGTCCCTTAGATGATCTACCTGCAAAAAGAACCAAGTCAAAGCACTCAATGAGTCAAATTCAGGATAAAGGAAACCAAAAATCAGTGTTATAAAAGTGTCAAAAATAAACTTTAGAAAGTGGGTTTATGAATGAAATTTTTTCAAATGGAGTTTATAAAAGTTTAAATTCCCTCCTTTCACTCTCATTGTGCATCCTAATGCTTGCAAGAGAGGTTTGAGAGAGTGATTGAGAGAAAGGAGCAAAGGCACAGCGATTTCGGGCAGCAGAGAGGGGCGCGACCCGTCGAGAGACGTGCGCGACCTGTTGGGTGGTGCGCGACCCGTCAGAAGCTCTTCCGCAGTTCAGAAAAACAACGTGCGTGACCCGTTGGGAGGGGCGCGACCCGTTGGGCGGCCTGCGCGACCCGTTGAACCGGCTTGCTGCAAACTTCAAAGAAATTTCCCAATCTCCCTCCAAATCATCTAATTTGTTCGAGGTAGGCTCTTTACACATTATTTTTGTGGTTGGTGATGAATGTAAGCCCTCATGCTTGTATTATAACCTCAAAACATGTAAGTGAAAGGACATTATATGGCTGCAATGTTAATGAGCAAACTGTGCTAGGGTTTGTGTTGTTTCAAGCTATTTTTCCCTTTGGTTTGTTTCCCTCCTTTCCCTTTCACTCACACTTATATGTTCATCTCTTTTCCCATATTATTTTACAAATGAAATGCAAATCTTTCCCCATCCCTAAATCATTAAAAATGAAAACCCTATCCCTCTCCCAAAGCATCAAAAAACAAAATTCAAACCCTAATTTCCCTCTACCATATGCATGTGTAAATAAAAATGTTGGTAAATATGTCAGCATGTTTTGTGCATGGTTTCCCTTTTTCCCCTATTAAACATGTATACATATTCCCATGTTCACTTTCATACATGTTTTTCCCATATGCAATAATCTTTGCAAATGATTTCCCAATTACAAATATGTGTTCCTATATGCATAATGATTTGCAAAATTTCCCTTAAAAATTCCCTGTTATATTTATATATTCCCATTCCTTGTTAAAAGATCCCTCCCCTAACATTTCCCTCATGTCTTTTTCCCCTTGAAATAGCATAGAGTTTAGCACTTTTTGCAGGCAGAGACAGCAGTTCAGTTTGTCCACTTTGCTCCTAAACCATGTCAGAAACCGAAACTTATGAGCAAAGTGATGACCATTCATCATCTACAGAGGTTGAGGTACAGAGGAGGCCTCGTAGGGGTGGTAAGGGTGGACATCATAAGCGAGAGGAGCCCACCTCTTTGGCAGAATTACAGGCTTGTCCTATGGCAGTCACTTGTTTTCAGTACATGTCTTGTTATCAGTTTTGTGAGAGGATCTCTCGGATTCAACATCACAGAGAGTTGGCTCGCCTCTTTGTTTTACATTTGCATGATGGACATGTCAAACTAGCAGGGGTAGATTTTACATTGACACCCGAGGTGATCTCACATGCTACAGGGATACCGAATGTTGGTGAGGTGTGGCCTAAGCGCAAGTTGCTAGATACTGTTCACTTTGAGCCTTATGTCCGGCCACCATTCTTGAGACATTTAGCGGGTGTTTTTCCATTCAGATTTCTCTGGAGCGAGTATGCTCCCATCATGAGGCTTATTATGCACTATTTTACCTGTGAGGGCAGATTTTCACAGGTGTACTCATATCACATTCGCCTTTTGATGCATTTCACCCGAGTGAGGATGATGAACATCCCGGTCTTCTTCTTTCATAACATTTAGAGGATGGTGCCCATGTTGCAGAAGAAGACCCCGGCCCAGTAGTACAGGAGCTTATGTCATTATGGTTTGATTCAGCTCATAGTCTTGCATCAGTTGACTCAGCAGGGCATCTCATGGGAGGAGTTCATTTCCCGTGAGTTTTTCACAGCACCACCCCAACCACATCCAGAGGTCATTCAGGAGGAGGGAGGACCATCTCAGCAGCCTGATATTCCGGTCACTCGACATGTTAGTTCTTCACCTCAGCTCACTTATCAGAGAGGCCAGAGGGCCTTATTTGCAGCAGCCAGGCGAGTACTATCTCCACAGCAGATGGAAGGGGTCTCGCCTTCATCATCAGCACAGCGAGTGTTATCTCCACATCAGGTGGAAGGGGCCTCGCTTTCTTCACCAGCACAGGTACCACAGAGGGGCAAACAGCCCATGATTCATGAGGGTCCATCAGGAGTTCCAGACACTGAGGTGATTGATCTTGAGGCCAGTTCTCCTAGCCGAGAGGCAAAGGAGATCATTCAGCATCTCAGAGCTGAAAATGATGCTTTGCAGAGGAGATTTGAGGGTGCCCAATGGACCATCACCTACCTGGAGCAGCGCAACAAACAGTTGGAGGAGGAGAAAGCACTTGATGAGCTATGGAGGATTCGTAGTGACCGAACCTTGAACCGTAGAAGACCCGGTGACCCATTGCCTGCTGACCGAGAGTCTATGCTCATCCAGGAGAACACACACTTGGAGAGGCTGTTGGCTAAGGCCAACCAAGAGAAGATATTGCTGAGGAACATGAAAAACCATTACTGGGCAAGAATGCATGTGTGCAAGGCCAAAATGAAGATGTTTCAAAGGCGGTTGACCGAGGCTCTAAAACGGAGAAAGAGGCCAAATCCCCTCTGTATCTTGGCTGAGGCTTCACTCAAGGATCATGGCACTCATTAGCCTAGCCACAGCTCAAATCCCAAAAAATTCTGAAAATTTTGGGTAATTTTGGCAATTTTTGGAAATTTACAGGTTTTGGCTCCTCAACGGGTCTCACCCCCGGTGAGACCCTTCATCATGGCAACTCCTTTTCACAAAAACTCAGCATTTCCTGATTTTTTATGCAAAGTTACATATGCCCATGGATGGACTTGAGTACTTATGGAGTTTTGGGCCTCCAAAAGGTCAAAATACATGCAAAATTTGATTTTCTGCCCCTTTTTTGAGTTGCAGAAACCAGTCTTGGGAGAATTAAGTTTTGACAGGGAAAATGACCTCCAAATTCAAAAATTCCAGTTGGGTTGGAAAGTAGACTCACAGACCTTTCCAACAAGCCCACTTTTGCTCAATTTGGCCACCTGCAAGTACCTCAAACAGAGCTCCAAAGGGGCGCGACCCGTTGAGCAGGGGGGCGCGACCTGTTGAGCAGATTTTGCCAGAATTGACTTGTTCAGCCCAGAAAACGCAGATTTGACTCTTTTTGACTTTTTGAGGTTAATGATGGTCCTCTTGGATGTAATTGTGACACTTTTTAGATACTTTTACTCTTGTTTAACACTTCTAGAAGATTCATTCATGTAAAGGGTAAAAATTGAATGTATGAACTGGTTTCCAAGTTTATAGAGGCAAGTTGTTTTGACTGCCTAGTTTGTAGTGCTTAGTTTAGAAGTGGTTGAAACAGCTCCTAGGATAGTGAGCTCGACCCATGGAGGCAGGGAAAGAGGTTAGATCATCTATATTATGTACTTTCTTGCTCATTTTCATGGTTGGACTCTTGAGGGAGAAGCTATCATTGTATTATTCACTGTATCTCTGCAATTTTTGGCTAAGGAAGACCAGGGTTTTGCAGTCCTCTTTGGGATTCTTGTGGACTCATGTGTTGATGGTGTGTTTCTCAATGTTCTTGTAAGCTTTGTTATGTGATTCATTTCCTTTCTTTACTTCTGCACATTAAACAAAAGAAGTGTTAAAGTAAGAATTCATGCTTGCCATGCTCTGCTTTTAAGTTTGTTTAATTTCAATATTTTCTACTGTCTAAAGAGAATTCAAAGTCATTGTTTGCTCTCTTTAGCTCTCTCTTTTTCACTCCTGACCATCCACTTCAGTTAAAGGCATCAACACTGTCTCCTACCTCGCCCCAAGGAACCCCCTGCAGAAACTGTGTCCAATCCCCGCACCCAAAATTGCCCTCTCCTCCATTTGCCACCAAAAAACCAAAAAAACCCCAAAATCAAACTCTTTGATCAGTTTACTAGCCTAATATCAGTGTTACCTTGTTGGTCATCTCCCTATTTGAAGATTTTACGAGATAGACCGGAGAGAGCCTTCTCCTGCCCCGTAGGGCTAGCTACGAGGCTAAATGGTTTGATGTAGCCTTGAGGTTTACCTGTCTCAGCCTGAGGTGAAATTTCAAGCGCTAACACCTCCTATAATTACTCTCCCTTGTCCCATTCGAGTTTTGGCCAAGGTCTTTTCCATAGTTCCTTGCTTTTATCCTTTATGCTTGCATTACATGCGCTTTAGACCACAAAGAAAAATATCCAACTCTCACTCATGTCATAAACAAAATATAATCAAAAGCATCCAATAAGTTGTGAGAATAGCTGGTTTGACTAAGCTAGGAGGTGAATTAAGGCCAATTAAGGCCCATATATTTATCCAATGATGAGGCTCATCATCACCTCCCTACTGAAAGTGTTTCTCATCCTCTGAGAAACTGATTCAATGTCCATCTTCTTCATGGCTCGGGTAGCCTCTCTGACATCCCATGCTTCTATTGTGGTATCTTCTTCTTGTTTATAGAAGCTTGCTTTCATTTCTACTTATTCCCATAGCCTCTTTTCCTCTTCTTCTTTTCTCCCTTCTAACATTCCTAGGAGTAGTGGTGGACTGAGTTTTAGACCTATCCAATTGACCTTCAACCTTTGCATTGATTGCTTATACATAGGTGTCATGTTGAGTGTCTCTCTCAACCTTTGAGGGAAGTGATATTCTCTGATCTTCAAGCTGTGTGGCAGTGTGTTCCATCTCCTTTAGCATGCATGTATATTATCATGTCTTAGCAGCCTAAACATATCCTCAAAATGTGAAATTGTTGGCTCTTGGGCAACAAGATATCTAGGTGTCAGCTGAGGATCATTTGAAATTAGACTATGGGTGTTGATTAGGGCCATGGGATTTGATTTTTCAACTCTAATGAAAAAAAAGGTTCATTTTTCTCTCTGGCCAATATTATTTTCATCTCTACAGCCCTTGACTTCTCATGGTTCATCAATGATGCCAAAGACATTAATTGTAGATCTCCTAGATCTGCATTAGGATCCCAAATATTCATGTTTGTGAGGGCCATGTTGTGCAAGTAAAACTCAGCCATTTTGGCCGTATCCTCTAGCGCACTTTGATCAAAAAGATCAATAAAATGTATGTAGTCCTGAAATGGCAAGGTGGCCCTTTTTGCTAGTGTTATAATTTGAAATTGCATCCATTATTCTCTGAGGTAAAGAGCATAGGATTTTAGTTGGCATCCTACACTGGATGGCCTCTTGTTGTTCTTTCTCCTCTGTGTCAATGCCTTTTTCCTCTTGCTATTCATCAACATCCTCCTTCTCTTCTGCTTCATCATGTCCCTCTGTATTAGTTTCTTCTTCCTCTATCTCATCCCCATCTAGCTCTGTATCTTCTTTTTCTTGTTTTTCCTCCTCCTCACTGATATAAGGACTAACATTATAGGCGAGGGCTTTGATGTCATCCTCTGCTAGTAAGTTTATGAAGACTGACCATGTTATAGGGATCCTGAGGGTTTGGAGGGCATCCTTAATGAGGATCCTGATCAACCATGGTGAGCAAACTGTTGGTAATTCCCTTCCTTTACCTTGCTACTACAGTCTATGAGTGATTGCATCAAGAAATAGAGTATGTTGAGTCTTTGGTGAATTGGTGTTTCTACCCCAAGTCTTAATTCTTCAAGCATTCTCAAATGGTTGCCATAAAGACACTGTATCTATGGACTCTTGCATTCTTTTTTGACTTATTAAAGAATTTCCTTTTTTCCACCTTTTCACTTATAAATCAACTACCTCTTAACGTTTACAACTTTCGATCAAATGATGCATATGAGTGAGTGAGTGGGATACTTAACTGTGGTCTTGATGCCATGCTGCAGTTGTCAAAGATCAAAGGTGTTGTTGATGGTCATTCTTCTTCTTTCTCTATTGTTTGCTGATGGTTTATTAGCTTTTGCAGGTGTCTGTGACTGAAGATATGATGTTGTTGCTGCTACTGTGGAGCTCCTGGATTTGATGTTTTTGCTGTGGAGCTCCTGGATCACCACTTGGCAATGTTTGGTGTCTCCCTTATAATTCCTTGATCATGTTGCTGGGTGGTGCTATGAGGATGCTGTAATGAATGGATAGAGGGAGTAGGAGTGTGTGTGGATACATGGATGATGGTAATGGTTGAGGTGATTGGTTAGATCGTGTCTAGTATGAATTTTGGGGACCTAACCAATCTACCATTCAGGGGATCATGTAGAAAACACAATCTTCACTTGAATTGAAGCAATGAAGTGAAAAACAATGGAATTGATGGAGGGATGCATGGTAAGGAGTGGAGGAGATGAATATATGTGAGGCAGGGTTCCCTTTGGATCTTCTCTTTTCTCCTTGATCATCTTTCTCATCCACCTGCAAATAACAATTATGTTTTTTTCTTTTATTATTATATATATATTTTTAAAAACACCTAGGCTGCCTCAGAGAGGTTTTCACCCTAGATATCTTCCCTGGGTGCCTCAAGGAAGGTTTTCACCTATGGATCTTCTTATCCTTTTCATTTTTCTCATCCTTGGGCCGCCTCATGAGGTTTTCAACCCAAATATGGGACTCAAGTTCCTCTTGGAGGTTTTCACCTAAATCCTTATTCTTTTTTTCTTTTTTTAGTGACCTAATGAGGGAGGAGCTGGAACTTGCTCCACCATCATCATTATCTTATTGATATTGTCAATGAACTATTGTTTTGATAAAGGCCTCTTGTACATTTTCAATTGGTGTCTATTAACTAGCAATGGAATGGCTTCTTCATCTATAGTTTTGATTTGCACTAAACCATTGTCATGGAATCTTTCCACAACATAAGGTCTGAGTCATCTTTTCCTTAGCTTGCCCTTGAAGTCTTTATACCTAGAGTCATATAACAATGCCCAGTCTCCCTCTTGAAATTGCTTCTCCTTGATGTGCTTGTCATGCCAGATCTTCCTCTGAAGCTGAACTATCTCTGTATGTAGGAGGGCCTGCATTTTGAATTCATCCAAGCCATTCAAATGGAACAATATTTCTTTCTGTGCATGACTGAGATCCAAATCTAGTTGGGTTGCCATCCTCAATGTTTTATATTCAAACTCAATGAACAACAAAGCATTTTTCCCATAGACCAACTCATAGGGTGTAAACCCAGTGGTGGTCTTCCATGTTGTATTATAGGCCCAAGTGGCTTCAACTAGTCTCTCTGGCCAATCCTTCCTGTTGCTGCTCACTACCTTGGTTAAGATGTTCTCCAATGCCCTGTTGGTCACCTCCACTTGCCCATTAGCTTGTGGATGATAAGGAGTAGAGGTCCTATGCTTGATTTTATGATGGCTGAGTAGTTTTTCAATCATGCTGGAGGTAAACTGGCTAGCTTGGTTTGTGACTAGCTCTCTAGGGTACCTAAATTTGTATAATATATTATCCCTTAGGAACTCAACCACCTTGTATTCTGTTTTTGCCTTAATTCCCTTGGTTTCAGCCCACTTAGTCAGATAATCGATGCACACAATGATGTGATGTTTTTTCTTTGAAGGAGGGTTGATAGGCCCGATGAAGTCCATGCCCCACTTGTCAAATGGCTCGAAAGTCACTTGAGGTTGTATGGGCATTTCATCTCTTGGACTAGGCTTTCCCATCCTCTCGCACCAATAACACTGACTAATGTACTTTTTCACATCCTGATGAAGAGTAGGCCAATAATAGCCTGCTTGCAACACTTTGAATGCTGTCCTCTTTGCTACAAAGTGACCTCCACAAGGTCCATCATGATAGGTCAGAGGGATGTCAAAGACTTCCTCTTTCCTTACACACCTTCCTAAGATTTGATCTGGGCCAAGTTTGAACGGATTGCCCCCAATCCAGGTGAAGGGGGCGCTCTTTCTGACTATCTTGCTCTTTTCTTTGGAGGGAAAGTTTGGTGGGAACTGTGCTTATACCAAATAGTTTGCTATGTCAGCAAACCATGGGGAGAGAACTGAAATAACAAACAAATGCTCATCTAGTAACTGGTCATCCACCATTCCTTCTTCACCTGCATGTAAATTCATTCTAGATAGAAAGTCAGCAACAACATTTTCCTTACCAGGCTTATCAACAATAGTTAGATCAAACTATTGTAATAAAAGCAATCATCTTATAATTCTAGCATTCACATCTGGTTTTTTCATTAAATATTTGATTGCAGCATGATCAATATGCACAAATGTTTGATAGCCTGTAATATAATGCCTAAATTTGTTCAATGAATGCACAACATCCAGGAGTTCCTTTTCGGTCACAATATAGTTTAGCTCAGCCTTTGATAGGTTCTTACTGAAAAAATAGATGGCATAGGGCAACTTCTCCTCTTCCTGACCTAAGGCTACTCCTATGACTTTGTGTGAGGCATCAACATGAATATGAAAAGGGAGGGCCCAGTTTGGCCCTCTAAGGATTGGTGCAGTGGTAAACTTACCCTTTAGAATGTCTAAGGCCTCTTGACAACTCTTTGACCATATAAACTTAGAATCTTTGGCCAACAACGAAAACAAAGGAGAGGCCAACTTGCTGAAGTCCTTTATGAACCTTAGGTAGTATCCAGCTAACCCTAAGAAACTCCTGACATCTCTCTGCTTTTGTGGAGGTGGTACCCTTTGGATGATTTCTATTTTTTTTGGGTCCACCTGCGGTCCTTGCTGAGATATTGAATGACCTAGCACAATCTCTTCAGTCATTAAGAATTCACATTTTTTTAGACTGAGAGACAGATTCATTTCAATGCATATGTGTAATACTTTGCCTAGGTTAGTCAAGTCTTCTTGGAAATCACAACCATAAGGTGTAAAGTCATCCATATAGATTTCCACAGCATCATGTACTAATTCAACAAAAATACTCAAGACTGCTCTCTGGAAAGTGGCAGGAGCATTGCATAGGCCAAAAGGAAGGAACCTATAGGAAAAATTACCCCAAAGATAGGTGAATGTGGTCTTATTCTGGTCTTTTGGGCATATTTGGATTTGGTTGTACCCACTGAATCCATTTAGGAATGAAAAAAACTTCTTCCCTACCAGGCCATCTAGCACTTGGTCAATGAAGGGTAGGGTAAAATGATCATTCTTTGTGGCTTTTTTCAACTCCCTATAATCAACACAAATCCTCCACTTACCATTTTTCTTGGGAACTAACACTAAAGGAGAGACCCACTCACTGTTTGAGATAGGATAAATGAATCCTGCATCTAGCAGTTTTTGCAGTTCTTCTTTGACTATGTCTTTAAGAGCTGGATTCATCCTCCTTTGTGGTTGCTTGACTGGCTTGCAACCTTCTTTGATGTATATGTGGTGAGTACACACTCAGGTGTGTACTCCCTTCATTTCCTTATAACTCCAAGAAAAGGCTTCTAGGTTTTCTCTCAACATGTTGCATAGCTTTTCCTCTTCTAAAGCAAAAAGAGATGGATTAATGTTAAAAGTTTTCTTTGGGAAAAATTCTATGGTTTTGATACGGAGTGGGTTGGAATTGGCCAAGCATAAGTCAATTGGATGATTGTTCTGGATTTCCCTTACTTCTTCTTCTAATGGTAATGAACTAGGAGTTAGACTTTGGAGAAGATGTTCAATTAAGTCATCCTCATCTTGTTGTCCTCCTCCTATGGTTGCTTCCAAAGCATAAAGTTGGGTAGAATAAACCTAATCTCCTTCCTCCTCCTCTAACCATAAAGGTAAATCATGCTCTAGGGTAGGTTGAGCAGGAGGGTATAGGAATAATTATTTGGACATATGCCCATTCTTGATGGTCATATTCCCAGCTCTGCAGCTAATGTAAGCATCATTTGTGGCCAACCATGGCCTCCCAAGGATGAGGGGGTAACCAGTAAGCTTAGCCTTAGGCCGGAGAACTAGGAAATATGCAGGGTATTCCCAGGAATCAATGGAGACCATCACATCCTCCACAATTCCCTCAGGGGTGACTGTGAAACAATTTGCAAGTTGCAGAACTGTTGTGGTCTTCCTCAATGACTCTTGGAGGTTGAGCTTGGGCATGGTGTCCTTGGTCATCACATTGATGGCAGCCCCAAGATCAATCAGAGTGTGCGGGACAATGGTGCCATTGATGTGCACATCTACTACAGGGCTTCCAGGGTCCAAATATTTTGGACATATTACTTGCCCCAACATTAAGTCAGACAACTTCCCAATGACATTAATATTAGGGGAATCCATTTTATTCTTCTTGGATGCATGAAGCACTTCTCCTTAATCAACTTATTGTAAATGGGAACATCTTTGATTGCCTGGAGAATGGGGATCTTTACACATAGATTTTTCAATTCTCCTAGAGGTTCAGTTTCTTCTAGGGTAGGCTGGAGTGGTTGGGCTAATCTATCAGGAAAGGGTGGATTTACTTTAAGGTTTCTTTCCTCTCGTTCTTCCTCAAACTCCCTATGTGGGGAGCGAGGTTGGTTATCATGGATAATTCTCCCAGATCTCACGTTGATCTCCTAGATTTCTATAGCATAAGCTGGGTATGATGTCTCTCCACTGAATTCTTGTTGAGCCTGCCTATTGTTTGGGTTCGGATTTGGTTGGGTAGGCATTTGGGGTTTCTTGGGTGGAGCAGAGTGCAGGAGTTGTGGTTGGGTAGGTGGTGGAGGCAATAGGGTTGGAACATTGTTGAATTGGGGCCTCCACCCCTGGGGTGGGGTATTCCACTGATGTTGTGGCTGAACATAAGGTTGAAATGACTGGCTGGCTAGCTGGGAATGATACTGAGATACATAGGACCAAGGAGGGGGTGTAGACCAGGAAGGATGAGTAGGGGGTCCCCAAGAAGGTATAGTTTTCGTTTGGTTGGGGTTGTAATATGCATGGGATGACCCTTGCATACCCTGCTGGTATGGTCTAGGCCCAGGAGGCCTCCTTTGGTTGATGTAGCAAAGCTTCTCAGTGACCCCCTCAGCTCCTTGATATACAACTTTGAGTCCAAATAAAGAAGGGCACTTGTCTGTGGAATGGTTTTCTTCACAGACTGAGCAAATCTTAATACAGTTTAATGGACATTCGTTCCTAGGATGCTTCCTGGTGCATCTAGGACAAAAGATGGCAAAGGCTGTCTCTACTTCCTCTGATTTCCTTTTGATGTTCATGGTGTCTAATTGCAAGGAAAGGGTTTGCAACATATCACTTTTGAAATCTTCCAGCATATTTCCAATTTCACCCTCGATGGATAAGTTGGAGGATGATGTACTGGCCATAGGTTGACTACCCCTACCCTTTTTCTTGGCTGACCTAGAATGATTTCTAAATACAATCTTAATATCCTCATGGGGTAATTGGTAGACATGTCCTCCTGCTGTCATATTTAATGTATCCAGAAGATCCTCCCTTACTCCTCTAAGCAGGACCAGCTTTAGTGTCTCAAGGTCAAGTGTGAACCTGGCCCTTTTGTAACTGAGCTGGAATCTTTCTTCATAGTCCTATAAGGATTCATCCTGGCCTATGGTCATCCTAAAATTCTCTTCTTTAGTATCCTTTGACCTACAGTAGTCCCTATATTTGTTGTTAAAAGTCTGTTTCATCTGAGCCCAAGTTGTGATGCTATCTCCAGGTAAACCCATGAACCAGCGCAATGCTGCATCCTTGAGGGTAGATGGAAACAATTTTAACTTTTGCTCATCATCTGTATAGTCATAGGTTCGACATATAATAGAAAACTCAAATAGGAAAGTGTCAGGGTCCTCTGTGGTTAGGCCATGGAAATGAGGTAGAGAAGAGGGGCTTATATTCTTCATCTTAGTGTCCCCATTGGTTTCCTTGATGGGGAAGGCACTCTCAATTCTCTCTCTATCTCCCCTATCATTTTGGTTTCCAGCCATTGGTTCAGTAGGAATGGGTTCTTCCTCTTCTTCTTCCCTTGTAGGTTCTTCAAATATGTAAGGTTGCTCACCTAAAGGTTCTTCCACTTCACAGTCACTAAAGAATAGAGAAGGTTGATTGTTGGATGTAGTGGGGGTATTTGTCAAGAATTTCCCTAAATTGTCCCTATTCCTGCGAGGCATGAAAGGAAATGTTTTTGGGTTGGGTTTTGTAAGATTTTATTTAAAGCTAGAAAGTACTTTCAGAATGGAAAGGAAAGCAGCTAATGACAAATGAAAGAAAGGAAGCTACTAGATTACTTTTGTAGAAATAAACTGATGGAAGAAAATTGAAGACTAGAAGTAGAAGAAATGAAAGTTGGAGACTAGAAAATAGAAGGAATCAGTAATTACTTCTACTTAGACACCTCCCCAGAAACGGCGCCAAAAAGTGATGAGCCTAGGTATTGCAACAAGAATGCTGCAACTCCCAGGGATACCAGCTTTACTTATCAACCCGAGGTTCCTGCAAACTTGGAGGTGACAGTGCTATATGCACAAGTAGAAGTGAAGGTCTTGCCTGTTGTCATTGTTTATCTGGCAAGAGACCCCAGGGGTTCCAAGCCAAACTTCTATAGGGTCAGAAGAAGCTTAATTCTTTGATGGAAGAAGAGAAAACTTATTCTAAGAGAGAGCTACTCTACTGCAGTAATGAAGAAAACAACATGTAATACTAAATCACACCATAACCTAACTAACCAATTTAAACAACTATGTTAAGAATAATTGCTAAAACAATCACTAACCTAAGGCTGCTATCTAAGTTGCAGAAGTAAAGAGCATCAAACTATACTAAGGTGCAAGTGAAGAAACTAAGCTAAATCGGTTTTCAAGCAGAAAAAGTAGTCAGAGATCAAAATTGGTGAAAGGAGGACGTAAGGATGTAGTAGTGCATAGGGAATGTTGGATCGATCAATGAACAGAAGATGGATGGTGGAGAGCTTATCGCGCGGCTTTAAGCGAATAAACGAATGAACGAGGTTAATGAACATGATGAATTGCAAAGATCGTATCGAAAAGAATTAAGTGAATGGATGGACGAACAAGGTAACGAAGCAGATGAACGGTGGAGATCGTATCACGAGGGATTAAGTGAATGGATGGATGAACAAGCTTAGCAGGAAGTGAATGGCCGAGATCTAATCGTAGAGATGAAGTCAAGAGATGGACGGACAAGGTTAACAGGAGATGAATGGTCGAGATCTAATCGCGCTGATTAAGTAAAGAGATGGACAGATAGGGTAACGAAGCGATGAAAAATTGAGATCTTAGCGCACAGATAAAGTCAATAGCTAGACGACGGAGATCATATCGCGGGAAAAAGAAACATGCGGAAATGATGGAGAGGGTTTCTACAGCAGTAAGTAGTTTCTCGCGCGCCCTAAAGGCCGTAAGCGAAATTCTGAAATTTCACGTGATTAGCCTTACTGCGCGACACATAGCACGAGAAAACCACTTTTCTCGTGTGCTCTCGGGCAAATAACGGTCGTGCAATAATCCGTGTGAGACTGCGCGATAGTTGTTGGATCAGGCGGGGTTGATCAATGGTGGAGATCGGCTGAGCTAGTTGGCAATCGAGTGAAGCGATAGCCGTCGGATCAGGCGAGGCAGATTGACGGTGGGGGTTTAAAGCGCCTAAAGTGATAGGGTGACACGATAGCCGTCAGATCAGGCGAGGCATATCGATGGTGGGATTTAAAGTGCATAAAGTAAGTGGAAGACTTCACGCGAGGCAGTATTTAGAGAAAATAATGAATTAGGTGGTGATTTTGAAGGTTTGTTGTGGATCGGATGGCAAGGAAGCGATGCATGAAGAACGTGCTGAAGGAGGTTTCAAAGGAAAATGACAGGAAAACACAGTGAGGGTGAATGAGTAACTGCATCAAAAGACAAACTCCATAGCTCATACAAGAACCAGAAACCTGTGTTTTTGGGGTTGCTGAAGGGTCTCTTCCTCAAGTCATGGTCCTAGAGGGAGGAGATGAGGCTGAGACACCTGCGTAGAACCTTTTTGTGATCTTTTTCTCCTAGCTAATCTGTGAACTGAAAGAAGTCACAAATGAAAGTAAGCTTAAAGAAAATACAACTACTGAAGCAAATGAACAGGAAAACCATGAATAATCTATGTTATACTGCTGTAATGAAAGTGCAGCTACTTAAACAAATAAACAAAAAACCATGAATCTACTTAAGCAAATGAACAAAATAGGGAGCTACTTAAGAAAATGAACAGAAAACAGGAATCTATGATAGCATAACAGTACAATAAAGAGGTGCTTTGGCTACTCGGGTCGGGCCCTAACCCAAGAGCTTCAAACCTTAGAGTTAACTCAGAGCCTTCTTAAAACAGAACTCATTCTCATTATAAAAACCATGGATTACAAAAAAAACTATGACAAGTCTTGCAACTCAGCAATAACGTAGAGTTTTTACAATAGAAGTCTCAATCCTACTGAGGTCCTAAGCCTCTCTATTTATACATCTGAAGTCTCTAATGACTTCCTTCCCATTAAGGAGTCTTGGCCTCCAACTCAAGAAAAACTAGTTTCTGTCCTTTTCACTTGCTCGGTTGTCTTCTAGTCCTCATAGTGATGGTTGTTTGCACTCTGAGATGATGGAGGAATATTCGAAATGGAGGGGTAGTAAATGATGAGGATTTACTTCCTATAATTACTCTCCCTTATCCCATTTGAGTTTTGACCAAGGCCTTTTCCATAGTTCCTTGATTTTATCCTTTATGCCTGCATTACATGCACTTTAGACCACAAATAAAAATATCCAACTCTAACTCAAATCATAAACAAAATATAATCAAAAGTATGCAATAAGTTGTGAGAATATTTGGTTTGACTAATCTAGGAGTTGAATTAAGGCCAATTAAGGCCCATACCCAATGATGAGGCTCATCAGTAGCTCAATCTGAAGCCTTGAAGATAGAAAGGGCTAGAAAGCAATCAGGAAAATCTGAAAGTCCTAGTTTCAATAGAGGGCCATCAAAATCAAATGATTCAAAAGGCAAGGCCAAGGAAGAGACTACACATGATCGTATTAAAGAATTAACTCAACTCATCAAGAGCATGGAATCAAATCACATTAAAGAAATGCAAGGCATGCAAAATAGGTTGGTGGCCATGGAGAGATCACAAGTGCAAAGATTCCAACCTAGGCCAAATGATAGATGGAAAAAGAAGGATGCAAAAGCCCTCTTCTACATTTTTCAAGCAGTTCATGAAAGTATTTTCCCAAAGGTTGCAACAGCAACGAAGTCCAAGAAAGCATGGGACACCCTCTAGACAACCTACCAAGGCATGGAAAAAGTGAAGACAACAAAGCTACAAATACTAAGGAGAGATTTTGAAACCCTTTGTGTGAAAGAGTTTGAGAATGTAGACTCATTTTACACATGTAATTGGGTTGGTTACTCAAATCAAGTCTCATTGGGAGACACTTGAGGAAAGGAGAATAGTTGAGAAAGTATTGAAAAGTTTGCTAGCAAGGTTTGATTCCATTGTTGTGGCCATAGAAGAGGAAAAAGATATCTCACAGTTCTTAGTGGATGAGCTTCATCTATCAATGCTTTCTCATGAACATAGACTGAATAGAGCAACAAGCTCCTCATTAGAGCATGCCTTCAAGACTCAAGTTTCCTTTGGTCAAGGTCAAGGCAGAGGAAGATCATATGCTAGAGGAAGAGGAAGAAGCCCACACAGAGGTGGAATAAGTATCCCTTCAAGCTCAATTGGAAGGGGAAACAATCAAAATCCAAGTCAAGGCCCAAGCCAAAATTAGGCAGAATGTCAGAGGTATGATAAATCTCAAGTTCAATGTCATTACTATAAGAAGTATGGTCATTATGCAAATGAATGTAGAAAGAAGGAATATGACATTAATAACAAACCAAGTGTAAATTTCACAAAAGAAAATCAGAAGCATGATAGCATGTTTTTAGCTTGTAATGTAGCACAAGAAAAACAAATTGGTATATGGTATCTAGATTCAAGGTGTAGCAACCACATGTCAGTGAACATAGAAATGTTTTCCAATCTAGATGAAAGTGTGAAATATGAAGTGACACTAAGGACTGATAGCAAAGTCTCTGTCATGGGAAAATGAAGAGCTAATATCCTAACAAAGAAGGGAGAGAATAAATGCATCTCAGATGTTTACTTTGTACTTGATTTGAAGCATAACCTCATAAGCATTGGACAACTCATGCAAAAGGGCTACAATGTCTTTTTCAATAGTGATGAGTGCACATTTTTGGATAGGCCTCCAAGCAGACAACTGATTGAAAAGGTTTAGATGAAAAACAATAGAATTTTTCCCCTAAAAATAAAATTTGATTTGAAAGAATAAGGTGCACAAGCACAACTATCAATGAACTCACAAGAGGATGGAAGAAAAGATGCAGCTGTCACACAAGTAAATTTTCAAGCGGAGGTAAAATATGAAAATTGGTTATGGCATTTGATATTTGGTCATCTCAACTTTGGAGGTTTGAATTTGCTGCATAGGAAAGGCATGGTGAAGGGATTAACACTTAACACTTATAGACAAACCGGACAGCCTATGTGAAGGATGTATCTTCTCAACATAGCGAGACATTTCCAGCAAGAAAGTCAATAAGGGCAAAAACACCCATGGGTATTTTCCACTCACATTTATGTGGACCAATGTAGACACCATCAATTGGTGGCAACCACTATTTATTGACCTTCATAGATGACTACACAAGGAATACATGGGTTTATCTCCTAAAATAGAAAAGTGAAGTGTTTGAGCGCTTTTGCCAATACAAATCTCTTGTTGAGGAGCAAAGTGGACACTACATCAAAGTCCTTAGGACTGACAGAGGTGGCGAATACATCTCAAATGATTTCCTTCGTTTTTGTAGGGAACATGGAATTCACAAGCAATTTACAACAAGGTATCACCTCAGAAAAATGGTGTGGTGGAAAGGAAGAACCAGACCATTATGGAAATGGCAAAGAGTATTTTGAAGGAAAAGCATTTGCCAAATGATTATTTGGCTGAAATTGTCACTTGTGCAACATATATCTTGAATAGATGTCCAAACTAAAGCGTCCAGAACATAGTTCCTGAAGAGGCATGGAGTGGAAGAAAGCATAGTGTCACTCACATGAGAGTCTTTGGATGTGTGGCATATGCACTTGTCCTGGATGAGTTGAGGAAGAAGTTGGACAACAAGGGGGGAGAAATGCATATTTGTTGGATACAATGATGAATTCAAGGGATACAAGCTCTACAATCCATCAACCAAGAAGGTCATAATAAACAGAGATGTGCAGTTCATAGAAGAGGAATCATGGGATGGAAGTTTAGAGAAGATAGTCAATGTGAAAGCATGTATACCACATGAGGACAAAGAGGAATTGACAGCAGTAAGCAATTCCTCAATAGTGACTCCGTCTACTCCTATTCAAGTGCAACAAAGCAGGAAACAAGTAACACCGTCAACAAATAATATGACAGTGTCATGCAATCAATCAAGTGCTTCTCCAAGCACGCCACAAAGAGAAACAACAAGTGACATGTCAAGCCCATCTTCAACAAGCATAAGAAGACCAAAATTCAGAAATTTAAATGAAATTTATGAGCAAGATGAAGTTGATAGTAGCGTTGGTCTAAATTCCTTATTTGCATTATTTTGTCATGTAGATGATCCAATCCATTTTGAAGATGCAGTCAAAGAAGAAAAATGGGTTGCGGCAATGGAGGAAGAGATAGGAGCAATATAAAAGAATGACACATGGGAGTTAGTGAACCTTCCACAATGAATAGAAGCCATTAGAGTGAAGTGGGTCTATAAGACCAAGAGCAACATTGAGGGAAATATTGAAAGGCACAAAGCAAGGCTAGTTGTCAAAGGATACAAGCAACAACATGGAAGAGATTATTCAGAGACGTTTGTGCCAATCGCGAGGATGGAGACAGTGCGTATAGTTGTGGCGATTGTCGCGCAACATAAATGGAAAGTGTATGTAAAATCAGTGTTCTTGAATGGAGTGCTGAAAGAGGAAGTGTCTATTGCGCAATCGCCTGGTTATGAGGTAGAAGGCCAAGAAGACAAAGTGTATTGGTTGAGGATATCTCTTTATGGGACAAAGAAAGCACCACGTGCATGGTACAACATGATAGATGCTTACTTGTTGGACAATGGTTTCGACAAATGTGATGGTGAGCCTACCCTCTACATCAAAGAGAGTGATGGTAAGCTTCTTATTGTTGTATTATATGTAGAAGATTTGATTTTTATAGGTAGTGATGGTTTCCTTATCGCTGATTAAAAAGAAGTCGTGAAAAGTGAATTTGAAATGACTAACTTGGGGTCGTTAAGGTATTTTTTGGGCATAGAAGTAAAGAAAACAAAAAATGGCATTTTTATCTCTTAAGCAAAGTATGTAGCAGACATTTTGGAGAGGTTTAAGATGCAGAACAACAAGCCCACACCAACTCCAATAGTCATAGGGTTGAATTTGAGCAAAGAAGATTGCAGCAGCAATGTCAATCCAACATTATACAAAAGTATGATAGGCAGCGTGATGTATTTGACCGCCACTAGGTCGGATATAACGTATGCAGTGAGTTTAGTGTTGAGGTTCATGGAGACACCCAAGGAAACACATTGGAAAGCAGTGAAAAGGATTCTAAGGCATGTCAATGGGACAAAACAATATGTCATTTTTTACACCGCAACAAGTGATTTCAGGCTAGTTGGTTACACTGACAGTGATTGGGCAAGAAGTGTCGATGACAGAAAGAGCACATCAGGATATGTTTTTCATTTGGGTTTTGGAGCCATTTCATGGGCTTCCAAGAAGCAGCCGATAATTTCATTATCAACAACAGAAGTTGAATATGTCGCCGCAACAGGAGCAACTTGTCAGGCAGTTTGGATGAGAAGGATGTTGAGGGATCTTTGCCATGACCAAGGGGGAACGACAACTGTTTTCTGTGACAACACATATGCAATTGCATTGTCAAAGAATTATGTCTTTCACAAAAGGACCAAGCATATTGATGCTAAATATAATTTTATCATAGAGTTGATTAACAATGATGAAATTGTGTTGCAGCACTGCAGGTCACATGAACATTTTGCTGATATTTTCACAAAGCCATTGGCATGTGAAAATTTTGTTTATCTCAGGGATTGTTTGGGAATTGTCAATGGTGACAGTTGTTATTAAGGGGGAGTGTTGGAAATATTAATCTCAACCACCGCCTTAAACACATTGACAAACACCATGCTTTCACAGTCAACTTTTGCAGGTTGCGATTTTGTTTACAGGTGGAAGGACTGAAGTTCTAGGCAGTGGTACAACGCTGACCATTCCGCAACACATCACAGACTTGAAGAACTTAATGAGGGTTGGTAAATATGTATGGGTGAAACATTCACTATGAAACCCTTACCTCTAGTTCGCAACCTCTGTAAGTTCAGAAAATCCCTCACTTTGTATCATCGTCCATCCCGTGTCTTAATTATTCTCTTTGACATGTATTAATGAGTCAAATGTATGTTTTGGGATAAATATGAATGTAAAATTCATTTCGAGGTTAAGCTAGAGAGAGGGTGAAAGTTTGTGAGGTAGTGAGGAGAAAATCATGGAGAAAATATTGGTGGGCGCGTGAAAAAAACAGTTACTGTGTTTTACTGTGTGTTACTCCGCAACCTCTTGGTGAAGCGTAAATCACAGTAAGTATTTTGTGTTTTACTTGGAGCAGCAGTCTCCAAATTTATCACGCGAATGCATTTTCTTATGTTTTATATTATAATCAAAAGTATGTTATGCTGCGATGTGGTCTTAAACCTTCATGAGTATATTTACCGCAACCATTTGCTTTTACTCTGTTTTTCTGCCCTGAGTTTCGTGTTTTAATTAAGCCTCTGTGTAATTATGATTTCCTTACCGCAACATAAGATTTTCATTTCCGCAACTGAATTCTGAGCCAGACACCTCTCCTCTAACCCTGTAAAAAATTTCTAACACATTAGCGACTACAGATAATGTGCAGATAATGGCATTGGTCTCTATCTCGTTAATGCACAGTGCAATCCCATTGTGTACTGTGTTTGTGGGTATATATATATCTGTTGGACACCTAATCCTCTATGGGTTAGTGTGGAAGCGGAATAGTCTAAGGAAGTCCAAGAGACCTTGGGATGTGGAACCCAACGGTCAAACCATGTACTATAAATGTATATGTTTTTTTAATAAAAAATGTACTCTCATGTTTTATATTTCCTATTTGTCTTTGCCATGTGTGTGTTTAACATGGTATTAGAGTAGGTGTATTCCTGCTCTACATAATTACTTTGAGCCATTTGTTTTATGGCCTTTATGTGCAGGTCATTTCTGCCATCACTTATGCATTTCATGAATATTTTCTCAGCTAAATTCTAGCTGCAACCTCTGTCATTTCTCAAGCCCTATTTTTAGCATTCCTGCCCTTGTAACTCCCTTTTCTGCCTATTTGCCTCTTCTGCCTATGTTCTACCCATATTGTAGAAACTGACATCACTGACATGGTATAGAGCTAGAGCGCAGGTTTCAAATTTAGGTTTCTGCATCGTAACTCCTCTGCCATTTCCTTTCTGCGTAGGTTGTTTCCCTAACTTAGAAATCAGAAACTACAATTTGTTGTACACTAAGTCTTTCCTCAGCCCTTGTCAAGACAGTGGTGCGTTGAGCACTTGTATTGTGCATTCATTGATCCCAAATGACATTTGAATCATTTCATACATGTTGCAGTTCGTTGGTCGAGAGTCGATGTTAAAACACCGTGCAATACTATTCATCTCTGCATTGAAATTTTTATGAGGGCCACATTGGATTGAGCCAATATATACCATGAAGTGATGAATGCTACATTAAATCTATGGAGGTCGAAACCACTACCACAGTGAACCGTTATGCGTTGAGGTTGAGACCCTTCATCTTGACTATATGTGGTCTGCTACCTGACGATGTAATGTTGTGTATTGAATTTCATATGCAGTAGTGCAATGGTGTGTTTGACTACGTTGAATAGTTTTGAAAGTCGTGGTGTTGCGTGGTCGTGTTGATTGATATATGCTTGAACTATGCATTGGAGAACGATTTTTAACTCTGCAAGTGAAATGTTAATCTTGGTAGTATGAAAATATGTCTTTGATTCCCTGCATTGTGCATTGAATGCTCTATCTCCTCACCGTTCACTATTTTCTGTGTTGAGGACTATTGATATTCATCGAAGCAACATTACAAGGCAGCAATTGATACAATGGTGGAGGCTCATTGCATGCAAATAGAAAATTCTTGTGGGCTCTTAATATTCACTGAGATCGAAGGAGTTGAATATGAATGATGAACTCATGTTGGTCGCTCTTAGAACTGCGGTGAACGCTGACTACATTAAATTGAACACCGGACAAAGATGGTATGTTTTAAAATTCGTTGAAGTTTGCAATGTGCTAGTTGTTTTGTTTCAATGACTGAGTTCAAGCCCGAGCAGTACACCACATTGCGGTGAAGCCGATAGATTGACTCGAATGCTAGGTTCCTACATTGGTTGAAGGGAAAACAATTGTCATTGGATTGAATTGACATTGGAACAGAGAGTGAAACACTGATCATTGTTGCATTGTTCATGAATTTTATGAATTATGAATCGATCATTGCTACTTTTGCAATGAACCTGAACCTGAGCTGAATCATTCTTTAAAGATTTGAAGGTCGAAGGAATACAAAACAATGTGTGATCTCCATGCATGACTCCTGGTATTTTGCATTGAAATTTTAAAGGGCCGCATTTGGTATTGGTAAAATTGACTGTGCATTCCCGTTGAGTGAAGTATTATAGTCATTCGTGGAGATAAGCATCAACAGGGAATTGAAATCAAGTCTCGGAGGAGCAAGCCATGATCAAGGAGGAATTTTCGCCTCTTCTGTTGTAGCCCAATAAACATCCACGTCACCCATCTCTTGCAGTGGCCTCAGCCCACTTGTGGCGACCCTAGCATTGGTGTAAAGATTACATACTTTGAAAATATTGCATACGCTCTCCCCCATCCACGTTGTATGCAAGATCAAAATTAACTGGTCTTCTCAGTCGGAGCAAAAGCTGGCTTTGCAAGTCTGGGCACCTCTCGGTACATTGTCCATCACTTCTACTCATTTATTCCTTTGTTTATTCATTCACATTCGATCCACAAGTCACCTCTATTAACATCGACATTTAACAAACCTTGGTTCTTCACTTATATGACCACTTTGAGGGATTCCATTGCTATGACAATTCCATTTTCTGCTCAAGCTTGTCTATTGAGGGAATGAGCATGGCCTGTGGCAACATATCTGCCGAGGATGTAATCATACGAATCAATTTTCTAATAAAAAGATTGCACAGGCTCCTGCATTTCTCGGAAGCAATTATTGAAGATTTGTATAAAGTCTGCGGGAGAGGAATATTCCATGGAAGCTGTCAAATCGCTTCATGAATCCATACAACTTTTCATAGTCGGTGATTGTGTCTATCTTTGACCCCAACAGATGTCAAGGCCAAAGGCAGAAATTTATGCGCTGTTTTGATAACTGTTGTTTTGATATATATATATATATATATATATATATATACGTTTTTTTCATAACTGTGGTTTGGACATATATAAGCTGTTCAGCTTTGGCACACCACAACAAGCAATTTGCAGTTTATGAGATTATGTACAGCTCTTTCTCTGGCGATCTGTAATCCCACAATTGCAGTTGTTCCACATGCTATCATCAATGGTTACAAGAATGTATTAGCAGACGCTATTGAACTTGACTATGCATTTCCACTGGCCGAGAAAGTGAAGGAGTATTTGAAGGATCCAAGCAAGTTTGCAGTGCTGCTACCCCAGTGTGACATTGTATTTAAAACTCATTATAGTTTTTGCCTACATATATATGCATTGATTCCTTGATTCGACTATTGCATAAGAGTTTGGTGGGCTGTATAAAGGCAGTGATTGTTTTGAAAAATAAAAGTAATCTTTTGTGGAGAAAAGTTTAGTCGGTTGTATTGTCAGAACATAGTGTTGGTCATGAGTAAACTCTTATTTTTATGTAATGGATTGTAATTGGTGCTTGCTGGTTGCACACTGATCATTTGTTGCACATTTATAAAGGATATTGCTAGTGGGTATTACTTTTTTACATTGAGTAGTAGTTGTGATCAGTTTTTAAGGTGTAATTCTGACATTAAAGAAAAAAATGGCCATAATCAATGAAGTATTAGAGTTCCTCAAAACTATGATATTGTCTACTACTCATGATACATTAAAAATCAGTAAAGTTTCTCTCACATACATTCAGGTCTGTCTACAAAATGCACAAGAGAAAATTGATTTTTTGCAGCTCGAATCTCAGCTACAGCAAGAAGAATTAAAACAAAGGAGTCATTTTGAACCTGTTTCTGTTCAGAAGATTGAAACAGACTCCCATAAAGCAGCAAGGTTACATGCAGATGTAGAAGTTCAACTTGCACTTCCCAAGCCCATCATCAGACCTTGGGAAGAGCTTGTCCATAACAAACACAGAACTAGTCTCGGATATGAGAAGGACTTGTCCTTTCATATTCCAGACTACTCAAAGCCCATTCAGTTTTAGAGTGCTAGATTCCTTCATGACAGTTCACCTCCAGCTGTTCTAGATTCTACTCCTCTTCCACAGCAACAACAACAGATTGTGAAATGCCAACACTGTGACCAAGTTGGCCATTTGAAAGATCATTGTTTTGATCTTCATCCATGTAAGCACTGTCATAAAACCACCCATTCTTCACACAGATGCTTCAGAAACAAACGTCCTGCAAGAACAAAGATTCATCTTGGATGGATTGCTTCTTGGCAATGGGCATCAACGACCAAGAAGATATTCCAATCACATGTCAGAAATTGTTCCAGAGTATTGAACAGTCTTGCAGTTGAGTTTTCTCCATCATCTCACCTTGTATCTGACAGGGGGGGAAATGATGGTCATTTACAAGCTTCAAAGCCACATCAAGCGAGCCTGAGCCACAACCTGCCACACCCATTTCAGAGTTGTAGCCAAAGACAAAGATTCCCCTGAGCATGCCTTCATTTGGTAATGCCTCTTCAAATAATCTGGGACACTTCCTCTACCAGAAGACTTCAGCTTCTTGCCAGTTTCAGAAGAATTCCAGGAAAAAAATTGGGGACACTTCCTCTAGAAGAAGACTTCATCTTCTTGCCAGACTTGGAAGAGTTCCAGGAATTGCATTAAGCATTCCAGAGTTGTTGGTCATCCTTAAACCATCACAGGTTGAGACTTCCCTTTTCAGGTTGAAGTTCTCCCTTTTATCTAGGTGAGACCTCCCTTTCATGGTTGAAGGTTTCCCTCTTCACAACATCAGGAGCACTTCCTTTAACATAATACTTGAGCTTCATACCAGACTTGGAAGAGTTTTGGGAACTGCACTAAGCGTTCCAGTGTTGGTGGTCATCCTTAAACCACCAACCTTTATACCAACATTTCAGAGAGCACATTCAGCCTAGTGCTACCATGCATTTTTTGCACATTTTGTATTACAACGCTCTTCTTGGACTCATACATAACCCTTTGGATTAAGAGGGGGAATGTTGGACACCTAATCCTCTATGGGTTAGTGTGGAAGTGGAATAGACTAAGGAAGTCCAAGAGACCTTGGGATGTGGAACCCAACGGTCAAACCATGTACTATAAATGTATATGTTTTGTTAATAAAAAATGTACTCTCATGTTTTATCTTTCCTATTTGTCTTTGCCATGTGTGTGTTCAACAATATCACCATCCAAACATAAATTACTTTGGGAGAATTGAAACTTTCAACATTTGAAAGGATCTTACCGTTGGCATTGAGAGCCATGGAGAGTAGTAACAGGAAAAGAAATATTGGTGACTAACTGCCAAGACATCCTTGGAAGCTTCAAATTGATCTGCAATGCCTTCTTCCGAATTTCCAACGGCATTTTGATCATTAACACCAAAATTCAAGAATTCATAAAGCCTCTCTAACACAACGATAGCATAGCAATATTTTTTTTCACAAGTCACCGAACCAAGTGATAATCTATCCATTGCGTATGTGTTTACTACTTCACTACTCTTGGCAAATACCATTTCTCCAAGTCGTGTCGGGGTCACACAAGTCAAGCCCATGAGTCGCGGATGCGATGTGCGACGAGTTGGGTGGGCGCTCCTGGTTAAACGTGACGAGCCAGGCGAGCGACGAGTCGGTGGGTGCGATGAGTTAACGAGTTGGTTGCAACAATTGTTGTGATGATGGGCTGAGTTGGAGGAGCGACGAGTTGGGGCGGTCGGTTAAAGGTGCCCGGGGCACGAGCGCAACGAGCCAATGAAGGGTCGAAAACCGAAATTTGGCTAAGTGTGCAAAATTTGCAAAGGTGAACTTATACCATGCGAAGTTGGGCATGTGGACCCAATGGGGCGGCGACATGGGTGAGTCGACGTGAAGTGGGGGTGCGGTTGGTTGAATTGGGAGGTCAGCCTGGGTAGGCTGACCCAGGACAAATCCGTGGATGAAGCACATATATAGGCAGACGCCATGGAGGAGGAGATCATCAAATTTGAAGTTCAATCATTCAAGGCGAGTTCAAGAATAAGGGGACAAGTGAAGGATTGGGCGAACTGAACAAAGGCAAGGTGTAGGCGGCTCTTGACTGCAACATCGAGCCGGGGAGCAGGAACGCAGAAGACTCGAGTAGGCGGACCACAGTTCGGGTGGGCGGAAGCACCGTAGCAGGTGGGAGAGCCGCATGTTAGCGTGCGGGTGAGTTACAGGTCTGTGGGAAGATGAGCATTCGGTGGGCGGACAGGTCTGCGGTAGGTCAGAATGGTGGGCGTTGTGCCCAGGGCAAGCTAGGCGAGCGAACCGCAAAGGGCGCCACTACACGATGACCAAACAATGAGTTTATGTGTGAGTTGCAATTGCAGTAAGGCACAAAGGTGTGGGCGAGGCGTTGGAGTGTTGGACGAGCTGCGGGTGGGCGCTGAGTAGGGCGACACGCCATGGGCAAGTCTGAACGAACGCGAGTTTTGCTAAACGGTGTGACGAGCGGTAGAATCGGTGGGCGATGAGTTGGTGCAGAGGGTGGCCCAGGGTTAGGCACCTCTGTTCGACGAGTTGGGTGACTCGACCCGGCAAGGGCGAGCACTCTTGAACAGAGGTTCGGGCAAGGCTACACGGTGCAGACCGAGTTGCACATTTTGACAGAAATTGTACAAGGGAAGTTTGGGGTTCCCTCACAAAGAATGTAATTGTATTTTATGAAAGATTATTATTATCATTGTGGGCAGACTCATATTCAGGGAGTTGTCACTCCCGTTAAAAATTGTATCCGTTGTGCATATATGTAAATGATAATGATGATGAAATAATATTATTTGAATGTTTCTGAAGTGTTGTGAATGTTAATACTTAGAAAGTGAAAAATAAACTAAGTATGGAATGTTAGGCGTAGTCCACACTTGAAAGTATTGTTGAAATGAAATCGGGTGGTGGTGTCGCACCTGCCTATGAGCAGTTGAAAGACTATCGCCGAGATAGGGGTGTGACAGTTGGTATTGGAGCTCCATATTCTGTAGGCTTTGGTGACAGGTTTATTAGAGGTGAAGCATTGTGCTTGGGCCAAGCTGGACAACAAGACATGGCAAGTTTGGAAGAATGCCAAGGGAGGCTCTTACTAACCTTATATAGGTTGAAGCGAATGAAAGAAGAGAACCCACATATTCGAGATGAACTTGAAGTCTTGGAAAGGAATGTTGAAGACGAAATTCTTCGACTTGGTTGGGCAATGGAGCAGGATGTAGCTGCAGATTGCGATGATGAAGAAGAGGAAGTCGTGATGTATGAGGATGTTGCAGATATGACAACGATGGAGGAGGAACTTGATATTGCCCAAGTTGGACCAGGATCGTGCATTTTGCATACATTCATGGATGAGGATACTCAAATGGAGGGGCCTCATGACGAAGTAAGTATTCCTATTATTATTTGTGTTTCATTGGAGCTTTTGGAGGATGGGCCATATGTAGTGAAGGGAAAAATTAGTTTTCCGATGCGATGGACAACCTTACCATGGATGTCTACGATGAGACCTTGTATGGAGAAGCAAGGACCATTGATCGTTGGAGAGCTTGTTGGGGTTGTTTGTGACCTTATGGCAGAAGGTGCAAATTTCCGTGACAAGGGAGGAACGTGATGATCATTGCGGAGGATGGGTCATGCTTTAGCCATATGGAGAAATTGGCTAAGTGCCCGGCATGACTCATGGACAAATTGGAGAAAGGGCACACATTTGGTTTTGATGATACTTGGGTGGACTTCTCATGGCTAAGACTAAGAGGCAGTCTTGGTGGACCCTTTAGTGGGGGAGCTATGATGGAAGGGACTCATATGACTTGATGACATATATGGTTTGGATGACCGAAGGGCACTAGACCGGATTGCAGACTTGGATGAAGATGACCGATGTTGTGATGGGTCTAGTTAGTGGGACAACATGCGCAACTTGAGTCATGGACATCGAGTTGGATAGATGTAGCATGGCAGTCTTATGTAGGACATTTTGTAGAAGCACTTGTAGAGATGTCGCTTATGGGCATCCAATGAGGAGTGCCAAGGAAGGGATTTTGTGCAGATGGATTTGTTGATGTGAGATGGAGATTTTTACTTATGAGCCAATGGAGATGTTGTGCACTTTTGTATAACAAGATCATAAACTGGTTGGATTTGTGAGCAAACTATGGAGCATTTATACTACATGGAGCGCTGAGGCATCTTGCATGGACCTTTGGGGCCGAGACATGTATGCTTGCTAGGATGTTGATTGGAGATGATTCATGGAGCTCATGATGACATGAGGTTGTTGTAGCCATTGGGGACTTCATTTTATAGTGGACTTGGAGGATCTAATGCATTGAGGAGCTGAGGTCATAGACTTTGATGCAATGTGGGGTGTATACTTTTGATTACATTTATGGGTGTGCTTGGGAGAGTGAGTTGATGTGGAGGATCGATGCTTGGGAGAGTGACTTGATGTGGAGGATCGATATGAGACACTTTGCAGTTAATGGATTTGCAACGATGATGATGCCTTGGTGGAGACACTTGATCATGGGTTGAGCCGAGACTTAACCACTTTTGATACATGGGAGTTGATTGGTCTATGACCATGGACAACACATGGATGATGAGATAGGTGTATACTTGTTTCTTTGGCAGACATGAGTGATGGCACATTACAGATGTGATGGAGGTTGCTTCATGGACCTAGATGTGGCACATTGAGAGTCGGTTTGATGAGAGGATCTCTTCATTTGAGGAGATGGATCTTAAAAATATATGGATGATGATGTTGGGATATATCTGGCTGATTTGCAGCACATTGACACCAACATCATGGGCAACATGTTGCGGATGAGATAGAGGCTACTTCATGGACTTGGGCATGGCTTACTTACACTTTAATGGAGATGGAGATGGAGATGGATTCTTGATCGAGTTGATGTTGTGATAGGATGTTGAGAGAAATGATCGATGGTGGCATGAGGAGGTGCATTCTTATGGTTTGAGCATGGCAGTTGGATTAATTACCTAACTAGTTCGAATCATGGGGTCCGGAAATGTACTGAGATGTGTTAGCATTGGATTGGAGCATCATGGCAACAGTTCACACGATGACGATACATGATGGGGTCGACACGATATGTTGCAGTGATAGCATGTAGCTTGAGTTGGAGGGACCAACCTTCCATGGGGGGGAGCATGTGGAGTTGCGATAGAGGTGGTTGATGATCATGGATTGAGGAGACTTTCCTATTCATGGAGGCATGAACCTTTATGGTTTGTGCGATGGCAGAGTAGAGGTGGGCAGAAACGTTTTGGATGTTGGAGCTAGCAACACTTTGCGACGTCATATGATGGAGAGTTGTCAAGGATGACAACCGTTTAGAGTGATGGAGTATGTCAAACCCACGAGTCGCGGATGTGATGTGGGACGAGTTGGGTGGGCACTCTCAGTTAAACGAGATGAGCTGGGTGAGTAGTAACAAGCAAAGAAATATTGGTGACTGACTGCCAAGAAAAGCCTCATATCTAGACATCCCTGGAAGCTTCAAATTGATCTGCAATGTGTTCTTTCGAATTTCCAATGGTGTTCTAATCATTAACACCAAAATTCAAGAATTCATAAAGTCTCTCTCTAACACAACAATAGCGTAGCAATATTTGTTTTCACAAGTCACCGCACCAAGTAATAATCTATCAATTGCATATTTGTTTACTACTTCCTTGCTCTTGGCAAATACCATTTCTCCAAGTCAAGTCGGGGTCACACAAATCAAGCCCATGAGTCACGGATGCGATGTGCGACGAGTTGGGTGGGCGCTCCTGGTTAAATGCGACGAGCCAGTGGGTGCAACGAGTTGGTGAGAGAGAAATTTGGTTGCAATGATTGTTGCGACGATGGGCCAAGTTGGAGGAGCGATGAGCTGGGGCGGTCAGTGAAAGGTGCCCGGGGCATGAGCGCGACAAGCCAACGGAGGGTCAAAAAACTGAAATTCGGCTAAGTGTGCGAACTTTGCAAAGGTGAACTTATATCGTGTGAAGTTGGGTGTGTGGACCCGACGGGGCAGCGACATGGGCGAGTCGATGTGAAGTGGGGGTGCGGTTGGCTGAATTGGGAGGTCGGCCTGCCCATGACAACTCTGTGGATGAAGCACATATATAGGCAGACGCCATGGAGGAGGAGATCATCAAGTTTGAAGTTCAATCATTCAAGGCGAGTTCAAGAATAAGGGGACGAGCGAAGGATTGGGTGAATTGAACAAAGGCAAGGTGTAGGTGGCTCTTGACAACAACACCGAGCCAGGGAGCAGGAATGTAGAAGACTCAGGTAAGCGAACTGCAGTTTGGGTGGGCGGCCGCACTGCAGCAGGCCGGCGAGCTACAGGTCAGCATGCAAATGAGTTACAGGTCTGCGAGCAGACGAGCATTCGGTGGGCGGACAGGTTCGTGGTAGGTCGAAATGGTGGGAGGTGCGCCCAGGGTGAGCTGGGCAGGCGACTTGCGAAGGGCGCTACTGCACGATGGCCAAACGACGAGTTTATGTGTGAGTTGCGATTGCAGTAAGGCACGAAGGTGAGGGCGAGGCATTGGAGTGCTGGACGAGCTGTGGATGGGCACTAGGTAGGGCGACACGTCGTGGGCAAGTCTGAATGAACGTGAGTTTTGCTGAATGGTGCGACGGGCGGTAGAACCGACAGGCGACAAGTTGGTGCGGAGGGCGGCCCGGGGGTAGGCACCTTTGCCCGACGATTTGGGTGACTCGACCCAGCAAAGGGTGGGTGCTCCTGAACGGAGGTTCGGGCAAGGCTACACGGTGCAGGCCGAGTTGTACATTTTGACAGAAATTGTACAAGGGAAGTTTGGGGTTCCCTCACAAAGGCTGTAATTGCATTTTATGAAAGATTATTATTATCATTGTGGTCATACTCATATTCAGGGAGTTTCCCCTCCCGTTAAAATTTGTATCCGTTGTGCATGTGTAAATGATAATGATGATGAAAAAAGATTAATTGAATGTTTCCGCTGTATTGTGAATGTTAATATTTAAAAAGCGAAAAATAAACTAAGTATGGAATGTTATGCGTAGTCCACACTTGAAAGTATTGTTGAAAAGAAATCAAGTGATGGTGCAGCACCTGCCTATGAGCAGTAGAAAGACTACCGCCGAAATAAGGACGTGACAACACCAATCGCGAGTATGCGTCAAGCCCAACTAACATTGAGATTATTTTCTTTGCCTTCGTGATGTTCCCACGCCCATCTTCATTGTTACTACGGTTCATCATCATTGATTTGTATCTTTTTAAATTTATTCATAACTATTTCAAAATTAAAGTTTATGAACATCAAATTTCTTTATATGTGGATTTTTTTTGGGTTAAAAAATAGTGTTCTATATGATATGTATTGTCTTTTTTAATTTGGATCAGATACATCAACTCAATGAAGCTTTATTTGAGTTAGGTTATTTCAACTTATTGAAATTTTATTTGATTTTGGTTAAAATTATTTAATTTAATATAATTTATTTCATGTAAATTTGAATAATTTATTATTTTGATATATATATATATATATATATATGATTTATTATTTTTTAAGATAATAATTATGTTTCAATTTAACTATAACTTTCAATAAATATGATTTACATTTTTAATGTATAAAATTTATTTAAAAATTAAGTCATAACACAAATTAATATGATTTACATCTTTTAATATATTTAATTTAATATTTTATTATATTTATGTTATTCACTTAGTTAATCTAGGAATTTTCTTATATACCTATTATATCAAATATTGCCAAACACGTGCATACTTCATAAAGGAGTTGTCTTTAGTGCGACTTTTTGGAAGCTTTTCCGGTGGGTTTTTCCGGTAAAAATTTCTCTAAAATCCGGCAGCAAGTTATTGAAATCGCAAGTTTGATAGCTAATTTATGCACAATCAAAGCGTTTTGGGGTTTTTCAGGGTGCTGAATCCAAATATGCAGTTAAAAAACCATTTTAAATAATACAAATCAAGATTTAACCTCAATTTTTTCTGCAGATTCCGTCACCGGAATCTCCAAAAAGTCGCACTAAAGACAACTCCTTTCAAATATGCTTCCACTGGTTTCAATTCTATAAAGACATTTATCCACTTAAAAATAATGAAAAATATTGATACTCAATGAGCAAATCGTTCCGCAGCGTTACACAATACCCAAAGTGAGGGGTCAAGACCTCTCTTGTTCACCAATACACACCAATCCCAACTATGCATTGGGCCAGATTGAGGTGGGGGTTATTTTGAAGTTTTATTTGATTTTGGTTTAAATTATTTAACTAAATATAATTTATTTCATATAAATTTGAACCTCTCGAGGGAACATGTAGGAGGTCGTACTTCTTTCATCGTACCCCTGACCAAACTTATTTCGCAGCCCGACTATCGTCTATGCCGAGAAGAGACCGCGATGTGGGACCTTCGAGGGAACATGTCGGAGGTCAGACTGCTTTTATCATACCCCAGCAGGGGTTAAATTTGACGCCCGTATGCCCGTATTTCTCTTTTTTACCCGTAAAATACGTTTGAGTTTTAAATTTCCACGTCATGGGTAACTTGCCATTAATTTCCAAAAACGTCATATTGACGGGCAAGTTTAAAAATTAGAAGTGACTAGGTCTAATTATGTTCATATGTTCATAGGCTGTGAGTAATTATGTTCAAATCTATCACCCATTCATTATTTGATGTGATTGCCAGTCTCCCGCCCCAAATGACCACATATCTTTTGCTCCTCGCCGGTTAATGCTGGTGTTAGATGAACAGAGAAGTGAGAATGGCAAGAGAAGTAAAAGATTCAGGTTGTGAACCTGAGCCTGATGAGCATCCCCTTTCAGAGATTGGAATATGCGAACCATTATTAGCGAACTCGAAGCAGCAGAAGCAAAGGATGAGTCGATCCATTTCCAATGCGACCTCGCAGCTAGCCATTGTGGGTTCAAACGTTTGTCCTATCGAGAGCTTGGACTACGAGTATGTCGCCCTCTAACTTATATGTCTGAATCTGTGGTTGTTGTTTCTGGATTTTCATTTCCATGTTGATCGTGTGAGCATGGCCTCATACATCTTGACTGCAGAATCGCATGATTTAGGTTTTGGAATATATTTCATTTTGAGATTTCTTTGATGGTATTTGGCATAAAGTTGGTTCCCCCATGGCCATATGGCCGGAGGATAGCCAACCAAATCCCTTGCTCCAGCAATTGGCGTTCAGGCCATGAGTTCGGTCCTCCTGATAAAGTAACCACATGCACTGATTCTAGATTATGTTCCAACACATTCTATTCCAATGCCAGAACCTGCAGAACTCAAACTTTGTCATGGTTTACTTTTGGGTTTCCAGGTCTTGACTTGAATTCCCCAACACCCCCCAACACACTTGTTCCACTTGAAAGTGGATAAGGGCAGCAATTGGCAAATAACGGTCATGGGTTAAAATTTCACAGGGCTTAGGGATCAAACTTGAAGATTCTAGCATGCATTCATATATTCAACTCTCTTACTTCTGCTCATAGAGTAAAATAGAAAATTATCCCAAACTTGCTTGCCAAAAAATGACAGATCATTCCAGCTTTCTCCATTACTTCAGTGGCGTGGTTCAGATCCTGCAATCATCATAGGCTACAGAGTACACCTTAAACACTCGTTTCTGTTTGGAAATTACACACAAACTCATAGTGAATGCATTGTTAGTTGAGTGTTAGCCAAGAGGAAAATGGCAAACACCCTACCGACTTTCGATTGGTTTGAAGCCAACCTCAATTGCTCGGATCTACCGTGACACCCTGCTGAATTTCGATGGGTTTGAACTTTGAAGCCAAACTCAATTTCTCGGATCTACCATGATATACTGCCATTTATGATTTTGCTTTATTGTTTTCAGATTGATGGTCCATCTTGAACTGCAGATCTAGTACCTCTGCCCTCTGCCCCTGGATTTATAGACAGACCCTAATGCCAATGTTGATGTACCCAGCTTTAGATGCACGCCAAAACTTAGGGCTGTGGCCAAATATGGTGGAGATCGTGTCATATGAGCTATCTCATATTATCTAATTGAAGAACATTCTATTGGTTACTTCAATCTAAGGGTGATGAACACCATAGAATCAGTTTAAAATCAGTATTAGTGGTGGATGTACCATAAGGCCTAAACTGAATGTTTAACTTCTCAAGCATATACATTATTCCATTATTCTTGACGCTGACGGTGGTTTCCTATTTTTATCATCCAGGATTATTGAAAATGATCTCTTCAAACATGATTGGCGTAGCCGCACACAGATTCAAATATTTCAGTACATCATTCTGAAGTGACTAGGTCTAGGAAGTGACTACGTCTAAACTTGCAAGTTGCATGTTCATTGTTGGCTTGTGAGAGAGGATTCTCAAGACAAAACATAATAAAGGATGTCCGAAGAACAAAGCTATCATTAGTTGCATTGGATGCCTTGATGCGGGTGTCTCTAACAGGGCTTGATTCATCTATGGTGGAATGGGATAGGGTATTTGACATCTGGAAAGATGCTAAAGAAAGGAGAATCTTAAATATTTAAAGTTTTTGCTTTTATTTTTATGTTTGTAATAGTGGTGTTTTGACAATTACCTCTTTTGGTGAAACTGTCCAAAATTTAGTTTGTGTACATGGTGATATTGAATCTACTTTTTGAACATTTACATAGTTCAAGCTCTTTACTATTCCATGGGGCAGCCCAGTCACTTTAGCCTGGTTCAATTTATAAATTAATTGTGAAAGGTTCTTTGAAGCACGAATAGCCAGAAACTGCACGACGCCATCATCTTAGACAAGATTGGACAAAAGGAAACATGAGGAGGCAAAAGGAAACATGAGGAGGCGGCTTCAGCATTGACATAGTATATATGCCATTTTATCTTTTACATACTCTTTGATTTGTTTCTTTTTGTAATTTAGACGATGGGATTTAATCTAGCTTTATGGGAAAATATTTTCCTGATCGCTGCTCGTTATTATTATTACCTGCTCAAGCCAATACAGTTGCTATAGCCCATCTTAACTTAGTCAATTGTGTATTTTCTGGAGGATAAATGTTTCATTTCCGCTGGATTTGGTATGCTGAACAAATCTTTCAATACCCCTCAGTTATTCTGTAGTATCGGAACTCTATGTACATATTCAGAAAAACAGTTATAGTGTCCTTGGTGACTTGGACTGTTTTGTTATTTTGTAATACGAGTTATTATTTTTGATGGTTTTGATTTTTATTTTATAACATATGAATTAGGATATAAATTAACAGCAATATTATTTTATAGTATATGAGTATGAATTAGGATATAAATGGACGGTAATAAGCAGTTTAAAAATAAATAAATAATCCATTAAAAAAATAAATAATCCATTAGGATATAGTATATGAGTATGAAGCAGTTTAAAAATAAATAAATAATCCATTAAAAAAATATGCTATGCTTGATTTTATTCTTAACAAACCAGTTCACAAATGAAACTTGTACAAATAAATTTTAAAAGTCATATGATGGGCAGTTTAAAAATAAAAACGTCATAAAAAAATTCCTTGACGGGTAAGGTCACCCGTCAAATTTAACCCCTGTACCCCAGGCCTAACTTATTTCGCAGCCAGACTGCCAACTATGCCAAGTAGAGACCAGCCTCGAAAACGAGGTGTGAGGTTTTTGATTCAATGTGAACAACGACACTACATTTCTATTGCATTTAAGACACTTTGACATTACGCAAAAGGTTGTTGTTCGCTTCGAAATGTCCCATGTGATATGTGCGATTCTATGGATAGAATTGATTGGGAATCTCTTCCGTATATTTCACTGTTTAGGTCTAGTTGAGTTTGTTGCAATTGTAAAGGTTATTTTTGGAGGAGGGGATCTGGGTTAGGGTCTATTGCGGAAGGTATAAACATAATTGGTCTCACGAAAACTCATGAGTGTAATGATTATTTAAAGTTGGCAGTTTGGAAAAAGTTAGCAGAAAATGACAAAGGGTATGGGGGAATACTAGTTTTAGTAAAAGAAAAAAAGGTCGTCACATTCAGTTAATTAAAGAAGATGCAAATAAACAATATTTATGGTTGAAAATATTGGAGAATGAGAATCACATAAGAATTGCAGTATGCTATTTTGCCCCTCAAGTCTCAAAACTTACAAAAATAAAGGGCTTGACAACAAGGATTTGCATGTAGCTTTAAAACAAGATATTTTTGTGTGCTCTCTACAGGGAGAAGTTCTTTTCATAGGAGATTTCAATGCTAGAACAACAAATAATCAAGCTAGCGTTCTTTGTTGCAAAGAGGATAACAATCTTATTTGGCTCACTGAAGAGGAGAATCCCAATGGGTGAGGTGTTCAGAAGATGACAAAGTTAGCAATCGTTTTGGACAGGAATTGCTTACACTGTGGGGCTTTCAACTTAATTATTTGCAATGGTCTAGATAGATGGAAAATGTCTCGGAACTTCACTTGCAACACATACAATGGGGTAAGTGTCATTGACTATGTGATGTGTTCACAAAGCTTGATAGAAAAGATGGACGAAGTTATTATTGGAGAGCATATTTGGGACTTAAAACTTCAATGGATTATGCCTATGTATGTGGGTCGTGAATCAAAAGGATCTGATGCTTCCTCCTCTCCTGCGGGTGGTGAATCCGTACTTCGAACCGGATATTCAATGAATGGAATTGAATCTGTTACTAGTCCTGGTACTGGTACTGCCACCCTTGCTTATTTATCCGTGCCTGGAACTGGAACCGCTAAGGATCTGCTGCTTAAGGATGTGTAAATTGGAACAGGGATGGATGCTTGGGAAGAAGCTGCTGCTGAAGGATCTAGAACACCTTTTTCATCAGGAACAGAATCTCGATCACTAGGATGGTAAAAGAAAGGAGGAAATCCCTAAGCCTGGTACAAGTGCAAACCCTAGTACTTATGAAATAAATGAAAGACCTGGTGAAAGACCTAGTGCTGTAGGTTCTTCTGCGAATCATACCATAATCCAATTTATATAAGGTTATCATGGTTAGAAGAAAGGCAACATAGGAGGAAAACCCAATGCTCTCGGCAATCACTATTAAGGGGAAAATTCTTCTAACACAAGAAAATTGTACTATCTTCAAGACAATGTTAGAGAGATTAATTCGGAAGGAGAAAACTGGTTTCAAAAGTTTCAACAATCATGAGCTAACAAATATAATTCAAAGTGCACTTGAGAAGTGAAAAAGAGCAAAAAATAGGAAATGATAATCAAATTGTTTTTCTGTAAATGCTTATTTTGATGAGGAATGCAAAATGGCAAGGAGAACCTTGAAAAAGGTAGGAAAGGAGAAGATGAATGTAACATTATATAAGCAGATACTAAAAAGGAAAAAATATGAGTTCATGCAAACAAGACGAGAAGAGTTAATATATTTAAGCAAGAATAATCCAAAGCTTTTCTAGCAGGAATTGCAACCAAGGAAGAAACAAATTGAAAATAATATTACAGTGAATCAATGGTTTGAATATGCAAGGCAACTCTATGAGAAAGAATCTAAGGCGGAGTCCCCCCAGGATCAACACAAATTCAAAGTTCTTCACATTACAGGAGGTGGAGAATGGAATTAAGAAGCTGAAAACAGGAAAGACAAAGGGGCTTGGTTGAACTTCAAGTAGAGTATCTAAAATGGGGAATGAACACTCTTGCACCGCACATCATGGAAATATTCAACAACATCATTTAGCAAGGATTCTCAAGACATTGGACAACTAGCCTAGTAATACCCCTTTTTAAAAGTGGAGACATTAATAATCCATCCAACTATAGAACAATTATGATCAATCCTTTGTTTGCAAAGTTTTTTGGCAGCATGGTAGAAGACAGAATTAATAAGTGGGCAGAAGTAAAACAAAAGAGGGCAAGAGGACAAGGGGGTTTTAGGCTGAAACATTCTACAGTGGATCATGGTATCATGTTGAGACACATTGTTGAAAAGGTTTGGGAGGACAAAGAAGAAGTATTCTGCTGCTTTCTTGACTTCAAAAAATCATGTGACACAGTCCCTAGGGATAAGTTGTGGCGTAGAATGGAAGAACTTGAAATTCATGTGCATTATAGAGTTGTTGTCCATAGACTTTATGAAGAAGTGAAAGTCAAAATTAGAACCTCAGTTGGTATTTCAGAAAGCTTTAAAAGTGACATTGGAGTCAAGCAAGGTTGCCCTCTATCCCCTACTCTTTTTGGTCTATATATTGAAAAATTAGAAGAGTGGCTAAATCTGAAAGGTGGAGATGGTGTTTGGTTGGGGGAGTTTGTGATAAAGCTTCTTTTATACGATGATGATATTGTATTGATTTCTAAATCGGCCCATGGATCGCAAATGCACTTATATGCCCTTGAGCATTTTTGTAGAGTAGTGGGGATGCAAGTCAATACTAGCAAGACCAAAATAATGATTTTTTCTAATAAAAGGAAGCAGAGCCAACATACTTTCTTCTTTGAAGACAACATTCTTGAAGAAGTAAATGAGTACAAGTACCTTGGGATTGATTTCAACAACCAACTCAATTGGGAGGACTGCAGAAAGAAGAGAATTTTAGGAGGGTGGAAAGCATTATATGCTCTTCAAAATAGATGTAGAGAGACAAAGTTATGGGATTGGAAAACAATTAAAGTGCTTTTTGGACTCCTGGTTTGTCCAGTGAGGCTATATGGGTGTGAATTGTCGGCTAGCAACACCCCCGTCTCAAAATGGAAACAAATTGAGAAAATCCAAAAACGCTTGATCATGAGCAAGTTCAGAATAAAAAGTTCAATACCTTATGAGATAATGTTGAGTGAAATAATAGCAACTCCCATTGAAGCAATTGTTATGGTGTGGCTCATAAGATATCTAAAAAGAATTGAGCAAATGAGAGTAGGTAGATGACCTAATGTTATCTTCAATGAAAGCATGAGCAAAAGAAAGAAAACATGGATGAAACAAAACTACACATGGATGCAAAAATGGAATATCTATTTCAATGCCTGTCCCACAAATAGCAAGGAACTAAATGATTATGTTATGGAGAAGTTTCATAAAAAGGTATAGGGAAAAGAGTTGGGTAGAAAGAAGAAATATTACATTCAGGAATTCAACCCTACGTGTGATCTACAACAAAGAGAGTTCATCAGAGCTAACCTTTCGTGGAGGGAAAAGGTTCTTATTGCTCAATTAAGGACCAACTCACATCAACTTCGGTGTGAAACAAGACGGTGGAAAAGGCCTAAAGAAGCTTGGGAAGAACGGGTGTGTACATTTTGCACATCTGGGGCTGTGGAATCGGAAAAACATTTCATTTTGGAATGTGATGCATTCAAAGACATGTGAGAAAGTTATGAGAACATGTTAGCATCAGTTTCTTGGAATTGTCTTTTTAGTGAGGGGATTGTTGGAAGGTTGGGCCAACGCATCATCAATTTGAATCGAAAAAGGATTGAATTGCAAAAAGCGAAAAACATGGAACTAATGGTCTCATAGAATATTTTTAGTCTCGTGGAAAAGGAAAATTTTAAGGATGAAAGTTTATCTTAAAGTTTAGAAATCTTGGCGAATATTACTACTCCCCAATATCCAAAATTGTAAAATGTTTAGCAATATTTTTGTAAAAATATCTAGATTTATAATGATTTTGTATTAGTATATATATATATTTTTGGCGATTTTTAAGGTAAAATAATTCTATACTATAAAATGTGGGTAAACCATTTCTATAAACAATGGAAATTAGCGAATCGTTTTTTTGGAAAAAACATGGAAAATTAACCTACCTACGAATATTAACTCCTAAAATTTTCCCTACTCGTAAAACTTAAAATATAATTTTATTTCTGAAAGCTAAACTAGCTGTCATTAATTTTGTCTTGTCCAATCGTTCGAGAGATATTCCAGAAGTCGCTCCTTAATTATCCAAAGTATTTTAATTTGTTACTTCCCTAGATAATTTAATCATCTAAACCGTGTTTTTAGTAAATGTTGAGACTGACTGTATCTGAATCTTGAAATATTAGATCTAATACCATTTTTGAAAATTTGGATGTGCTAAACACTCACCCTTCGAGATTTATCCGAGTGCTGAATAATACAAACTGAGGATATATTTATTTGGTTTACAGTTTGGTGCTCCAGTGATCATTTTACAATGATTTTCCATACGAACGTTTCTATGGATAAAATCGATTGGGAATGCGCTTCAGTATCCTTCACTAAAGGCCAATTAAAATTTACTCAAGGACAAAATCGTTCCGCAACATTACAAGATACCCAATGTGAGTTGAGTCGGGGTCAACACCTCCCCTGTCGGCCAACAGACACCAATCTTGACCATGCGTCCGACCCGACTGAGGTTGGGGTTATTTTATTTATCAACGATTACATGGAGGTATATTTGAATTTCCGGGAATCATTGTAGAGATCTTGAAGGGAATACATTTACATAATTTGCATTATTAAATTTTGAGGAGTTGCGCAATGGTTTTGTTTCGAATTGTTTTTTGGACTTTTATTTTGTCTTGATGTTATATGGGTGTGAATTGTGGGCTAGCAGCACTCCTATCTCAAAATGGAAACAAATTGAGAAAATCCAAAAACAATTGACCATGAGCAAGTTCAAAATAAAAAGTTTAGTACTTTATGAGATAATGTTGAGTGAAACAGGGGAAATTTTCATTGAAGCAATTGCTATGGTGTGGCTCATAAGATATCTAAAAAGAATTGAACAAATGAGAGCAGGTAGATGCCCTAATGTTATTTTCAATGAAGGCATGAGTGAAAGAAAGAAAACATGGATGAAACAAAACTACACATGGATGCAAAAATGGAATATCTACTTCAATACCTGTCCCACAAATATCAAGGAGCTAAAGGATTTTGTTATGTAGAAGTTTCATAAAAAGGTATGGGGGAAAGAGTTGGGTAGAAAAAAGAAATATTACATTGAGGAATTCAACTTTACATGTCATCTACAACAAAAAGAGTTAATTGGAGCTAGCTTTTTGTGGAGGAAAAATGTTCGTATTGCTCAATTAAGGACCAACTCACATCAACTTTGGTGTGAAACAAGACAGTGGAAAAGGCCTAAAGAAGCTTGGGAAGAACAGGTGTGTACATTTTGCATGTATGAGACTGTGGAATCGGAAAAAAATTTCATTTTGGAATGTGACGCATTTAAAGACATCAGAGAAAGTTATGAGAACATGTTAGCATCAGTTTTTTGGCATTGTCTTTTTAGCAAGGGGATTGTTGGAAGGTCAGGTCAACTCATCATCAATTTGAATCGGAAAAGGATTGAATTGCAAAAAGAAAAAAACATGGAACTAATGGTCTCATAGACTATTTTTAGTCTCGTGGACCTTAAAATATCATTTCATTTCATTTCCTATTATTGTGAAGGTCTGACGTGCCTCTTTACTAAACTATTCGTGCTTTTGTTATCATTTTAATTAATTTAGATACTAGTCTTTTATATTAAAATTAAAATTAAAACTATATACATATTTATTTGTTTTTCTTAATTAAAATAAATTGATGCTTTTATTTTAATATAGTCCATTTACTAATCTTTTTATTAGAAGTTAAATAATCCTCTCTTTTTGTAAAAGTTGATGGAATGATTTAAAAAAAAAAACAATTAACTTTCTATTAATCAAACTAGAAACATGCCAACGCCTTTACACTCAAAAACATCATTTCTTCCTGAATCCTCCAAAAATACTCTGGTCATTGCCTTCTTATAGACTGGGATATCCTTACAATATTTATACCAATATTTTTCTTATAGTATCTCCAAAAAAACACCATTGATCTTAACAAAATTGCAAAACATTAAAAAAATTAAACATTAAATCAAACTACCCAATGCCCTCCTTGTGAGTCCAGTTGAGTCCCTCCTTTCTCACGATGTCTTAATCCTTTTGCTGGAGCAGTTCCACTGTGTTGATCTGCCCCCAAAACTGTCTATTGCGCGTTTTGATCAAAGTGGCAAATATGGGTTTGCAGGATCACCCCCGTTCGAATCCAATTGTTGTTCCCCATTATGATCGTTCTGTTGATCACTAAGGCCATATACCTCCTTCAAGATGTTGATGACACCAATCTCCACTTTAACTTCTGAATTTTCCACCTTGAATTCCAGGTTTTCCATTTTGGTGACAATTAAATCCACGGCAACCTGGATGTTTTCCACATCTTTTTTCAGATCTCCAAGCTAATTTGAGACCAATGCGAAGTGGGAGTGAGCCTCAGACATTATATTCTCACCAATTTTGAATATCATCTCTCTGACCTCCTTTTGTAGCTCAAACACCTGCTCATCCAGATATTTATCCACACCGTTCCCAGAGGTGCAGGCCATACTGTCGACTCTTTGTTTTTTAATACTTACCAACTGCATTTTTAACTTGTAGATCCATCCTTTTATATCCTTGATTGGATCTGTCGTAGCGACAGTAGAGATCTACTCACATTCAATGCTAACCATCTGCCCTTACTCTGTGTGCAATTGAAACTCCATTAATGTTACCGCTAATTTGATATCACACACAAACACAAGATTCCATCCCAACACTGAGACAGTACTAGCAAATCCAGACCTGGAATAAGAATGTGATGTTTTGTCATTGCTTCTCCACTTGTCCTAATGTCTGTCCTTAATTCTCGTGTGATACATCCTAGTTGCTTGGATAGTGGCCTCTGTCATCCAACATTGGTGATCTTCGAGGCTCCTTTGCTTCTTGAAATTATGAATGTTTTTATGCGATTTGTCAGGAATTAATTCCTCCTTAATTTGGCTTCATTGGCACCATCAACCTTTGATTGTGCGAAGTCATGGAATAGGACATAATGATATATTTCCTTGATCTTCCATTAAAGTTCTTTGTGCCAAGTTGACCCCTAAATTAGCTTGCTCATCTGCTAAATGGTTTTTTTGACATTGAATATGATATAGATTAATATTTTCAAATATATCCAAAAGCAGTTCTATCCTATGGTATATTGGAGGAAATTCATTTTCCATACAGTCCTCTAACTTATGACATTTTTGTATAATAATGAGAGAGTCACTAAATACACTTAATTGATGAATTCCATTGACCAGAGCAATTTTCATCCCTTGCCATAGGCCTAAGACTTCTGTGTGGGTGTTTGAATGAACGAATGAACGAGATTTTAACATCCATGAGAATAAAAATATCCTATGGGACCACCAACCTCCCTATTTTTCGCCTTTTACAATTCAATCATTTTCTTATTCAAATTAATGATGAGCTGACCCAACCTTCTAACAGTCCCCTCATTGAAAATACGATGCCAAGGAAACAATGTTAACATACTACCGTAACTGTCTCTGATAGCATCATATTCCAAAATGATTTTTTTTTTTTTTGATTCCACTGCCCAAAAAGTTCAAAAATTACAAACTTGTTCTTCCCACGATTCTTTAGGTTTTTTCCACTGACCCGTTTCACACTGAAGTTGATGCGACTTATTTCTTAATTGAGCAATAAGAATCTTTTCTCTCCATGCAACGCTAGCTCAAGTGTACTCTTTTTGTTGGAGATCACAAGCGGGGTTGAATTCCTAAACATTGTACTTCTTTCTACCCAACTCTTTTCCCCATATATGCTTATGGAAATTCTCCATAGCAAAATTATTTTACTCCTTACTATTTGTGGGATAAGAATTGAGGTAAATATTCCATTTTTGCATCCATTTGTTGTTTTGTCTCACCCATGATTTCTTTCTTTCACTCATTCCTTCATTGAGGATAACTTTTGACCATCTACCTACTCCCATTTGCTCAATTCTTTTTAGGTACCTTATGAGATGCACCATAGAAATTTCTTCGATGGGAGTTTCTCTTGTTTCACTCAAAATTATCTCATAAGGAACCAAACTTTTTATTTTGAACTTGCTCATGATCAAGCATTTTTGGATTTTCTCAATTTGCTTCCATTTTGAGACAGGGATGCTGCTAGCCCACAGTTCATGCTCATAGAATATCATTGAACAAACTAGATGTCCAAAAAGCACTTTAATTGTTTTCTAATCCCATAACTCTGCCTCTCTACATCTGTTTTGAAGAGCATATATGGTAATTTTTCTTAAGGATATATTGCTCTTTGCTTTGATAATTGCATTTCTTCATTTACACATTAAATTTACCCCACAACATCATAACATTATTCAGATTTACATCATTATTCAACGACATATGCAACTATGTAGAAATAACAATATCATCATCATCAATGCAGCGAAACATAAAGGAACAATAGAAGAAAATCATTCCCACATAGAGACATCAGGATTGATCGGAGACTAGGGAAAAACCCACTATGGGGAAAACCTTTTCAATTTCTTCTTCTTATTAGATTGTCATTGAATGATTCAACAAAAGAGAGTATAATGATCCACATCTTCATCCATACAACTATCCAGCAAAAATCAACTAAACAATATCCATGGGATGAACCCAATCATTCTCATAACAAAAAACCCTTATTCAAAAGCCTGCAATGAACTGTCATTGTTTGTGGTCAACTATCGAAAATTGCGGTCAACAAGCGAAAACTTCAATCAACAGGAAAATGCAACTTGAGGTCCTAGTCGCAGGGAAGAAGTTGGCATGCGAGTGAATGGGAGCTTTAAGTCGCTCCCATGAGCCTACAAGCCAACAACCAGTCAAATTTTTCCTTTGGTAAGCCTATGACTGAGAAATAGAACCCTAGAAAAATACGTGTGAGCTTCGAACCCTGCAATTTCACCTCCAAGCGAACCCATTTCTCCACGAACCTACCTCAGACCTATGCGAGCCAAAAACAAGAAAGAGAATAGAAGAATGCTCCATGATGATTTCCAAATGAGGTGGAGGTCACTTGTATTTATAGTCTTCTAAGGGTGTCCAATTTGCTTTAGGGCTGACCTGATCAAATATGCACTTGTGGGTTTATAATTCAAAAATACACTTTCCTTTGTCCAAATTTGATGATGTTTAGGTCAATTGTGGTTCTCTTGAAAAGAGGAATTCAATTCAATCATCATATCCTCCAAACTAGCTATCCAAAGTGGAATTTGGCCCTATTTTCCAATTTTAACACTCCTTCTCAACTAGGGAGAATTCCACCTGCATCATGTCATGTGTATCCTATCATCAAATCATATCCAATCTCATTATCTCATCATAATGTATCATCACTGTAAATATTGATTCATCTCTTGCTTAGCCCTACTTATCTCTTGATTGTCCCTTCTCACATGCTGAACATTATCGAATCTAAAAGAAGAAGAATCTAACATCGAAGGGAGCTCAATTTACCACCCTTTATCTATTGGGGAGCCACTGCTACGACCCGAAATCTCTACTAGTGGGGAGCCCAATTCTACCACCCAGGAAACATCAGCGGGGAGCCAAATCTACGACCCACATCAACATAAGAGAGCTTATCTCAATGAAGAACAACATCGGGGAGCTTAATCTCAACCTAGAATCTCATGGGGGAGCTAAACAATTAAAACCCCATATTAAGTAATAGGTGATATAGGGGATCACATCTCAATCCATCCTATGATCAACCAATCTTCCTAGAAATCACCCTCAAGAGTTATTTCGTAGAACACTTGCATCATAATCCGAGCTTGTACTTACCGAAAGGAAAGGATCACATGCCCTGAGCCTCCTCAACCTGTTGGCCAAATGGGGAGGGACAATCCCAACAAGCCTGACTTGTGGATATGATGCCAACTGGAGTACACTTTGCAAAGACCAAGATAAGGGAGAAATATCTCCAACCCTATGGGTAATAGATAGGGGATAAAAATATATGACCCTACTGTCTATAGATCCCTCAACCTAGGAGCCCTCCATATCAATTCTACACCTTGGGAGCTCAAACAGGGGGGAAGAGTTGGCTTAGTGTCCTCGATCAATGATGCTCTTTATAGATAAAAAATATATCATCGTGTTCATATTTGGTAATCATTATGTCTCAATAGCAACAGTCTCATGTTCACACAGGGCATCAAATCAAATATTATATTAGAACAAAAATATACATATCACAAAAAGGATACCATAGTCATCCTCCCTCTCACGGAGGTAGAAACCACAAGCCTAAGCTTGTCTCATACAACAAAACTGTCTCAATATATGAAGGCATCTCAGACCCAGATATATATGGGATTCTTTCCCAATTGGTTCCACTCATTATTATCACAATGTATCCCTGCCATATTCAGAACTTGCCCAAACAACTTTCTAAAGAGATTTTTCATCTTGCCTCACAATTGGTCATGCTAGCAACATTGTACTCAACCTCATTTGTGCTTAAAGCTACGTACTTCTCATCCAAAACATCATGGAAGATATCATATTAAGACAACACCCGAATGTGCTTATCTCATCAACAATGATCCCAAACAACATCAATACATACATGCATTCACATATCACAAGAAGAATGTCTCAGACCAAAAAATTGATCATCCCATGCAGATATCTCGAAGGGTGCTCGGTGGAAACTCAATGTGTATGAAGAGGTTCAATAATGAATACATTCATGTTATTCTATGCAAAACACACACACACACACACACACACATACACACACATATATTTAGACAAGTGTCCAAATGGAACATCAATGCTTCAATCAATTGTTGGTTGCCAAGTCAGGTTCAACAATATCTCTTCACAACTTTTTCAAATTTAATCAGAGTGTCCAAGGATTTCCATTTCCAATTTCCAAAAACTCTTCAATAGCTTCACGATGTAGATTTTCTTTTCCAAACTTCAGAAAGTAATGCATCATGCCATGATTCTTCATTTTGATCTTCAAAGGACATCTCCCTCTTACTTTGATCATCAAGGGTTCATTACCTCTCAAGAATATACCATAAATATATGAAAACCAAAATCAAAGTCATACCTTGGACCACTTTTGAAGTAGAGGTTTGGATCGACACATTATCCTAGATTCACGATATAATTGTCAATGCAGACAGATCAAGCTTGGGGAACTTGCTTCATGTAATGCTTTCTGCAAAATAACACTTGACCAAAGCAATATACTTAGCCTTACACAAATAAATACTTTGTAATCAAATCAACTAAGTTAACTTATCAAGCCTTAGATGTCAGATCCAAACTGATTTCAAACTCATCAATATCACTTTAACAAAATCTTTGGACTAGGTGATAGGTAGAGCTCATATCCAAATATCAAGTTACAACAACTTGTTATTTACCAAGCACTATCCAATCAAACTTTATCAAGCCATACTCACGATCATATCATGAATCATTTCTGCTACTAAATATGAATGTATACATCAGGGACAAATCATATAAGTTTCATTCATGCAAGTTTCATTCATCCATAGTGAGATTGTTGCATAATGAGTCACAATTTTTTATACTTAAACCAATATGTCAAAGCTAATGATGTCAACAAAAAATATGTTGGAATAAGGAATTGCTTGGGGGGGGGGGGGGGGGGGGCGAGTGAATCAGTAATTTAGGAAACAATTTATTTTCTTTTCTTACTATGCTTATATTTCATTCTTATGTACGTGAGAGCATTAATTCATGAAACAATAAATCAATCAACTTTCAGATACACATACTCAAATAACAATCTCATGAGAAACACACATTTGACACAATATTTTCATGTGGAAACCCAGAGGAGAAAAGCCACCAATTTGTTGTTTGTTTTATGATGTAAATTAAGCACCAACTTAATTACATTTGTTTGTTTGTGAGCACCCACTCACTGGAGGCACCGACCCCCTTTTGTTTAGAAAGCACCAACTTTCCAAGAGGCACCAACCTCTTAAGTATGTAGGCACCAACCTGTCACTGCCACTGTTCTACTATTTCATACAATTTTCAAACTGAAAATAGAGGCATACAATTTTACAAGTAAAATACCAACTAATGGTTGTTTGCAGATTCAACTTCTGCACTCTTCTTTTTGAACACTTGTGGAAGACCTCCTCTTGTTGCTCACAACAACACTTCCTCTGTGCTCTGCTTTCACTGTCCAGGGCTCTCCACTGACTTCACCTCAGCACTACCCTTGCATCACTCTACTTCAATGCTAGCACTCATTGCTTTTCTCTCACACACATATGCTCACTTTGCCCACTCAGCTCAATGGAGGTTCTCAGTTTTGTTCCAATGCTGCACTTGGCTCGATGTAGCCACTGTCACCATCAATTCTGCCCAAGCATGTACCCCTGACATGGCACCCCATTCTTTTGTTGTTTCATGCTTTCTCCAGTTCTGTCGCTGCATTAAAATCATAAGAATTGGTGATGATCACTTCTCTGTCTCATTGTTGACTCTCCTTGTTGTGTATTTAATTTCAATCCCCTTACATATTTCACAAAGACTCCCCATGCATATTTATGGCTTGCAGAGATTTAGCTATACATCCTCATGGAGTCTTTGTTCTTCATTTGTATTTACAATGCATGCACAGGAAGTCTTCGGCCATCAAATTTACTATTTTGCATTCAAAATCACAACTGTCGATTCATACATCTTTAATTGCTCCTTGTATCATCATATCAAAGCTTTTCATCGTAGTGGTTTGTAGTGGTGTAACACTACGAAATCGCTGATTGTCGACCTCTGATTATGTCTAGCCCCTTTTGATTTGACCCTCATCGAACTTCCACCATAGGATTGAGGGCGGTGACCAAGGGCTCAACCCTAAGGCGCTAAGACTCTCAGACCCTTGTCAAGGTCATATTTAAGTTTGTTTTGCCCTTTGCCTTTGGTTTCATGTTTGTTTCACACATAAGCGCTTAACACCAACGGAGCCTGTTTATCAGGGATTTCCACTTGTTGCACATATGCCAACAACCATAAATCGTTGATTGTCGATTATCGATGTGACATAATCACTGCCACGTGGCATCTTTTGAGTGGTGACACATGTCACCCGAATATGGCCCATTATGCCACCTCAAAACACCAAAATTGTCTTCCATGTGTCCCTCTGTGTCGCCACATCATGCTTACATCAACAACCACGTAGCATTATCAGAACCAATCGGATCTTGCCATGTGTCCACGTTAGATCTCATCTGTGACTGCCATCTATCCTTATCGGACCCAATCGGATGCCTCCACGTGTCCTGTCTAGAGGAGAGAGAAAGAGGCCTTGCCTACTCCGTTTTTCAACAAATTCCTTTGTATTTCCTTTTTGGCCTCCCCGGTGTTTTAACAAAGAAACCTCAATCCTGGCTTATTTAACTCAATCGACGTTCGTTGATCGAAAATTTCCCAATGGTTGTCACCTAGGGAAATGTCGAACACTGATCGCCGATATGGCCTTGTCCTCCTACATGCGGGATCGCAAGTCGCTACTCAACGAATTTCCTTAGCTATTGTGTCGTGCCTTGGAACCTATGAATGTTGATGTGCGATATGTCGGGACCTCTGACATGCGGGATTGCTAGTTTCTAATTGGCAAATTGCCTTTGGCTATGCACTGCACCTTGGATCCTTCGATCACTGATTGTCGAGACCTCTGATATTGCGATATCACTAATCGCTAATCGACGATTCACTTCCACTATGCATTGCACCTTTGATCCTTTGATCGTCGGTTGCCGATTGGACACGTGTCAGAAGGACACCAACTCATTTTCCTTTGCCTTCTCATTTGGAGAGGCAAAATTTCAATTGGCTCTAACTTTTGATATAGAATTCCATTCTGGAACATCCAAATATCGTTGGAAATCTTATTCTAAGAACCATCCAATGGAGGGGGTCTGATTGATCTTTGATACGATTTGATACCTCAAGGAGGGCTCCAACGTCTCTGCATAATTGAAATCACACCCACCAAGGCATGAAGTTGCAATGATTGATTTATCTCTCCTCCTTATTTACAATAATAAGTTATCTACCAATGCTTCAGTAAATATCAAAAAAAATTCCTGCAGACTTCACAAATTATGAACTAAGAAAGCAAGAGAAGCACTAGCACATGAACAACCACATTGACACACTTGTTTTGGGACAAAAGTCACCAGAAAACCCCAATACGGGGGAACCGGTGCAACATATCTGAGGCTTTCTATTATTGGTAGTAAATTTATGAATACAAACCGGATGCCCTAGAGAAATGGAAATCCACTCAGAGAATATAATTGATAGAAGGATAGCGAGAATTTTCTCATACTGAATCTCGATATTTTGCGCTGGCCCTGGCTTCTAGATGACCCATTGCACAATGTCTACATGAGCCTACGCAATCACTACGTGGCTTTTGCATGGAGACTCCCTCTGACTGTGTCACCCTTGTTGCTACTTCATCTATTGCTGAGAAATCAAGATTTCATCTATCAATCACCCACAGTGATTCCTGACACTGATCTTTGTTATTCCCCTAGTAGTTCTGTGTCAACCTCCTCTAGTTTTTCGTTGTCCCTCCTTGGCATTGTGTTGCCTCTTTGATTCTTCATTGTCTTCTGTGAAGTATATTCACTAGAACATGAAATTACTTCCTTCCAATACTGCCTCTGATCCTCACTGCTTGATCATTGGTTCAAATTCCTTAGCCAACCCTCCCTTAGGAATATTGAATTGACTGATCAACTCTTCGTGTGTCTTCAAATGAACCCCAAGCCTCCTTCTTATAGTTTTCTCGTTGAGAATTCAATGGTCGATATTAAGTCTCTAATCAATAGCTAAGATTAAAACTTGACTTGATCCGCTTTCTAGAACATTCTCGCCCATATTTTGATTAATACCCATTAATACTTTAATTTTCCTAAGTTTAGACTTAGGAACCCCATTAAAAATATTAATTATTTTAATAGAATACAATCCTGGTGTAATTTCACCAAACGGTTTTTGGGTTCTTTATAAATCATGTGCCTTAGCCTCTCTACCAAATTTCACGGCTAGAGCACATCTGATGCTACCAAAATTTAACACTCCCTCTTAGCGAGGAAAGTGCTCTAGCAACAATGTCCAACTACATGTTGCTCTGTCTCTGAAGCATCTCCTTTCTGCACTATTGTTGCCACCAACACTGGGTTGTTGTTGCTACTGTACAACTTCTCATGACATTGCCACTGCCACTGCTGCATCTGTACCACAACTCCCTTTCAAATGTTGCATCATGCTATTGAAAAGGATTTTCCAACATATCCATATGTTCTCAGAATTGAACAAACTTTGTTCTTCCTAGAGCCTTGGTGAGTACATCTGCTACTTGATTTCTTGTGGGAGTATACTCCAACTGTATCGCCCCATTTTGAACACATTCCCTGATAAAGTGACATTGAATATCAATGTGTTTGGAGCGATCATGAAACACTGGATTTCTAGAGAGCTTGATACGACTCTGATTATCACATAAGATTTTTTTCACTTCCATCCTCTTCCTGAATAAATTTACAAGCATTTTACTGAGCCATATAGCTTCACATGTTGTTGTGCTAGCTGCCATATACTCAGCTTCAGTCGAGCTCAATATTACAGACTTCTTCTTCTTACTACACTAGGAGGTCATCCCAGATCCAATACCAGAGCAATACCCAGTGATACTTTTCCTGTCTACTGAACTTCCTGCCCAATCTGCATCAATGAATCCAAATCACACAATTTGATATCATTGCCCTTGGTGTATTTTAATCCAAAATTGATTGTTCCCCGCACATACCTGAGGATATACTTTGTTGCTACCCAGTGCACCCTTTGTGGTTCCACCATGAACTAACTAAGAGTGTTAACAACATAACATATATCTGGCCTAGTGTTGACCACATACAGAAGCGACCCAATGAGTTGTCTATATAAGGTGGGTCCCACTTCCTTGTCTCTGGATGCATCTATTTTCTTCCAGTTGGTAATCATATGCATAGCCATAGGTCGAAAATCCAGCATTCTGAATTTTTTCAGAATTTCTGACACATATCTACCTTGGCCAAGGAAGATCTCACCATCCTGCTACCAAACTTCCAATCCCAGAAAGTAGTGAATAAGAGCCCCAAATCCTTCATGTCAAATTCTGTTTCCAGGTTCTTCTTGCAATCCTCTATAAGTCTGGTTGATCCCATAAAAAATAGATCTTCCACATATAATACCAGAATTAACGAATCATCTTCTACTAACAAATAATAAAGATTGGGATCGACATCGCTCTTAATGAATCCCAACTGTTGTAAGTAGTTGTCAATTCGACCATACCAAGCTCTAGGTGCTTGTTTCATCCCATACAAGGCTTTCTTCAATCTACGCACATTAGTTCTCTTTTCATATGTTTCGAAACCTTCTGGCTATTCGATATATGCCTCTTCTTCTATCACCCCATTCAAGAACGCCGCCTTGACATCCATTCAGTGAATCTCCCATCGCATTTGTGTTGCAAGGGATATAATGGATCTGATAGAGGTATACCAAGCTACTAGGTCAAAGGTCTCTGCATGGTCTATTCCTTCCTTTTGAGCATGTCATTTTGCAACTAACCTAGCCTTATACTTGCCTACGCTTCCATCTGCATCATACTTGAACTTGTAGATCTATCTTGAACCCACAACTGATATGTTCTCTTGTCTTGGTACAATTTCCTAGACATCATTTTTTACAATGGAGCTATACTCTTCTACCATGGCATCCACCCACACTTGGTGTTGTACGAATTCATGAAAACTATAGGGTTCTTCGACCTGAGCTACCAATGCTTGGTACCTATCAGGTTTTCTATGCTGCCTTTTCTCGGCTCTAAGAGCTCCAACAAATTCCTCTGTGTTCCTTAGAGTCTGTTGTACGTCTCGCCTAGTCCTTCCACTGGTGGTGGGAGTTTCCATCTGTTCTTCTTCCTGTTGTTATACCTTTTGTGACACTCCTGGCTCCTCTTCTCTTGAGGAGATGCTAGTACTGGTTACGTTGCTTGAACCAGATACCTGTCTTCTTGCTAGATCTGCTCCCTATTGCTAGACCAGAGGAACATCCTCAACCTGTTCTTCAAAATGCATCTCTCAAGATTTCCTGAAATCTATATCTTCAATGAACTTAAATCTTGCCTTACTACAATCTTCTTACAGCTCAGAACGTAGATTTAGTATGCCTTTGAGGTCTTGCTATAACCCACGAGATATCCAACTTCAGCAGTTTTCTCTAAATTGCTTCACTTCTCATCTGGAATATGACAATAAGCCACACTTCCAAATGTCCTAAGTTGACTCACTTCTGGCTTCTTTTCCGTGAATGCACCCTCTGACGTATTCTTTCCTAAAGCCCTATGACGGGTGTTGTTCTGAATGTATACAATCGTGCTGCATGCTTCTGCCCATAAAAACTTGGGTAGATTCTAATCATATAACAATGCCTTTGTTGCTCCAACAATAGTTATGTTCTTCCTTTATTCTAGATTATAAGGTGTTGTCCATTCTCTTCTGATCCCTTCTCTTGCGCAGAAATATGTGAAGTTTTTATCTGTGTATTCTCCACCATTATATGAGTGCAATATTTTGATCTTCCTTCCTGTCAGGTTTTCTACTAGAGCCTTAAACTCCTTAAACCGATCAAAGACCTCATCCTTGGTTTTTTGGAAATAAATCCAAGTTTTCTTGGAATGGTCATCTATGAAGGTGAAAAATACTCAACGCCATTGATAGCTCTTGTAGACATTGGACCGCAAATGTCTGAGTGTATTAAACCCAATACACTCTTAGCTCTATTGTTGCTTCTAGAATAAGCCGCTTTGGTGTACTTGCCTAGTACGCAGCCTCTGCATGTATCATCATGCTTGATAGTAAGCATTGGAACCCTCATAACACTTTCCTTGAGGATTATAACGCCTCATGATGTAAGTGTCCTATCCTTATATGCCACAGTTCATTCAAGTCTTTTTCTCCAATGACACTATTGCTTATTAGTGCCATAGGAGACTCAAGCTACTATTGCTTCGAGTTCCAATCTGGGCCCTCTTTTTCCATTTAGGATGCTTGACATACACTCTGTTATTGATGAAGTATACATCATATCCTTTATATTGTAATTGAGATACTGAAATCAAAATCATTACCATACCTAGCACATGCAGTATGTTAGTGGCCTGAAGACTATCTCCTTCTACTATCTGGAAGGTAATGGTTCCCTTTCCTGCTGGGGTGCATTTCATCTTGTTACCCATTTTTATTTGGAAGTTCATCTTTTCCTCTCGATAGCTTGAGAAATATTTTCGTTCTCCAGTCATATGAGTTGAAGCCCCATTATCAATGTACCAATCCTCGGCTGATGCAGAACTCAATAAGCAAGCAAATTCCTCTTCCAGCCTAGAAGCTAATTATGAAACATTATGATCCCTCTTGTTCTCCATGTTATTTCTCTCTGCTGGTAATTTCTGCAAGGGACTGTGTGAATATTTTGGAGATCAATTCGCTGCCAATGTGGCACCACCACCCTATATTGTAGAAATTACTTCCATCTTTCTTGATCTTGCTATGATACCATGTGAAAATTATGCCACAGTGATTGATTTATCTCTCATACTTATTTACAATAATAAGTTATCTACCAATGCTTTAGTAAATATCAAAATAAATTCAATTGTAGACTTCACAAATTATGAATTGAGAAAAGCAAGAGAAACACCAGCACATGAAAAATCACATTGACACACTTGTTTTTGGTCAAAAATCCCTAGAAAAAAAAACAATTCCAGAAAACCCGTGTAGCAGATCTGAGGGTTTCTATTATTGGCAGTAAATTTCTGAATACGAACTGGATGTCCCAGAGAAATGGCAATCCACTCAGAGAAGATAACTGATAGAAATATGGTGAAAATTTCCCATGTTGAATTTGGAGATTTTGCACTGTCCCCAACTTCTGGATGACCCACTACGCAGTCTCTGTGTGAACCTATGCAATCACTACGTGGCTTCTACATGGAGACTCCCTCTAACTACGTCACCCTTGTTGATGTTGTGTCTACTGCCGAGAAATCAAGATTTCATCTATCAATCACCCATAGTGATTCCTGACACCAATCTATACTATTCCCCCAGTAGTTTGCATCAACCTCCTCCAGTTGCTACGCTGTCCCTCCTTGGAAGTGCGTTGCCTCTATGATCCTTCACTGTCTTCTCTGAAGCATATTCACTGGAACAGGAAATCACTTCCTTCCAATACTACCTTTGATCCTCAATTCTTGATCACTTGTTTGAATTCCTTAGCCAACCCTGCCCTAGGAATATCGAACTGACTGATCAACTCTTTGTGTGTCTTCAAATGAACCCCAAGCCTCCTTCTTATACTTTTCTCATTTAGACTTCAACGGCTGAGATTAAGTATCTAATCAATGGCCAAGATTAAAACTTGAATTGATCCGCTTTCTAGAACATTCTCACCCATATTTTGATTAATACCCATTAATACTTTAATTTTCCTAAGTTTAGACTTAGGAACCCCATTAAAATTATTAATTATTTTAATAAAATATCCAGGTGGATTTTTACCAAACCGTTTCTAGGTTCTTTAGAACTTATGTGCCTTAGCCTCTCTACCAAATTTCATGGCTAGAGCACATCCGATGCTACCAAAAACTAACACTCCCTCTTAGCGAGGAAGGTGCTCTAGCAAAAATGTCCAACTGCATGTTGCTCTGTCTCTGAAGCATCTCCTTTCCACACCGTTGTTTCCACCAACACATTGCTACTGTTGCTATTGTACTACTGCTCATGACATTGCCACTGCCACTCCCGCATCTATACCGCAACTCCCTTTCAAATGTTGCATCACGCTATTGAAAAGGATTTTCCAACATACCCATATGTTCTTGAAATTGAACAAACTTTGTTCTTCCTAGAGCTTTGGTGAGTACATTTGCTACTTGATTTCCTGTGGGAGTATACTCCAACTGTATCGCCCCATGCTAAACATAGTCCTTGATAAAGTGACACTGAATATTAATGTGTTTGGAGCGATCATGAAACACTAAATTTTCAGAGAGCTTGATACAACTTTGATTATCACATAAGATTTTTGTCACTTCCATCCTCTTCCTGAATAGATTTACAAGTAGTTTCCTAACCCATATAGCTTGACTTGTTGTTGTGTTAGTTTCCATATACTCAGCTTCAACCGAGATCAGTGCTACAGACTTCTGCTTTTTACTGTACCAGGAGGTCATCCCAGATCCAATATCGAAGCAATACCTAGTGGTACTCTTCCTGTCTACTGAAATTCCTGCCCAATCTGAAATAATGAATCCAATCAATTCGATATCATTGCCCTTGGTGTATTTTAATCCAAAATTGACTGGTGCCTGCACATACATGAGAATGTGCTTTGCTGTTGCCCAATGACTGTTCCCCGCACATACCTGATAATGTGCTTTGCTACTACCTAATGTGCCCTTTTTGGTTCCACCATGAATTGACTAAGGGTGTTAACATCATAACATATGTCTAGCCTGGTGTTGACCACATACATAATCAATGCAATGAGCTGTCTGTATAAGGTTGGGTCTACTTCCTTGTCTCCGAATGCATATATTTTCTTCCAATTGGTAATCATAGGCATAGCCATAGTTCGACAGTCCTGCATTCTGAATCTTTTCAAAATTTCTAATGCATATCTACCTTGGCCAAGGAAGATCTCACCATCCTGTTGCCAAACTTCCAATCCTAGAAAGTAGTGCATAAACCCCAAATCCTTCATGTTAAATTTTGTTTCCAGGTTCATCTTGCAACCCTCTATGAGCCTAGATGATCCCGTCAAAAATACATCATCCACATATAATACCAAAATTAATGGCTCATCTTCTACTAACATATAATAAATATTGGGATTGACATCACTCTTGATGAATCCCAACTACTGTAAGAAGCTGCCAATTCGACCATACCAAGCTATGGGTGCTTGTTTCAGCCCATACAAGGCTTTCTTCAATCTACACACATGAGTTCTCTTTTCATCTGTTTCAAAACCTTCTGGTTGTTCGATATATACCTATTCTTCTATTGCCCCATTTAAGAACGTTGTCTTGACATTGATTTGGTGAATCTCCCATCCCATCTGTGCTGCAAGGGATATAATGGATCTGATAGAGGTATACCGAGCTACTGGGGCAAAGGTCTCTTCATAGTATATTCCTTCCTTTTGAGCATATCCTTTTGCAATGAACCTAGCCTTATACTTGTCTACGCTGCCATCTGCAACATACTTGATCTTGTAGATCCATCTCGAACCCACAACTGATCTGTTCTCTGGTCTTGGTACAATTTCCCAGACATCATTTATCATAATGGAACTATACTCTTCTACCATGGCATCCACCCACACCTGGTGCTGTACGGCTTCATGAAAACTAGAGGGTTCTTTGACCTGAGTTACCAATGCTTAGTACCTGTCAGGGTGTCTACGCTACCTTTTCTTGGCTTTAAGAGCTCCAACAAATTCCTCTGTGTCCCTTAGAGTCTATCGTGCCTCTCGACTAGTCCTTCCACTGGTGGTGGGAGGTTCCATCTGTTCTTCTTCTAGTCATTGTACCTGCTGTGACACTATTGGTTACGGTGCTTGAACCAAATACATGTCTTCCTACTAGATCTTATCCCTGTAGCTGGACTAGAGGAACATCCTCAACTTGTTCTTCAAAAGGCATCTCTTGAGATTTCTTGGAAGCTCTATCTTCCACGAAATTTACATCCCACCTTACTACAATCTTCCTATTGCTCAGAATCTAGATTCAATATGCCTTTGAAGTCTCGCTATAACCCACAAGATATCCAACTTCGACATTCTTCTCTAACTTGCTCTACTTCTCATTTGGAATATGACAATAAGCCACACTTCCAAATATCCTAAGGTGACTCACTTCTAGCTTCTTTTCCATGAACACACCCTCCGACGTCTTCTTTCCTAAATCCTTGTGAGGGGTCCTGTTTTGAATGTATACAGTTGTGCTGCATGCTTCTACCCATAAAAACTTGGGTATATTTTGATCATATAACATCGCCTTTGTTGCTCCAACAATAGTTGTGTTCTTCCTTTCTGCGACTCCATTCTATTCTAGATTATAATGTGTTGTCCATTCTCTTATGATCCCTTCTCTTGCGCAGAAATCTGTGAAGTTTTTATCTATGTATTCTCCACCATTATCTTAGCGATATTTTGATCTTCCTTCCTGTTAGGTTTTCTCCTAGAGCCTTAAACTCCTTAAACTAATCAAATATCTCATCCTTCGTCTTTAGGAAATAAATCCAAGTTTTCCTGGAATGGTCATCTATGAAGATGACAAAATAGTCAATGCCACTGATATCTCTTGTAGACATTGGACCATAGATGTCTAAGTGTATTAAACCCAATATACTCTTAGCTCTATATTTGCTTTTGGAATAAGCCACTTTGGCATACTTGCCTAGTATGGAGCCTCTGCATGTATCATCATGCTTGGTAGTAAGCATTGGAACCCTCGTAACTGTTTCCTTGAGAATTCTTAACGCCCCATGATGTAAGTGTCCCATCCTTCTATGCCACAGTTCATTCAAGTCATTTTCTCCACTGACATTATTGCTTATCAGTGCCATAGGAAACTCGAGCTGCAACTTATATAACTTGTTGCTTTGAGTTCTAATCCGGACCCTCTTTTTCGATTTAGGATGCTTGATATATACTATGTTATCGATGAAGTATACATCATGTCCTTTATCTTGTAACTGAGATATTGAAATCAAATTCATTCCCATACCTAGCACATGTAGCATGTTAGTGGCCCGAAGACTATCTCCTGCTACTCTCTGGAAGGTAATGGTTTCCTTTCCTACTGGGGTGCATTTCATCCTGTTACCCATTGTGATTTGGAAGCTCATATATTCCTCCCGATAGCTCGAGAAATGTTTTCTTTCTCCAGTCATATGAGTTGAAGCCCAACTATCAATGTACCAATCCTCGACTGATGCAAAACTCAATAAGAAAGCAAGTTCCTCTTCCAGCCTCGAAGCTAATTCTGAAATATTATGATCCCTATTGTTCTCCATGTTATTTCTCTATGCTGGTAATTTCTACAAGGGACTATGTGAATCATTTGGAGATCGATTTACTGCCAATGTGGCACCACCACTCTATATTGCAGAAATTACTACCATCTTGCTTGATCTTTCTCTGATAGCATGTGAAAATTATGTTGCATTGATTGATTTATCTCTCCTACTTATTTACAATAATAAGTTATCTACCAATGCTTCAGTAAATATCAAAATAAATTTAGTTGCAGACTTCACAAATTATGAATTGAGAAAAGCAATAGAAACACCAGCACATGAAAAATCACATTGACACACTTGTTTTTGGACAAAAGTCCCTGGAAAAACCCAATGCGGGAAAACTGGTGCAACAGATCTGAGGGTTTCTATTATTGCAAAAAAATTCTGGATACAAACTGGATGCCTTTGAGAAATGGAAATCCACTCAAAGAAGATAACTGATAGAAAGATAGTGAGAATTTTCTCACACTAAATCTGGAGATTTTGCATTGGCCCCAACTTCTAGATGACCCACTGTGCAGTCTCTGCATGAGCCTACACAGTCATTGCGTGGAGACTCCCTCTGACTATGTCACCCTTGCTGTTGTTGCGTCTGTTGCTGAGAAATCGAGATTTCATCTATTAATCACCCACAATTATTCCTGACATTAATCTCTACTATTCCCCCAACAATTTTGTGTCAACCTCCTCTAGTTGTTGCGTTGTCCCTCCTTAGCATTGCATTGCCTCTCTGATCCTTCACTGTCTTCTCTAAAGTATATTCATTGGAACAAGAAATCACTTCCTTCCACTACTGCCTCTGATCCTCACTACTTGATCACTAGTTTGAATTCCTTATCCAACCCTCCCCTAGGAATATCAAACTAACTGATCAACTCTCTCTGTGTCTTCAAATGAACCCCAAGCCTCCTTCTTATACTTTACTCATTAAGACTTCAACACCGAGATTAAGTCTCTAATCAATGGCTGAGATACTCAAATGGTTCCCTTTCCAGTGGCTTGGTAAAGATATTTGCAAGTTTCTCTTTAGTGGGTACATATACAAGTTTAATAATGTTGGTTGCAACTTGTTCCCTCAAGAAATGATACTTGATAGGAATATGCTTGGTTTTTGAAAGCATGACTGGATTTTTTGAGATGCTGATTGCACTTGTATTGTCACACTTTATTGGTATGGGATTATATAGTTGTACTTGTATATCCTTCAAGATGTTCTTCATCCATAGAATCTACATACAATAGGTAGCAGCAACAATATATTCTACTTCAGCAATCAATAGAGAGATAGAGCCCCATTTCTTACTGACCCACAACACCAAGCATTCACCCAAAAAGAAGGTTGCACTAGAAGTACTCTTCCTACCTTCAAGAATTCCAACCCAATCTTCATCTGTGCAGGCCTTCAAATTGAAGTCTTTACCCCTGGCATACCATAGTCCATATTCTGTTGTACCTTGAAGATATTTTAAGATCCTCTTAATAACAACCACATGACTTTCTCATGGAAAAGCTTGAAATATTGCCACAATTCCCACTGCTTGCATGATATATGGCCTTGAAGTTGTCAAATATAGTAAGCTTCCTATCATTGACTTGTATTCAATCTGATTTACCTACGATGTTGCATCTTCTTTGCACAATTTATAGCCTGTAGTCATGGGTGTGTTGACAGGTTTGCAGTCTTCCATTCCAAATTTCTTCAAAGTTTCCTTGAGATATTTGGATTGGGATATAAAAACTCCTCGTGGAAACTGAGTAATTTGCAGACCCAAGAAGAAGGAAAACTCACCAATCATGGACATTTCAAACTTTGTTTGCATACAATTTGTAAACTGATGCCCCAACTGCTCCACATCACTGCCAAATATCATGTCATCCACATACACAACCACTATCAGTAGATGATCATCTTCAGATTTTACATAAAGATTGTTGTCAACTGAGCCTTTCTTAAACCCTTGTTGTTGGAGATACTTATCTAGCCTTTCATACCAAGCTCTGGGGGCCTGTTTCAAACCATACAGGGCCTTCTTTAGTTTGCATACGAGCCCTTCATTGGAGGAGAGCATAAAACCTTCAGGCTGCTTAATGTAAACCTCCTCTTCTAAATCTCCATTAACAAAGGCAGACTTCACATCCATTTGATATAATTTGATGTTCTTATGAATGGAAAGAACAAGAAAGATTCTTATGGCTTCTAGTCGTGCTACTGGTACAAAGGTTTCTTCGAAATATACTCCTTCTATTTGGGCATACCCTTTGCAGACCAACCAAGCTTTGTTCCTGATTTCTTGACCCTTTTCATTCAATTTTTTCTTGAAAACCCACTTGGTTCCAATAAGATTTTTCTCTTTGTGCCTTGGAACAAGCTCCCATGTGTCATTCTTTTCAATCTGGTCTAGCTCTTCATTCATGGCTTTCACCCAGAACTTATCTTCACTTGCTTGGTAGAGGTTCTTGGGTTCTATATGTGACAATAGAGCCATTTGCATGATCTGTATTTCCCACAAGTTTCCTTCTGGTCTAGACACCTTGTCTTTGATCTCCAAGAATTTGACTCGTAGGGTGTTCCTTCTGTACATACCTGGAAGGCGTTTTTGGCCCTGAAGACATCCCTGCTTCCTCGCCTTCATTATTTTAATTTGTTTCATTCAGATCAACTTCCATCAAATTTTAACTTTCTTCATCATCTGAGTTCAAATTACTTTTAGAGGGTTCAGGTTGTGAGCCTACTTCATCAACTACTATGTCAATGCAATCCTTTATCTTCCTTGTATGCTTGTTGTAACATCTGTACCCTTTACTTCAAATACAGTATCAAAGCAATATTTTTTCATCAGCAAGTCAAACTTCCCAAGGTTCTTTTCATTTCTTTTAATGAAGCACTTTCTCCCAAACACCTTGAGATATTTAACTAATGCAGGTCTACCCTTCTATAACTCATAGGGAGTTTTATCATTTTCAGGCCTTAGATGAGTTCTGTTTGAAAAGTATACTGCTGCCTAAGTTGCTTCTCCCCAGAATTTGTGAGACACTCCTGCTTCATCTAACATTGCTCTGGCCATTTCCTGGATTGTTCTATTCTTCCTCTCCACTACTTCATTTTGCTGAGTAGTTATGGCCACTGAATACTGCCTCCTAATGCTTTGCCATTCATAGAATTCCTCAAACTCTCTTGAGGTGAACTCTCCCCCTTTATTTGATCTTAACATTTGATCTTCAAATCTTTCTCATTTTCTACCTGAGCCTTAAACTTCTTCAAGTGCTCAAATGCCTCTGACTTTTCTTTTAAGAGAAGAATCCAAGTAGCCCTGGTGAAATCATCAATGAACAACAGGAAATGCCTTTCTCCTATTGAGGTTTTTTCTCTAGTTGGGCCATAAATATTTATGTGAATAAGCTTCAGAGGTCTGGATGAGGATAATTCTTTTGATTTGAAATGAGTCCTAGTCTGCTTGCCAAACTGACATGACTTGCAGAGGGTGTTATCAGGCCTTGACAATCTAGGTAATCCTTTCTTTGCACCTATCTTGCTTATCTTTATCAATCTGTCAAAATTCATGTTCCCGGCTCTCTTATGCCACAATCGTGCTTCACTTTTTTTTTTCTCAAATAACAGTTGGGCCTTGAATCGTCGAACATATATACATTATTGTGAGTCCTGATTGCCTTTCCCACTAGTTTTCCATCCTTTATATTGCAGATCTCATAGTATTTATATCAGAAGGTCACATCATAACAATTGTCACACATATTGATAACACTAAGAAAATTATGCTTGAGACCTTCCACATACAACACCTTTTGTGCTTCTCTCTTTTGATAAAGACTGACCACTCCTTTTCCCTTGATTCTTGCTAGAGCATTGTTTCCAAAAGTGACATTGCCTACCATGTCTTTTTCTTTCAATGACAAAAATTTTCTTTTTGTCCCCAGTCATATGTTTGGAACAACCACTATCCACATACCATTTGTTTTCTTTATCATGAGTTGATAAGGTAAGTCCACAGGGCATGCTCTTTTTGGTATTTAGTTTTCAACTTCCTTGATTCTTTTGGATATGTGTCTATCTGTCATTTTGAGCTGTAGACAAGTGTTCAAACTTGCTTCTACACTAATTGGCCTTGTGCCCTAAATTATTACATTTAAAGCATTCAAATTCACTTTGTAGGGGAGAGAAAACATTCTGATTCTTAAGAGAGGAATCTTGAGACTTAGTAGTTCGGTGTGTATTAAATATGAGATTTTCATCTCTTTCAACTTTGACCCTTATACAATCAATGGCTTTGTGTCTAAAGATATGACACTTATAGCAGTGACCATAAAACAAATAGGAATGCCTAATGTTAAAAACATTATAAGATTGAGTAGAAAAGTACCTTGGACTGACTTATTGGTTTTTCCTCCATTGACGATCTCCTCTTTGTCTGACTGCTCTTTTGTCTTCTTGAACTATTTCATGATGCTTCTTCCTATGACTCTGTGGTTATTCAACTCCTGCAAACCTGAAGTTTATCTTCTTCTTCCCGATAAAATATTCTTGTCCCTTAGAGTACCCCAATCCAATTCTGATTCCTGAGGGCCTTTGAAAACTCATAATATGATTTTTTCTTCTAGTTCCTTCAACAAATTTCTCATTTATACCCTTCTCGGTCTTTTCTCTCTCAAGATCAGTTCTTCAAGACAATGAAAATTTTCTTCCCATCTTGAATCATATCTTGAAGCACCTCTACCTTTTGTTTGGCCTCCTCCAACTCAATCTTCATAGACAGAAAAACATCTTTGCAGATTTTTGAGGTCGTTTCCCTTTTCAAATTGAAAATCTCCTATTTCAACTGCTTGTTCTCCTCTTCTAGTATCTCACGATTTCCTTGTTCTCCTTTTAGTAGAAGGGCTGGACTATCCTTGCTCTTGATAGATTCTTCAAGCTTTTCTTTTTGATAGGAAAACTCCTCAATATCAGAGTTATACATTCCTTCTTGTAAGAGTCGTGAACAGATGTACAGAAAACAATAAGGAATTTAAAGCATGAACTTGTAACATTTTCAACAGAAACCTGACAAAATCAATTAACGGGACTGTTGAGGTACCTACCTGTACTCCTGCAGTTGAAGATGCCTTCGACTACGCTGCTCCAGTTACTGAGAGACCGAATCCACCCTGCCAAACTGAGCAGAGCCTGGCTGCTCAATCCAGTAAGCTTCTTAACAGAAGCTGATTGTTCCCCCGTGCCCAAAACCTCAGAACTCTCAAGCTCTTCCAATGGTTGATTCCCTTCCCTTCCGAATTCTTCCTTCTGGTTTTTGTGTCCCCTACTCAATCCCTGTCCTGCGGTCTTTATTCTCTGGTTTGGCGGTGGCCGCCCTTCCATCTGCAGCCACCGCTCACCCTGCTGATGACAGGCCTGTGCCCACGTATCCCCTCCTGGTCTTCTCTCAGGTCCTGAATGAATCCCTTTATGTTTTAAACCATATGGTTTTTTGATCCGGATTTAAACAGGAACGCAACAAATTACAGAGATAACCATATACACAAAGATGCAGCGGAAATAATACTTCATTTCATTAATGGAAAATACTGAAATATGCTTACAACCAGAAATGGAAATAAACCAGCTAGGGCGATGGTAGCTTATCTCTGAGAAGAGATGTGGTGGCTACATGCCTCTGAACTGTGTTACAATGAGGCTCGAAGGCCTATTTATTGTTGAGAAACAATGGAAAACCCTTAACATTCCAAAACCTAACCCTAGGAGATGAAACGCCAAACTGTGGGCCCCGTTTGGGGTAAATTGGTACATCAACTTCCCGGGGTCGTAACTTTGGCATACGATCTCCGTTTGACGCGTACAATAGCTCGTTAGAAAGATCTATCCGAGCACTACCATTGTTGGAACGGGCAACATGGGTCCATTCCATGGACCCATGTTGCCCCCGGATTCCCCAAAAAACGTCGTTTAGGGCCTCAAAACGGCTCCGGAAGTTCAGGACCCGAAAAACTGCTAAAAATAGTAAGTTGTGCTATAATTAAGGAAACTGAAAATGCTGAGAAAGACAATGGTGGGGGTCCAGGTGGACTTGGCAGGTGGCCACCAATATCCACCTGGATCATTCCTCCCCCCTTAGGAAGCAATGGTCCCCATTGCGTTGAGCTCCTCCATGAGATGAGGAAACTTTTGCTGAACTTGTTCCCTGGTGAGCCACTTGCCCTGCTGAAGGAGTTGGCCTGCTTTGACAACTCGATACAGTTGGATATTCTGTTGGCGAGTGTTCTTGATCTGTGTGTCCATGATCCGATCAGTTGCAGCTTGTTCCATGCAATCTGGATTTAATTCTGTGGGTGTGAGCTGTTCTGCAATGTCGGATGTGTCTAGCAATGGTGGAAAGTATGGCCGAAGGCGGTCCACATTGAACACTGGGTGCAGGCCAAGGAATGGAGGAATGCTGAGCTCAAATGCATTGTCTCCCATAGCCTTAGTAATGGTGTAAGGACCATATCGGAGTGGTCTCAATTTCTGATAGGCTCCAGTAAGGCGTTCCTTTTGCAAATGCAACCAGACTTTGTTGCCCACCTGAAACTTGTGTGGCACCCGATGTTGATCATGTCGCTGCTTGTACCTGGCATTTGATTTCTCAAGAATGTCATGGACCTGCTGGCGAATATGTTGGATGCGCTCAATGAAGCTGGTGGCCTTATCTGTTTCGGACTGGACATGAGCTGAATTTATGTGAGTAGCTGCAAGTGGCATGGCCACATCAATGGGGCATAGTGGCTGGAATCCCAAACCCACCTGAAAAGGACTATGGCCAGTGGAGCTGTGAAGAGCTCGGTTGTAGCTGTGCTGAACATAGGGGAGGCTCTCGTCCCATGTGCGTGGATGCTTTGAGTTATACATGCGCAGAATGTGCACAATCATCCTATTGACAACTTCTGTCTGGCCATCAGTTTGAGGATGGAAGGCCGTGGACTTCATGAGTTTGGTGTCCAGCATTGACCAGAGACTGGACCAAAATGTGCTGAGAAACCGACTGTCCCGATCTGAGATGATAGACTGTGGGATCCCAAAGTGCACCCACACTCGTTCAAAGAAGAGTTTAGCAGTGGCTTCTGCTGTGATATTCTTCTTGCAGGCCACCATAATGGCCATCTTCGAGAACCTGTTGACGACCACAAAAACACAGTCATTTCCATGCTTAGTGGAAGGAAGGCCTGACATGTAATCCATGGAGATGGATTCCCAAGGTCAACTAGGGGTAGGCAACGACGTATAGAGGCCGTGCTTCTTAATGGTCGGTTTGGCAATGGCACAGGCAGTACATGATCTGATGTACTTCCCAACATCCTGTCGAAGATTCGGCCAATAGAAATAATTTTGCAGTACTGCCACTGTTTTCTCAACCCCGAAATGCCCAGCAGCCCGACTGTAGTGTGCTTCCCAAATCATCTTGGCACGCTCGCTTGAAGGAACACAAAGGTGACCGAGGTGGCATAATAGGGCATCCTGGAGGTGAAAATCTGGAACATGCCGACCCTCCAAGAGTGTCTGGTATGTGTGGCCGAATTCTGGGTCGCTTTTGTAGAGAAGTGGCCAATCAGAAGTCTCGTGCCCACAAGAGTTGAGCACAGTGGTTAACGCCATGATCGGTGGTCGACTGAGGCAATCTGCAACATTATTGGTGCTGCCCTTCTTATACTTGATATTCAAGTGGAACTGTTGCAGGTATGTAGACCACTTCTGATGGCGATCATTCTGCAATTTCCCTTGGGTCTGTATGAACTGCAGGGGTCGGTGGTCTGTGTGGATGACTGTTTCCTTCCCCAAAATGTAATGCTTCCATTGTCGGCAGGCCTGTACAATGGAATACATCTCTTTATCATAAGTGGGGTACTTCCGGACTGTGTCTGAAAGTGTTTCACTGTGATATGCCACTGGATGTCCATGTTGAGTAAGGACTGCCCCAATAGCATAGTCAGAGGCATCTGTCTCGACCTCAAATGGTTGTTGTAAATCTGGTAACGCGAGCACTGGTGCCGTGTAGAGGCGATCCTTCAACTCCATGAATGCCTTCTGTTGAGATTCAGACCAAAAGAATTTTTCTTTCGCCCCTCCCTTGGTGACTTGACTCAAGGGCCAAGAAATATGAGAAAACCCCAACACAAACCTGCGGTAGAAGTTGGCAAGACCTAGAAAGCTGCGGAGCTCTGTTAGAGTGGTTGGAGAGGGCCAATCCCGAATGACTTGGATCTTGACTGGATCGACGTGCACCCCCTGTTCATCAATGATGTATCCCAGATACTGAACCTGGGTCATGCCAAAAGTGCATTTCTCCAAATTGGCACATAGCTTGTGTTGCCGCAGTGTTTGGAGAACCTGTTGGATGTGGTGGAGGTGCTCTTCCCAACTCTGGCTGAAGATCAGAATGTCATCCAAGTATACTACTACAAAGGAGTTGGTGAATGGCCGCAAGATGTCATCCATTAGCCTCATGAAGGTTGCAGGAGCATTCGTCAATCCGAAAGGCATAACCAACCATTCGAAAAGACCCTCCTTGGATTTGAAGGCAGTCTTCCACACATCAGAGGGTTCGATTGGTACCTGGTGATATCCTGACTTCAGATCGATCTTGCTGAAATATTTCGCCCCCTTTAGTTGGTCTAGGAGGTCATCAATCCGCAGGATCGGGTACCTATTACGGACAGTGATCTTGTTCAGCGCCCGATAGTCAATACAGAGTCTCCACGTCCCATCCTTCTTCTGTACCAACACGATCGAGCTCCCACAAGGCGATGAACTCAGACGGATGTGACCTTTCTGCAGGAGCTCCTGAATCTGCCTCTTGATTTCATTGTTCTCCAGAACGGAGCGCCGATAAATTGGTCCATTGGGTAGCGGTGCACCTGGGGTCAGATCGATGGAGTGCTTGACTTGACAGTGCAGAGGAACCCCTGCAGGGGAGGTGAAGATGTCCTCGTACTCCTCCACAACCTTGTCCATCTGTAGTTGTCGTGCAGAGGGACCCCGTCTGGATGCTGCGGCCACTGTCTTCTTCTTTCCTTGAGGGCGTATCATCAGGAAAACAAATTTCCTGGTTTTGGAAATGATCTTACTGCATTGTTTTGCAGTAATCAAAGAGATGGCGGTAGGTGGTGCTACCTCTGGTATCCTGTACAACTTATTTCCCAATGTAATAATAACAGCACGGGGCCTTGATTCATACACAGCATGTCGCTTCCACAAGTATGGTTGTCCTAGTAATACATCACAAACTTCAAGGGGAGCAATGTCACACAATACCTCATCCGTGAAGGGCTTGATGTTGTATGGAAGGCGACACTGCTGGCTCACGCGAAGATCTCGTCCTTGGTGAAGCCACCCAATGGTGTATGGTTGTGGATGTGCTGTGGTTGGTAAGCCCAACCGCTTCACGACCTCTGCCGAAATGAGGTTCTTTTGACTCCCGCTATCAACAATGAACTGTATCGGGGAGCCCTTTACCCACATCTGGGAGTGGAAGAGACGCTCCTCCTCCTCTGGATCTTCGGGTTCATTTTTTTGGATCTTGGCGGTAGCAACAGTGGCATTGGGATCTGCATCAATGATCTGCTTCCCTTTTTTCATTCCCCTTATCGGGTTCTAACTCAGAGTCAGAACATGCATCTGATTCTGAAACCTTTAGCTCAGCCACCAGTGACTGCTTGGCCCGACACTCACTTGTGTTGTGAGTGGAGCTCTTATGGAACTCACACCATTTTCCAGTGTCCTTTCTCGGCTTCGCGGCGCTGTTCTTTGCTTGCAACTTTGGCTGGTTGTCTTGGGCTGTCCCGCCTTGGCTTTGTCCTTTGTTCTGTGGTTTAGGGGCACCTTTCCCCTGCTTTGGATTCGCAGATCCAAAGTCTCGCTTCTTTTGTTTAAACTTCTGCTCAACCTTGACGGCATATCGGTATGCTGTGCCGAGCGAGGAGATGTTCAGGAATTTTATTTCTTCCTGGATGTACTTGTGCAGGCAGCCACGGTATTTGAGTATCAAATGTTGCTCCGAATCCTTGATACCCAACTTTGTGCGAAGGGTATGGAAAAGATTGGTGAACTCCGGCACGTCTTGGTCCCTTCCCTGCCGCAGCGTGGTCCACTTTATGTATTCATCCTCATAACTTCCAACAGGGTAGTACTGCTCCTTGATGGCATCCCGGAATGAATTCCAGGTGGGTGCAGCTGAAAATAGTGAGCCAGTACTTTCATCCTTCTGCTCACAGTAGGTTTCCCACCAGTCCTTGACGTGGGGGGCTGCTTTGAGAAGAGCAAAAACAATCTTTTCCCGACTCGAAAATTCATGAACAGAAAAGTAACCCTCTAGCAGATTTAACCATTTATCTACGGCTTCTGCGTCTATCTGACCCTCGAATATGGGGATTTCAAAATTAACTTGTACCTTAAAGGGTGTGGCGTTTCCAGAGTAGCTGCTGGAAGCCGATGCGTCGCTTCTGGGTAGCCGCTGAAGGATCTGGGCAAAGCTGTCCATCATCGCGTTCCGTTGTCGCTCGAGGGCTTCTTCGAGCAAGATTTTGATGGGATCTCCTGCCCCCTGGTCTTTCTTCTCATCCGCCATGGGAGGCCGTCGGGATTTGCGAGGCTGGTCTTGCAAAGGTTCAACCAGTTCAAGCCCTAACTCCTTATATCCCAACCTTGTTGGGGACATGCAAAGAAAAACAGAGAAAAAGCAGACCGCTCTGATACCACTGATCCGGATTTAAACAGGAACGCAACAAATTACAGAGATAACCATATACACAAAGATGCAGCGGAAATAATACTTCATTTCATTAATGGAAAATACTGAAATATGCTTACAACCAGAAATGGAAATAAACCAGCTAGGGCGATGGTAGCTTATCTCTGAGAAGAGATGTGGTGGCTACATGCCTCTGAACTGTGTTACAATGAGGCTCGAAGGCCTATTTATTGTTGAGAAACAATGGAAAACCCTTAACATTCCAAAACCTAACCCTAGGAGATGAAACGCCAAACTGTGGGCCCCGTTTGGGGTAAATTGGTACATCAACTTCCCGGGGTCGTAACTTTGGCATACGATCTCCGTTTGACGCGTACAATAGCTCGCTAGAAAGATCTATCCGAGCACTACCATTGTTGGAACGGGCAACATGGCATGGACCAATGTTGCCCCCGGATTCCCCAAAAAACGTCGTTTAGGGCCTCAAAACGGCTCCGGAAGTTCAGGACCCGAAAAACTGCTAAAAATAGTAAGTTGTGCTATAATTAAGGAAACTAAAAATGCTGAGAAAGACAATGGTGGGGGTCCAGGTGGACTTGGCAGGTGGCCACCAATATCCACCTGGATCATTTTTATTAATTATATTTTTAATATAACCAATACATTGTATATACCATGTACCATTTAAAACATTATAACATTTATCTTTTAATATATCACATTGTTTTATTTATATTTGTTTTAATATAACATTTATAAACTTTATACTTGGATCCCTTTTCTTAATTAATTAATTATATTAATATTTAACCTTTATTTTATTAATTTATTAATATAATTTTATCAATAATCTGGAACATATACTATATATATATATAGTTCTCTTTTAAGATCTACCCATACATTACGCAATTTTGATGAATGAGTAGAACTTCTATTCCAAGAAGTGTCATAGTATTTAGCACTTATAATCAATTTAGTATAAAATACTAGTGCGGTGTATGCGACACATGCATATGTAGCTATCATATGCATGTACCGTATACCTACTATTATGTTTGCATTCTTTGTAATTATAGATGGGTAGTTACACTTCCTTTTCATGCTACAACTGTTCCTTCAACTGCTTATTTTTCTTCCTTGCATTCTTCAACTCATCAAGGGCACTGATGAGTTCTCCTTCAAGGTCTACTACTCCTTCTTCCTCTTCAAAGTCCATAATGCCCTATTTCCTAGAGTCTGTTTCAAGGACCATAAGAAGATACTTATTTGACTCATTTTCTGATGATCCTTCATAGTCTGATTTTGTTGTTGAGCTATCTTCTTTGGAGTAGAACCCCTTCTTCTTGTAGGGTTTTTTCTTCTGATATATCTAAGACTTATTTCTAAATTTCAGATCTTCTTCCCTTTCAGTATTTTCTCTGTAAGGGCATTTGGAAGAGAAATGTCCAACTCTTCCACAGTCAAAACACTTAAAGGGAAAATTCCCTTTATACTTTCCTGAGCCACACTTCAGTTTTTTGGCTAGTTGAGCAAGCTCTTGATCAGATTCACTGGATACTTTGAATGTCGCTTCTTCAGTTCATATTTCTCCATTCCTACTCTCATCTCACAGGCTGTGAGAATACCATGTAGTTGGTCCATCTTGAGATCCTCTAAGTTGGGAATTTCCTCAATAGTTGAGATTTTGGCATTAAATCTCATAGGTAGAGATCTCAATATTTTCTGAATGATCATTTCTTCCTTGACTTCTTCACCAAGTCCTCTAATCACATTAACAAATTCATCAACTCTAAGGAAGTATTCTACTATTCTTTCATTCTCATTCATCTTCAAGCTTTCAAACCTCATTCTAAAAGTCTGAAGTTTCACTTGCTTGACTTTGTCATCTCCTTCATGACACTGGTTAAGCTTTTCCCACATTTCATAAGCAGACTTACAATGCATAACTTTCACAAGTTCTGATTAACTAAGACCAGCAAGAATGACATGCTTGGCTTTACCATTACTCAGATATGATTTCTTGCCATCTGCATCAGTGGGGGGAATATTAGGGACATTATAATTTACTAGTATTGAGGTCCAAACATCTACCCCCAGGGACATAAGATATGCCTCCATTCTTACTTTCCAAAAAGCATAGTTGGCCCCATCAAAGACTGGTACCCTACTTGAGTAAACTTCTTGACTCTCTTGCCTATTCATAATTCCTTAAGGATCTACCTTCCAGTGTTTAAACTATTGTTGAAGGAACTTGGCTTTGATACCAATTGTTGGAATACAGAATTACTGAGGGGGGGGTGAATAAATAATTTAAGAAACTATCAATTTTATTTTCTTACTATGCTTATAGTTCCTTCTTATGTTATTTCATATGTGATAGCATTCATTCACGAAATAGTAAATCAATAAAATTTCAGATACACATACTTAAATAATAATCTCATGAGCAACACACATTTGACACGGTGTTTTCACGTGGAAACCAAGAGGGAAAAAACCACCAATTTGTTGTTTTTTTTAATCATGTAAATTAAGAACCAACTTAATTACATTTGTTTGTTTATGAGAACCCACTCACTGGAGGCACCGACCCCCTTTGTTTAGCAAGCACCAACTTTCCAAGAGGAACCAACCTCTTAAGTATGTAGGCACCAACCTTTCACTCCGACTGTTATACTATCTGATACAATTTTCAAATTGAAAATAGAGGCATACAATTTTACAACTAAAATACCAACTAATGGATGTCTACAGATTCAAATTTTGCACTCTTCTTTTTGAACACTTGAAGAAGACCTCCTCTTGTTGCTCACAACAACACTTCCTCTGTTCTCTGCTTTCACTGTCCAGGGCTTTCCACTGACTTCACCTCAACACTACAGTTGCAACACTCTGCTTCGATGCTAGCACTCACACACATATGCTCACTCTTCCCACTCATCTCAATGGAGGTTCTAAGTTTTTTTCTAGTGTTGCACTTGGCTCGATGTAGCCACTATCACCATCAATTCTGCCCAAGCACGTACCCCTAGCATGACACCTAATTTTTTTTGTTTCATGCTTTCTCCAGTTCCGTCACTGCATTAAAATCATAAGAATGGGCGATGATCACTTCTCTGTCTTACTGTTGACTCTCCATGTTGTGTATTTAATTTCAGTCCCCTTACACATTTCATAGAGACTCCCCATGCATATTTATGGCTCACAGATATTTAATTGTACATCCTCATGGAGTCTTTGTTCTTCATTTATGTTTACAATGCGTGCATGGGAGGTCTTCGACCATTAGCTTTATTGTTCTACATTCAAAACCACAATTGTTGATTCATACATCTTTAATGGCTCCTTGTACCATCATATCAAAGCTTTTCATCACAGTGCTATGTAGTGGTGTAACACTACGAAATAGTTGATTGTCGACCTTCGATTATGTATAGCCCGTTTTGATTTGACCCTCATCAAAATTCCACCATAGGACCGAGGGCGATGACCTAGGGCTCAACCCGAAGGCGCTAATACTCTCAGACCCCTGTTGGGGCTATATTTCCTTCGTTATTCCCTTTGCCTTTGGTTTCATGTTTGTTTCACACACAAGCGCTTAACACCAATGGAGCCCTTTTATCGCGGATTTCCACTTGTTGCACATATGCCAGCAACTGTAAATTGTCAATTGTCGATTTCCAATGTGAGGTCATCACCACCACGTGGCATATTTTGAGTGGTGACACGTGTCATTCCAATACAGCCCATTAGGCCACCTCAAAACACCAAAACTTCCTGCCACGTGTCCCTCCGTACCGCCATGTCATGCTGACATTAGCCACCACTTGGCATTATCGGAACCAATTAGATCCTACCATGTGTCCACATCAGAGCTCATTTGTGACTTCTATCTGTCCTTATCGGACCCAACCTGATGCCTCCACGTTTCCTACCTAGAGGAGAGAGAAATGGGTCTCGCATACTCTGGGTTTTCATCAAAATCCTTTGTATTTTCTTTTTTGGCCTCCCCAAAGTTTTAATGAAGAAACCTCAATCCCGACTTATTTAACTCAAACGGTGTTTGCTGATCAACAGTTTCCCAATGCTTGTCACCTATGAAAATGTTGAATGCCAATCGTCGATATGGCCTTGTCCCCCAACATGTGGGATTGCAAGTCATTACTCGACAGATTGCCTTAGCTATTGTGCCGCACCTTAGAACCTTTGAACATCGATGTACGATATGTTATGAGCTCTGCGATGCGATATTGCTAGTTGCTAATTGGCGAATTGCCTTTGGTTGTGCACTGCAACTTGGATCCTCCAATCATCGATTACAGATTGGACACGTGTCAGAAGGACACCAACTCATTTTCCATTAGGGGAATTTCGAGGTCAAAATGTGCCTCCTAGGAAAAATGTACAACCAAAATAAACTTTATAAGAACCAATAGGATTCAATATGATGATGTCAACCATGGGGGATGATTCACCATTTTTGGAGTAAAAAAGTAAAAGGATAAAAAACAATAAAACAATAAAACTAATTTTTTAACTCGTATTTTCAACTTATCTCCCTAATGTTTTACTCAAATTTCGAGCAGGAGTACTCGTTGGATGCAAAATTTAATTCTTCATCGAAGGAGTACCCATGTTGCATACTTTCAATGGACCCTTCTACATGAAAAATGATAAATACATGAAAAAACGTGACTGCAATCATGTTTTTCATGTATTTCTCATTTTTCATGTAGTAGGGTCCATCGAAAGTATGCAACATGGCTACTCCTTGGATGAGGAATCAAAATTTTCATCCAATGAGTGTTGTTGCTCGAAATTTGAGTAAACCCATAGGGAGATAAGTTGAAAAATATTTTTTCTTTGTTCCCTCTCAAATTTGATGATGTAATCTAATATTATTTTATTATTTCCACTATTATTTTAAAATTTCCTTAGGAGGCCCATTTTAGACCTCAAAATACCCCTAATGCTTTGCCTTCTCTTTTGGAGAGGCATAACTTCAACTGGCTCTAACTTTTGATCCAGAAGTCCATTTTGAGACTTCCACATACTGTTGGAAATATTATTCTGAGGACCATCCAATGGAGGAGGTATGATTGATATTTGAGCCCATATGCTACATCAAGGAGGGATCCAAAGTCTCTACACAGCTGAAATCACAGCCACCAAGGCATGAAGCCTAAGGATCAGGCTGAGCCTTGTTTGATATCAAAGCCAACACCTACACAACCGGCCATCTACATACCATCAAATGTCTAACAAAATATATATTGAATACCAATATAAGTCATTGAAAGTCACTATGTCCATATAGCATTATTATCAAGACAAATCATCAGTCGTCAAATCAAATCATTAGCCATCAGGTCAAAACCCGAATTTGCTATCACAATGAGATCTATAGCCCGAAACATATCTCAACATCAATTCAAATTTCTAAATCATTATAAAGCATCATGTCAAAACTCAAAACCCTGCTTACCTATATCAGTAAGCCAAATCTAGTCAAACCCCTGTAATTGTTATCAAATACTATCATACACTAGCTGCAATGGTTAAATCATAATGACATATTGATATGCATATTTTGGTCCCCTGCAAACACAAGTTTAGTCAACACATTCATATTTTCTATCGTAAGTCAATATTCAAACTTACCTACTCATAAAACTTTCTGTTGTCTGCTCCATGTCTGTAGGATTGTTATACTTTTGGTGAAATTCTGATTTCGTGCACAAAGCTTCACTTATGTGTCCTAAATGCATAACCACACCTATAGGCCTTCTTATGTGTGGTTGATAGGCTTCAACTTCACCCTGAAGCTTGCTTATGTGTAATTGAGGTTTAGAGTAAGGAAAAATCTTTCTTCTTAGACCAGAGCTTTGCTATAGACCAACGATATCAAATATTTGTCTATTCACGTCCATATATCTTACTTCAACAATAAAGAAGGTTCTATACATATAATGCAAATGATAATAGGAGTATGAATCTTATGGAGAGTTTCTCCCTCTTAATGAGCAACCCCTTCAACCAATATTATTCAAGTCATCAACTTGTTTATAATATTGTCATGCATCACTAGGATTGTTAGATCATAAAGTCAAGCTATATCATGTTCTAAAACATATATCCATCATGGTCATAACATGTTAGCATCAACTACTTCATTATCACATCATGACATCAATCTTTCATCAAGGATTAGTGTCAAATCGCTATAGGAGCATACTTCAAGAATCATGATCACAACATGACTTCTTTATCATGTAAATCAATCCATCAAATAAAGGCATTCAATTTTATCATATGTCATAATTACTAAGCACATCAAAACTTAACCACAATCAACAAAAGATCCTGAATATAAATCTCATTGTTACACTTCTATCATCATGGTTATCATGCTTATAACAAACATTATCAATAGTATCAAGCTACCTTATATAAGAATCAATGTGCAAGCCTTCTTTATGGGATCAAGATATCCAAAATATATATATTTTTAAAATATATTAATTATATGCCTACCCAAGTCGGCTTCCCCATAGTCATGTTGGATTAATGAAGAGAAATGACGATTCAGTCACTCCAACAACTATATATACTAGTGTATCCTTCATTTGAGCTTAGAAACTCAGTGATCAATTGAGATAAGAAGAAAGAAACAGAATAGGAGGGTCGAGTTCCCTGTGGTGTATTTTGTGCACAAAACAAAAGGGTCAAGTTACCTATGACATAATTGTTGTGAAAAAACCCACGTCTCTCATCATGTTGAAGCAGACTAGTAGCTTGGATTTGTTGGAGATTGCAGACTTATGACCAGACAATAAGACTTGGAATCATGAAGCTCAAACCTGTGGGATGTATTAAATTTTGAACCTCCTGCATAAGATTTTTAAAGTGTGGCTCGAAGAATTTCACTTGGAAAGACCTCAACGTTTCTTGGAGATAAAATTGAAGGGTATCTTAAAGAACATACCTATGCTACTAATATATACCTCAGGCTTGTGGAATTTCAGTTTGGACCTATGACTATTGATTAAAATAAATCTCGCACTGTTGTGACTGAGCTAAATTCAGACTATGGTGACAATACTTCGAACCTGTTACAATTATCATCCTCAGATATGTCACAAATAGAGCTCAAATGTGTGGGTAGCATCGATAGAAAGTTTGGACCTATAGTGTCACTTCTTTGCAGACCATGTGAAGGGATAAAACAAGTGCTTGGACATATCTATGAAGTGACCTAGATTTTCTTGGGAATATTTTCTTTGCAGAGTTTGGTTGGAAGTTTGAAGAAGTATTGAGCTTATTATTGAATACTTCTTAAGAAACTTAGTGGAGATCATTTTTAAGATCAATGTTTTAAGCTTGGAACATCCCTTCAAGAATACTTGAAGATATTTTGTAGAAGATGGTCTTGGTGACATTCTTGGAGACCTTGATTGAAGCCCTCATGGAGTGAACTTGGAGAGATTATTTGGGTACCATGAAGAGTAGTGGTGAAACCTTCATGAGAAGACAAGGTTGTCATTGATGAAGTGATTTGGAGAAGAAATTATTGAATATTGATAGGGCTCATTGAAGAAGACATTGGGAGTTGTGAAGAATCGTCAAACTTATCTTGACAAATTGAAGCTAGAGCTTGGAGCCTCATAGAGACAAGGTTGGTGTTAGATTGGAAGATAGGGTTGGAGCCCTAGAGGATAGGATTCCTCAAGAGACTAGGTTGGAACCTGTACTAGAGATAGGGTTGGAGCCCTAGAGGTTGGTGCCTCAAAGTTACAAGGTTGGAGCCTTGGGAAGTCCAAGTCAGTGCTTAGAAAAATACAGGTTGGAGCCTGGGAAATTGAAGATTGGTGTCTTCATCTAGGGTTGGAGCCCTACACATTATTGTATTGGATTTATTGTAAAGAAGAGATTAATAAAAGTATTTATTCTTATTTTTCATTTTGTGTTCTAATTATAAGTGATCTAACTGGTAAAAACAATAATTGAAAAGAAATATTGATTCACCCCCCTCTCAGTATTTTCAACACTAAAGTAGTTGAACTATTTCCGTTATTTTAGTGCTTATCTAATTGAAAATGTGTTGTAATGGTTGTAACAATTGTCGCATCTATTTGGACTATTATGCTTGATGATTAGGCGGTTATCTTTTCTCTTGTGTGTGCCTCTACTAGGATGGTACTATTACCTTTCTCCTAGATGCTCGCCTTTCCTCCCTCCACAATAAAACAACCTTGATACACCTACAATCGAACATTCACTGGGCATACTTACTTGCTTTTTGCAAAGGCAATACACGCTTCTCTCTTGCTGATAGCTAAAGCCAAGGAAAATCTATAAGAATACATGGCAACCAGGCTGATCTCCAGATGGGGCTTCTATTCCAAATGGCGTGAGGTCTAATTAAGACTTCACATTGAGGAGACCCCTTTGGTTGATGTATTTTCGGCACCATCAACACTATGCAGGGGATATGTGTAATATTCAATCACTACCCTTAGACTTGTTAATAATTGGTAGGGAATTTATTGAGAATATGGTGAAGCACTAATTTAAGTCTTTATTAAATTTCGTCTTATTTGTTTTAATACCTCAATAAATTGAAGTGCAATGGATAATGACCAAATTTATCGATTGTATTCTTGGGTGAGATGATGTAGAGCATTTACCTATGGATGCAAAGCCATATAAATATGTTTAGGAGGTGGTTTAGGATTTTCAAAAATAGTTGCATTGTCCTTGAACACCTTGTCTAGGTCCAAATTATCACCTTAGGTGGGAAGATGGCTAGGATAGGGTTCATGATTTGAAGGTTCAAAATTATGATTATGTGCAAAGTAGTTCTACTAGCTATACAATTGATACCCTCCTTCTAGCTCTAAATGCAATTGTCATGGGAAAAATTCTCTACTCAACAATAGGAATTATCTTCGATGCAAAGTCCCAATTAGAACTTACATTGTTTAGAATAGGGAGTCCATTTGGATTTTTGCCTAACATTTGTTACTATTAAAATATGAAATTAAGGGTGGAATGCAAAATGAAAAATGTATTTAATATTTGTTCAAAGTGCAGTCCCATTCTACTTATCCTAAATAGGAGCATATTATAACTAATGAATACATGATTAGCTAAGATAAACTCTTTATGGTAGTATTTTAGGAATGTGAAGCTATCAAAGAAAATAATAGAGACATATATATCTGAACATAAACGAAAATCATAACAATATGGTATTGAATTAATACCAACATAGTTAGAGATATAATGAGAACCCTAAAGTGTTCTCATTTTTTATAGAGGTTACATTTAGTGGTTATTTTTGTTAGAAATACTGAGAGGGGGGTGAATCAATATTTCTTAGCAATTATCACTTTATAATATTTTTCAAAGCATTAGTCAATCTTCAGTTATTATTATTGTTCTTCTTCAAATGATCATAAACAATAATAAACAGCAAACAACACCATACAACAATGCAAAAAGATAAAACAAAGGACACACAAATTTTTAGGTGGAAAACCCCCTCTGGGTCAAAAACCACCAAATGATTCTTTAGTAATTGTCTACTCCCTATTAAAAGAAAATTGATTACATCAAGATTTCAGCTACAACTGAGGGAGGTGTGAACCCCCTAATTCACAAGCTGCAATCTGTAGGACGTTACTAGACCCTAATTTCATGTTGCAACTAGAAGGATGCCCCAATGCCCTGTCGATTAGGACACAATCTGATGCGTTCCCCAACACTCTGTTTACCAGATGTTATCAGAAAGGATGCTTTGCTTCCCTGTTAGTTTATCAGCCACAACTAAATGGACACCACAATTCCCTGTGCAAGCCACAACTTGTCCTAGCACCACCCTGACACCTCCTCCTACAATTTTCAACATATGAAATTGTTTGTCACTGTAATCTCACCCCATATAAGTTACATAACTTCAAAAACCAAAGACAATAAATCAATCATTGACTTAATACACTCATGTGTCACCTACAAAACACACCAAATAGGGTTCTATACAATTACTTTGATTTTAATTAACAAGTTATTAACAATTACTAAATTAAATTAAATTTATTAAACATTTAAATTAAGGTTTTAAAATAATAATTATATTAATTATGGACATCCAATATCAAACATGTAGGTTCTTTGCCATGTTTTGTGGAAACATCATGATAAGGAATCCTATCACAAGCAACTTGCACCAATAGAAAAATTACTTTATATATTAAGTGATAAGCTCCTCATCTAAAGGGTAAGTAGTATTCACTTAAGAAATGGAAACCCTACCTAATGGGAAGACACTTCAAGGTAAAAATGGATCATGATAGTTTTAAATAATTTTTAGAACAAAGATTATCTTAAGAAGAGTAGCAAAAATGGGTCACAAAGATGTTGGGTTATGACTTTGAAATCATCTAAAAAAAAGGGAAGCAAAATGTTGTGGTAGATGCACTCTCAAGAAAGGATGAGGATGTGGAAGAATTGATTTGTGCCATTTCTATTATCCAACCAAATTGGATAAACGAAGCAAGGTATGAGTGGAAGAATGATGAAGAAGTGTGGGCACTCATTCAAAAGTTACAACAAGATCCCAGTGCCTCTGATACCAAATGTTATGAACCCGCTCACAAAAAGATAAATCAACGACTTCAAAATCAACCTCTTCAAGGGGAAACCTCATTTACATTACACAAATGAACAATTCTTGGATGATACAAATGAATAAACCTCCTTTCTATATACAGGAGCCTAAGGGGTCACAATATAATCAAAGCCGACATAACAATCTTAATATAAGGGCACAACAATAACAATAGTGGGCTTCTATGGGGCACACTAATAACAATATGGGTATAATAGGGACACAATAATAACAATAAGGGCTACAATGACAATAGTAATGGGGGAATCACTAGTATTATAGGGACCTAACATTTTAGCCCAAAACTCGGGGTCACTAAATTCAATTGTGAATGTCCCTCAAACCAGGAGACCTCTCGGGGCATACCACATATCAACAAAAACATATTTTCGAGGAGAATCTAATGACAAAGATATCTGACCCAAAATAAATGATTTGACTTATCAAAAAACCTTGACAAATTCAAGGCACATCCTTAGTCCAGGGAACGCAAACCCTAGGACTTGCATTTTTAAACATCCAATAGTATAACTGCCATATTGATGTAATCCAACCATTAATAAGAAGTGATCATTAACCATTTGACATCAATGACTGGTTTTTTGGTCAAAGTCAAACCCATTCAACTCCATGGGTTGACATCAATGACAAAACCATCCAACAATCTCCCCCTTTGTCATTGATGGTTACACATGTACTCCTCCTGCAAGTACAACTCCCCTTGCCTTCATTCTTCACCTCTTTCTCAAGATTTCAATCTCTTTCTCAGGTTTTTCTCTCCCCCTTTGACATCAATGGCAAAGGGTTACTCCCCTTGAGAATTTTCTTGCTTCATGTGGACCTATTATCTGTTGGTGCTCCCCATAATGAGAAGCCTCTTGTAATATTCTATCAATGATGATCGTTGTGGACCTGTGTCTTGTATGTGATTCCCTTGAAGAGAAGCATTCCTTTGTGAACTTGTAATTTTTCAATTATTCTGCTCCGCTTGAACTTGTTATGAAGCTGCCATCTTTTCCAAACTATCTGTCAATGGTAGACCTATGCCACATACTATTGTAATACTCCCCCCCTTCAAATTTCAAGGAGTCGACGAGCCAAATTATTCAAAATAGTGTATCATCTAACATACCATATTGAATTGAGTCATTAACCATAGAAACTATTGATTTCTTATGACCTGTTATGAATCCTGAAAGCATCACTGCCGAGACCTTCTTACCTTCCTTCTTTTCTTGTTCATCTTTTAATTATTCATTATATACCTGGTTTCTTTTCCAAACCTTCTTATTCTCTTCATCAAGCCTTTTATTCATGGTTGATTCCATATTGTATCAAAAATGACGAGCTATGTGTCCATAGTTATGAAATTTGAAGCATTCGATGTCGTCCATAGAAGATTTCGTTTGGTATTTGTCTTGTGAACCTGCGAACTTGCTTCTAGGGTTTTGCAGATAATAGTTGTACCTGCCAAAAACTTCACAATCCCTAACCATATGTCCATAGTTAGCACATAAATATAAATAGCCATTAAATGAACATGTTTACTTGGATAATTTGTTCAGAGGCAATGGTCCTTGATAGCTGTACCTGTCAACAACTTTACAATCCCTGGCCATATGTCCAAAGTTAGCACATGAAAAACAATAACCATTAAATAAACGAACATACCTAGAATATTTTTCATTCTTCTTTGGAGGTGGTGTTGTAGTATGTTGTCGTCCTTTATGATTGACTTATTTTGCATCATTCTTCAGAGTTACAACGTTCTTCTTTGGTTCAATTGTCTTCTCAATCTCACTGTGTGAAGATGTGGAGCTTGTACCTTCATCAATTGGAGCCTTACCTGTTCTTTTTTCCAATTCTTTATCTATCCTATCCATAACCTGTAAATGTTCCTTTTCTTTGAGCTTGTTGATCTCATTAAGCGTTACATCAAGTTCTTCTTTCTTTTGAGCAAAATCTTCTTGAAACCATATTTTCAAGATCTCCATTTTTTTTCTACCTCCTCAACCTCTGTAGCTTGAGAAGAGTGGTATTCTCTACTTCTCTGTTGAGAACCTGTATATGTTCCTTCTTCTCCTCATTTTCAATCCTGAGCCTGCTTAGTTTAGTTCAATAGGTTTCCAATTCCTTTTTCTTTTGGTCAACGACGAATATGTATCTTTGATCATATTCCTTCCTTTCATTTTTTTCTTACTACATCTATTGTTTGAGCTTGCTAATCTCTGCAAAGTTTGTGTCAAGTTCTTGTTGCTTTTGTTGGATTTCTCTCTTGATTTCTTGTGTCTCTGTATTCTTGAATTATTCCAATTTAGTTCTAAGACTTCTAATCATCTTCTCAGAATCTTCATTTTCCTTGATGAGTTTTTTTGTTGTCTTCTATTCTACTTCCAAAAGTCTTGTCTTTTCCTTTTGAATTTTGAGTTCCTTTATCACCTTAATCACTTGATTTTGAAACTATGTCTTGCTAATTTCTCCAATTTATTCATCATAATTAGAAGGATCCAAATTTTCAATAACATATTGACCTGATTTCTTTGTTGAATAGAGATTATGAAGCTTTTCCCAAAGAGATTTAGCTGTTGAACATTGACCAACTTTTGTTTTCACGGAATTTGGCAAAAACTTCAAAATTACATTCATGGCCTTTGAATTGTACCTTTTAGCTTCGTCAGTAGATGTGTCTCTAGAAATAATCGATTCCCATACTCAATGTGCCTGCAAATGTACTTCCATCCTGGATTCCCATATCCAGTAATTATCTACAGCAAAATCAAGGGTTGGTACACAATACTCACTTTCTTCATATTTCGTTGTACCTGTACCTTCCATTGAAATCATTTCAACCTGCCTTTTTGAATTTCCCATCTCTATTCTCTGAAAACTGCCTTCCAACAGTTAAGCTATCACTGAAGGAACCAAGCTCTGATACCAATTGTTGGAAATATTGAGAGGGGGGTGAATCAATATTTCTTAGCAATTAGCACTTTTTGATATTTTTCAGGGCATTAGTTAATATTTAGTTATTATTATTGTTCTTCTTCAAATTATCATAAACAATAATCAACATCAAACAACACCATACAACAATTCAGAAAGATAAAACATAAGACACAAATACTTTTAGGTGGAAAACCCCCTCCGGGTCAAAAACCACTGAATGCTTCTTTAACAATTGTCTTCTCCCTATTAAGATAAAATTGATTACATCAATATTTCAGCTACAACTGAGGCAGGTGTGAACCCCCTAATTCACAGGCTACAACCTATAGGATGCTACTAGACCCTAATATCCTGTTGCAACCAGAAGGACGCCCCAATACCCTATAGATCAGGACACAATCTAATGAGTTCCCCAACACTCTGTTTACTAGCTGCTATTTGGAAGGATGATTTGTTTCCATGTTAGTTTATAATCCACAACTGAATGGATGCCACAACGCCCTGTGAAAACCACAACTTTCCCTAGCACCACCCTACCACCCTAAAGTGTTCTAAGGCCATAACCTGAAGGCGACTCCAATCACCCAGAAGAGTCGGTAGATCATGTTTCACAATTTTCACACAGGATCCCCTGTACTCTGAATCAATTTAGAATAGTTGTAAGAAAGATGTAGAATAAATGTCAAATCTTGGTAGCTTCTGATAATTGTTCCCACAAACTGATCACTGTACAATGCTACACATCAAGCTATCACTGTTCAACTGCACATCGCTATCACTACAAACTGTATATCATTGTCATTGCTTAAACTGCACATCATTGTAATTGCACATTATATATCAATGTCACTAATCAAATTGCACATCACTAAGAATTGTCCATCATTGTCACTACTCAACTGCACATCACCTACTGTACATCATTGTTGCTTCTCAAACTAATATTGGACTGCTCATGAATGAGTAATCATCGCAGGGTTATACGCAACTTCCACATCACTAAACCAATCAACTTATATGAGTGCACATGTCGAACACAAATGTCTGATAATGCCACAATCCCAGATGCCACAAGTCATCCCTATGACCTGCTACCACTTCTCTCATGTTCTGCCCACAAAGAGCTACTAGCGTATGTTCTTTCATTTTTGAGCACTACTCACACACTACTATCCACCATTACTTCAATTAGTTATTCAACAAGGTGATGTGTACTCAAAAACTTGTTACCCAGTAAGGTCACAATTATGTTACTCAAGTTATCCTAGGTTCAATGTTCTACTAGTTAAAGTCAACATATCAATACCTTGTTATGTCATTCAAACATCAAATAATGCTCACTAAGTCAATCATTGTTTCAAGTTAAGGTCATGTCATGTTTTGCTGTAAAAATATGACAATCTTATAGGTAATTTTTAGGGATGAATGTCATACAATAAAGGCTCATAACAAGATTCTTGTCATCAACGTTCATCAAAATATTATTATCTTGCAACATCACCACAATAGTCACCTAAAATAAGTATATAAACAATGTTGAACCAATTTTAATCTATGCTCAAGGATCAATCTTGAATTTTGTAATCATATAAATAATAGTAGATAAATTAACAACATACCGCAAGCATATGTTACATAGGTTATTTCAAACACAAATAGTAGAGACTTAATAAGTGGATTTGTGGGACCCAACTAAACAACAATAAAATAAAGGAGACCTCTTCATATGACGACGATATGTTACATAGTTTTATTTCACACAAATAAAGGAGACTTAAGAATAAGTGGATTATGGGACCCATCGCTAAAATAAATGAGACCTCTTAATACCACTTGTTCAATGATGCGATTCTTATATAATCGTGTCATGAACATTAATTCAGATTTCATATACATGTTATCACTAAGCAAGAAAGAATTGGGTTGTTTCAACCTTTTAACCTAGTGTAACTATTTCAGACCACTTGAATGGGAAGTTAGTCCTTCCAATATGAGTGGGCTCTCTCAAATGTTTATCAAATCTTCTTGAAGCAATTGAAACAGAAAGATGACTAACTTTTTTCTCTTTTTTTGTGATTTTGTAGGTGAAGAAAAATATGATGACTGCTACCATTGGGCATGGAGTCAAATCAATACAAATTATGGTCAACAACAGTGTTTAATGGAAGTTGAGGCATCTATAGCTTTTAAACTGACACAAATGAACATCTACAGTCATACATAGTAAATGAAGGAAATTGGAGCAGTTTGATAAGATTTCCAAGTAATCAAGATACTATGTAAAACTTGAAACAACATGATAAAAACCCATAAAAGCCATGACATGAATCTCAGGTACATAAATAGAGTAGCTGCAAATTTTCTATTAAAGGATCAAAATATTACAAAAGGTCAGTTCTTCACATTCTTCATCAACCCTTCTCAAAGTCGAAAACCTACTTATTTATAGAGAAAAGATCTCTTTACATATCTTGCCACCTAGGCCAAATTCGATCCACTATTCTAGAGACCTATTCCTACTTTTCTTCTAACTAACAGAGTCCTCATAGGGATTTTCTATTTTACAATAGTTGGAACTCAACTAGGACTCTACTAGCTTTAAAACCATAACCACTTTTTGTTGATGTAGATAACCGAAGCCAATTGCATGCTAGATTTGTTGGAGTGTCATTAAATCTTCAAACTGTTGATAGACATCAATTTAATTTCCCTTTTTGTTGACTATCTTTATGAGATGGCTAATTTGTAGATGTGGCTATTTACTGACTTGGCAGGCTGAAAAATAGGAGTTTAGCATGATGACTGATGAGCCTCATCATTGGGTAATTATATGGGCCTTAATTCACCTCCTAGCTTAGTCAAACCAACTATTCTCACAACTTATTGCATACTTTTGATTATATTTTGTTTATGAGATGAGTTAGAGTTGGACATTTTGCTTTGTGGTCTAATGTGAATTTAATGTAGGATTAAAGGATAAAAGAAAGGAATTTTGGAAAAGACCTTGGTCAAAACTCGAATGGGACAAGAGAGAGGAATTATAGGAGGTAAATCATCCTCATTTACTACCCCTCCATTCAAATATTCCTCCATCAGCTCAGAGTGCAAATAGCCAAATCATGAGGACTAGAAGGCAGTTGAGCAAGTGAAAGTCAAAGCACCAGTTTATCTCGAGTTTGGGAGCCGAGCCTCCCTAATTTTAAGGAAGTCGTTGGAGACTTCAGTCGTATAAGTAGAGAGGCCTAGGACCTCAGTAGGATTCAGACTTTTGATTGTAAAAATCTACTTTATTTTCGAGCTGCAAGACTTGTGACAGTTTTTGATGTAATCCATTGTTTTGATAATAAGAATGAGTTTTGTTTTGAGCCAGCACTGAGTTAACTCAGAGGGCTGAAGCTCTTGGGTTAGGGCCCAACCCTAGCAGCTAAGGCTCCTCTTTATTGTACATGTATGCTAGCGTAGATTCATGGTTTAATCGTTCATTTGCTTAAATAGCTGCATTTCCATTACAACAGTATAGCGCATAGATTCATGGTTTAATCGTTCATTTGCTTAAGTAGTTGCATTTCCATTACAATAGTGTAGTGTAGATCAATTATGTTTTAGTTTTCTTCCAGTTGTGCCTTCTTTCAATTAGCACGTTAGCAAGGAGAAAAAGATCACCATAACGTTGTCAGTAGGTGTCTCGGCCTCACCTCCTCCCTCTAGGACCATGACTTGAGGAAGAGACCCTTTAGAAACCCAAAAAACATAGATTTCCAGTTCTTGCATGAGCTTTGGAGTTTGTCATCTTGATTCAGTACTTTGTTCATTTCATCGTTATGTTTTTCCATCACTCTCTTTCTATAATAGGATCTCAGTCATATTCTCATTTCCTTCAGCACTTTCTTCATGCATAATATATGCGGAAGCTAATAAATCCCGTCTTAATCAGATTATACCCGTAGATCTCCTTACCATTTGATCCATAACAAACTTGACCAATCGTCGTTAACTGTGTGACGTATTCATTTCAACGTTTGACTCTATGCTCTCCAAATCTGCACTGTCGATTTGTTTTGCTTGATCTAATAGCTATCGCATTACCCGATCGCCAACTAGCTTGGCCGATCTCCACCGTTGATCAATTCTGCATGATCCAACAACTATCATGCAATCTTGCTTGAAGTCTTGCACGACCGATATCTAACCAAGAGCATGCGAGAAAAGTGGTTTTCCCATGCTATGTGTTACTCAGTTAGGCTAATTGCGTGAAATTTAGAATTACATCTTACAACTCTTACGGCGCGCGAGATACTACTTAACACCTTATTCATTTCAAAGTTTGACTTTAGGCTTGGCCAATCTCCACCGTCAATCTGCCTCACTTTATCCAACAATTATCGTGTCACCCGATCGCCAACTAGCTTGGTTTATCTCCACCGTTGATCAATCCCACACGATCCAACGGTTATCACACAATCTCACGTGAATTATTGCATGACCGATATCTAATTGAGAGCACGTGAGAAAAGTGGTTTTCTCGTGCTACGTGTCACTCACTTAGGCTAATCGCGCAAAATTTAGGAATTCCACTTACAGCTTTGAGGGCACGCGAGAAACTGCTTACCACCTATGAAGATCGCTCCATCATTTCACACATTTTTTTTCCTTTTGTTGCCACGTGACTTAATGTGATCCATCCATCTATTCACTTAATCCCCTATGATAAGATCTCTGCCATTCATCTCCTGTTAATCTTGTTCGTCCATCGATTCACTTAAACTCCGCGATAAGATCTTCACCACTCATCTTCTGTTAATCCTGTTCAACCATCTATTAACTCAATCTCCTACGATAAGATCTCCATCGCTCATCTTTCGTTAATCCTGTTCGTCCATCTATTCATGTAATCTCTTGCAATAAGATCTTCGTTGCTCATCTTCTTGTGCACTGCTACTTCATTACGTCTTCCTTTCACTGATTTCGATCTTCACTTGCTCTTCCGCTTGATTCCTTCCCGAATGTTGTTCTGCATATCATTTAAATGTTGCCACTCCTGAGTTTCAATTTGGTTATTCAATCAGACTCTAACACTGTCCAATCATAAAAAAAACCAGAAAAGTGAAAACAGATTTAGTCTAGTTTCCTTGCTTACTCATTAGTTTAGTTTGATGCTTTTTACTTCTATAACTTAGATAACAGCATTAGGTTAGTGTTGATTTAGCAATTCTGCCTAGAATAGTTGTTTAAATGGTTAATTAGGATATGGTGTGATTTAGCATTACATGTTGTTTTCTTCATTACTGTAGTAGAGTAGATCTCTTAGAATAGATTTGCTCTTCTTCCATCAAAGAATTAAGCTTCTTCTAACTCTATAGAAGTCTGGCTTGAAACCCTTGGGGTCTCTCACCAGATGAACAATGACAACAAGTAGGACCTTCACTTCTATTGTGCATATAACACTGTCACCTCCAAGTTTGTACGAACCCTAGGTTGATAAGTAAAGTTGGTAGCCCAGGAGTTGCAACATCCTTGCTGCAATACTGGCGCTCATCAATGATGTAGACACCCTTTATCATCTGAATCCACCTGGAGCTTGGATGTTTGTTGGGTGCGGGATACCCCAAGGGCAGTTTTGGGGCTTAGAGCCCAAATTTTGATCCAATGTTGTAATTCCAATGTAAAGACTCCGCATTTTGTGGGCGTGGAGCGCGTAGTTGTTAGAAAGTCATAGGGTTGTCCGCCCTTATTTTAATAATGTAATGTCGATTGTAGAAGATCTACCCATGGTCCATAGATCATGGGATTTTATAAATAGAGCGAAGCTCTAAGTATTCCAAGGCATCTAAGGAATAATACACAATATCGAAGTAATGAAGATGTATGTGAGATAGCTCTAAAGTGTAAGTCTAAGTTTTGGGTCGTAGCATAGGTAGAGGCTCTACAGTTGAGTGCGTAGAGGCCTAGTAGTCCGCAGTTGAGTGCGTGGACCCCTGCAACTAAGTACACAGGGCAAGTTGAGTCTGTAATCATTTGGAAGTATTAATAAAGAGAAGTTTCTATCATTTCTGTGTCTTTATTTCTTGTTTATGCATCTATTATATTGGGTATGAAATTCACTTCTAATGCTTATATGATGTGCGAATGTGTATAACTGTATTGGTTAAGTGAACAAAAGTAAGAACATCTGTTTAGGTGAAGCTAACTAAGATCTGTTAATAAGATAAGTACGATACTTAGCGTAGTTTGGGACAATTCGCTGCCCTAGTGGCGCGAAAACATCTCAGCCCTTGCTTAGGACTGCATGAAAGCCAATTGTAACAGATTGCGAAGGTACTGAAGGATGGAACATAGTGCGAAGCGACCTGCACAGAGGCAGGTATAGTTGGAATAAACCGACATCACAACCATCTCAAGGGTGCGAAAACTTAGTTCCAGCATCCCCTCATACTGCTTCGGGTGAGACTTCAGTCCGTGCTCCACAGCCTGATGCCGAAAGGGCCAGTAATGTAGGGATTTGTTTGGCTACCTAACGTTGAACCTGGTTTAGGCCCCCTCAAGCCAACAATGTCTGATATCAAAAATCTTCAAAAAGGCAGAAAAAACACAATTTTTATGATTTCGTAGCAAAAACAACGTTTTCAGCAGTTTCGTAGAAAACTTTGGTAGAAACTCCAAAAAACACTTGTATGTTACCATTTTTCTCCCTTTGTTGGTTCTGAGGTATTTTTTGATTCTTATAAGCTAAACATAGGCCTTTAGAATGACCTTTGCTGAACTTTAGACCAGCCTTAACCCCCATGGAAAGCTACAATAGTTTCGTAGCAAATTCTCAGCTTCAATATGGGCAGTTGCTATGAAAGTTCCAAAATTTTGATTTTTTCTAGTTTCCATGATTTTAATGCCTCCTTATGACTCCTAATATCATATTAACTATACATATGGCTGAGTTGACTGAATTAAGTATAGTTAAGACAAAATTGAAGAGTTTGCCATATCATGGAGTAGCACTTACTTCAGCAACAATCTTGAGGTTTCTCTTCTTGAGTTCAGCCTGGATCATTTCAATTTGACTTTCTAGTGTTGTAACTTGTCCTTGTAGGCTTTTCCTATTTGCCTGTAACCAACTATTTCTTTTATACATATGTTCCAACATTTTGTGTAAAGGCAGAGTCCTTTTTATCATCTTCTTATACTTGTCTGCAATTTCATCATAAAAGTTTATTTGCTTTAACACTTCATTTTGGTATTCATCAAACTCTAGATTAGTCTTGATCACTTCCTGTCTGGCTCCCTTAATTATTCTTGTAGGACTTCTATTTCACTTTTTTCTTGAACAACCTCCTTTCCTTTCTTTTGCTTTAATTATTTCTTTGATAACTATGTTTTGCTTAACGATGCTTCAGGTATATTCTCAACTTTCTGCATTGACCTTGTGACAGGTTTCCTTGGCCTAAAAATGAAATCATGTTCTTCTTGAGTAAAATCTAATTTCTTTGCTCTCTTACTTTTATTCTTATTTTCAGTTGGGGTCACTTCTACAGGCTGCTCAACTCGTCTTTCTTCAATGTCTATAGCTTCTAGAATGTCAGTCAATCTGCCCTTCTTTGTACTCTGTTCTTGTTCTCTCTTCTATCTTTTGGTCATTCTCCTCTTAGTACTTGTAGAAGCTTCAATTATAGGCTGCTCTGTTACTAATTGTTGCTCTGCTCTAGGTGGCTGCTCTATTTTGGGGGTTGTAGATTTGGATTTTGGAGTTTTTCTAGGGGAGGTAGCAACATCTAGTTCATATCCACTTAGGAACAAAAAGGTAAGCCAATCCCTGTTCAATCTAATTAACTCAACTTTTAACAATTTGATAAGACCATGATGAAAAACATAGGTACTACTTTCATCTGGTTTAGCTTGAACCTTGTCAACCATCTTTCCTAAACTTCTAAAGAGATATAAAGGGATATATAAGGATTGTTTACCTGTGAAGTGAAGCAACAAATTGAAGTGGTATTGGTAGACCATATGGAACCTTCCTTCACATGTAAAATACTTTTGGATAACCATCAAAAACTTGGAATAATTTTCTTTAAGACAAGTTCTAGGGATGCCCACTATCATATCAATCCCTTGATGTTCTTCCTTCAAGAATTCATCACAATTTTGCAACTGGAACTTCTAAACTTTAAACCATGTTTCCCCTGACCTTGGGATTTCAGTAGCATGAGAAATGGTGTCTGGAGAGACATTCAAACTTAGGATGCCCACCTTCGTGCCAATCCCTGTGAAATTGAGGCGAAGTCCTTGGTGATTTACGCATGAAAACCTTGCAATTTTTGACAAAATCAAAGACACCCCACGCTGGAAAATGATTGTATAAAAGCTGGATATTCTTCAAGAAGATTCATGTTTGTGGGCTCATATCATACTACAAACCCTCCTTTGTAGTATTTTCTGGTGGCCATGCTTGCTAACACGTCGAGAGCTGCTTGTGAGTTGCTTCCTCTTCACCTGCAAACCAAATTTAGAACACCTATACCTCACCTAGACCACGACTAAGCTTGTTTTGATAGCACAATCCCTATTCCATGACAACACTTGTGAACCTTTTTGATATGAGAAAATGGTATAAAGGGAAAAGGGAAAGGTAAAGGTGAATAAAAAGGAGTGGAGGACACAAGAATCAAGATGTATAACGATTCAATACATTCGACATCACTAACAATCATTTACAACAAAACTGTTATATAGCAACAAACTCTCATAGCGAGACATGTGTCGGACTGGACCGCTTTGCTATGGAACTGTCACGGACTTTCGTAGCAAATTCTGGGTGTGTGTAACTGCGTTTTTTGCGAAAGTTTGTAAAAGTATCATACCAACCTAATATGAAATGATGACCTCAAAATGGATGGATTTGTGACCTTTTCTTGTTATGATGACCCTATTAAACATTGAATGGACCCTGTAATAGGTGTCACATGAACTTAGACATAAAAACCATATCTATAATGACCAATCAAACTAAAAATATTATTTAGGATTATCATAGATAACAATGGATCCAATGGGGATGTTGCACCCCAATGGTGCAGCAAAGAACTAGTAGACCAGTCACCTTATCGAAAACTGAAAATTGATGACATAATCTCCAAGTTTTTATGGCCTTCACTTCAGGCTCAAAATTGTCAAATATATCATCCACACCTGCAAATGAGAAAGTAAAAATGGAGTATATACAATGGTGTTTCTTCCAACTGGATCAAAAGTTGAAATGTTTGAGAAGCCTGCCAATTACAGGTCCTCTTACATATAGTTGACCATCCATCTCTTGCAATATAAATGTATTATTTCCATGATAGGATGAAATATTATATGGCCCCTTCTAGAGATTCTCAAACTTGTCGTGTTTCCCTTTATCTTCAATCTTAGCCTCCCACTTCAAAACTACATCTTGAGGACTAAAATTTTCTTCTTTGGTCTTTTTGTCAAAAGTCTTTTTAATTCTGTTATGAGATTGCTGATGATTGTTGTAAACTTCTTCTCTTTTTTCCTGCAGATCAATTAGTTGGTTGATCCTCCTTTGGATAGCATTTGGTTCTTCTTCTAGTCCCTGCAACAGTTTCATGACTAGAACTCCAAGAGAACTAGGAAAAACAACTTCAATTCCATAAACTAACTCATAAGGAGAAACTCCTATAGACCTTTTAGTACAAATTCTGTCAGCCCATAGAGCAAATTTAAGCTTTAAATGCCATGACCATTTATTTTCCTGCAAAATCTTTTTTATGATTCTAACTATGATTTTATTTGATGATTTAGCTAAGCCATTAGAATGGCCAAGAGTGATATTATACTCGTTACAAAAACTTACCCGCCTTTTTGATTTGAAATCTTGAGCATCGTCAGTGATGATCTTCATGGGACGTCCAAATCTTGACATGATCTTCACCCCTGTGAGCATCACCCGATGCAATGAGTGCTAAGTGAACTATTCAAAAATCATGAGAAATTAGTCAGTTACGACTACCTCTCATGGAAATGGTCATACGTTTGAATGACTTACTTAACGCAGTTGAATCCCAAAAAATGATATCTAATATGATGTTATTTTCCAGAAATTGAATAATGATTGCATCTATAAGTTGCCTTGTGGGAATTGCTTCAATCCACTTTGTGAAGTGATCAGTGGTGATTATGATCCACCGATGTTGGCCTGAAGATGTAGGATGTATTTTGCTAATGAAATCTAAACCCACTACTGGAAAGGGGCTTCCACAAAAATAGGTTTCAAAGGCAATGAGAGTAATTTCCTTTTTCCTTCAAATATTTGACATTCATGACAAGGGACAACCTTTTTGTATACATATCTGGAAATTGAAGGCCAATAAAATCCTACTTTAAGAATATTATTCACTATTTCTCTCTGGTGATGATGTCCTCCACAATCACCTTTATGAAACTCTTCAATCATCTTTTCAGCCTCATCTTCCAATAGACAGTTAAGAAGTATTCCACTTGAATCTTTCCAATACAAACATTTATTAAAAATACAATATCTTATAGAATTCAACTTGACAAATCTGGATTTTGACTTTGTTAGTTCAGGAGGAGCTCTATGATTTTGTAGTAAAAAAATAACATCATTATACCAATTTGAAATTGTAAACTTTTCTTCAACAAGGATCAACTCTTCATATTCAATGTATCCGAATTTTCTGCTACAAAATTGATACCTAGATAGTCAAAATTTTATTGAGTCATCAACTTTTCCAATCCTTGTCCTTTTACCAATTTTGTAGCCCTGATTTCCAAATCATATTCCAGTAGAGTAGCAGTCCATTTACTCCATTTACCATCTAGATCAGCTTGACTTAATATGTCCTTTACTACAACATTAGGTACATAAGCAACAATGTGTGAATGAATAACATACACCCTGAAATATTTAAGAGCTTTCATCAAAGCATAAGATTTCTTCTCCATGATGTTATATTTCAATTCATAGTTTCCAAATGTTCTACTAAAAAATGAAATAGGTTGTTCATTATCTTGTTGTCCTTTCTGCAACAATACTCTAGCAATTGTGTGTTCTGAAGCAAACATAAAAACCAGAAAATGCTTTGAAAAGTAAGGATTTATGAGGACTGGGGCCTGAGTAAGAGATTTTTTTATTTCTTCAAATGAATGTTGAGCCTCTGCTGTCCATTTAATATCACAGTATTTCCTAAGCATCTTTATGATGTGTTTCACAATTTCTACAAAGTTAGGAACACATCTTCTCACAAAATTCACTTTGCCTAAAAAAGATTGGATTTCTTTTCTATTTCTTGGTAGACCAATTTTCTGGATATCAGAAACCCTACTAGGATAAATTTTAATTCCCTCCTTTAATATAATATGACCAAAAAATTTTCCCTTTGTCAAAGCAAAAGTACTCTTAGTAGGATTTAAAGAAATACCGAATTTTCTGCATTTTTGAAAGACTCTCTCCATGTGCTTGAGATGTTCTTCTTATTTTTTAGAAAACATAGTAATATCATCCAAATATACCACTACATACCTATTTATCTCATCTGCAAATGCAATTTCCATACCTCTTTGAAAAGTTGCCCCTGCATTCATAAGTCCAAAAGGCATCTTTGCATACATAAAGGTTCCCCAAGGTGTGGTAAAAGTTGTCTTCTCTTGGTCATCATGATGTACCAATATCTGATTATAACCTGAGAAACCATCTAGCATTGACATCCTTTGTGATCCTACAATGTTCTGCAATATATGATCCATTTTGGGAAGTGGATAATTATCTTTTAATGAGGTCTTATTCAAGTTACTGAAATCAATGCATATCATAATTTCCCCATTCTTCTTTCTCACAGGCAACAGGTTAGCCAGCCACTTGGAAAACCTTAATGGCACTATGATCTTTGCTTCAAACAAATTTTTGATCTCCTTTTCAATCAATGCCAAAGGCAATGGATTTATACTTCTCAGTTTTTGCTTGAAAGATTTTTCATTTTCTTTTATTGGTATGGTATGTTGAATAACATTTGGATCGTAGTTTTTTAAATCAGCATAACTCCATGCAAAAATATCTATGTATTTCTTCATCAAATCTAGATATTTTTGTTTTTCCTCAAGAGAAATAAATTTGGATAACTTGACATTCTTTGGATTTTCTGCAGTACCAAGATTATAAGTTTCAACCTCCTCATCATTAGATTTTATCTTAGGGTTTTTGGCCACATCATTCTGGTCAAATAACTTCTCAAGAGGAATCAGTCCCTTTGGAATACAATTGTTTTTGAGTTGCACAACTTCAGTATTGGCTTTTGTTTTAGCAAAGATGTTTTGCCGATCAACTTGAATAGATTCAAATTCTTCTTTCAATTCTAGGAAATTTCTGACTTGTTGATCATTATCAAACACTTTCTAGTTTATTATGTTATCAGGTATAGCCGGTCCATGCCTAATTTCAAATTCATATTTATTTCTGGAATGAATTGGAATTGTAAATAGACTTGCTAAAACAACTAAAGAATCTGCAACACTATTATGTTCTCTAGGCTTGCTAGTGAAATTATACTCTTCAAAATTTTCCAGTAATTCAAGAATCAGATTTATGTATGATCTCATTCTAAAATCCTTGGTTTGATAGGTGTTGTGCAATCGAAATTGAGTTTATAAGAGAAAAACTTACTTTCATCTCCTATACTGATTATCCAAATGCCTTCACCAGCTCCATCTCTTCCTAAAGCATCATCAAAGTTCATGTGCCACCAACCTTTCCTATCAATTTCTCCAACTTGTTTCCCCTTTTCTACATGTTGTTTTTTTGTGTTGTTGGTGATTTCATTGAAGAGTATAGATGAGCCCAAATCAGTCTCCACTGCATATACTAGAAAGTTTTGAGGTTTGTCTTTGCTGCTGACCATATATGCCATCCTAGAATATTTGTATAATCTCTTTTGTTCACCAAAAACCGGAATAGTAGCATAGGACATATCCATCTAAATGGTTCCTTTGACTTTGGCAGCCCATTATCTAGATAGCAACATGCCAAACTTTGGTGGAATATCAGCCACAACAATATCCATTAGTATATCCTTAGCAGGAATTTGACTTAAAGAAAAACCAAATCTTTGATTAGACCTATACATTGCACCCTTTTTGAATCAAATGAAAATAAGTCTTTGTATGGATTGGTTATGTCTAAACTCAATCTTTCCATGATGACCTTAGGCATTAGATTATGTGATTCCCCTGAATCTAACATAGCATTATGTATTATCATGTCATGGATGTTTAAACTCACATAGAAAGGTGGTACTTCTTCATTTTTCTCATCTTCTTCTCTTGGCCCTAGGAACACAGTAGGATGATCTTCTTGCAAATTTAAAATATCAGATGATCCAACTTCAGTGTTAAGAATTTTAACAATTTTCTTTCTATATTCTATAACCCTTATTATTTCTCCAAAGGGGACAACAATCTTTATCTTTGAGATTTCATTCTCTAAGTTAAAAACTGGTTGTGTCTTCTCAACTTCCTTTGCAGGGTTTTCTTTCTTTTGTTCTGCAATCTTTGGAGCATCTTTCTTAGGATGATTTTTATTTGCAACTATAGGAACATTTTTGTTTCTCATATTATACTGTTTTTTCATCTCTAGAATAGCATGTTGATAGCCTTCTAGGTATTTTGATTGTGGTTCAGTTTCATCACCACCCAGGTCATTATAAGACTCATCATGTTCTTCTTTTGTTAAAAACATTCCTTTTTCATCTTCATCCAAATAATGAATAGTATCTTCTTGAACTTCTGGTTGCATTTCCTCTTCATCTACTAGGTTTTGATGGAAAGGAGGCCTAACTTGTTGGTCATGTTGATTTCTCTGTTCTCTTTGCCTTTGTTGGATTTGAACCCTTCTAAAGTTTGGATTTCTAACTTGTGTCTCAGGTTGTGCAACAGGAGGATTATTTCCAAGGGCCAGTCTATCCATGAGCCTTTCCATTGTTTTCATCATGGTATCAAATTTAACATCAGAAGATGTAGAAGGTTGTTCTTCCTCTTTTACCTTTCCTTTACCAACTTTAGATCTCTTTGCTACAGCCATATTAACTTCCACTTTCACAACATCATTCTGCATGTCAACTAAGGTAGCAGACTCTCTCTCTCTTAATAGGATGGAAAACTCATAATCAAAGGCCTTAACATAGTGTAATTGGGCAGCTCCTGGAGGAGGTTTAATGTGAGCAGGAATGGAATTATAGACTTTATTGAATTTTTTTTTAAATATTGTATTGATTCCGGGCTTTCCTTCTTCAAATTGTTATATTCAATTAAAGTTTGTACTGGATTAACTTTACTTCCCCATTTCCTTAAGAAAGTGTCTTCTAATTCATTCCAATCATGTAAACTTCCAGGGGCTAAAGCTTTGAACCATTTTTTCACCTCACCGATGAAACTCTATACAAACAACCTCATTTTAACATCTTCATAGTCTACCTCTTCTAGGTTTATAAAGTCATTGAACTGGTCAACATGTTGTTCTACAGTTATCCCCCCCACTTCCAAAATTTATTATTCTAGTGGAGTACCCTTGAGGTAAGTCATGAAGTATGTTTGGTAAAAACAAGGGGAACATATCTAGCAGGGCCTGCCATAGCAGAAGTACTTCTAGAAATTCCAACAAGGGGGGTAAAAATGAAACTAGTAGGGGTAGTGATGAAAGCAGATGTGCTTTAAGGGACTTGAGTGACAAAGACTTTTGTTTTCGAATTAAAGGTACTTCTTTCAGGTAAAGGGAAACCAATTTCTTGTCTTGACAAAAGTTCAAAAGGATCAAATTATTTTAGTTTTTCTAAAGACTCTTGTCCAAGTGACAATTTTGATGCAGCAATCTCCCAAAACCTATCTTTAACTTCTTTAGGAGTCTCAAAAGTAGAATCTAACCCTAGTTTTGGTAAATCATTCTTTGATTTAGATATGAGAAATATAGGCTTATACTCTTCATCAAATTTAATACCTTCAATATCTTGAATATCTCCAAAGGGAAATGATACAGATCTTAAGAGAAATGAAGTACCTGATTTTGATGAGCTAGCATCTTTTCTAAGAATTTTTTCTGGATCATCAACTATTTCTGGTGGATTAGGGTCTGGATTTCTCCTCGTATGAATCTTCTTGGAAGCCACCTTTAAGTTGAGAGTATCAATGGAGTCACCAAGGTAGAAATACAGCCTCGAACAATCTAATCTCCTGCTACCTTCAAGATCTCAGCTTTTGAAATGAAACATCCATGATGATATAACTTTCAAACTCCCGATAGACGCACCAAAATGTTATCACTAGGATAGAAAGAATTGGGTTGTTTCAACCTTTTAACTTAGTGTAACTATTGCAGACCACTTGAACTGGTAGTTAGTCCTTCTAATATGAGAGGGCTCTCTCAAATGTTTATCAAATCTTCTTGAAATAGTTGAAACAGTCAGATGACTAACTCTAACCTCTTTTTGTGATTTTGTAGGTGAAGAAAAATATGATGACTACTACCATTGGGCATGTAGTCAAATCAAAACAAATTATGGTCAACAACAATGTTTAATGGAAGTTGAGGCATCTAGAGATTTTAAACTGACACAAATGAACATCTGTAGTCATACATAGTAAATGAAGGAAATTGGGGCAGTTTGACAAGATTTCCAAGTAATCAAGATACTATGTAAAACTTGAAACAATATGATAAAAACCCATAAAATACATGACATGAATCTCAGGTACATAAACAGAGTAGCTACAAATTTTCTATTAAAGGATCAAAATATTACAAAAGGTCAGTCTTCACATTCTTCATCAACCCTTCTCAAAGTCGTAAAAATACTTATTTATAGAGAAAATACCTCTTTACATATCTTGCCAATTGGGCCAAATTCGATCCACTATTCTAGATACATTTCCTAGTTTTCTTCTAACTAACAAAATCCTTATAGGTATTTTCTATTTTACAATAGTTGGATCTCAACTAGGACTCTACTAGCTTTAAAACCATAACCACTTTTTGTTGATGTACATAACCGAAGCCAACTGCATGCTAGATTTGCTTGAGAGTCATTACATATTCAAACTATTGATAGACATCAATTTAATTTCCCTTTTTGCTGACTATCTTTATGAGCTAGCTAATTTGTAGATGTGGCTATTTGTTGACTTCGCAGGCTGAAAAATAGGAGTTTATCATAATGATGTGGACACCCTTTATCATCTGAAATCCACCTAGAGCTTGGATGTATGATATCAAAAATCTTCAAAAAGGCAGAAAAATAGAGCTTTTTATTATTTCATAGCAAAAACTGCGTTTTTAGCAGTTTCGTAGCAAACTTTGGTAGCAACTCAAAAAAACACTTTTATGCTACCCTTTTTCTCCCTTTGTTCGTTCTGAGGTATTTTGATGCTTGTAAGCTAAACATAGACCTTTAGAATGACCTTTGCTGAACTTTAGACCAGCCTTAACCCCCATGGAAAGCCACAACAGATTCGTAGCAAATTCTCGGCTTCAATATGGGCAGTTACTATGAAAGTTCAAAAAAATTGTTTTTTCCTAGCTTCCATGATTTTAATGCCTCCTTATGAATACTAATGTCATATTAACTATACATATGGCTAAGTTGACTGAATTAAGTAGAGTTAAGACAAAATTGAATAGTTTGCCATATCTTCGAGTAGCACTTGCTTTAGCAACAATCTTGAGGTTTCTATTCTTGAGTTCAACCTGGATCATTTCAATTTGACTTTCTAGTGCTGTAACTTGTCCTTGTATGCTTTTCCTATCTGCCTGTAACCAACTATTTCTTTTATACATATGTTCCAACATTCTGTGTAAAGGCAGAGTCCTTTTTATTATCTTTTTAGACTTGTTTGCAATTTCATCATAAAGTTTATTTGCTTTAACACTTCATTTTGGTATTCATCAAACTCTAGCTTGGTCTTGAACACTTCTTGTCTAGCCTCCCTTAACTGTTCTTATAGGACTTCTATTTCACTTTTTTCTTGAACAACCTCCTTGCCTTTCTTTTGCTTTGATGATTTCTTTAATAACTCTGTTTTAGTCAATGGTGCTTCAGGTATCTTCTCAACTTGCTGCATTGATCTTGTGATAGGTTTCCTTGGCCTAAAAATGAAACCATGTTCTTCTTGAGTAAAATCTAATTTCTTTGCTCTCTTACTTTTCTTCTTGGTTTCAGTTGGGGTCACTTCTACAAGCTGCTCAACTGGGCTTTCTTCAATGTCTATAGCTTCTAGAATGTTAGTCAATCTACCCTTCTTTGTACTATGTTCTTGTTCTCTCTTCTGTCTTCTGGTCATTCTCCTCTTAGTACTTGTAGAAGCTTCAATTATAGGTTGCTCTATTACTGATTGTTGCTCTACTCTAGGTTGTTTCTCTGCTCTAGGTGGCTGCTCTACTCTAGGGGTTGTAGATTTGGATTTTGGAGTTTTTCTAGAGGGGGTAGCAACATCTAGTTCATATCCACTTAGGAACAAAAAGGTAATCCAATCCCTGTTCAATCTATTTAACTCCTCAACTACTAACAATTTGATAAGACCATGATGAAAAACAAAGGTACTACTTGCATCTGGTTTAGCTTGAACCTTGTCAGCCATATTTCCTAAACTTCTGAAGAGATAGAAAGGGATATCTAAGGACTATTTACCTGTGAAGTGAAGCAACAACCTGAAGTGGTATTGGTAGACCATATGGAACCTTCCTTCACATGTAAAATACTTTTGGATAACCATCAACAACTTGGAATAATTTTCTTTAAGACAAGTTCTGGGGATGCCCACTGTCATATCAATCCCTTGATGTTCTTCCTTCAAGAATTCATCACAATATGCAGCTGGAACTTCTGAAATTCATTAGCATGAGCAATGGTGTCTGGAGAGACATTCAAACTTAGGATGCCCACCTTCGTGCCAATCCCTGTGAAATTGAGGGTGAAGTCCTTGGTGATTTTCGCATGAAAACCCTGCAATTTTTGACAAAATCGAAGACACCCCATGCTGGCAAATGATTGTATAAAATTTGGGTCTTCTTCAAGCAGTTTCATGTCTGTGGGCTCATATCGTACTACAACCCCTCCTTTGTAGTGTTTTCTGGTGGCCATGCTTGCTAACACATCGAGAGTTGCTTGTGAGTTGCTTCCTCTTCACCTGCAAACCAAATTTAGAACACCTAGACCTCACTTAGACCACGACTAAGCTTGTTTTGACAGCGCAAACCCTATTCCATGACAACACTTGTGAACCTTTTTTATATGAGCAGATGGTATAAAGGGAAAAGGGAAAGGTAAAGGTGAACAAAAAGGAGTGGAGGACACAAGAATCAAGATGTATAATGACTCAGTACATTCGACATCACTAACAATAATTTACAACAAAACCGTTATACAACAACAAACTCTCGTAGCGAGACATGTGTTGGAGTGGACCGTTTTTCTACGGAACTGTCAGGGAATTTTGTACAAAATTATGGGTGTGCATAACTATGTTTGCTGCAAAAGTTTGTAAAAGTATCAAACCAACCTAATATGAAATGATGACCTCAAAATGGATGGAGTTGTGACCTTTTCTTGTTATGATGACCCTATTAAACATTGAATGGACCCTATAACAGTTGTCACATGAACCTAGACATAAAAACCCTATCTAAAATGACCAATCAAACTAAAAAATTTATTTAGGGTTATCATAGATAACAATACCCATGCCATTTGTTATTGCAAGTCTACGAAACCCAAACCTTTGATTATATTAAATTATTCAAGTTGTGGCAATTCCTTATTCATATCGTATAGAAGTGAATCGATTTTCGAGTTGAGGAAACAAGTTATATTATCTAATGCCACATATTTGTCACAGTCGAGAATTGGATCTACTTCAACGAATTGGAACTAGTCACACAATTACAAAGTTTGTTCACATGCCCTCTTTCCGTTCATGCAACCATAGAGATTACAGTCACTAATTGACTTGATGTTCTCCGTAGATTTGAGGAAGGCCAAGACAATGAAATACATGAAAGAATTGTTTCATATCGAACAAAAAAAAAATTGGTCTCTTGTTCGGTTTCAATCATGCCATAGAGTTGGAATCAAATTTTGCTTTAGGTTTTTAGGTAGAGAGTCACTCTTCGACCTCATACTTTTGAATTGTAAGCCTTAGGATATGCGAAGTCTAGAAGGTGATAACGAAGCCTTTAATTCCAAAAAGAAAGAAAAAAAAAGCGTACCCTTTACAAAGAGAATATCCCTTAGCAAATATCCTGGACCAGAAAGAAATGAAAGAAGTGTCAATCACTACTGAAAAGTTCAAGCCACCCAAAAGATCCTTTGTTGCTCCAGGTCAATTTTTCATACCTAGCCAACAATTCAAACAAATCACTCCTTTTCTGTACAGTTCTAGGATCAAAATTCTTAGCACAAAAGGATGCCCTCGTAGAGGGTTGAACCCTATTGGGAAGCCTACAAAAAACTGCTCAAAACAGGATGCAAGAAGCCCAACACATCATAAAGTATTATCATAATTTTACAACAAAAGAATTACTTTAGGAGGTTGAAAACCAAGACAACACCAGAGTAAGCCTTAGAATATTTGTGCCTCAGATGACTGAAACTTTACTTTTTCTTAGACATCCTTCACTAGGTTGAAAATTTCAGAGATACACATAAGGAATTTAGTTGAGATTTGACGTATTGTGGAGTATATTAGGTTCTTCTTTTATAAGGCTAAAGAGGGGATTTATCAGATAGGCATTGGAGAGAATTGGGATGCTAAAACATCTTAATGAATATAATTAATTAATTAAATTAAACCTTAAGTGAAGACTACTTACCTTTTAGATGAGGATCTTATCTCTTAATATATAAAGTAAGTTTTCTATTGGTGCAAGATGCTTGTGATAGACTTCCTTATGATAATGTTTCCTAAAAACATGGAAAAGAACCTACATGCTTGATATGATGTCCATAATTAATATAATTATTATTTTCAAACCTTAAGTTAGATATTTAATAAATTAATTTAATTTAGTAATTTTTAATAACTTGTTAATTAAACTCAAAGTAATTGTATATGAACCCTCTTTGGTGTGTTTTGTAGGTGACACATGAGTGTATTAAGTCAATGATTGATTTATTGTCTTTGGTTTTTGAAGTTATGTAACTTATATGGGGTGAGATTACAATGATAAACAATGTCATATGTTGACAACTGTAGGAGGAGGTGTCATGTCACTACCCCTGGGGGTTTTAGCCCAAAAACTGGGGTCACTAACTTCAATTGTGAATATATCTCAAACCAAGAGACCTCTCGAGGTGTACCACATATCAACAGAAACATATTTTCGAGGAGAATCTATTGACATAGATCTCTAAGCAAAACTCAATGTTTTGACTTATCAAAAACCTTCAACAAATTCGAGGCACATCCTCAGTCCAGGGAACCCAAACCCTAGCACTTGGGGTTTTTTACCATCCAACAGTATAGCTACCGTCTTGATGTAACCTGACAATTACTAAAAAGCATTCATTAACCATTTTACATCAATGACTAGTGTTTTTGGTCAAAGTGAAACCTAGTCAACTCCATAGGTTGACATCAATGACAAAACCATCCAATAATTTTTACACTTGTTTTGAAAAGTGGCGCTATTGGTAGCAACCCTTTTTCTCAAAGTTTAAATTCCCACATTTTGCAACCACAACATTAATAGAGTCATGGTATTGCCAACAAAAACTTTAAAATCAAGCCTTAAATCAAAAAGTGCAACACCATTTTATTTTTGGAGGTTAAAATTACTACTACTTTGAGATTGTTGATTTTATAATTGGCATAAGTGCAACCAAAATATTAAAATCTAGCTCTAAATCGAAAATTGGTGCTCCCAATAGAACTTCTTATTATGAGCCTAAAATTACAACTTTTTTATATCATGCCCTTGGAGAAGCTATATCATTCCAACTAAAATTTAAAAATCAACCCTTGAATTTAAAAGAGATGTTTCTAGGAGTATCACCTTTTATTTTCTTTCTTGTTGTGGATAGGGTGTGTGTGTGTGGTGGGCTTAAAGTTATGACATTTTGAAATTGTGGCCTAAAAGACTAATATTGTTGCATATGAAAGCATAAAAAGGGAAAACATTGAAAAATGAAAAAAAAAAATTGGAATATAGAGTTCATCCCAACTAGCATTGAAATAATAGGACTTGCGGGACAGTGAAAAACTAAAAACAAACAAATGTTTTGCAGCCATATGAGATAGTATAGGATGCGAGGATCAAGAAAACTAGCTAATGAAACAAAACTCAACTATAAATGGTTGTCTATAGGAGAGATAAATTCACTAACAACAATAAATAATCCAAATTAGAAACCCTCTATACATTTACAATAGCTCTAAAATGAGGTCCATTGTTCTTCCATCTTCAAAGTGGATGATTCGAGACGATTACAGGGATGTTGTGGTTGGTTTGCTTGCTCATGAGAATAAAATCTATGGAAGAAAAATTCCAGACAATAGCCAATAATTATTATTAGACAACAAAGAAAACCATTAAAATAAAATATAGCTCCATATCAATCACATAGACAAAGAAAAAAATATTAGCAACCAATGATTTCACATATAAAGACTCGAAGTTTACCCTGGAAACCCAAATGGAAAACCAACATCCAATTAGCTTTAGCCATGCTCTTTGTGATGCAACAATGGGTACATTATATGCTCTTTGATTCATCTTTGTGTTTCTCATTGAATTTTGGGCATCATTCCTTTTTATTCTCATTTAAAGAACCCCTCTTCCCTTGTGAGAAACATTATATAGGAGGATGGCTCAACTAAGGGGTCATGTATATTGAACCCTTCAACTTCCCCCAAGCTTATTTCTCCTCCATGTATGTGTATGTGTGTGTGTGTGTGTGTTTATTTGTACATTCAGAAAGAGATCTCATGAAAGGTATTTACACACACACACACCTAATGTGCTTTCCATATGATTTAATTGAATGGACATCAATCGCGATGGTATAAGGCCCTTCATACTAACTCATCAATTTCCTTCATCATCTATAGCCTCGAACCTTTGTTGATTTTTATCATCATAGAGGTTGTGCCAATAACCAATTTTTCTTGTGCAAACTTGATTTGGATCAATTGTGCTCCCAAAAACAAATGGATACATGCCCCCAAGTGTTGGAAGAAATGGTAACATACTAGTTGAGGAGACCCCGATTTTATGTAAGACTTCATGTATTAGAGATATTTAGAATAATTCTAGGGTTTTCATTATGTAAGATGTTTAAACATGTATTACTCACTAACGTTTCATAGACATGGAACCTAGCTTGAAGGATAATGTTTCTAAAATTTCATCACACTACACAAAATGTTGAGGATGTTGTACTTTAGGAGCTAGGGTGGCAATTAGTAACCAACATTACCATGGACAATGTTGTACATAACAAGTGTATGCAATGGAATGGTTGAGGATCAACACAAATTGAATGACTTTTTCGGCTTGTATTATGTCATTTCATTAGATAATTAAAATGTATAAGTTGAAAAGGTGATGTCAAATTAGGAATATAAAAGTTCTACATGAATATGTCAATCATAAAACAAAATGTGAAGTGCATAAAAGCCCAAGAATGTAAAATGAATGGTTAGGTAGTAGTTGTAATCTTCCTAATCAAATTTATCTTATATAAATACCAAATAAATTAATACAAAGGGTTTGTTGACCCTCTAATTCTTATTTTTCTGTCATTCTTCATTGCTTTGCATAATGTAATGGATGTCTTGTTTGTTAATGTTGATGTTGTCAACATTATCTATTTTTTTATGTTAGATAGGTCCATGGAAGAAAGAACCTCATGCCCATGAGTTGGTTATGGGAATATATGTATGGAGGACTCCTTCAAGGTAGGTGGTAAGAAGACAAATGGGATTTTCACATTTAAAACCAAAGAAGATATTAGATAAAAAAAATTGTGAGTTCATGGGTTGTGGATTGTTTTAATGTAGATCTTAAAATGAATTTTATAAGATTGACATGAATGTTAGGGTATTGACATTGTGTGTGAATGAATTTCATGGTGCTAGTAACTCCAAGGGTGTGCTCATGGTATGATACTCCTAAAAAGTCTTTTTAGGGGAAGAAACATGAAAAATTGGGGTTTCTAATTGATGCTAACTCTAGTGCCATTGTTTGAGAACATCATGTGTAAGTAATAACACTACTCAAAGGCTCGCACTTACTAATTCATAACTTGGCAAAGTTTCTTTTGTTAATATTTTCTAGGTGCATAAAATTTGTTTTTAATGGTTGGGGGAGTTTGCATACTAAGTGTTTGATGAAATTTCTTTGAAAAAAATGATATAAAATCATAATCATTGCTTGGTGAAAGCCTTGTGTTCCCATTTATTCCTTTCTATATAAAGTAGTGGAAATGTTAAACTAGCAATTGTATAAAAGAGGATTGGTAAATGTTGATACAAATGGAAATAAAAATTGGAAAAAGATGAATGTCCTCTTGAAAGAGAAAATATTGCATGGAAGAGTTGAACATCTTTGATGGCATTATTTTACTTTCATATTGGTTGCAAGAATGACCCTCCAATTTCTTCTTTAAACTTTGAGAACATTTTCAACTTCTTTACTTCGGATTTCAAACTCACCAAGACATCAAGAAAACTGAAACTTTAAGCCTTAATGGCATGCACAATTTGATTCATTACTTTTATATATACTTGAGAATAGAATTACAAATAAGGTTAAATAATTCACACATAACATTATAGTTTAATTGTTATAACAAATGTAAATCAACACATTGTATTTATAGACCAAGTAATACACACAAGCCTCTCTTGCATCACTTGTTAAGTTCACATAAACAATGAAATTACAAATAAAATAAAATAATTCACACATAACAAAATAGTTTATCTTTACAACATATGTAACTCAATCAACAAATTACATTTGTAAACAAGTGTTGAGAAATCTAGGGCATTAGCATTAGGTTTCTTTTCTATTAGTGACTACTTATGAATGCTTTTTACTTGTTTAGATTATTAGTGTTCTTCTTCATCAAACAGTAACCAATGCATGAACATAAATAGACAAGAGACACAACATGTAGGCTATGAGTCAGGGCCAAAACCTCTCACTCTTTGATAGGAAAATCTGCAAAAAATTCTTCTTATAGAGATTCCAATTGACGAATACCAAGATCAAGACCCTTGACCTATTAGCCATTCCAAGACCAAGCCACAAGTCCTCTTGACTGTCTTCTCTTCCTGTTGAATCCTCCTCCTCTTTGATCTTCTAAGCATTGAGACATTGACATCACTAAGATCTCATCTAGATCTCTTCTCGTGAGACCTTCTTATTATCATCATCAATGAACTATGGTTGTACCAAACTGTTATTTCTTCAAGACTGCTTCTTTGCACTTGATGTGATACCTAGACAGAGAGACTCTTCACTATAGGAAGCATCTCGCTGTCCCTTTATCTTCCTTTAGAAATTCATGTGATCAAATATGAATATGTCTTACTTCCACTGTGTACTGAGCTTCAGAAAGATCCAAATTATGTTATCTTGGCCCTTCAATACTCCTTGTTGTCATTGTGATCTAAACATATGAGGGATTTGCATTCCCTAACCAATCTCCATTCATGTTCCTTAGACCTAGCTCTTTAATTACATCTGAACTCTGTATTTATTCTGCGAAATCTCAGAAGTATTCAAAGTCTTCTCATTGTACCAAAGATCCAAAATTATTTGTTCTACCCAACCGAAAAACTCAGAGATAGATGTGAAATCTTCTAAGTGTGGAGTAATCCGAGGTGGGTATATATAGTAGTTTGTCCATCAATATAAGTCGACATGAGTTTATGAACCAGTGTGTCTCCATAACGTGAGCTGACATGAGTTATTATTTCATCTTGCAGGCCAACATAGGAAGAGGACGATTGTGATTGTCTTTGGAGGGTTATTGGTATTATATGTTGAATGATACTAGGATCATATCTTTTCAAATCTGCATAACTTCATGCAAAGACATCTATGTATCTCTTCATCAAATCAACATATCTCTGCTTTACCTCAGAAGAAGGGTACTTGGATAGTTTGACAAACTTAGGATTTTCTGCAGTACCAAGATTACAATTTTCGACCTCTTCATCATTAGATTTTATCTTAGGAGTCTTGGCTAAATCATTTTGTTCAAACAATTTTTCAAGAGGAATCAACCCCTTAGAATACAATTTTTTTTTTTCAGCTGGATGACTTATGTACTGGATTTGGTTTCAAAAAGCATATTCTGCTAGGTAACTTGAATGGTTTCAAATTCTTCTCTCAATTCAAGGAATTTTTGACTTGTTGATCATTTTTGAATACCTACTATCTTTTTATGTTATTAGGAATGGTTGGCCTATGTCTGGTTTCAATCTCATATTTCTTGGTGGAATTAATGGGAATTTCAAATAGACTGGCCGAAACAACCAAGGAATCTGCAATACCATTCGGTTCTCTAGGCTTGATTGTGAAATTGTATTCTTCAAAATTTTCCAGCATTTCAAGAATCAAATTTTTGTATGCTCTCATCTTAACCTCCTTGGCTTGATAGGTGCCATTTACTTGTTTGATGACTAACTCATACACCAAAAACTGAAATCTTTTTAGCACCTAAGTTTTTTGAAACTTCTAAACCCAAAACTAGAGATTCATATTTTGCCATGTTATTTGTGCAATCAAAATTGAGTTTGTAAGAACAAAACTTACTTTCATCTCTTGGGCTGATTATCCAAATGCCTGCACCAGCTCCATTTCTTCCAATGGAATCATCAAAGCTCATGTGCCACCAACCTTCTCTGTCAATTTCTTCAACTTGTTGATTTTATGTTTGTCGATTTTCTGTTTCACCAGTGATTTCATTGAAGAGTATAAATGATCCTAACTCTGTTTCCACTGCATACACTGGGAAATTTTGAGGTTTTTATTTGCTTCTGACCATATATGCCATTCTAGACTCTCGATATAATCTTATCTACTCACCAAAAATAGGGATAGTGGCGTAGGACATGTCCATTTGCACGGTTCCGTTGATTTTAGCAGCCCATGATCAAGATAACAACATACCAAAATTTGGTGGAATATCTGCTACAACTATGTCCATCACTACACTCTTAGTAGGGACCTGAGTTATACCAACAACCACATCTTTGATTAAGCCTATACATTGAACTCTCTTGAATCAAATGAGAATAAATCCTTGTAAGATTTGGTTATATCCAAACCCAATCTCTCCATAATGAACTTTGACATTAAATTGTGAGATGCCCCTGAATGTAACATAGCATTATGTAATGTCATGTCATGGATATTTAAACTCACATAGAATGGTGGCACTTCTTCATTTTTCTCATCTTCCACTCTTGGTCCTAAGAATATAGTAGGGTGATCTTTTTTCAGATTTAGAGGATCAAAGGGTTAAGCATTTTCAAAATTTTATTCATGTATTCTGTAAGCCTTATTATTTCTCTAAAGGGAACAACAATTTTTATCTTTTGAAATCTCATTTTCTAAATTAAAAACTAGTTGAGGTTTTTCAATTTCTTTCCCAAGAGCATTTTTCTTCTGTTCAACAACTTTTGGAGCATCTTCTTTCTTAGGCTGACTGTTATTGGCAACTACAAGGACATTCCTATTCCTCAAGTTATACTTTTTTTGTATCTCAAAAATGGCATGCTGATATCCTTTCAGGTATTTTGATTGTTTTCAGTTTCATCAGTAAACATGTCATTACTAGATTCGTCATGCTCTTCTTTTGTTAAAAGCGTCCATGTTTCATCCTCATCCAAACAGTGTATGATGCCTTCATGATTTTCTGGCTGCATTTCTTCTTGACCGACTAGATTTTGCTGGAAAGGGGGCCTAGCTTGCCATGTTTTCCTCTGTCTTCAATCAGAGCCTCCCACTTCAAAACCACATCATGAATATTGAAATTTTCTTCTATGGGTTGACAAAATTTGTACTAAAAGATCCATAGGGGTTTCTCCTTATGAGTTGTTTTATGGAACTGAAGTTGTGTTTCCTAGCTCTCTTGGAGTTCCAATGATGAAATTATTACAAGGATTGGAGGAAGACCTTGTTTTTGTTCAATCCTTTTCCAGCATGGGATGCCTGCATTTTTTCCAAAAGTTGTAGGGTTTCCATGGGCAGATTTCCAACGATTTTGCCATAAATTTCATAGGAACATAAAGCTGAATTTTGCAATATTCCCTGATACAATTGCCCATGCTACAAAGATTCCTAGGTCTGGTGAGATGTGGTTCAATGTTCAGAAGTTCAAGAAACTCAATTGTGATGATTTTCTCAAGGATGAATACAAAGGAATTGACATGACCGCTGACATTTCTAAGGTTTGCCTCAAAGAGAATTTTTCCAAATTTTTAATGGTCATCCAGAAATATTTTACATGTGAAGGTAGATTCAACATGGTTTACCAGTATCATTTCAGATTGCTACTACATTTCACAGGTAAACAACCTCTAGACATTCCTTTTTATCTCTTTAGAAGTTTGGGAAAGATGGCTAACAAGGTCCAAGCCAAGCCTGATGCTAGTAATACCTCTGTTTTTCACCATGGCCTCATTAAATTTCTGGTTGTAGAAGAGATAAATAGGTTAAACAAAGATTGGCTTACCTTCTTATTTTTGAGTGGCTATGAGTTAGATACTGCCACCCCTTCTAGGAGAACTCCAAAGTCTCAATCAATAACCCCTAGGGAAGAGAAGCAACCTGTAGTAAAAAAATTTACAAGCACTGAGAGGAGGATGACCAGAAGGCAGAGTAAAGGGAGGGCAAGCTAACTTATATCCTAGAAGCCATTGAGATTGAAGAAATCCCAAATTTACTGCCTGTAGAAGTGACAAAAGCAGGAACTCATAAAAAGAGCAAGAGGTTCAAGAAGCTGGATTTTATACAAAAAGAATTAGGTTTTGTCTTCAAGCCAAGGAAACTTGTTACAAGGTCAATGCAGCAAACTGAAAAGATGCCATAAGTGCCTTTAGAAAAAACTGAGCCAGCAAAGAAAAGAAAAGGCAAAGAGCATATACAAGAAAAAAGCCAAATAGAGGTTTTGCAAGAAAAATTAAGAGAATCTAGAACAGAGGTAATAGAAACCAAACTAGAAGTTAAGGATTTTAGGAAGGAGATGTCAAAGCAATTAGATGAAGAACTTGTGGAAAAATCCAGGAAAATGGTGAAGAGGACTTTGCCTTTGCATAAAATGTTGAAGCACATGTACAGAAGGAACAACTTGCTACAAGCAAACATGAATAAGTTGTAGGGACAAGTCAAAGCATTAGAAACTCAAATTGAAATGATCAAAGTTGAGCTCTTAAAGAGAAATCTCAAGATTTTTGTTGTAGTAGATGGCACTCCTTGAATATGGTAAAACCCTCATTTTTTCCTATACTATGTTTAACTAATAGTTTCAGCATTGTGCATAGTTGAACAAGATATTAGGAGTAATAAGGAGGCACAAGAAATCATGAAAAATCAAAAACTCAGAAATTTCACAGTTTCGTAGCAACTCCCCATAGTTAAGCTGGATATTTGCTACAGAATTGTTGTAGCTTTTCATGGAGGAGAATGCAAGTAAAAATCTCAGCTAAGGGAGTTCTAATGGCATGTGTTTAGCTAAAAAACATCAGTGAAGACTTCAAAACTTGCAGAAAGATCAGAATGGTAGCAGAAGGGTGTTTTTTGTAATTTGCTACCAATTTTTGCTACAGAACTATTAAACTCTATTTTTTTGCGTTATAAAAGTTTTGATTGGGCATCAGACAACAAGGAAACTAGATGGGCTACAAGTCATAGGAGTGTCCACATCATCACACAAAGGACTCTTGGATTTAAGAGATCTGTGGTTTGTATCTTTTGACTCCGTTACCGGAGAATCCACAGTATGAACATTTTTATGCCAACGTTTCAAATCCCAACTGGGATCCATCATCAGGGCTTATGAATGATGATAAAAGAAGAGCCGCTAAGAAGGAAATAAATAATAATGAGGGAAATAATTTTTTAGAATCAGCAGAATGTCGGCTGAATATTAATTATTAATTAATTTATTAATTAATTAATAATTCATTCAATTATTTTATTTATTTTTATTTTTATTTTAATTTTTGAGTTTTATATATTAATTTTTATTTATAGGTGAGTTAATAAATTAATTTAAAATTCAAAATCTAAATGGTAATAATAATAATTATTATTTAATATATGATAATATAATAAATTTAATTTAATTTAATTTAATTTAATTTTTATTTTATTCATTCATTTATTTATTTATTGAATTATTTAATTATGTTTCAAGATGGGAAAGGACTCCTATTTTCCAGGAAGACATGTCAGCAAGTCAACCAGGTCAGCATCCACGTGTCAAAAGCACAACAACAGTCCATCACATTCAGTAATTGGTTGGATTTGATAAGGTTCATCAACATAATTTTGTTGAGCTCATAAATGATGGAAGAATCCTATTTGTATTGAAATTGTGTAAAACAGAAAAATCCTTGCAAATGCTCAATGTTTTGTAAGTTAAATGTAGAAATTTCACCGTAGATTAAACTGATTATGCAATGTACTAAAGAAAAATACTTAATCTACTTCTACAATCAAACTTGCGGAAGATTAATCGATTTTGAGCAAAGATCAAATAGAACACATATAACATAGAAGATGATTCAATCGCACATGAACACAGAAGAATACTTAGGGGAAAGCCTCAGCTAAAAACCCCGCTATCTGTATTATCATACAAGTGGAAATATCTCAGGATTACATAAAGCTTTAGCTCACAAGATGTCCAGCTCTCAGTACAATCCCTCACTGCTGCTCATGGAAAGAATAGACAACATATATGCCTTCCTTCAGTCCTCCAAGCCTCCTATTTCCTTGCACAGTTTCTCCTGGGTCCTCAAGCTGCCACCTATGTGTAACTACCTCACATACTGCTCACCAACCTCAAAAATAACTGCGCAATCCTGAAGGAGATAATTCCTTCTGCATGGATGAGTTTCCTATATAGGAAAATTCTTCCAATTGATAGTACACTGTCCCTTCCTTTAATCTCAACTGGGTCTTTCTCTGAACTGACATGCATGCGTTATTTATGAGAGAAGATTAAGTTATCTGGAGAACACTAGTTGCATGCATGCATGCATTAACTGACTGAACTCACAATCAGTTCCACAAACTGTTTGGAACTAATCTAACTGGACTTAACTCAGTTAATTGAGCTAACTAATTACAACTCAAATACAACTCATCCTTATCTCCTTAATTAAGGGATAATTTCCTCAATCAAAGGTATAATTGTTGCCTGTCTTCACATAGACTTCATGTTTGGTTTTCTCTAACTAATTATCTCAAGATGAATTAACTAATTATTTTTCAAACAGCTGCTAAGATCAAATTCGAATTTTAATTCTCAATTTTAATTTAGGGACTACTTAAAATTGGTATATATCCTAAAATTCTATTTATAGAAATGCTATTTTTAGCATTTCTATTTTATCATTCCTTGTTTCTATTTTCAACACTGGTACCTGAAATGCTATTTATAGCATTTCTATTTTTAGCATTTCTTGTTGCTATTTTCAACACTCCCTCTCAGCAAAAAAGGCATTCAAATTGAACCCGATCCTGAACCTTTGGAATGTTTTGCATGCAACACTTCTCCCTAGTGTTGTTGCTTCAACAACTCTAGAAACAAAAAATATCCAACCTGAATCAGTATGATGCATCTGTCATCAAAGTCTCTGACTGTTATTGCCTCTGTCAACTAAAAACTCTGCACCTCTATGCTCTTCAGTATCTAACTTCTCTAGCCTCTGTCACTTTGATATCTGACTGCATCAACCCCATTGATTCCTCCTGCTGCATTTGTGCTACTACTGGTCCTATCTCCCAGCATGCATCTACACTGCACCTCCTCTCATCATGTTGCATCGTGCTGCCCACTGCTGCACTGCAACTCAGTTACTGAGAAGTAAGTAACTGATCTCCCATCTGACCTCCCTATTGGGCTAGAAACAACCTCTAATGTTGAAGCTCCCTCTTCCGCTCCATTCGCATTCGTCTCTACACTCAACTAGTCTTTCTACTCCTCGTCGGGGCTCCCGTAGTAAGGTATAATCAAAGAGGTTGGGTACCTCAAGGATCCTACCCCTATTTCAGCCTTCTTGGGACTATCACTTCACATCGCCCCACCTCACACCTGGAGGTATGGATGCATGTGATCCCTCAATTGGCTTGGTTCGAAATTTCCCCCTATTGGAGGTCTTTGCATGAGTGGATTCCTCCACTCGATCTCCTCTCAGCTTCTCTAGTTGTGGCTGCTCCACAACCTCCTGAAGCTGCTTCACCAATTGTGGCTCCTCACAATTGTCTGAGGCTCCTTCTAGCGCTGCATGTTGAGAGGTAATGTACTCTCCCTCTCAACCACCAAGTCTCCAACAGTTGCCTCACTCCTCAAGGCTTTGCATGCATCTTGAACCTCAAGAGCATACAGGTTCTGTACCTGTGAACCGATCTGTTTCACCTGTCCCATGGTGATGTGTTTAAGGAAAACCTTTTCCTTAAGAAAGACTACATCATAGTCTTTGCCCTCCACCATCATGATCGATACCAAGTTCTTCTTCAGTCCGGGCACATACTTCACATTTGTCAAGGTGATGCGAGCTCCATGCTCCCTCTGAAAAGCAACCGTACCTTCACCTGAAACACGATACCTTTCATCGTCACCCATCTCTATGAGTATCTTGAGGTCTTTCTCCTCCAAGGTATTGAACAAACTCTTATCGCCGGTCATGTGGAATGAGGCTCCACTGTCAAGAAACCAACCACAACCCATCATCAATGAAACCATGCATGCGATGAGGGTAAAATCCAATTCGAACTGAGAGGCCAATGCCTAACCTTCAGATCCTTCCGAGGATCACTTCTTGGATTTCTTCAATGGAAAATTAGTTGCATAATGGGCCACCTCATGACAATTAAAGCATCTCACTTTAGATTTTTCAATTTTCTTCCCACCATGAGAAGAACTAGATTTGGGATGATAATCCTTCTCCTTCCCTTTCCTTGCCTTACTCCCTAAGGCTAGATTTTCGTCATCCTCCTTAGATGAAGAACCATCTCTGGTGCTTCTCCTGATCTCCTCATGCATCAGATCCGACCATAGTCATTCCCAATCTGGAAGTTTCTCTCTTCCATTACTGAGTCCTGGTAACTATGCCAGCTCTTAGGAAGATCGAGGAGAGCAAGACTCACCATGTCATCATCAGCTATCGTGATTCCTACATTTCCAAGCTCATCTCTGCAAGTGGTGAGCTTGTTTAGATATGTAGAGATCGTGTCGCCCTTTTCACACTTGATTTACCAAAGCTTGTCTTTCAGCGCCAGCTTCCTCTGATCGTTGTTGTTCTGATATAGATCCTTCAATGTCTTCCACATTGAAAACGGTGTCTCCTTCCCATGGAGGCTCGAGACAATATGGTCTCGAACTCCCTCCAGAAGAATCCTCCTCACTCTAGCCACACATTTCTTCCATTTCACCAATTCTTGGGCATTAGTTGTTGCTAGCTTGGGGACTGCTTGATCAATGAAGTCCTTCAAACCATTGTCCTATAATACCGCTTCCATGTGATCCTTCGAGGTTATATAATTCGAGCTGCCCTCCAGGGCATACTCGAGTCTCAAACCATTGAACACCATTGGTGAACTTTGAGATGTGATAAGAATTCGATTTTTACAATCAAGAACTTAAAACTTTGAACTTCTCCCTTCTTTGTATACTGTTCTCCACTTTGATCAACTTGGCTCCGATACCATGTAGAAATTTCTCTATAGATCAACTAGCTATGATACCATGTAGAAATTTCACCGTAGATTAAACTAATTATGCAATGTACTAAAGCAAAATACTTAATCTACTTCTACAATCAAAATTGCGGAAGCTTAATCGATTTTGAGCAAGATCAAATAGAACACATATAACAGAGAAGATGATTCAATCACACATGAAACATAGAAGAATACTCAGGGGAAAGCCTCAGCTAAAAACCCCGCTATCTATATTATCATACAAGTGGAAATATCTTAGGATTACACAAAGATTTAGCTCACAAGCTATCTAGCTCTCAGTACAATCCCTCACCACTGCTCATGGACAAAATAGACAACACATATGCCTTCCTTCAGTCCTCCAAGCCTCCTATTTCCTTGCACAGTTTCTCCTGGGTCCTCATGCTGCCACCTATTTGTAATTACCTCACACACTACTCACCAACCTCAGAAATAATTGCGCAATCCTGAAGGAGATAATTCCTTCTGCATGTATGAGTTTCCTATATAGCAAAATTCCTCCAACTAATAGTACATTGTCCCTTCCTTTAATCTCAACTGGGTCTTTCTCTGAATTGACATGCATGAGTTATTTATGAGAGAATATTCGGTTATCTGAAGAACACTAGTTGCATGCATGCATGCATTAACTGACTGAACTCACAATCAGTTCTATAAATTGTTTTGAACTAATCTAACTGGACTTAACTCAGTTAATTGAGCTAACTAATTACAACTCAAATACAACTCATCCTTATCTCCTTAATTAAGGGATAACTTTCTCAATCAAAGGGATAATTGTTGCATGTCTTCACATAGACTTCATGTTTGATTTTCTCTAACTAATTAACTCAAGATGAATTAATTAATTTTTTTTCAAATAACCGCTGAGATCAAATTCGAATTTTAATTCTCAATTTTAATTCAAGGACTAATTAAAATTGGAATATATCCTGAAATGCTATTTATAGAATTTCTATTTTATCATTCCTTGTTGCTATTTTCAACACTGGTACCTGAAATTCTATTTATAGAATTTCTATTTTTAGCATTTTTTGTTGCTATTTTCAACAAGCTAAGGGAGTTCTAATGGCATGTGTTTAGCTAAAAAACATCAGTGAAGGTTTCAAAACTAGCAGAAAAATCAGAATGGTAGCAGAAGTGTGTTTTTTGTAATTTGCTATCAATTTTTGCTATGGAACTATTAAACTCTGTTTTTCTGTGTTATAAAAGTTTTGATTGGGCATCAGACAACAAGGCAACTAGATGGGCTACAAGTCATAGGAGTGTCCACATCATCACACAAAGGACTCCTATTTTTTAGGAAGACATGTTAGCAAGTCAACCAGGTCAGCATCCACGTGTCAAAAGCACAACAATAGTCCAACACATTCAACAGTTGGTTGGATTCGATAAGGTTCATCAACAGAATTTTGTTGAGCTCATAAATGATGGAAGAATCCTATTTGTATTGAAATTGTGTAAAATAGAAAAATCCCTACAAAGGCTCAATGTTTTGTAAGTCAAATAGGATTAGGTCTCTTAGCTGTTGATCAAATCTAGCCCAGGTGGCAGATTTTGTAAAGGAGATCTCACTCTATATATGTGTAGTTTCTTGACTCTAAAGGGGTTGATCGATGATGTGAGAAGGCCACTTTATGTAAATATTTTATCCAGTTAATATACATTTGCAACAAACTTTGTTTTTCTACCTGAGATTCAGTTTTGGCTTTATGTTTTCTTATCATGCTTTTATGTTGTTATCAGTGTTCATAACATATTGATTACTTGGAATTCATGTCAGATTGCTCCAACTTCCTTCAATTTGTTGTGTTTTACTGTAAATGTTTACTTCACACCAGTTTAAAGCCAAAAATGCCTCAACTTCCATTAAAAATGTTGTTTGTAATTGAATTTTTTCTTAATTGACTCCATGCCCAATGGTGGTAGCCATCACACTCTCTTTCACCTACAAAATCACATAAAATCCAAAGTTAGCCATCTAAATTCTTTTTAGTTTTATACAATGAATTTTATAAGTATTTTGAGAGAGCCCTCTCAGATTGGAAGGGATAACTTCCAGTTAAAAGTTGGTTTGAAATAGTTATGCTTGGTTGGAGGTTGACACAACCCAACTTGTTCTAACCTAGTGATAACACATAACGTGAGTCGACATGAGTTATTATTTCATCTTGCAGGCCAACATAGGAAGAGAAGGATTGTGCTTGTCTTTGGAGGGCTATTTGCTAGAATATATTTGACATGTCTTTATACATGACATTAACCTTTTGACAAATCCTAAGGCTCTCAATGGGAGCCATCTAAAAATAAAATTCTTGCTCATGAAACCCATGAAGAAAGGCATTACAAAAATATTTTTATTCTCTTCATTTCATCATTTATAAAGATCATAATTACATGTCATTATGAAGACCGAACCTAGTTACATTTTACAACACTCTGTCTTAACTAGGAAGGTATTCATAATGGTACTTGGTCATTCTCAATCTGAAGAATGTATTATAAGAAGAATTATATTGGTAACCCATTTGTTTAGCATCATATCAACCAACATTGTTACATTGCAAGGCCTTGACTAACAACTCTATCTCTCCACAAGATTTGAGCTCAATGCTAGTGAGACCAATGATTTATAGACACTCTCATCATTGTCCCTCTCGAAGCATATCCTACCCAGGTACTCAGGATATGTTCCATGAGGACTATGTTGTCTTGGACTCTCCAACCCTCAAAGAATATTAGTCATCCACGACTACTTTTCTATTGGATGCCCTATCTCATCCTCAAAGAGTATCAGATGCCAAATGATTACCCAATCCTCTCGTTCTTTCTTCCTAGGTGAAGACCAGAATGACGTGTCTATCTCTCCCTCTCAATTAGGGAGGAAATATCTATTACATTAAAGGAATTTACTCATCCCTACACAAGGAATGTACCTAATCTCCCTCTTGGCTTAGGAATTTCCAAGTTTCTTCCAAGTAAGAAACTTTCAAGGCTCCCTCTCAAAATAGGGACCTTCAACAGCTTCTTAGGTGGAGATGATTGGGCAACCATCTACTTGAAGAAATTCTTTCTTTGATGTCATGAATTTCTTCTTTATTTTGGATTCTTCATATTTTGGGGACTTCTTCATAGGGCACATACCATCCATCACTTTCATCCATCAGTCATGCCATCATTCATTTCATCGAAAAGTGATTCATCAATCTTCATCTGGCATTGCTTCATGTTCTATTACCTTCATCAGGCTTTATTTTCCAAAAGGTTCTTTCATCCTTCTACAAGGTTCTTCATGGAACACATTCATAGTTCTTCCCTTCGGTAGCCTTGCATAAGCTCATCCAGATACTTGTTAAAGAATAAGAAATGAACACTTAAATCAAAATTACTTTTGTGATGGTCTTTCATCATGACATCTTCATATAGGTATAAAGATCCTACATACATGTTGACACATCTCCCAAAGATATCCATTGTCAAGGATCTCCATATTTTTCAGTCTTCCAGTAGAGTCTTCATATCTTTCCGGGAGAGTTCCTAGTCAAACATTCTTAGTTTTCTGGATGTTGATTGCCTTTACCATGGTTTCATATCTCATGATATCTTCCTTACTTTCTTCACACATTTCATTTCATTCCCAAGAGATTCCAATAATAGTTCCTCAATTGTAGTAAACCACCTCATACTTCATATGAGGACATATTATGTTGACTTCATCTAGTGTGACCCATGCCTTCTGACATATTTTCATAAGAGAAGATTCCTAACCTTTGATCATGCTTCTCAATATAGAGTCATGATCCATGCTACTTGCAACCATACAACATGGATTTATAATAATTAATATAGGCATACATACCTCATTTACCTTTAGCTCATCTAGGCTTCTTTCAACAGCTTCCTTGATTGAAAAGTTCTTCAACCCCTTGGTCTACTTCTTCTTTTATGTCATCATACCATCATCCCATGAATTCCACAAGTTGGAGTTCCTGACGAAACACTTGCTTCCACTCTACATCGGTGAATCCTTCGATGAGGATTCCATCAGAGAATCTTGAGTATCTCTCATATCCTTATTCAGCAGATGTTTCCCTTTTGAATAAAGTATGATGAGATTTGTCCTGGATGACTTATTCCTTTGATCTTTCAATGAGGTCACCAAGAGCTATATCTTTCAAAGTTGATTATCAAACATCCTTCATGTTTCTTATGGTGGTGTCACGAGATCTTACTTCTAATGCTTTTCCTCTTCATTAGACTTCCTTCTTTTAGTTTTCTCCACGTCTTCAGTGAAATGGACTTCTTCTCTATTCTTCTTGTTATTGTCCTTCTTAAGCCAAGGACAATCTTTCCTGTAATATTCATAGCATTGAATCTTAGCTATGTTCTTCTTTCAAAATGTTTGAATCCTTTCATTTGAACCTTCAACATTTTTTCCCTCAACCTATCTTCTTCTATCTTGCATAGAAACCACAAGTTGTTGAATGGGATAACCTTTTTATCCTCATAAACATTTTTACCTTGTTCATTAGTTAGTGCATTTAGAACAATGAGGATTATCTCTCCTATATATTTCAATTGAGATCTTATGAATATAACCCTTTATCCTTTGATACTTTCAATTGGTGTAGATCAGATCTAAGTGATGTGACCTTCTTTATCGCATCTTCAGATAATAGCTCTACCAACCTCTCATATATATCTCTTTGATGTATCCAATACTGTTATATAGGGACGAGGGATCTTTGACTAGTTACATAAGAATCCCTTGAGCCCTTTGATCCCTTTACATGTATTCAAAGGAGACCTTTCCATTGATACATTCAATGAATTTATTTTCTTTGAGGACTATGTCTATCTCCTTTTCCATGTAAGCAATTTCGATGACCCAACCAACTTATAGATCTCCTTGCAAACACGAAGTCATTTTACCAAATTGATTAAAGAATGAAAGATAATTACTTGAGAAGTGAAGTTGAAATCTTCAACTTGATCACTTTGATGATGGTTGAAGAACATGTATTAGTGCTCCTTTTGGATGATCTTCTTCCAAATGAAAAACCCTTCTTCAGTGAGAGGAGATTGCTCCTTTTATGATGACAACGCCTTTAGATCTAGCTCTCTTTGTTGATGGTGATAGATGAGGATGTTTTGTTGCTTCCTCAGATGATCTTCTACAAGGATAAGGAGGGGATCCTTGCTGCAATGATAGGGAGCTTGCCTTATAGCTTTGAAGATGATGATAATGCCTTCTTGCCTTCAAGATACTTTGACTTCTCTTGTAGTGTAGATCATAAATGCTTCTAGGATTTCGACTCTCTCCAAGATGATGTGATCTTCAACTTTAAAGTACTTCGAGCTACCTTGCTTTGTAGATAACTTGATGAGGGTCTTTGTGGTCTTTTGATGATGACTATAGGATCCAAAACTTTTTTTGTTGTAGACTACTTCTTCGATCTAGGGTTTGATTCTTCAATGTAGATCTTGATCTTTTTATTTGATAACCTTCGACTTGCTTTGATGTCTTTCCTGAAACTCGATCCTTGAGTGTCTCTTTGATTAGCTTCCCTTCCTTTGACTTCAACATCTTAACTCTGATAACATGTTGAGAAATCTAGGGCATTAGCATTAGGTGATTTCTCTTCTATTAGTGACTACTTGTGAATGTTTTTTACTTGTTTAGATTATTAATGTTCTTCTTCATCAAACAATAACCAATGCATGAGCATAAATAGACAAGAGACACAACATGTAGGCTATGAGCCAAGGCCAAAACCTCTCACTCTTTGAGAGGAAACCCCACACAAATTCTTCTTATAGAAATTCCAATTGATGAGTACCAAGACAAAGACCCTTGACCTATTAGCCACTCGAAGACCAAGCCACAAGTCCTCTTGACTGTCTTCTCTCCCTGTTGACTCCTCTTCCTTTTTGATCTTTTGAGCATGTAGACATTGACATCACTGAGATCTCATCTAGATCTCTTCTCGTGAGATCTTCTTAACGTCATCATCAATGCACTGTGGTTGTACCAAACTATTATTTCTTCAAGACTTCTTCTTTGCACTTGATGTGATACCTAGACAAAGAGACTCTTCACTGTAGGAAGAATATTGATCTCCCTTTATCTTCCTTCAGAAACTCATGTGATCAAATCCGAATATGTTTTGCTGCCACTGTGTACCAAGCTTCAGAAAGATCCAAACTGTGCTATCTTGTCCCTTCAATACTCCTTGCTGTCATTGTGATCTGAACATGAGGGATTTGAATTCCCTACCCAATCTCCATTCATGTGCCTTAGACCAAGCTCTTTATCATATCTGAACTCTGTAATTATCCTGCGAAATCTCGAAGGTATCTGAAGTCTTCTCACTGTGCTAGAGATCCAAAATTATCCGTTCTAGCCAACCGAAAAACTCAGAGATAGATGTGAAATATTCTGACTATGGAATAGGCCTAGGTGGGAATATATAGTAGTATTTCCGTCAATATAAGCCAACATGAGGTTATGAAATGGTGTGTCTCCATAATGTGAGCCGACATGAGTTATTATTTCATCTTGCAGACTAACATAGGAAGAGGAGCACTGTGCTTATCTTTGGAGGGCTATTTTCTAGAATACATTTGACATATCTTTATACATGACATTAACCTTTTGAAAAATCCCAAGGCTCTCAATGGGAGCCATTGAAAAATAAACTTCTTGCTCATGAAACCCATGAAGCAAGGCATTACAAAAATAATTGTGTTCTCTTAATTTCATCATTTATAAATATCATAAATACATGTCATTATGAAGACCGAATCTAGTTACATTTTACAACAACAAGTACTATGTATAAAACTCTATCGCAACACTCATTAATTTTGTATAATCAATAAACATTCCATTTCGAAACCCACAATCCTCACATTGGATAACTAGCAAACATGTTGTATCAAAACATCATTTTCCAATAGTTTCTTTCATATGTCAGACTCTTTGATATATAAAATCTTTTCCTTCTTTCATGAGGAACACTACCTTGTGTCAATGTTCCTTATGAACTTGTTTCTCCTTAACATATAGAACAACAAAAACATTAATTTAAAATTTCGTTTCTTTTCTTCTCACCTAATTTAAAGCAAATGAATTAGCTAGTTTTAATATGAACATGAAAGATTTCCCATCACTAAGATTTTAGCAACAATTTTGACTTTATTTATTTCAAACAACTCACACATATGTGGTTGAGACTAACTTCCTACAAAGAAAATACCCACACCCTAGTGTTTATATGAAGTGTTTGATAGAAGGTGACTAATTTTTGCAAGACGAAAATTGAGGGAAAATCTCTCACAAAATATAAATATATATTTTAGGTGCAATGTATCTTAAGCATTGATCTATCAAGTTTTTTAAAGAGAAAAAACAAAGAGCAAGCCTCAATATTTTTTTTGGTCAATATCATGGTGCATAAAAGATATGGAATTTATCTTTAAGATGACTCTATGACATTTTTCTCTTTTATAAAAGCAAAATTATTGCACACACATTTTCGAAACAAAAAGTAAACATCGTAGTTACATATTAGAGAGAGGTATTTATATAGCCACACCACAATGAATCAACCATTGTGTTAAAAAATACGCCACGCCCTTGTGGTTACTTCCATTGGCATAAAGATCATGGCGTCTTGGACTTATATGTTGTTGTGAACTTCCCTCTAATAATGTGAGATGTAGTGACAACTAGTATAACCACATTAAATCATGTGTTTGGTCTACTCTAATACAAAATTTATCTTGAAAAGTGTAACTAGGTTTGGTCTTCATAATGACATGCAATCGTGATTTTATGTAAGAGATGTAAAAAAGAAAAATAAAATTATTGTAATGCTTGCATCATGGGTTTCATGAGCAAGGGATTTTATTTTTAGTATAGGCTCCCATTGAGAGCCCTTAGGAATGTTTTCATCTAGTCATAAAATTCTAAAAGAGTCATTGGCATGTAATGAAGGCATGTTACACATTGTAAAGAGTCGTACTGGTCTATGTAAAGTCACCCTCCAAGACCTTGTCACTAGCCCTCATGAAGTCGGCCTACAACGAAGAAGAGAATCTAGAAGAAGTCGGCCTTTTATCCAAGGGATCATGTCGGCCTACTCCAGAAGATCATGTCTGCCTAATGGACATGAACAAACAAGTATAAATACTGATACTCGGCCTCATTTGGAGATATGGAATTCAGTGAAGCAAGTCTGAAATAAGTGCGAGAAACATACTAGAAGAAGCCTCTACATCAATGAAGCAAGAATGAAGGATAACGAAAATCATTGTGGACTATTTTGGGCTAGTTTACCCTCTCACATAAGAAGGTATCAGATCTGAAGGTGTCAAGAAGAGGTCGAAGGATTGCAGTCACATTGAAGTGTTCTTGTTTGGGTGGAAATCTTCGCTATAGGAAACCAAGTAAAAGAGGAAGGAATCTTCTTCAAGGAGGAGTCTATTCAAGTGGAAAATCTGATATAGGGTTTCTATTGTCACGAAAAGGAGTTACAGAACAACAAGGAGAGACCGAAATTTTATAGGAAGTCGAGAAGGAGAAGAGGAAGAGAAGGAGAGGCTAGTGGCTTGGTCTTGGAAGGACTCTAGTGTCAAGGGTCTTTGTCATGGTCTTGGTATTCGTCAATTGAAGATCTATAAGAAGAATTTTGTTTGGGTTTTCCTCTCAAAGAGTGAGAGGTTTTGGCCCTGGCTGACAAGCCTATACACTATGTCTCTTATCTCTTTATTGTTCATGATTTGGTAATTGTCTTGATGAAAAGAACTCAATAATAACTCATAAGAGAAGATCATAATCAAGAAGTAAATAGTCTATCACAAGCAATTATCATAAGTACAGAAATCACCTAATTATTGATGCCCTATATTTATCAACATGGAATCAAAGCTAAGGTGCTAAAGTCAAGGAGGGGCATCTAATCAAGGAGACAAATAATACTAACCAAGAGATCAAGATCTTCATCATATCGAAACCCTAGATCGAAGAACATTACCATCATCTTCAAAAGGGTGTGTAAAGAAATCTCTCTCTCATCAAAGATTCTATCAAGAAGTAACCTTCTTCTATTCATATCACTGCCAAGATTAAGGGGAAGCAAGTGGAGAAAGCAACATCTACTCAAGTAAGTATATGACTTCATTTGAATCTATCAAAATGTCTTTTTGCAAGGAGAGCAAAAAATTAGTTGGGGCTTCAAATTTTCTTGCATGGAAGAAAAGAATAGACCTAAACCTCATTGAGAATGAAGTCATGGATCACATCAAGGGGTCAATAACCCAACCTCCCAAAGAAGATACTCAAGCACTTGCTAAATTCATGAAAGGGGAAGTGAGGGCCTAGAGGATTCTCATAGGATTCTCATACAATCCATCAAATACTCTCTCATCCCATATGTATCAAAACTAGACACTTCAAAAGAGATATATGACAAATTGGCAGAGTTGTTTTTCGTAAGTACCACAGGAGAAGTTATCTCTCTAAGGCAAGAACTCTACAAATCGAAGATCTCAAAGGAAGAGGGAATAGCCTCATATTTCATGAGGATTTCAGAAATAAGAGATCAACTTCAAGATTTGGGCGAAATAATGTCTGACAAAGAAATGAACACTATAGTATTAGATGCACTACCAGAGGAATGGGGCAAATTCACTTCAAGCATCTATGGGAAGAAAGAAACCACTCCTTTACAGGATCTATGGTCATTATGCAAGATCGAAGAAATAAGATTAAAGGCAAAAATTGATGTGGGATCAAATGAGCAAAATAAAGCATATGTTGCTATGACAAAAAGAAAGGGAAAATTTGGTAACTTTGGTCCTCAAAAGAAAAAGAAGAACATGGCTAAGGTGCAATGCTATGGATGTCGTGAACATGGGCACTATAGAAGAGATTGTCCTAAAATTTAAAGGGATAATAACAAGAGAAATAAGGAAGAAGTCCATATTATCGAAGAGATGGAAGAACATGAGACAAAGAAGCCTAAGAAGGAGGAAGTGAGGGATCTCTACTATGACTAAGATAATCTCCTTCACTAAAAGGTATTCTTCTATTGTGTAATTTATAGATATGAAGCCTTGTAAATAAGATAGGAAGCATCATATTGGAGTATGGCATCATGGTAGAAGCATTAGAAGAGCTCGAACCATAGGCAACATGAAGGATGTCAGCAACAAAACCTATGGCAGTCAACTATGTAGGATATAGTTCTTGGAAACCTCATTGAAAACTCAAGTTATATGCATGAAAAGGGAGAAGTCATACAGGACAAGGCTCATATACATTAGTCAATAAGATAACATATGTAGGATAGAATATGCAAGATCCTGTAGAGTCTCTGATGGAATCTTCGTTATAAGATTCACCGATCATAAGGAGAAGCAAGCGTTTCATCAAGAATTCCAAAATTGTGGAATTCTTGGGATGATAATATGATGATATAACAAAGAAGCAGATCAATGGAATTACTTCATTCAAGGGAAGTTGCTACAGGAAGTCCAGATGATCGAAAGGAAAGATGAGGTATGTATGCTTACATTCGATATTATGGGAGTCATGTCATATGATTGCAAACAATATGGATCAATGTTCTCTCTTGAGAAGCATGATCATCTCCTCCCTCAAAGTATGTAGGAATGCATGGGTCACATATTTATTAGATGAAATCAACATTATGTGTCCTCATATGAAGTATGAGGTGGTTGACTACAATTAAGGAACTCTAATTAAAAGTCCCTAGGAATAAAATATATGAAGAAAGAAATGAAGAGATCACGGAATATGCAACAATGGAAAAGACAAGCAACATCTAAAAGTCAAAGAAGATGTGACTATGTTATCTCCCAGAAAGATATGAAGACACTTATGGAATTATGGAAAAGATGGAGACCCTTAACAACACATATCTTTAGGAGATGTGTCAACATGTATGCTGGATCTTGATGCCTACAGGTAGATGTCATGATGAAAGTCCATGACAAAGGTAATTATGATTTAAGTGTTCGTTTCTTATTCGTGAACTAGTATCTGAATGGGCTTATGCAAAGATGCCAAAGGGAAGAACTGTGGATGTCTTCCAAGAGAACCATGTAGAAGGATGTAAGATCCTTCCAAAGAAGAAAGCACGGTGAAGGTAGCATAACATGAAGCAAAGCCAGATGTAGATTGATGGATCACTTTCTGATGAAAGGAGTAATGACATGACTGACTCATGGGTGAAAGTGATGGACGGCCTGTACCCTATGTAGAAAATCCAAAAAAAAAAAATGAAGGCTTCGTGATAAAGAAATTCATGACATCGAAGGAAGGAGTTCTTCAAGTAGCTGACTATCCCATCATCTCCACTTCAGGAGCTATTGTAGGTCCCTAACTAAGAGGGAGCCTAGAAACAAGTTTCTTACTTGGAAGAAACTTGAAAAATTCCTAAGCCAAGAGGGAGCTTAGGTACATTCCTTCTGTAGGAATGAGTACATTCCTTTATTGGAATAGAAATGTCCTCCCTAATTGAGAGGGAGAGATAGACACGTCATTCTGGTCTTCACCTGGGAAGATAGAATGGAAGATTGGGTAATCATTTGGCATCCGATGCTCTTTGAGGATGAGTAGGGCATCCAAGATAAGAGTAGTCATAGATGACTGATATTCTTTGAGGAATGGGGAGTCCAAGATGAGAATAGTCTAGATGGAACACATCCCGAGAGAACCCGAGTAGGGTATATTTTGAGAGATACAATGATGAGAGTGCCTATAAATCATTGGTCTTGCTAGCATTGAGCTCAAATCTTGTGGAGAGATAGAGTTGTTAGTCAAGGCCTTGCTATGTAACAATGTTGGTTGATATGATGCTATGCAAATGTGTTACCAATTCGATTCTTCTTATGATTCTTCAGATTGAGAGTGACCAAGTACCATTATGAATACCTCCCTAGTTAAGAGGGAGTATTGAAAAGTGTAACTAGGTTCGGTCTTCATAGTGACATGTAATTGTGATTTTATGTAAGAGATGTAAAGACAAAAAATAAAATTATTGTAATGCTTGCATCATGGTTTCATGAGCAAAGAGATTTTAATTTTAGTATAGGCTCCCATTGAGAGCCCTTAGGATTGCTATCATCTAGTCATAAAAGTCTAAAAGAGTCATTGTCATGTAATGAAGGCATGTTACACATTGTAAAGAGTCATACTTGTTTATGTAAAGTCACCCTCCAAGGCCTTGTCACTAGCCCTGATGAAGTTAGCCTACAACGAAGAAGAGAATCTAGAAGAAGATGACCTTTTCTTCAAGGGATCATGTCAACCTACAACGAAGAAGAGAATCTAGAAGATGACCTTTTCTCCACTAGAAGATCACGTCGGCCTAATGGACATGGACAAACAATTATAAATACCCATACTCGGCCTCATTAGGAGATATGGAATTCAGTGAAGCAAGAAAGAAGGATAACAAAGATTGTCGTGGATTGTTTTGGGATAGTTTACCCTCCCATGTGTGAAGGTAGCAGATCCAAAGGTGTCAAGAAGAGGTCGAAGGATTGCAGTCACATTGAAGTGTTCTTGTTTGGGTGGAAATCTTCGCTATAGGAAGCCAAGTAAGAGAGGAAGGAATCTTCTTCGAGGAGGAGTCTATTCAAGTGGAAAATTGATCTAGGGTTTTTGTTGTCAAGAAAAGGAGTTGCAGAACAACAAGGAGAGGCCGAAATTCTATAAAAAGTCAAGAAGAAGAAGAGGAAGAGCAAGAGAGGCTAGTGACTTGGTCTTGGAAGGACTCTAATGTCAAGGGTCTTTGTCATGAACTTGATATTCGTCAATTGAAGATCTATAAGAAGAATTTCGTTTGGGTTTTTCTCTCAAAGAGTGAGAGGTTTTGGCCCTGGTTCACAAGCCTATACACTGTGTCTCTTGTTTCTTTATTGTTCATGATTTGGTAATTGTCTTGATGAAAACTCAATAATAACTGAGAAGAAAATATCATAATCAAGAAGTAAAAAGTCTATCATAAACAATTATCATAAATAGAGAAATCACCTAATTATTGATGCCCTAGATTTTTCAATAATTTATAATTAGAAATAAAATTAGTGAATTTCTTTTTATTAGTATTATATAATTCACTAAGAAAAAACCACTAGAAACCAATGGGTTTGCTTCTTAAAAAAACAATCTGAAAAGAAAACAAAAATATTTCACTACTATAAAAGCCATTAAGGATGTGAAAAAAGAATATAGGAAAAAAAAAAAAAAAACCTGTGTCTAAACCAGAACGTGTAACGTCCATACGTGTAACGTCCATATGGAAACCATTAAACCATGTAGAAAGACCAATAGAGAAGAAACATGGAAAAGAAAACATTGATACTACTTAAAACCTCCTTAATTAACATGCACTTAAACCATTAAACTAGATGAAAAAACCAATAGAGAAGAAAACATTGATACTAAAAATCTCCTTAATTAACCTGCACTTAAACCTTTTATTCGGAAACATCACACTGATGTACAAGGTAAATGATTCACCTTATTATGAGGAATGTTCATCACTAACGACAATAGAATATTATTCGTACCCAACATAGAGTTAGTGCATGACAACCAAAACATATATATATAAGAAATCTTAGTACCAGTGTGTATATTCATTGATGAGTTATAAATGTCCCAAGCACACATTCTAAATAACATTATTATTGTCGGAGAACCTAATACAAAACCTAGGTGGAAAACTTAGGCTCACCAATCCAAGAGTGAAAATCCTTCATAATAAAAGAAAATTGCATATGGTCTCAAAGTGGAAAGTCGTTGTCAAATATCCTGTAAATTGCATCGTGTTTTGGCATTTCATTCGATCCACGTTTTCCTCATTCGATCCACGTTTTCCTCAGCATAAGTTAGCATTTCGTATTTTGAAAGCTTAAGTGTGCAAGCGATGCAAGACACTCAAACTAATCTTGCATATACTTTGTAAATCAAGAACTCTTGAGTCGTAAATCCATGAGGTGAATGACGAGCCAGTTCTGTGAATATGCGTTTGATGCACTAAACTTCGAACAGCGAACAGCTAGCCGAACATTTCTGAACAGAACAACTTGCTACGTTTCTGAACCGAACATTTCTGAGCAGAGTTGGATGAACTGAGCCGAACCCTGTGTGTCTTCTGATCCCTTCAGAACAGAACAGCGAACAGCTAGCCTAACATTTCTGAGCCGAACAGCTAGCGACATTTCTGAGCCGAGTTGGATGAACTGAGCCGAACCCGAACAGTCAGCCGAACATTTTGTGCAGTATATTTTCTTCGTTTTGTCCAGGACATTTTCTTCAGTGTTCTCCATTTCATTCACTATTCTGGGTTTACTAGTCATTATTTTGGGTCTACTTAACGGACCGGGCGCGCTGGGAATCGGCAACTCTGGTGTGGATCGTGACAACTCTGGTGTGGTCCCATTGCAGTGGCCCAGTTCCACTTTCAGCTGTTGCCGGAGGTGCTGCAACGCCGCTCTCTGCAGGTGGATATAGTGTAAGTGTGGGCAGCAGCAGCGGCAGTACTGCAACAGAGCTTCATCCACCGTAAGCTCACATACACAGCTTGACAGCTTGACAACTATCTCCGAGAAGCGCACATACACAGCAAAAAGCGCTCATACGCAGTAGACTTTGTTAAAGGCGCAGTAGCTGCATTTTTTACACAGTAGCCGGAGGTGGTTCTCAGCGTCCATTATCCCTCTCCGGCTGCGGTTTCTACTCTTCATTTCCATTGGTCCTGTGGCAACAGCTGCAACGCCACTCTCTGCACGTAAGGTGACATTTTCCTTCATTGTTATGTTCATCTCGGGTATGCGCTGTAACTGTGAATTGCTGCTTCAATTTTGAGGCACTTAGATTCTAGGTTTGGGTTTGGCCCTTTCAATTCTGGGCTCAGATTTTCAGGGTTGGAGAGTGACAGTGGAATCTGGGTTTAGGGTTTTGCAAGTAGCTTCATTCTAAAACGGAAAACAATGGCCAGGAAATCTTAGATTATGTGGAAACAAATCACTTAAGCCAAGTCAAAATTGATTCAACAAACAAAACAGGGAAGTGGATTTGGATAAATGCAAAACAATATCGGAGCATTTTAAAGCTCAGACTTGCTCGCTTTAAATGGGGAACAAAAAAGAAGAAAAGAGTCACTGAAAAAGAAAACAAATAAGAACAGCAAAAATAAGAGCAACAAAAATAAAGAAGAGTCACCCATTTACAGTCCCGCATTTACACCTCTTAGTTGTCAGATCTTTATGTCCAGGGACTAATGAAGGCTAGGGCAAGGCTAGAAATTTGGAAGCCAAGGGACATGAAAGGGACCACAAAATTTCAGAGATTACACTTGCAAATCAATCTTTTATGGAAAGTAATAGGATCCTAAAAGAGCAAGTAACAATGCTATAAGAGGCTTTAGAGGCAAGAAAACAAGAATGGGAGAACATGAAGGCATCATAGCAAACCATGAAAGAATCAATGGCAGCAAACAAGGAAGTGATAATTTCTAAAGCAACTTAGGTGGATACACAAATACCTCAGCAGGTAGTCATTTCCGGAAAAAAAAGCAAAAGATATCAAGACAAACATTCCAAAAGAAATCAAACCCAGAGGTGAGGACGCTAATGGTTAGATAAGGATGGAGGAAAAAGAAGATGTAAATGCTATTAAAACAAAGGAAAAAGAACACAGACAAAAAAGATAGGGAGACAAACTTTATTATAAGAGGAATAAGTGACCATCGAAAGAATGAAAGCACTCTCAATTTGACGAGATTTTTTGGAAGAGAAATTACATTGGAGAGGGCAAATTTGTCAAGCAAGAAGGGTGGGAAAAATATGTAAAGGGAGACTTCGATCCATAAAAGTTATCATGGCGAGCGTGCAAGACAAACATTATCTCTTAAACAAAAGGAAACTCTTGAAAGGCTCACACCTCTTCTTAGATGAAGATCTAACTAGCAAACAATAGGAGGAGAGAAGAGAAGAAGTGGAGAAAATTAGAGTAGCAAGAAACCGAGGGAAAAAAGCAATGGTTATATAATGGTAAAGTGGTTATTGCAATGTTTGGGCCTCGTGACAAAGCAGGGCAAAAATTTGGCAGAAAAGAAAAAACAATTAATTCTATAAAAGGGAGGAAAACAACATGATCAACATGGATGAAAATGGGTGAAGACTCAAATTTGAGTCTTGTGTGCCAAGTCATGTAGCAATCAAATCCTACCAAGCCTACCTAAGTCTAGTTTGTTGGAATTGTAGAGGTTACCCTTGGAGGAGGGGACCTGGGATAGGGCATATTACAAAAGGTAGAGACATAATTTGTCTCACAGAAATTCATGAACATGATGGTTGTAAAACTCCTATATTTGATGGTTATTTGAAAATAGCAGTTTGGAACGAGACAACATAAAATGACAAAGAGTATGGAAGAAAATTGGTTTTAGCGAAAGAAAAAGGTCGTCGTCACATACAGTTTATGAGAGAAGATACAAATAAACAATATTTATGGTTCAAAATAACAGAGAATGAGAACCACATAAAAATTGCAGCATGTTTTTTTTCACCTCAAGTATCAAAAACTTACAAAAATAAGGGGCTAGATAGCAAAGACCCATATGCAGCTTTAAAGCAAGATATTAATGTATAATCTCAGCGGGGAGAAATTATTTTAGTGAAAGATTTCAATGTTAGAACAACAAATCAATAATTGATTATTTTTTGTTGCAATGAGCATCACAATCCTATCTGGCTCATTGAAGAGGAGAATCCCCAATGGTTGAGATGTTCAGAAGATGACAAAGCAATCATTTTGGAGAGGAGTTGCTCACATTGTGTAGTGTTTTCAATTTAGTTTCTACAATGGTCTAGATAAATGGAAAAAGTCGGGGAAGTTCACTTGCAACACATACAATGGGGCAATTGTTGTTGACTACGTTATTTGTTCATAAAGTTTGATAGAGAGGATAGATGAAGTTAAGATTGGAGAGCATATGTGGGACTTAAAATCAGACCAAACCCAATTTATATAAAGCTATCTTGGTTAGAAGAACGTCAACATAGGAAGAAAACCCAATGTTCTCGACAATCGATATCAAAGGGCAAGATTCTTCTAACACAAGAAAATTGCAATATCTTCCAAACAATGTTGGAGAGATCAATTCAGAAAGGGAAGAGTGGCTTCCAAAGCCTCAATAGTCATGAGTTAACAAATATAATTCAGAGTGCACTTGGGAAGTGCAAAAGAGCAAAAACTAAGAAATCTGAATCAAATTGTTTTCCTGTAAATGTTTGGTTTGATGAGGAATGCAAAATGGCAAGGAAAACCTTGAAAAAGGCAAGCGAGGAGAAGATGAATGTAAAGTTATATAAGCAGATTTTAAAACAGAAAAAAGATGAGTTCATGCAAACAAAGAGAGAAGAGTTAATATTTTTAGGCAAGAATCACCCAAAGCGTTTTTGGCAAAAAATTCAACCAAGGAAGAAGCAAATTGAAAATAATATTACAGCCAATCAATGGTTTGACTATGCAAGACAACTCTATGAGAAAGAATTTGAGGAGCCCCCTTCCAAGATCAACACGACCAAAGAGATTTTCACATTACAGAAATTAAGAAGTTGAAAATAGGAAAGGCAAAGGACTTGGCTAATCTTCAAGCAGAATATCTAAAGTAGGGAATGAACATCCTTGCACTGCACATCATGGAAATATTCAACGTCATTCGACAAGGATTCCCAAGAGATTGGACTAGTCTAGCAATACCCCTTTTTAAAAGTGGAGACATTAATAATCTTTACAACTATAGAACCATTATGATCAATCCTTTGTTTGTGAAGCTCTTCAGCAGCATGGTGGAAAACAGAATCAGTAAGTGGGCAAAAGTCAAAGAAAAGAGGGCAAAAGGGCAAGCAGGTTTTAGGTTGAAACATTCTACTGTAGATTATGGTATCACGTTGAGACACATTATTGAAAAGGTTTGGGAGGGCAAAGAAGAAGTATTTTGCTGCTTTGTTGACTTCAAAAAGGCATTTGACACAGTTCCTAGAGATAAGTTGTCGAGTAGAATAGAAGAACTTGAAATTCCTTTGCAGTATAGAGTTGTTGTGCATAGGGTTTATGAAGAGGTGAAAGTCAAAGTTAGAACTTCAGCGGGCATTTCAGAAAGCTTTAGAAGTGACATCGGAGTCAAGCAAGGCTACCCTTTATCCCCCATTCTTTTTGGTTTATATATTGATAAATTGGAAGAGTGGCTAAATCTACAAGGTGGAGATGGTGTTCAACTGGGGGATTTTGTGATAAAGCTTATTTTATATGCTAATGACCTTGTATTGATTGCTAAATCGGCCCAGGGATTATAGTTGCACCTATATGCCCTTGAGCATTTTTGTAAAGCAATGGGGATGCAAGTCAATACCAACAAGACCAAAATAATGATTTTCTCAAATAAAAAGTAGGGCCAACATACGTTCTTCTTTGAAGGCAACATTCTTGAAGAAGTAAATGAATACAAGTACCTTGGGATTGATTTCAACAAGCAGCTTAATTGGGAGCACTGCAGAAAGAAAAGGGTTTTAGGCGGGTGGAAAGCACTATAAGCTCTTTAAAACAAGTGTAGAGAGGCAGAGTTATGAAATTGGAAAACAATTAAAGTGCTTTTTGGGCTCCTAGTTTATCCACTAATATTATATGGGTGTGAATTGTGGGCTAGCAGCATCCTTGTCTCAAAATTGAAGCAAATTGAAGAAATCCAAAAATGCTTGATCATGAACAAGTTTAAAATCAAAAGTTCGGTTTCTTATGAGATAATGTAGAGTGAAACAGGAGCAACTTCCATCGAAGCAATTGTTATGGTGTGTCTCATAAGGTATCTTTAGAGAATTGAGCAAATGGGAGAAGGTAGATGGCCTAAAGTTATCTTCAATGAAGGAACAAGTGAAAGAAAGAAATCGTGGATGGAAAAAAACAACAAATAGATGCAAAAATGGAATATTTACATCAATGCATGTCCCACAAATAGCAAGGATTTGAAGAGTTATGTTATGGAAAAGTTTCGTAAGCAATATATGGGGAAAAGAGTTGAGTAGAAAGAAGTACTATGTTCAAGAATTTAACCCCACGTGTGATCTCCAACAAAAAAGAATACATTGGAGATAGCATTCCATGGAGAGCAAAGATTCTTATTGCTCAAATAAGAACTAACTCACATCAATTACGGTGCGAAACAGATAGGTGGAAAAGACCTAAAGAAGCTTGGGAGGAGTTAGTGTGTAATTTTGCACTTCTGGGGCAGTGGAATCGGAAAAACATTTCATTTTGGAATGTGATGCTTTCAAAGACATCAGAGACAATTACAATAGTTTTTTAACATTGGTTCCTCGACATTGTCTTTTCAGTGAGGGCACTGTTAGAAGGTTGGGTCAGTTCATCATTACTTTGAATAATAAGAGGATTGAATTGCAAAAGGCAAAAAGCAGAGAAGCTAGTGGTCCCATAGACTACAACTAGTTTCGTGGACGTTAAAATTTCAATTCATTTCATTTCATTTTATACTAATTTTGGTTATTATATACTCTTATGTGTACCTAGACCCGAAAACAGAGTGTACAGTCATAAAGGCAGCAAACCCTTGTCCCCCTATGCATGTGTTTTCATCTTGTTTGCTTTTGTGTTCTTTGTTTTATCCATGTTTCAGTGGTGAGCATCAAAAGAAATTTGGAAGATTTACAAGATTCAAGACCAATCACTCTATGCTCATTATTCAAATCCGGCAATCACATTTTTTTCCTTGCCAAGGCGATATTTTATTAACATGCACATTAACAGTGTTACATATTCTGTAGCGATAGACGATTCTTTTCATTTATTTAAAAATTATTTTGCAAATATTAGAGAGATAATAACGGTTCATGCAAAATATCACATCCATCCTAAATATAACGGTTCAATGTTCTTTTTCAGATATGAAAAATAGTGATAATTAATATAAATTTTTATTACTGAAATCGTCTTATAAAATATTAAACATCTGATTACTTTATAGAAAATTGAAATCACAAAACATAAGAGTCAGAAGGCATTAAGATCAGCAACACTTATCCTCTATTTAAGGTGAATGTTGAAAATGACCTTGTACTGGACAGCACAAAAGTTGGTTCGGAATAGGTTTCTTTTCATTTCAATAAATGTTTCTCTATTGCCCATTCAAATCATTTGGCCTCTTGGACTATGATATACTTCTATTGTTTACAACATTCCATTCTTTGACACACGGAATGGAAATACCAATTTCTAGAGTTTAAATGCATAATGCATTACAATGACATCTGGAACTTCTGTGATACATAAACTTGCAAATGAGTTAATTACCGCACGGGAAAAACAATCCACTGCTGAAATTTAAGAATTATATTAATAGGCAATAATTGATCTCGAGATTCCTCTCAATTCTCAATCAGAAGCTTCAACAGAAATTCAAAAATATAGAGATGATCCATCATATGGTCAGATCGTCCCACACAATATCTCTCCCTTCAATTATAGACTCATCTTGATAAAATCTGTTTCGTGCCAATCGACTCATTACAGCCAAACCTGCAAAACAATATAACACAATTGTTACATTACAAACTAAAGGTACCAACTAAGATGATATCACTGAGACAAACTAAGCTGCCAGGCAACAGGCAAATTGATTTTCGCATTGGTCTTTGTCGAGAAACAAACATGAATATATATGATATTACCTAATAAACTTAACACAGAATATATCTATTTTCTTGTGGTCTTTCAATATGCATGGTTTTAAGAAAGTAATTCAGGGTAAACAAACACTCGCGTAAAAAAAGAAAAAATTATTCATGAATTATGGATGTATTCATTAACATCAGGTCTCGAGCACCATTTAACAATCACTTTTTGGGAGAAACTGAGGAAGTAGAGCGTATCGTGAAAATTATAAAAACAACTATGGTAATGTCAAGATCGGTATGTTTTCTTTCATTCCAGACTCACTTTAATTTACCTTTACGAGCATTGCTAACCCCTGATCCCACAAAATATATAATCAACAATAAGCCACAAAGAAAATGGGGAGAAGCCCATCCATCCAATACCATTTCACATTAACAATTTTTGTGCTCTGAAATCAGACAACCAATTAATATTGAACTAGATAGAATGTCGTTTGGTCTAATCATTGGATTCATTTGTTGTCACCGTTTTCAGGTTTTAATCCAGGATTAAGGGCAGCAGAGATGGTACCTTCCACAACTTTAAAGAGTGCAGACCACCAATTTTCCCTCGGTACTTGATGCTGGACTAATGCCTCTTCAATAGCACTGTCATGCTTTCCTTGCAAAACATCCTGCAGGATCTGAGCTGCATTCCTTGTCTCCTGAAGAATGTTGTTGTCATTTCCTCCCTCAGCAATTGCTTGCAGATCTTGCTGTGAAGAAGTTAAACTCAAGGCAAGGGCAAATTGGGCTGCAGCAGCCCATCGTGCAGAGGCATTCCACTTCCTTTTCCTTTCAGTTGCTCTGTTTTCAAAGCCCTCTCTACTGTTTGGATCTCCCAGAACTATACTCTGTAACAAATTGCAAAAAGTTGAACTTAAGAAAAGATATCAAGATGGAAACTTTTCTGTTAGATGCTGCACATATGGATTACATGGTACTGATTATATTGGCCTTCGCTTTTATGCCACAAGTGAAATACTAGTATGGTGCTTATACATTATGAACTTTCAAATAATAGATGCAGCATAACCAATTCAAAAATATATATTGAGGCTACAGTTTTATCAAGACTAGCTTAACAACTAAAATGACAGTACCAAAACTGCAATAAAACCAAGTTTAATGAAAACAAGGGCAGATGTAAACTAATACTAAATGGTGATTACGTCGATCTTACCCGCAAATATTGTGCATTAGCAGATCCAGTGCTTTGAACCATTTTCGAAAATGCACTGTCTTCATTAGAAAGTAGATTCTCAGGAGTATCAAATTCCAAAACCTGTAAAAGACAACAAAAGGCCCATAAAAGTTCATAAGAACAACTTATCTAAGGCCACTTTATATCAGTTCTTGAATGCTAGATTCTCTGATGAAGACAGCAGATAGATGATGAACCTATAGTAGAATAGCAACATGCTGCTAAGTTAAAGATCAATTTCTGAACTCTCATATACTATTTAGATGAAGTGGAGGGATAATGCCAATGGGGTCATGGTTTACTGGTGAGGTTGACTGAAGAATAAGACATTCACCGGAATTCCATTCTCATCAAGATCTGCCCCAACCATTTGGCACACTATAATAAAGGGATGAGACTGGGTGCAAGTCCTATGTGAATTTTCCTAAACTAAGAGGAATCTGTATCATGTGTATGCAGTGGTGCCCCTCCGGCCATCTTTTAAGAAGAAACTTCCATCAATTAAAATATGGGGGGGTATCAAGAGAGAGAGAGAAAGCACATACCTGACCGGCTTCAAGGACCAGTATACGGTCACAATCAATGATAGTATTAATTCGATGAGCAATGACAAGCATTGTACAAGATCTAAATTCTTCACGGATGGTCCTTTGGATAAGAGCATCTGTTGCAACATCCACAGCTGCCGTGGCTTCATCAAGAACTAAAATCTTTGATCTCCGGAGCAGGGCACGAGCAAGGCTTAGTAGTTGGCGTTGGCCCACACTGAAGTTATCACCGGCCTCAGAGACCTACACAAAATAACAGTGTTGATTCAAATTTAATCAGGCAAAATTCCCCTTCACAAAAAATATGCGTCAAATGTACACGTAACTGGTACAGGAACTAAGCATCCTAATTTGAGATACATTTGTCTTTGAAGTCATTCTTCCATTGAATCTGACCATGCCATCTACCAGGGTTCAAACTGACTAATAGTTTTCATACACTAATTTATTATTCTAATAAGCCAGCAGCGGCTAAACACAAAGCCAGAATGTAGGTATCTTCAAAAGCTCTATTGCCACATCGTAGATTAGATTGCAAGTCCAATTCCCTTTTTTTTTCAGATTAAAATAATGTATACTTGGTACTTTATAGTGTATAATATGACCATCAAAGCATGCCATTCAGAGGAAAAAGATTGAAGGAGGGCATGGAAAAAAACAAAATGATGCAAACTGATTTTGGTAATTTCTATCAGGGGGTGACAGTTTAGATAAAAGTTCACCTCTCCAACCACTAATATGCCTCTCCAACCACTAATATAATTTCGACAATACAACAGCCAAACTTTCGGATGGTAGGTTTCCAAAGAGACTAGAAAGCGGAGAATTCCATTAGTTGAGTTATCTTTCCCCAATTAAAATTTTGAAGACAGATTTATTTACAAGCAAACAGACAAAAATAAAAAATTACAAAACATCAAATAATCCATTGCATATCATGTACAATGTATATACAGTAATTCTAATCACCCTAAGAGAGTTCATGGGTTAATGACTTTCTATAAGGAAAAATGCATTAAAATGGACTCCTATATGATTTTATAAACCGTAGCATGTATAAGCCTTTCATTTATGGAAAATTTAAGGTGATATATAGATTATTCACATAGAAGTCAATTGTAAATTAAATTTAATAAGACAACTTATAAACCAAAATATAATGATGCAGGCCACATACTCTAGCATATATATTGCCCTCTGATGTGCTGATATGATAAGATTGGAGCTAACGATGAGAGGAAGGTAAAGGAGAAGAGCACCTCAGTATCAAGTCCCAAAGAATTTCTCCTGATAACATCTTTTAAATGCGCCCTTTCCAAAGACTCCCAAAGATCAGCATCATTATGTTCACCAAATGGATCAAGATTGAACCGTACCGTCCCTGCAGAATTTTAACTATGTTCAGCAAATAATAGATGGATATGATGTTATAATGTAGCTTTTTTACATGCTGTTTAAAATCCAGAATTTCACGACTCTTTATAAGTACTAGTAGTTTGTTGGTTAGCACAAGTATCAATTAAGATAAGACTGATAGGTAAGCGGTAGTCTCATCTTTAAAAAGCTCAAAACGTATTGGCAAAGATTAGTTTTCCTGCTCTTGCCACACTTGAATATGCTTCAATAAGGTGGTATATTCCATCTTCAGAGATGGACTTCTTTCTTCAGGGTAATGTTAGTAAATGTCAAATGGCCAAAAATGTTTCATAAAAGGTATCTCTAAATTTATAACTCTCCACAATACACACAGAACATGAGTGATGACTGGTGAGCTACAATGTGCCATAGCTAGAGAGACGACTATACCTGAAAATAGAACTGGTGCCTGTGGTATGATGCCTAACGCTTTGCGCAAATCAGCCAATCCAATCTTAGAAATGTCGCATTCATCAATGAGAATATTTCCACTCTCTAGTTCAACAATGCGGAACAACGTATTGAACATGCTTGACTTTCCTGCACCAGTGCGTCCAACTATTCCAACTTTCTCACTTGCCATTACTCTGAATGATACATCATGAATAACAGGAGGAAGTTCTTGACGATACCGCATTACAACTTTTTTGTATTCAATGACTCCAGATGAAGGCCACCCAGGTGGTGGCCTGTTGTTATCAATAATAAGTGGGGCTTCAGGAGGCAACTCTATATAGTTCCCAACTCTTTCTACAGCATTAAAACTATTCTCTGCCATACTTGCTAACCGTAAGGTTCCTGTCAACAGACTAGTAATATTTAAGGTATAACTAAGGAGTAGACCCATCAATGGAGCAAATGCTGCTGAATTAGCACGTTGATTCTGCATAACAGCAAATATTGCTGTCAACCAGATCATAAGACCCCCTAAAGTTTCCAGTCTTATACCAAGCCAGCGATTGGAGCTCATGTTTACCAATGTAAACCTGATATTATTGTCCATTGTTTTCCCATTGATCGTTGCCATGCGGTCATATGCTTGGTATGCACGAATTGCAGCCAAACCATTTAATGCCTCCCCAAACTGTGCATAAACTGGTGACCGCGTGATGGAATCCAAGCGTTTAACCTCACGTGCAGTACTCTGCATAGAAACAGAAAGATAAAATGAGACTATTAGCAAATCAAAACTTAGAAGAATCCACTTCAAGGAAGAGAAATGTGGTAGACCTCGATATAATATTTATACAAAAAGTAAATTAGAGAGATTTTCAAATACATCATCATGATAAACATCCCTGTTCTAGACCAATAAATGCGTAGAAATGGAAAACATATTTTTTGGGTGTATTAAAAATTCTTCAGTATAGCCCTTCTCCCAAACAAGCTAAAATTTAGAACCAATCACAATAATATGATATGATAACAACAACTAGGCCGACAACCCATGTCTACAGATTTCTGATAAGGAACAACTGTCCTGGACTAAGATAAGATGCTCCTTGTTGAGGCAAGAACCAGTTACAAGACTGGGGCAGTACATATTTGCTCATTAAAGCAAATGGTTTGTCTTAAGACCAGGTTGAAGGCCCTACAACACTTCTAATATTCACCTACACAAGGTAGTGGCCATCAAGACACAGTGATATGCTGCCTTTCTTCTTGGAAGGGTATGTGTAAGACCCCATATTTGAAGTATGAAATAACGTAAGGAGCACTTGAGAACTTCTTAAATCTCTGTAGAAAAGTGAACAAATCTCAGTTTTATAGCTTGCAGCATATGGACGTATGTGAAAATGGCTCTGTTGACCACTGAAGTGGCACCTGATGATTATATGAAGACTCCATGCCCAAGGATACACCAAAGGACACTTGTACCACCAGATATCATCAGTCAACAGAGTTTTTAAACTCTACTTCTATTTCTCATCATCTTTCTTGTACCCAGATTCCACACCTTGTGGCGAATAGTAATAAGTGATACTAGGAATGATGTGTTTTGAGTCTGTAACAGGCCTAGGATGTTGGGAGTCTATCAACAAACGAGTACACCTTGGATTGTTTTTTTTATCTGGTTAATTATCCTTTTTTTTTAAGAGGCAAATAAATTTCTAAGTTTTTTCACTCACTTTTAACCCCAAAGCTGGGGTAACGGTTTGAAAGTTGAGCCCTTAACACATCTTAGTGTCTAAAGTCGATATATATTACCATACTAAATCATACAAAAAAATTCGTGAAATCTAGTTAGGTCTAGGTAGTGAATTTTTAAATTTTTAGATTTTCCGCACTGCAGAAATTGCAATAAAAATTGTATTTGTAACGTAATAAGCAATGTTTAGAGAAGTTGTATGGGATATGAGTAATAAAATTTGCATCTCTCACCTTCAAATTTCTACTATGACACACTTTGAGGGGTTAAAAATGTATTTTGAACCCTCAAAACCCACTTTTCCTAAGTTTAGTGGGAAATCTGGCAATTAATTAAGCCAGAAATTAAATAAATGGAGAAAAATAGATATACACACATGCTAAATGTTGTGGAAATGAGGGGAAAATTATGGAGGAGTTAAAGTGAAATTCCAAAGTGATTTGGACTCCTAAAATCAAGGAAAGGACATGTGCTCAAATAAAATTGAATTTCTGGCATTAAATGAGAAAATTGCTTACTTGGAAATTCAAATTTGTGAAATTAATGCACATTTGGGAGGATTTGGTGGAGATTTTTGTGGAAAATTGTCCCAACATGGGTTACCAACCATCTACACTTGTCATTCCATCATAAACTTCGAATTTGACACATAAAGGAAGAAGAAAATGATGTCTACTTGCCAGAATTCGATTTTTATACTTGGCATTGAAGCTCCATTCAACAAATTCAAATTTCTCTTTGGGATTGTCACCTCATGCCACTTGTTTAATCACTTCTACATTGGGATTTGCTCCCAACTTTCTATATAATGGAGCCATGGACTCTCATATTGTATCATTGTTTACTAGCTCTTGTGCTTGCGGAAACGCTGCTACCTTGTACACTTTTCAAGAATATCAATAAAAAGATGAGGGGTCCATTCATGGGTGTTCTTCCTTTGGAACATGGTGCATTGTGAGCTATTGGTATAATTTTTCTATGTTTTAAATTATTTCATTTTCCATATATTCTTGTAAACTTGTTAGTGCAAAGCTATCTTGTATTAGCATTTGATTTGAAAGTAGACTTTAGAGTTTGAAAGTTCTAGTTTATTTTCAAAAATTTTTCTAAAAGTTTCAATTCATTGTTTGCTTATCTAAATCTATATGGACTAATGTTTGATTTGAGTATTGAAGAATTTTTGTTGGATTGAGCGTGAGGGGAAGTCTTAGGGATACCAACTCACTCTTGGGGCACCATTTAAAGGAACTCTCATTTGTTATTTGGATTCACTTAATTTATCTTCAGAGAATTTTTGTTGGATCAAACGTGAGGAGAAGTCTTTGGGAGACCAACCCACTCTTGGGGCACCATTCAAAAGAACTCTCATTTGTTATTTGGATTCACTTAATTTATCTTATGAAAAGTGTCTTGCAAAGATTCGTTTGGGCATAGCTTGTATACAAGCAATTATTTTAAAATTTTTAAATCTTTGACATAATGCTTCATTGATTCATATTAGCTATTTGAGAGTTTTTCTAAACTAAACCAAGTGATGGGGTTTACTCCCGTCACTTAATTTGGTTTCTTGTATATTATTTATATTTTATTTAATTGCTTTCATATGCTCTTTACAATAATTTGTTTCTTGATCTTGCAGCCCATAGGTAGAGTGTTGGTGATAAGAGCATCAAAGAAGGATCACACAAACTCTAACACTTTTCCTTGTAGAACCTCTCTACCCTTTCAAAGTTGATATTTTTGAGGAGGCTGTGGATAAAGAGGAGGGCTGCTATTTGGCAAGGCCGTGGGATTTAGAGGAGGATTGACTCCTTGTTTTGTGCAACATTTTATTCACCTTTGGAGGCCAAGCCTTGGGGCACCAAGAAACACTTAACTTCTTCAATCTTGAGAGCTTTCTCATTATACTTCATTTTCTGAACTTGAGTTTCAAGAAGGAGATCCAGAGCTTAAGAAGTCTCATTAATTGTAAAGACTTCTTTTGAAGATTTACCTGAGACCTCTTCAAGGTTTCTCATCTTGTAACATCTAATAAAAGCTTAGTTTTTTCTTGTGGGAGCTTGGGTTTTCACCCAAGGCATCATTTTCCTTGTAGAACTTCTCTACCCTTTCAAAGTTGATATTTTTGAGGAGGCTGTGGATAAAGAGGAGGGCTGCTATTTGGCAAGGCCGTGGGATTTTGAGGAGGATTGACTCCTTGTTTTGTGCAACATTTTATTCACCTTTGGAGGCCAAGCCTTGGGGCACCAAGAAACACTTAACTTCTTCAATCTTGGGAGCTTTCTCATTATACTTCATTTTCTGAACTTGAGTTTCAAGAAGGAGATCCAGAGCTTAAGAAGTTTCATTAATTGTAAAGACTTCTCTTGAAGATTTACTTGAGATCTCTTCAAGGTTTCTCATCTTGTAACATCTAATAAAAGCTTAGTTTTTTCTTGTGGGAGCTTGGGTTTTCACCCAAGGCATCATTTTCTTTTTTTTTTCAAAGTGAGGAACATGTAGGTGGTTTGATTTTGAGCTTGTTTTATAAGTTTTTTCATCTTGCATGCCTTAAAATTAACACAACATCACCTTCACAAACTAATTTTCTGAATTTGCTTTTTGTTACTTATTTTCATGCTTTGCCATTTCAAGTTTAGCTTTCAAGTACAATTCTAAATCTTACTTTTGGAAGCAATTTATTTTATGCAAGACATCTAATTTCGAGTAGCAAAGTTTAACCATTTGCTTCATGTTGGCTTCACAATAGGCTCATTTTTTACATGCTCATTTATTTAAGCTATTTGTTCATTTTGCAAGAACATAAATTTCAAGCTTCATTGTTTTAGTTGGTTATTGGTTTATCATTTGTCAAAGCAATTATTTTGAGTAACTTACAATCTTATATGTTCATGAAGCTTATGTATCTTGCATTATCTTGAACAACTATCCAAGTTATCTTTTGAAAACATTTCCATTTTTTTGAAGGAAAGCATTTAGTAATCTTATTTAATTCATGTGCAAGCTAATTTCCTTTTCCAATTGAGTTTACATTTTGCAATTTACTTTGAGCATTATTTCTATTATATTGAATGCATTGCAAATCTCTATTTGGAAAACTTATTTGCATACCATAATAGGCATTTTAATATAGTTGCATCCTCATTAAAATTAACCTCCAAGCATAAGCTTGGGTGATAGAAAGTATAAGGAAAAAGGCTTTCTTTGAAAGTTCTTCCATGTCGTACGACGTAAGTAAAAGCATTGTGACCTTGCAGTTATGAAGGTGGCTTGTCCCCTTGTAAGAATGAAAGCACACGTTGGCTCGTAAGACTTAGGGGACGGGTATCATTAATGACACCTTCGTGCCTTCGCCCTGTCTTTCTTACAGTCACCCCAATTTTTACCCTTTGGTAAGAGCTCAAGAGGAGGACTCCTCACTTAGACTAGACATTTTAGATTAAAAATAACCAAGACTAATTGCATCCAAATTTAGTATAAGTGCATCTGATGCTAATATATCTCATCGTTTTACTTGCAATTGTCCATTCTACTTGTCATTGTTGAATATTCTATGTTGGCAAGCTTTGTCGCATTTTCTTTTGGCAAGTAGAAAACTAATTATTTTTCATTTTGCAAGATATCTCTAGATGCTTTGATTTAGGCTTTGAATATATTTTGAAAGAATTTTATATCTTTTATCAATTATCGTGCTAACATCTCTGTTTCCATTTCAGGATTGCTTTGTTTTCATTGTTGGAAGCATTCTACTTTTGTTTTGAGCAAATGTATCTTTCATTTCTGTTGAGCAATTTATCTTAAGACACTGGTTTTTATGGTTTTATCATGTTATTGATTTTTATTGCTCATATCATATTTTGCTCACAATTCTTAAAAGTAATCCATACACTATAACACTCTCCTAGAAACTCACATCTTTAACTTAATTTCCCTTTAGGGACCACCCCCCTTAGCTAGCCTAGGAGATAGCTTTAGTGTGGCAACCCCTTCTCTGAGTTCCCTACCACCAACCACACCTTGTGCGGTTGAAGGTTTTTCTCATTAACCTGTAGGTAGGTGTACGCGGCAAGAGTAACAGGTCCATTAGGCATGAGATGCACAAAGCCCTAGTACAACTACAATGTTGCTAATTGGCCATGTCCCCAACATTTCTCTAGCCACAAGGGATGGGAAAACAACAAGAGTTATCCCCTTCCATTCCCTACCTTGAAATTTCAGATCTGGGGCAATATATGCAAATCTGAAATTTCATTCACACTGAGTGTTTCCCAGATCTAATCCCTGTGAACCTTCAGCCTTAGGCTGATCTGAATTATTAATTTACAGCAGCAAACAGTGGACAATATTTCACTTCACTTCAACCCAACACACTAGGCAGTTCAAGAGAAAAGATAACAAACAAATGCCAACAAGTTTCAACCCTTATGGCACACATTTCCAAGCATATACGAGATATGATAATCATTTTACTACAACATATTTTACAGCAGAAAATATGCTCTCTTCTTTTCAATTTATATTTTAAATCACTTCAGAATTTCATTCCTATGTTACTTCAAATTAGCGTGAACAAGTGTGGAAATTACCTTATCAAGACAATGTAAGCTGAAAATCAAATCTACAATTACACAATTTTGGACAGCTTGAAACTTCATGTATATGTAAAGGAAATGAAGTACATATACATACCATAGTGCTATTGCATAAGCTGGTACAATTTCTATCTCTCCAAACCCTAGCTAGGAAAACCATGAAAACCCTATCCACAACAAGTTAGCATCAATATTGGCAAGTCCTTGGCTTTAACACTTGTCTCCCACAAGTGTCCTAGATGCCTCCTCTTCTCCTCAATCAAGCATACCAAGTAACACTTGGGTTAAAGATCCACAACAAGCTAGCATCAGCTCTAGCAAGCCCTCCTTGGCTTCAATACTTGTCTCCCACAAGTGTCCTAGATGTCTCCTCCTCTCCTCAATCAAGCATACCAAGTAACACTTGGGTTTCCAAAACCCTAGTCTTCTTCTCTAACAAGAGCTACAAGAACAATGCTTCACTATTCTATAGGGTTTTGTTGAAATATGTAACTAGGTTCAGTGTTCATAATGACATATGCAATCATGATTTTATGTATTTGTTGTAAAGAGAAAAATAAATTTATCATTGTCATTCTTGAGGCATGAGTTTCATGCTCAAGGGAAATTTATTTTTAGGTTAAGCACCCATTGAGTGCTTCTAGGGCTTGTCATTGAGTCTACAAGTCAATTGAGTCATTGTCATGTATGAAAGACCCTTTTGGGCATGTTGCATATTGTAAAGAAAATTTATTTGAGTCAAAATTAGAGTGAAAGACCCTCCAAGACCTTGTCAACAGGCAATCAACAAGTCGGCCTACATGGAAGATCAAGTCGACCTCATGGAAACAATTCATACCCCTAAAAGCCCTATCTATAAGAAGGAACTCGACCTCATTTGGACACACAAGAAGAAAGTTTGATCTCCTCAAGAAAGAAGCTAGAAAAAGGACAAAAATCAAGGATAAGAAGAAGAAAAGCAAGATCGAAGTTTTTGGGCCTCTCTCTCTCTTGTGTTAGGGTTTCGAATGTTGTTGGGCAAGTTGAAGTGTTGTAAAGATGTTAGGCAAGTCGAAGCGCTAGAAAGTTGCTGGGCAAGTCGAAGTACTAGAAAGTTTTTGGGCAAGTCAAAATGCTGGAAAGTTGTTGGGCAAGTCGAAGTGGTGGAAATTTGGTGGCAGGTTGTTGGGGGTCGAAGTTACTGGAAGCTACTGGGTTGAAGTAGCTAGAAGTTGTTGAAGTTGTTGGAAATTACTAGGTCCAAGTAGTTGGAAGAAAGTTCATTAAGAAGAATGTTTGACTTAGTCTTGGAGGGGTCTTGGTTAAGGGTCATAGGTCTTGTAATTCATCAATTCAAGTAATGTGGAAAAAGTCGAAGTCGGAATTAAATCGGCAAGGGTCCAAAAATTGAAAAAGTCGTTAGTTGGGGGTTTTTTGAAAAAGTCAATAAAATTAAAAAAATACAAAAATATTCATTTTATTTTTATTTTTATTTTTTTACCATCTAAAGTATCCACAACATCAAATAAATGCATTTCCACATAAACAAGAAAAGAAAGCTAATATATAATATGTATATGAGGTATAGTGCTAAATCACATATCAAAATAGTGAATCGAGTCCTGAATATTGAGTCCTGTCTCAGTCTGAACTCTCACGATTAAAAATATCAACAAAAAATATAATAGATGTATATCACGAGTCATCTACATGTCATAAAGTAATTAGTCACTGAGATCCTTTGCCCCTTTTACGGAAATAGGGAATGGCTTTGCCTTTTCCTCTACAGGAAAAAGGGCTTACCCCTAGGGCTACAAATGGACTATGTCGTCCTCTAGAAGCGCCAATAAAAGAGGTGGCCTCTATCCTCTATCACTACCCATCCTAGATGATGTCACCTCCTCCTCCTCATCCTCCTCCTGCTCTGCCTCCTAACCCTGCTCCTCCTCCTCCTCCTGCTCTGCCTCCTAACCCTGCTCCTCCTCCTCCTCCTCTACAACTGCTACCTCCTCTGCTGCTAGTGCCTCTGGATCCACTTCTAACCAATCAAGGTTCGAGTCCATTGCCGACCTCTCAGTCTCGACCCTCCATGCAACAATCTATCAATATTGTCCAATGAGATGGCTTCCACATCAGGGGTTTTCAGAACTTGTCTCACCCACAATAGAAGATTGTAGTAGACGTAGACCATGTCATTGAGGCGTTGGGACTCCAATCTGTATTAGGGTCATAGATTGTAAATTAGTACTTAGAAAATTTAAATATTAAAAATAATGAAATGAATTCAAAAATTTAATTTGAATTTTTTTACTTGTTGCACTTTTCGTTGTGTATTTTGTCAAATACACTCCAATGGCACTCACACCCAGAGGCACTGCAATGTTGGTTGACCACTCGAATGGCAAGCTTTTGGAGATGGGGTACTTTGCCACCATAGCTTGTCCACCAAGCATCTACAAGTTAAAAGAAAAATGAGAAACATAAAAAAAAAAAAAGTTAAAACATTGAAATTCTAAACTTGAAGCAAATTATGAAGAGACAATGAATTATGAAATTTGAAAGTTGAAAGTTGAAATAAACTAAAGCTTACCTGGCATTTTGGTTGTCCTATTTTTAATAGCCATGGTAAAACCAAATGTGCCACCTGCTATCCTATATATCTCCATTTCTTTAGAAATATCTTCACATTCTTGCTCAGATGCCACCATCCTCTCAACACAAGTGAGGAATCCATCCATCACCTCGGCATCAAATCTGAAACTACACGAGTAAGAAAATGCGGGGTTGAAGTAGATACCTACACCATAAATGGGGCGATGGAGGGTATTGTTCCATCGCTCATCAATCACTCTCCATATGACCTGTTGTTTCTCTAACCCCTTGTCTCCCTTATCTTAATAATAAGCATGAATGGCTTCTTTGGCCCTATCCATGGCCTCATACAATTAGCCCATTGTTAGAAAATCAGAAAGGAAGAAATATTTTCTCTATATAGATAATTACATGTGACTTTCTTATCTTTATGTTCTTTTTATCTTTTAGTTCATCAAGCAATTACCAAAACAATAACACAAAGATCACAAACACCAAATATAGGAAGACTGTTGATTTGGGGTAGCATCGGATGTGTTCTAAGCCTCAAATTTTGCAGGGAGGCTTGGGCACAGGTATTCCAAAAAACCCAGAAAGCATTTTGAGAAATTCCACTCAGAAGTGATTTTATTAAAATAATTAATATTTTTAATGGGGTTTCTAAGTCTAAACTTAGGAAAATTAAAATATTAATGGGTATTAATCTAATCAGGGATACAACTTCTAGAAAAAGCCACGGATCAAGCCAAAACGACTTGAGCCTTTGATTATGGTTTAATATAGGCTGTTGGTTGTCCAATAGCAAGATATAAGAAGGGGCTTGAGGGTCATTTGGAAAACACGCAGAGAGAGAAAAATCAATTTTCTAAAGTGAAAAGTTCTCACGAGGAAAAATTGATTGAAAAAATCTCTTGCACCAGAGGGGCAGTGAGGATCTAGAAGAAGGAATTTCCAGAGAGTAGGAGGCAGAGGTAGAAAAGAAAGACGTCCAAAGGAAGATTGACACTGGCCCACGCAGTGCTGACGCAGAGGAAGCGCAGTCCTTGAGGGGAAGTCGAGTTCCTGCTGAGGGAAGTCGAAATTCAGTTGCTGGAAGCCAGGGTGTGAGTCTAGGAGGCAGAAAGTTGATTTCTTAGTCAGCAGAGGATCCAGAGGAGAGGCAGTGTAATACCCAAGAGGGATGACACAGAAACTGCCCAGGGTGACGCAGTTCTGCACAAAGGCAACGCAAAGGGTAATGCAGAGCCTCCAAAGCTACAGGATCAATCACTGATTCTCTAGTGACAGGGTGAGATCATTTCACCAGTGTTTTTTTCAATATTCTCTCTGTATCGGATTGCTAGTTGAGCATCCTAGAATTGTACTCAGATTTTCTCCTGCATAATAACAAAACCCTCATAACTACTGCACTAGTTTTCCCGCATTAGGTATTTTCGAGGACTTTTTGTCCAAAAATAACTATGTCCTATGTGTTTCTATTTTCCTTGCTCAATTTCCATGTTTTAGAAACATATTTAATTGGTGTAGGTTGCTTCAGTAAATTACTTCAATGTTTCATGAAGAAATATGAAATAAGCTTGTAATGTAATTTACAATCTAGGTGAAGTAGATTCAGCTGGTTGCAGTAGGATTCCTGCGATTGATAGATTCTAGGAATTTTCACATGGTATCAGAAGTGTTGATGTGAAATAAGAAGAGCAAATCTAGCACTGAAGCAAGGGCCAACTTGCTGCAGCAAGCAGCAGTTCGAATCCCTTGAGGGATAGCACAGTTTTAGCTAGTAGAGCTACATTTTCATGGGTGTCTCTCTCAGAGTGAGCTGATAGAGAAGTAAGACCTCCAGATCGAAAACTTACCAAGGCGGAGGGAGCTACATAGAGCTAGAGGGACATAGTTTTCTGCAAGCTAGTTGTTGGGCAGAAAAGCCGTTAGAAGGAAGAAGCAGATCACATAGTGAGGGTATACTTCCTTAGTGATTTCTTGTTGAGGAAATCAGCGTTTCTCATTTGCAGAGCAGTTGAGGACCAACAACTTACCAGCTCCATTAGGGAGTGCGTAATATTTCACAATTTCGACCATTTCTGAGCATACTATATGATCAAAAGGTATACGATGAATTGGGGACAATTTTTCATCCATCATCCTTTCAAAAAAAAAGGGTTCCAAAGATTCGTTGTTGGAACAAATATTTGAAACTGGACCGAACCGATTCAATATAGGTAAATGCATGATCGCTCGATCCCGAGTTTTCAGAGTTCCTATCTGATCCTTGAATCACCTATTGAATAACATCGATGGAACAATTTAAGGGGAGGGAAGTGCACTTTCTGCCTTCCATTGACCAGATTCTATTCACAATATATATTCGATGCTGTTATCTACCAATGCTAAGAGCCACTAATCCTTCCCGGCTGCTGTTGGTGGTGCTGCTGGATCCACTGCTTCAACCGTATCTGGATCTGGCTCTCGATCTTGAACATCAGAATTTGGATCACAAACTGGCTCTTCCCGCTGCTCTACCTCTACCACTGCTACCCTTGTTTCGATGGAGAGACAAGCCAGTAGCCCTTTCCATTGTTCAAGCACGATTAGTTGGATTAGCTCACTTTTCCGTAGGTTATATATTCACTTATGCAGCTTTTTTAATTGCCTCTACATCAGGTAAATTTGGTTAATTCTTCTTCATCAATCTCTCTGTGGGGTATTGTCATTGTATCGGAGTTATGGATTTTCAGTTCATGGGAGGTAGTATGGGCTCTGTAGTAGGTGAGAAAATAACCCGTCTGATCGAGCGCGCTACCGTGGAATCTCTTCCATTAATTATGGTGTGTGCTTCCGGAGGAGCACGTATGCAAGAAGGAAGTTTTAGTTTAATGCAAATGGCTAAAATAGCTTCTGCATTATATATTCATCAGAAGGAGAAAAAGTTGTTATATATATCGATTCTGACGTCACCGACAATTGGTGGAGTGACTGCTAGTTTTGGCATGTTGGGAGATATTATTATTGCCGAACCTAAAGCGTACATTGCATTTGCAGGTAAAAGAGTAATCGAATAGACATTAGGTCAGAAAGTGATTGAAGATCTCAGCGAGCTAAGGATCCAGAGGAGAGGCAGCGTAATACCCGGGGGGTGACACAGGAATTGCCGAGGGTGACGCAATTTTGTGAAGAGGCCACACAGAGGGTGATGTAGATCCTCCAGAGTAGCAAGATCAGTAACTAGTTCTCCAGTGATAGGTTGAGATCATTTCACCAGTCTTTTGTTCAGTGTCCTATCTGTTTCTATTTTCCTTGCTCAATTTCTATCATCAAAGTGTGCTGCAAGTAATGTTGAGGGGAGACTTCCTCCTAAAGGTAACATTGAGAAATATCCCTTGTGGAAATATGTCATAAGAGAGGATGGGCCAGCAGCAAGGGGAAGGGAGGAGGCAATATGAATTGGAGATGTAACTTTTTCCACAATACTTTCACAAACATATATTTTCGTGTGAAAGGCCATTTGTTGGCTTTACTAGGTTGTGGAGTTGGAACTTGTACACAAGTTCCTTTACAAAAGAGGACATAAATGGAAAGAGAGTTCACTGTTGGTATGGCAAATGTGGCTGCAAAATAAAAATAAAAAACCAAGAATGATGACCCCCTTCCATTTTTTAGGAAAGGCAACACCAAATTTCCATTTGAGAGTTCTATTGGGGGACAACCAGCTAAAAAAAGGCAATTTCACTTGGTCCAATGGACAAGATTTTTCAAAAAGAGAACCGGGAAGAGCTTGATCTCGCCATTGCATTTTTTTCTATCAAAACTTCATATCCTTTAATGTTGCACGCTCACCTCTATTTATTAAGATGTGTCGAGCTCTAACTCACGGGTCTCCATCATGGTATGTGCCTCCTTGGTTCAGAGAAGCTTAGAACCACATTGTTGACGAAGGCAAAAAAAGAGGTGCAAAAAATGCTTGAGCCTATTAAAGCATCATGGCCAACATCTGGGGTTAGCATTGTTTTTGATGGATGGACAGATCCAGCACGACACCCACTCATCAACTTTATGGTGTCTTCCTTGAATGGTCCAATTTTCTTGAAAGCAGTGGATACACTTGGAGAATACAAGGATGCACAATTTATGGGTGAGTTGTTTATTAAAGTTATTAAAGATGTCGGTGTTGATTATTGTGTGCAAATCATTATAGATAATGCATCTGTTTGCAAGGCTACTGGCATGATTGTAGAAGCTAAATATCCACAAGTGTTTTGGACACCTTGCATTGTCCATTCATTGAACTTAGCACTGAAATCCATTGCTTCTAATGTGCTTTGGATTGGTAACATTATTGAAGATGCACGACATATGCGTAACTTTGTGCAAAATGTTACAAATGCCCTCACTCTATACAAGGAGTACAACAATCTATCATTGTTGAAGATTGTTGATACATGGTTTGCCTCTTCATTCATCATGTTGAAGAGGTTGAGGAAGGTCAAGACCGTTCTTGGGGCCATGGTTATTTCTGAGTTTTGGTATTTTTGGAGAAAGACAGATCAACTAGCCTCTAAAAGAGTGAAGGACACAGTGCTAGATGATGCTTGGTGGGAGAGGGTAGATCTAATTATTTAGATCATGGACCCTATCATTTCTTTGCAGATACAAACAAACCCATCCTAGGAGAGGTTTAAGAGGGATGGGATTCTATGATTGAGTTTGTGAGGAGCATTATTCTACAGAGTGAGTGGCCAGAGTATGAGACATCACCAGAGGCCTTCTGTGGTACTATACAGGATATTCTTATCAGCATATGAGACGATATTCTTATCAGCATATGAGACAAGAATTGCACACCTTTACATTGTTTGGCTCACTCATTGAACCCAATATACTACAACTATGAGTGGCTAAATGGTGGACCTTCCCGCAGATTCCCTCCTCACATGGATGGTGAAATCTCACAGGGGAGGAAAGATGCATTCAGGCATGTTTTTCAAGATAGAGCATTGCTTGATGAGGTGGAGGATGCCTTTGCAGATTTTTCCACTGGCACTGGTCGATTTGGAGGATATGATGTGATTAGAGACAAGGGGGCTACGAAGCCCTATTCTTGGTGGGCAAATCATTGGGCAACAAGCCCTCCTCATCAGCAGTTAGCCATGAGGCTCCTCTCTCAGGTGACTTCATCCTCTTGTTGCGAGAGGAAGTGGAGCACATATGGGAATTTGTATAGTGTTAAGAAAAGCAGGCTTGAGTAGTCCACGGCAGAGATAATGGTGTATGTGCACGCCAACCTTCATCTTATTTACAAGCAGAGAGAAGATTGGTTGAAGGGAAAGAAAAAGATGTGGGATGTCTTCACTGATGATATGGGTCTAGACAGCAGTGTTGAGCTGGCCTTGGCCAACATGGATCTCAATGATCCAGTGCTAGAGCCTATTAGATTTGATGATGCTGATACTGTAGAGAGCTCATCCTCCACACCAACAGATGCAGAGGCGACTATGGATACAATGGAGGAGGAGGATGCAGAGGAGAGCAGTGATGACCATGATGATGAGGACAATGACGCTGATTCTGATGATGACTATGAGGATTGATGACTCATGAGTCATGGGCTACCTACTGCCTTGAGGCTTGTATACCTGTAGTTGTTTTGTATTTTCTATTTCTGTTTGCCATTGGCATTGCACTACCTATGTAACACATTTTGATTTTGATGACTTAATGATAAAACTACAGTTGTCAGTGTCTGTATCTTATTATCTTGTCTTTCTCCTATTGGATCATTGATGAATTGAATATGTATTATCATTTATCATTTATGAATTTAGAATTTATGATTCATTGATTTATCATTTATGTGACATGTATTTGAATTTTGTATGTGTTATGCATGCTATAATGTTACTAACTTACTTTGTAAACAGCCAAAACTTACATCTAGATAAAGATCTATGTTTGAAATCAATGAATTTGTATCATTAATGAGAATTTGTGTAAGAAATATCTAATTTTTCATATATATATATAACGTATCCTAACGTGTCATGTTCCAGCGGGTCAATGTGTCTGAATCCGAAACTCGAATCCCCATATCCTATGAATCCCGAATCCCCGTGTTAGGTTACTTAGCTTATGAGCTATGTTGGCTTCTTTTACTTCTTTATTATCTTATCTTTCATCAAACGATTACCATATTATGTATGTATGAAGATCACAAAAACACAAGACACAAGATGTAGTCACTATGCCGGGGCAAAACCTCCTCGAGGGGAAAACCCAGTCAAAATTCTCTTCCTTCAATAGTATTCTTTGAGACTCTTCAACCTAGACATAGACCAAACCTTTTCTCCACACCAAGTTAGCCCTTCCAGATCTTCGATCCCTTTACAACGACACTTCCACCCCAACAACTTCGAATATGCAACAACTTACGGCATCAGGCAGCAACTGGCAGCAATAACACTTGGAAGACTTCGATCTCCCAAACTAGGGCACGAAAGAGAGATAAGATAGATAAGATAGGATAATTTTATTAATTGTCCAACAAATGACCATAATAGATCAACGAGATTATCAGTTACAATGATTACATCATGCCAAGCCGGTGGACCAAACGGTCCCCTTTAACATTTCTTTTAAAAAGCAGAAAATACATCTATAATCTAAGTAAATGTAAATGTAGAAGCTAGAAGCTCTTGGCTTCGAAACAAAGCACTGCAATGAAGCAAAGAAAGAGAACAAGAAGAAAATAAGGGGGGAAGGAGTCTCCTGCCCAGTTCCTACTCCTAACATCCGAGGTTGAGAGAAGAAAACTGAGAGAGTGAGAGAAGAAAACTAAGAGAAGCTTGTCAAAGTTTGCTGTCCTATATGGGCATACTGGGTTGTCGTTGTTGTCGCCTGGAGGTTCTAGGGTGCCTCCCAGGGGTGGATCCAATTCGGGACCGCTGGTGCAATCTGGTGGGTCGGCCCCCTGGGACCGCACTGATCTAGTCTCAGTGTCTGTGGGTCGGTCAATGGTTCTTTTGGTGCCCCACGCTAATGGTAGCGCCCTAAAGAAATCCGTGATCTTCTGCGTGGTGTCCGACCTGGTGGGTCGCTGAACAAAATGGGCCCGAAATCTGAAGGCCTCCTGGAGATAAAGTGCAAGGCATCTCTGATCAACATATCTGAGGAAGTTGGTCAAAGTCTGAGAAGACCTGAAGAGACAATGGAAACGACCTCGAATCTCGTAGTAAGCAGGGCATCCGAAGATGAAGTGTGTCTCTGTCTCTATCTCTTGTAAGTGACAGAGCTGGCAAATCCTATCTGCCCTATCAATGTGGTGATCTGTCTCCACTCAGAGTCTGTGAGACCCAACTGTGCGCTGCCCGAGGGGGATTCTAAGGGCATGCATCCAATGTTGGAATGTGTACTGGGGTCTCATGATGAGCCCATCCCTAATCTCTAGGGAATGCTCCGCGTAGAAGGTCATTTTTGGACGCAACCCATTGGGAGGATTGGTCCATGTAGTTTGAATGTAACATCTGTAAATATCCTCCTTAATGATTTTGTTCAGCTCTTGCTGATTGGGAAGGAGGTGGCCTAGAGCATTCAGAGAGTACTGAAAAGGAGGGAGATGGTCAATCTGGATTCCTGAAGCCTCCAGAAGCTCTGTCACACTGGCGTGCCAACATTTGGATCGGCCTGTCTACATACGGGCGATGTTCTTCGAGGAGCAATATGCTAAGTATGGGTATCTGTCACGACCCTTCCTTGTGTATGCTAGGCCTCGGAGCCTGTGTAGGAGCGACACTAACTTGAATATCACCTTTAGGCGGAAAGGTTGAGACCCGAACTCTGCTAAAATGATGTGCTGAGGAACTGTCTACTTGCACCTAATGAAATGGCGCAAAAGGAGGCTCTGGACCCGCTCCGCTAAAGCCCAATCTGACTCTAGGAGAGAGGGACCCCAAATCTCTGAGCTGTAAAGCACTGTGGGGCGAATCAAAGTGTCCATGATGCTCATTTTGGACGAGATGTTCTGGAAATGGTGTCGGAAACACTACCTCTCCAGAAGGGCTAGGGAGCCATACCCTTTGTTGATCCGAGGCTAAAGGGTTGCCCGCAAGCTGAAGCGAGGCCCTGAAAACTGAACTCCCAAATATGTATAAGTGCTGACAATCTCGATCTCTTCTCCTTTAAATAGGAAGTGGAAGTCCGAGGTTTTCTTGATTCCATTGAAGATAATCACTTTCGTTTTTTAACCCAAGTTCACAATTAGATGCCTCCGGTCACAAAAAGCTACGAGAGCATCCAACTGTCTTTGTAGGCCTTTTTGTGAGGAGGCAATAAGGGCAATATCATCTGCAAAGAGGAGGATGGAAATCAGGACCTGGTGAAGAAGACACCCATCTATATCCTGGATATGCTCCCGGAGGAAGGACTCAAGCTCATCGATACAGATCACGAATAAAGTAGGAGAAAGGGGGCATCCTTGCTTGACTCCAATGGTGCTTTGGATGAAATCCGACATTCCTCCGACTGTGCGGAGACGGCCAAGGACGGCCTCATAGAGGCGCGTGATAGCTGTCAGGAGAGTTGAGGAAATGCCAATCTCTCTTAGCCTTTGGAAAAGATCTTCCCTTGGGACCGAGTCAAAGGCCTTCCGGAAGTCTACAAAGTAGCAGTACACTTTAGAGGATCGATGCCTGGCCTCCTCGATCACCGCACGAAGAGTAAGGATGTGGTCCATCATTTGGTGGTCTGGGCGGAATCCTGCTTGGCCCTTGGCCTTGAGTTGTCTCTGCTCAGGGAAATGGGAGAGTGTCCTGTGGAGTGCTGTAGCATATAGCTTGGAGAATGTGTGCCCAACCATGATTGTTCTGTAGTTGTTGGGGTCGGAAGTAGGCCTTGACTTGTGGATCAGGTAGATAATTTGGTGTGACCAACCATTCAGAAATCCATCCCGAACCACCTGGTTGAAAAGGTCCACTAGATATCCTACTAGGGGGCGAAGTCTATGCTTGAAGAATTCTACCTGGAAGCCTTCTTTGTCTACTGCCCCGCTGCTATTCATTGTCCATATTGCCTCTTTGATATCTTTGTCGAAGAAAAGGTGGTAGGAGGTGGGGGGAAGTACACTGAATCAGAGGCTTCCTAGGAATGTCATACAACTGGGAGGTGTGAGAGAAAATTGAGGCAGGATCAAGGTCGACTAGGGTAGGTGAGCATTGGGAAAGGATGGTCCCCCAGAAATCTTTTGGGGAGCGAAGGAGGAGAGTAGAAAGAACCTGTCTCCTATGGGCAATGAAAAGGCGCTTCTTGCGGCAAAGGAGGCGACAATAGGCTGAACAAAGGTTTGGGTATGTTGGTAAGGAGTTTCGGAATGCGTGTCGGAGGTTCTGATGTATAGACTTGCATTCCTGGTCATACCATTTATTCATAAGGCAATTTCCCGGTTTGCGGGAGGTGGTGGCGTTACGGGTAGAATGGGGGAAGGATTGGAGCGCAGCCTCCTAGATTGCATATGAGAGGCACTAGTATTTGTCCTTGGCGGGGCTGAGAGAGGTGAATTGGAACTCTAATGGGAGTGTCTATCTGAGGATAGAGGAGAAAAGATCAGGGTCAACCTCCTCAAATCGGAAGGTGGTCCTGGGAGGTCAAATTGCAGAGATAGTGAGAGAAGTGCATGATCTGCGAGAGGGATGGGGGTGATCGAGAATATTTTAATATAAGGGAGGAGATCTGGGTTTGCAATAGCATAGTCAACCACAGTTGCCCTGCCTCCAAATGGTCTGCAATTAAAGAAGTGTGAGGATGGGAAACATGGTAGGCCATTCAAAATTACCAGCTCATGAGATTCTCCCAACTATAGCAGATATCTCCCATAGGCTGTGGTGGGTCCCAAGTGATCCTCAGAGGTCCAATGCATATCGATTGTGGTCGGGTCAATCCCCCGAGTGCAAAATATATCCTTTGTCTGGTCGTGCATAGGAGTCTGGAGGTCTTTGGTTCGGGCATTGAAGTCCCCCGTGAGAATGACGTCCCCTACTGCCAAAAACTTGGTGATGTCAGAGTACAGGTCTGTAAAAGGGTCTCCGTCTGAGCTATTGTGAATAGCATAGGAAGACGAGATAGGTGGGAAGTAACAGACTGCGACATAAATGTCTCTCGGAGGTGATGTTCTGGCTCTGATCTGAATCCACATGAATTTGGCATACTCATCGGTCGCGACCACTGATACTCTGCTCCTAAGGCTATCACGGATGAGGCAAGCAACACCCCCTGATCCCCTGACACCTCCTGAACTCCGTGTCTCTGTATGCAAACTGCGGTCCACTGGTATCCTGTAATGTTGGGGAGAGGTCGGACTGGGCTCGCATGAGTCTCAATAACCAAGAGGATGTCTGCTGAGCTAAGGGCTTCATAAAGTAGGCCTGGTGAAGACCAGAAGGAGCCATTGCCATTCCAGCAGTGAACCGAGAGATCTGTGCCCCGCCTCCTCTCTGCTCGGGCCCATCATTTGGAGCTACCTGAACGGGATGCCCATCCTAGGGGAAAGGTGTTCCGAATAACTGCCCGAAGGTTTCTGATCACTGCCCATTTCCCTGCCTATCTTGTTGCTACAACCCATTCCCTGGCCTGTTTTAATTTTGCTACTTGAGCTCTTGTGAGGTCTTCATCCAAAAACACTTTATTCGGAAGAGAGAATAGCTTCCGCTTGGCTCGAAGTACCCAAAGTCTATCCGAGGAGTCACGGAACCTAAGGAAGAGGGTAGAGTCCTTCCCCATCCAGGCTTTGTCCAAGGTTATGTCTGGTATGTTGAGAGTGTCACATAGAAACCTGTTCCCCAATTCCATTGGGCCCGCTGAGGGGGGAGGTGTAGACAAAGTAGCACCAAAACTTCGATTTCTTCCTTCTCCTTTGACTTAACCCAACTCACACTTCCTTTAGACTTCTTTTACCCACTTCGAACTTTTCCAGCTTTACTAGACATATCGAACTTGCTTGAGATGAGATGCTCCAAATGAATTCGATCTCCTTCTATTTATAGGCTCCAAGTGAGCTCGAATTGGTGTCCCTTAGGCTGACTTGATCTCCTTTAGGCTAACTTGGTGTGGAGGTTACATAAATTATATTTTACTCAATAATAAACCTTTTTACCAATGTTGCAATAATCTGGAAATCATCGCGATTATTTCAACTAAACAATAAAATCGTGCGTAGTAATCGGATAAAAAAAATTGCGTGATTTAAAAAAAAAAAATCGCGATTTTTTGGGAAAAAATTGTGGGAAAATATATATATATATATATTATTTTATTTATTTATTTATTTTTTGAGGAGGAGGAGGTGACCCAAGCTATCCTTGTCACAAGTAGAGGACGTGGTCTACCTCCTGTAGCTCCTAGTTCTTCAGCTTCTAGAGCACAGCAGACTCCATAGTCTACTACGGCCTGCCAACTCCACCGACATCTACATCTAGAGGGGCAAAGGAAATTAGTAGTATTAGACTTTAGTTATTTGGTTAATTTCATTGTATATGACATTATGACTCATGATATGAGATACATTATTATATTTTTTGTTGATATTTTGAGGTTGAGTTGGCACTCAGGAATCAGGACTTACTATTCAGGACATGATTCACTGTTATGTGTGATTTTAGCACTAGAAATGATATTAAACATCTTATATATTAGTTCTTTTATCATATTTATGTGTCAATATATTTATTTTATGTTGTAGATGGTTTAGATATTAAAAAAATTGAAAAGAAAATGAATATTTTTGTAACAAACAATTTTTTCCTGATTATTACCAATTTTTTCTCGATTATTATGATTTTTTCCTCGTGTCAATATTATCCTGATAATGATTAGTGCAACATTGCTTTTTACATGATTCCAAAGCCCAAGAAGGGTCTCTTTAAATGTACAATAACTCTATTGACTTGATATTAATCCTAGGAGTCCACAATGGGGACTTTGACTAATATAATGATGACCCGAGCATGAAACCCTTGTTTTAATAAGTCATTAATAAAACAATAAAAATTATTTTCTTTATTCTTTTGACAAGTACATTACATGATGACTCAAATACATTAATGAAGACCGAACCTAGTTACATTTTCGAGCAATTCCTAGGTTGCAACATTGGGTCCCCATTGGTATAGATTCCCAGGCAGTAGCATTGGGCTCCCCGCTGGAGGATTATTCTCAGGTAGTAGCATTAGGCCCCCTGCTGGCAGATGATTCCCAGGCAGTAATATTGGCTCCCCACTGGCAGTTATTCTGGTTGGTAGCAATGGCTCCCCAATGGATAAAGGGTAGTAGTTGTAGATCCCCTATGATTCTTCTTCTTTAGATTTGAGAATGATTTAGTAGATAGAGTTGAGAAGATCAAAGATGAAACATAATTTGATGACGAGATATTTGCAATGATCACATGATGCAGTTGGAATTTCTCCCTAGCTGAGAGGGAGTGTTAATTTGGCAGCTCAGTGACAAATTCCAATCATTGGACTAGATTCCTCTTTCTAAGAGGACCAAAATTGACCTTTGAAGCATTGAATTTGGATAAGGAAAAATGCGTTTTTGAAGTAAAGCTTATAGGTACACAAATTGTCAGGGTCGGCCTAAAGACAAATTGCCCCTCCTCCAATGCATATAAATACAAGTGACCTCAAGCTCATTTGGACATCATATCACATCATCTCATCTTCTCTCTCTCAATCTAATTGGTTCGTACAGGTCTGAGGTAGCTCTTTTTCACATGTGTGGGCAAGGAGGAGGACGAATTTCAGGTGGCCGAAAATCTCAGCTAATCTGCACTTTGACCAGTGTTGACCAAGGGTTATTTGGCATCATTTTGGTTCAATTTTTCTGGGGTATCTCTGTCTCACTAGGCCACATATTTTGGCACAAAACAGAGGAGTTTGGAGCTGTTTGACTTGGGTTGACTGCAGAAAAAATGCAGACTTTGACTGCAGAAGTTTCTCTCTCATTTGGAGAGTTTGACTTCATCATTTGACATGCTTTGACTGGGAAAATTCTGATTTCTTGAGGCCGAGTTGACTGGCACAAAAACTGAGGTGATCTGGGCTGTTTGACTGGCATTGACTTCAGGGTTGACCACAGGTTTGACTGCAGGGATTGATTGTAGAATTTCTCTCTTTTGACCGAGTATTCAAGACTGTTTTGGGCTGACTTTGACCAGCACTTGAGGCTGCATTTATTGCTGATTTGACCAAGCTGATTGGAAGGGTTGACCATTGACTTTGTGGACTGGTTAGGGCACACTTTCACTGCTGTTGACTTGGACAGAATTGCAGATTTATGACAGTTGACCAGATTTGACTATTTCATCATTGGCATATTGGTTCGTTGATTTGTTGGACAAGTCAAGGCTTTGACTTTGATTTTATTATCGAATTTGGCTCATTGTACTCTCCGCTGAACATTTGAAGACAATCTAATAGAAGAATAAGTTTTTTGCCCCTTGGGTTTTTCCCTGGTCTTTGACCAAATTGGTGTCTCTTGCTTGTGCTCTTGACTGTCTCTTATTGTCCTTGCATTTACTGTTCTATCTTCAATTACCATTGATCATTGGAAAAATTAATTGTTATTGAAAAGATTGTTAATTGAATAATTGAATTGGGCTGAAGTGATTGAAATAGCATAGAGCAGTAGAAAATTAACATAATTCCCCCAAAAGTAGCTTCCATCCTAAACACCTCCCATGAGGTTTGAGCCTGAGACTAGTGGGGACTAAACTCCACTCAAACCAATTGGTCTACACCTCACAAGTAGAATGCTCTTAACATTAAATGAAAGAATATGATTACAAAAATGGTTAGTGTACCTTTCGATAAACGACCCACCTTCCTTCGAGAAGTATGCTAGATTGGAGAGAACACTGACTAGAGCAATAGGCAGAGAACTTTATAGTAAAGCTATATATGGACCATCATAGGTCTGCTCGCTGGTTGGCTAATTAGAAAGGTGAAAAAAATTCTCCTAGGGGTTACTCACTTTTGGCAGGTAAGAAAACCAATCCTAAGAAAATCCCTAGCAACCCTCCATAGTAATTTCCCTTATCAATTTATGGTATCAGGTGATAAAAATAGCAAATTACAATGACATGATAACATTGGAAATTAAATTTATAAGCTACACTGGAAAACTTTTATGTAAACTATAGACAAAATGAACTAAGCATCCAATGCTTTCTTAAGATGCATTCCACTCTTTTTACTTTTCATTTTCCAAGTAAAATGCAGTGATGATGAGTATGTTAAGCAGTAACCATAGTTTAACGAGCCAGGACCATGTGTGGATTTATGTCACATGGGCAACAAAACCACACGTGACACATCAAATGGCGTTAACCAGGAGCACTTTATGCCACCGAAAAGGTCTTGGTGTTGGGCAATGTTTATTCTCTCACTATAGGTTGCCAATATAAGAATGAGCTATCAATTTTCCTTAGAATCAAGAAGACTGCATTGCATACTAACTTTCTTCTTTTCTTTGTAGATAGTAAGATATAATGCTATGGTTGCAGGGTGAAGGATGATCAATCTGTGATAGATAATGGGGATTTAGTCGTGGTTTGGAATTGAAATGTATTACACATGCATCTATCCTTCTCGGATCATACTTTGAAAAGGTATAGATTATGACTCTGTAAGATACAATTATACAACTGTGTATTGGAAGCTTTAACCTGTTAACTATTTTAGACTGTGTTGTTCTGCTCATGTACATACTACTAATGAACTTAAAATGGAAATCCTTTGTTTATTTTCAACTCTACATCGAATAATTTTGTATCATTGGACCATTTGCAAGTTGCTTGTAATCAATATGAAAATGACAAACAAATATTAACAGGAATGTATGAAGTTCTCTTAGCTAATGAAAATATACAGAAAAACGCGCACATAAAAGAATAAATGAATTTAATTCTTCATTTCTTAGCTATTGGTACTAGTCTATATCAGCAATATATCTGACAGCAATACCTATAAATCTTCTGCCGGTGGCAAAAGAAAAACCCTGAGATAATTTCAATTGTCAAGATGTGGTCAAAATCACTATCTCACCCATGCAATGATTAACGGATGATGTCTAACCAATTCCACTAATATATCCATGAAAATGCCATACCAATATAACACAAAGAAATGCAAATTACAGGTTAAAAAAAAGAAAGCTTCTGTCAAAATACACAAGATTGGTTTGTCAAACTATTACATACCTGGTAGTACAAGTATGCTGCATAAAAGACAATCAGAAGTGGCATTATTGCCCACAGAGATATTGTGCTCACAGTTCCTATCAAAATAAATGTTGAAAGAAGCTGGAAAACTTGGCTCAGAAACATATTGGTAAAGACAGCAACATTCCTATCTATATCCCCCAAGTCCTTTGCAAATCTGTTGATAATTCGTCCAATTGGATTGGTCTGGAAGAATGACATTGGAGCCCTTAAGATGGAACTGAGCATACTGTCATGCAACTTCTTAGCAGCATATAGGCTTGATAGAACCAGCCAAAATGAGTTCGTCAATGTTACCAATACCTATCATGGAAAGAATAGAGTGGTAAGAAAAATATAAGAAGTGAAACAACATGAAATTATCTGTTGCATATTTCAGGTCTCTAAAATAAACATATTCTTATTATCAACTACAACACCAAAACTAATACATAGAAACCTTAACCAAGTAATAATACTGGAAGTCCTTACATGTTTTGGTCACATTCAAACTGAACTAAATATTTGTACCTGGCCAAAAGATAGAACAGCGTAAATAATGTTATAAAACTGAGGCCCATGTTCCTTTGGAGCAGTTTCATCTGTCCACACACTTAACCATGTACTGCTTGAGACTCTCAAAACTTCTGATGCCACGAAACATGAAAGCAAAATAAGAACCACCCATAATCCTCCTAGTGCATTTTTGTATCTGCCAGAGAAGCATTTGTTAGTGAAAGGAATAGCTCACAAAATGCCTTCACGTATACTTGGAAAATAAACTTTTACAAAATGCATGTCATCAGATTTTCATTTATAATTACTTCCACAATTTACAGGTCCATCTACTTGCATGGTGTAACCATGCATATAGATGTGCAAACTGTAAATGGATAGGAATAAGGTTAGCTTGATTTAAAGAGTTGTTCATAAGGGCAGATAGGATTATTCATACCCAGTGTCATATCTATGCATCAAATGTACATACTGTATGAAAATCATTTGCAAAAATGAACAGAGGCAAAAAAGTTGGGAAGCAAATTTCAAGTCTATCACATCTCAACCAGAGGAAATGACATGTTTATATATTACCTCTGAAGGACTTTCAAACTCACAACTCCTGTCTCACGCTCTTCTTGCTTTATGAGAACAGATTTTCCCTCCTTTGTCTTGCTGCTTGTTTTCTTGGATGATGGATTTTGATCACTCTTCATTTGCTCACCATTAACCTCAGCAGTAGACAACTTTGGTTCATGATGCCCATTAGGAATGCCTCCTTCTATCTCATCTTCCATTTTTCCAGCATTTTCCATCAATTTCTGAAATAATGGCCCATGGCTGATGAGCTCTTCATATGTTCCCTCTTCTTTAATCATGCCCTCGCCAATCAAAATAATTCTATCCACATGCGGAAGAAAATGCAGTTGATTGGTAACCAAAACTTGTGTTTTCCCCCTGAGTTCATCCTTGAGGCATTTCTCAAATACCTGAAAACAGAGAAAAGGAACACTTTCATTCGAAATATTAAGTACAACAGATCATTTCACATGAGAATTGCCATAAAGCTATTATTGTTAGTTGTATGACTTCCATTTATCCTTAACCCTGATCAAATTACAAAGATCCTGATAAATCTGATAAGCCATAAGGTGGAAATAGTGAGAAATCATTCTTTATCCAATACAAATAATATAGGAGACAGATAAACAACTAGCTCTAAGAATTTCTTCTTACCTGACATTTATAATGTAAGGAAATTTACAAATACTATGAGAAGTTTACAATAGTAAGTAGGGAATGAAGCCAGACACCCATTCTCAACCAAGACTAACTTGTCAAAAATTCATATACAGTTTATAGTATATACACAATAAATAACAAAAGGGAATTCATTGGACAAGAAACGACCACATAAGTTCTATGACCAAAACAAAACATTTTGTTAAAATCTAGGCTAACTAGTGTAGGAAAATATGGAGACTTGTAGATTAGAACATATTTTCCTTATCATGATAATTACTTGTAATGTTATTTGGTTCTTTATTACTTCTTTAGATCTGTTCATCAAGCAATTACCAAAACAATGAAGATCACAGAGACACAGAGTACACCAAATATAGGCTCCAAGCTAGGGAAAAACCCCTCCAAGCTAGGGTCAGGAGCGCGCTCCGGAAAATGCTCTCGAAAGGGAGTGATTTTGGGAGCGCGCTCCCGTAAAAAAATTTGCACTCCCTGCCTATTTTTGGAGCTAAGTAGGGAGCGTTGCTCCCGGGTTATAAAAATCGCTCCCAGAGCGACGAAAACGACCGTCGAGAGTGGATCGCGAGGAAAAAAAAAAAGAATTGGGCGAATAAAAAAAATAAAAAATAAAAAATAAAAATAAAAAAATCGGTTTTTTTGGAAATAAAAGGAGGGAGGAGGGAGGGTTTCATTCCAACATTGTGAGTGAGAGTGAGATTGAGATTGAGAGAGGGTGAGAGTGAAGAACAAGGAGAGAGTGAGAGAGAGCAAGGAGAGAGCAAGAGAGAGCAAGGAGAGAGAAAGAGAGAGCAAGAGAAAGCAAGGAGCAAGGGGAGATTGAAGAGCTTGCAAGGGGAGATTGGACGCCAAAGAGCTAGGCTCTACAATATTGAATAGTGTCTAGCAAATTTTTTTTAATGTTTATTAAATTATTCCTAAATAAATAAATAAATTTTTCTCTATTTCCCATTCCCATTCCCATTCCATTTTTTAAAATTTTGCAGATTCAAAACTTCAAATTTCAAACATCATGGTTATATTTCTTGGCATTTTCTTCTTCTTGGTTCCTTTTTTGGTTATTATGGTGCTGGAGAGTAGAAAAAGGAGGGTTGAAATTGAAAATGAAGAAGGGGGACATAGTGGATTTGATGAAAACCCCGGTGAGGAGGAGCTGGAGGAGAGTGAACATGAGTCAGCTCAAAAAACTAAACAAGACCAAACCCCATTGTGGAAATATGTTAACAAGCCTGAAGCGGGGAAAGAGGGTGGAACCACTAAATTTCATTTCCCCCATTGCAACAATAATTACACAGGTTCATACACCCGTGCCAAAAAACACCTCTATGAGAAAATGCCATGGGATGGAGATAAACAAATAGGAATCAAAACTTGTACAGGTGTGTCAGCAGCAAATAGAGCCAAATATATAAGGGAAGAGGAGGAAACCCAATACAAATCTAAAAAATCAAAGGGTTTCTTTGAACCAAGCTCACAATCACATGCACAAAGAACTCCTTCAGGATCCTCCCAAGGTAGTGGATATGGAGGCACAGGGTCACCATGTTTAAGGCGTAGAACCATATCATATTTCCTTGATGAAGGGTGTAGGAATGATGTGGATTCAAAAGTTTACAGGTTTCTCTATGAATGTGGGATACCATTCAATGTTCTTCCCTCATAACATTCAATGTTCTTCCCTCACCTTATTGGCACGAAATGGTTTCTGCCATAAATGATGCCCCTAAAGGATACAAGAGCCCTGGGTATGACAAGGCAAGAATCGTTGGACTTGATCATGAAAAAGCAAAAATATCACATTCTTTGAATAGAATGACAAGTTCTTGGACTGACCATGGGGTGTCCATTGTATCTGATGGATGGACAAATGTAAAAGGCAAGCCATTGATAAATGTTCTTGATGTGTCTGTTAGTGGTGCCATATTTCTTTCAGCATATGATTACTCAAACAAGTTCAAGACTGCCATCAACGTTGTAGAACCATTACTTGAAACAATTGACTGTATTGGGCCATACAATGTCATCCAAGTCATTACTGATAATGCTCCTAATTGTAAGGCAGTGGGAGCAATTATTGAGGATAAATACCCCAACATATTTTGGTCTGGGTGTTTGGTTCACACAATGAACCTTTTGATGCATGATATTGTTAAGAACAAAAATGAACAATACAAATGGATTGGTGATTTGTACAAGAAAGGCAAACAAATGATAAAATTTATTACAAATCATAGCAATACCCATGGCCTTTTCTGCAGTCACTCAAGATTGGAGTTGTTGAAGATTGCGAGGACTAGATTTGGTAGCTATTACCTCACCTTCAGGCGTCTTTTGGAGGTAAGAGAGTCATTGGCTAGCATGGTATCAAGTCCACACTGGAAGGTATTAAAGGAAAGGGCTACAAATGCAGCTGACATGCAAGGTTTTGAATAGGTGGAGGAGGCCGCTCTTGATGGTATGTTTTGGGCACGTGAGAGGCAAGTATTGGATTTCACCAAGCCCATTTATCACATGATTCGGTTTGCAGATACAGATAAACCAGTGATTGGCGAGGTGTATGAGTAGATGGATACCATGTTGGGGCAAATAAAAGATATTGTTCATAACAATGATCCCAACTTGTACAAATTGATTCACGATTGTGTGTGTACGGTGGGATAAACTTAATATTCCACTACATTGCTTGGCGTATATCCTTACGCCAAAATACTACTCTATATCTTGGTTGGGCCAACCTGCACCAGGGGGTGGGGTTAGGGCCAAACCCCATATAGATGAAGAGGTATCTACAGGATATTTGGAAGCATTAGAAAAGTTGATACCTGACAAGGAGGAATGTGCTAGTGTGCATCTTGAAATAGGCAGATACTTCAGTTGCACTGGTTTGTTTGGTACCTTTCATGCAATGGAAGATAGAGACAGATTTGATGCTCTCACATGGTGGGAATCATATGGTGGCCATGGACTTTTGCCAAAATTGGCAAAAAAGGTTCTCTCACAGGTTGTAAATACTTCTTCCCCAAAGAAGTGTTGGAGCACCTTCAGCTTCATACATAATGTGAAAAGAAACAGACTCAATGAAAACTGGGCAAAAAGCTTGGTTTATGTGCACTACAACTTGAGGTTGTTGAGTCATTACTGTGATCGGGCTTATGAGGATCCAACATATAAAATTGGAGACAACCACCTAGAGGATGATAATTTGGAGGATGGCACTATACATATTGAAGAACTGGAAGCGAAACTTATGAGAGAGGAAGATGAAGCAACAACCATGCCACCTCCACCATCTAGTAGCAGTGCTCGAGTTCCAAGTTTTGTTCCTTTGCTGTCGCCGCCTCCACAAAGATGCCCTTCAAATTGGTTGGATCTAGCTTCTTCCTCTTGTCCTAGGGTATATGAATATACACAAAAGACCCAAATATCTGAAGATGATCCACACTTGGCTTCTTTCCTGTAAATACTTCTTCCAGAGTTATGTTGTTAAGAATCCTGTGAGGACTTCGATTCTGTAAGTAGATAGTTGTCATGCATGCCTCTCCCCATAGAAATTGAGGAGATCTTGATCATGTAGCATACCCCTGACACATTCTTCAATGGTACGGTTCTTCCTTTCTGCCAGTTCATTATGTTCAAGATTATAGGGAACAATGAGCTACCTCTTGATTCTTTCTTCCTTGTAGAAAGCTATTAACTCTTTAGAGGTGTACTCTCCAACATTGTCTCACCTTAGAATTTTGATCGTTCTCTTAGTTAGGTATTCCACTTCATTCTTGAACTCCTGAAACTTTTTGAATACCTCATCCTTGCTCTTGAGAATGTATAACTAGGTCTTCCTCGAGTAATCATTAATGAAGGATACATAATATTGATGCCCACCAAGAGACCTTACTTCCATAAGTCGACATACATCCGAGTGTATGAGATCTAAAATTTCCTTAGATCTGGTGTCACTACTCGCAAATGGATTCTTTACATTCTTTCCTAGAGCACATCCCTTAGAGATCCCTTCATGATCTTCTTTTATTTCAGGGATGCCATTAACCATTTGACTCATAGAAGGCAATATCTTATAACGAAGGTGTCAATACCTTCTATGCCATAGTTCACAAGGACTCACTTCTAGGTGAACTAGGGCTTGAGCTAGGGGAATATAGAGTCTATGCAATGTCCCTTCACTAATCCTAATCACCCTTGCTTCATTAATATTAGAGCCCTTACCCCAAACCCAAATTTTGTTATCAACAAAAGCAACTCTATCACCTTTATCCTCTAGACGAGAAATAGAAAGTAAATTTTTCTTCAAACCTGGAACATGTGAAATGTTGTTGAGATGAATGCTTCCACCTGACACAAGCTAAACTGATATAGATCGAATGTCTTTCACTGAATAGCTCTTGTTGTCTCCAAGTTCAATAAAGTGAGACAATTTTCCCTTAGATAGGTTTTGGAGGTGTTATCCCTCATAAATATCCTCTTGGCTATAGGAGAGAAGTTTCTAAGGTAACCTTTGTAATCCAACTTATAGATTGAAGGCTAGCCCCTTCAATCCAGAGAGGGCTCTCTCTGACAATCTAATCACTGAATCAGCAACTGACTATATGTTTACATAGTGGCTAGATCTTTAGTTGTGTTGTGTAGATGTACAGTTTGGTTGGGCCTGAGGGAGATAGTCCATTGGGCAATGGAGTGAAGGAGCTAGGGTTTATGTCAATTTACCAAGATAGTGGTTGTTTGATTAGGATTGTTAAAGGCAAGGTAGATAGCACATCCTAGACCTTTGTCATTGTTATAGCTGGAGGGAGAAAATAAGAGAACAATCCACTACAATAGGGCATATAAAATGAATCCTAGAGTAGCTTTAGAGGATAGAGATGGGAATACTTGAATATCTTAACTCAGAGCATCAAACCATGGATGAATTATGAATCAATTACTCTTATTCAAATACTTAGAAGACCATACATTCAAATGAGATTACAAAGAAGGAAACATTGAAACATGGTTACTTAGGAGCGGGAGCGAAAACGAGGAGCGGGAGCGGGAGCGACATTTTTAGAAGCTCCTGGTTTGGGAGTGATTCGGGGAGCAATTTTTTTATATAATATATAATTTTTTATATTTTTTATATTTTGATGCATATATGTCAACAAAAGCATGTAGAATGATGAATTAGATATAAAAAACAAAGATTGAACCATATAACAACAATCATCTAGAAGTTATAATCTTCATCAACCGTGTCCACAAGTTAGTAACATAGTAACATACGACATATTGAGTCTCGTGATTCATCAATCTTAAAGTTTCAAGCTTTCAAAATTCAATATATAACATTTATCATCATTGATCACGAAAGTTGTACTTGTCAGCTAAGTGTAACCATTACAACAAATAATATCTAACATGAAATGAAGTGCTATAAAATGAAATGAAATGAAACAACTTTCAACTTTCACGAAGCATCATATTCATAATTTATTACTAATGAGTTACAATTGCCAACCTCAAACTTCAAACTTAAATTGTCATATATTGTTTACAAAAAATATCATAATAAATATGAAAGAGTCAATAAACTAGGAAAGACAAGTAAATCTATTATCTATTGCTAATGCTTGGGCCTCTTTCCGTCACGAGAAATGTCTAACTTTTTATTCTTGTTGGAAAATCAAGGTCTTTGTCATTAATATCACCCTCTAAGCATTAATATCCAAAGGTATCCTTGTCATTACCTTTGGATTTGTATAGGGATCTTTGTCATTAATATCACCCTTTAAGCATTAACATAAGATAGAAAAAGCATAGCTTGTCAAGTCAAGATTTTGTTTGAGTGATGCGTACATTTTTAGGAGGGTCATGATAGAGGAGTTCGACAACCAATGTCACTAACATCAAGGTACATAGAGGGATTGGTGCTCTTGATTAAATATGAGTTCCATACCCTAATACATGACAAAATCCAATGGAAACATTGCAATCCTGAAATCCTGAAAAAATGATAAGTCTGTTGGATTTTGAATGAGATCTAAAATTCTACTTTCTCCATATGAAATCCAATGAGGTCGAAACCACTCTCAAACATCCTGAGTCATTTCATGGTAATGTTAAAAATTTAAGTAGAAGGATGAAAATAACATTACCATGAATCATGTATCAATATTAGGGCCATAGGCTTGATCATTGGGTTGCCCTGCTCAAAAATTATTTGTTTCTTTGAAAAATGTTTGCATTTGGAATGTTACTACAATTTTTTTTTTTTTTTTGTAAAAAAGACTAAACGCTCTCAAAAAACCAAGGGAGCGTTTTTTTTTGTAGGGGGCGCGTTCCCAATCGGAGCGCGAATTCGGAGTAGGAGCGTTGGGGGGGGAGGGGGGAGGCACTCCCCCACAACCTTGCATTGAAACATACAGATAATACATACTAAGACATATTATCAAATGAATATTTATATCACTAATTAAAATCTACTGATCTTGGCAAATTGTAAACTGATAAAGCCTTCAACACACAGACAATGGCTATTCTTTTTTCAAAAACCAACCTTTTTTCCATATTTCTCATGTAATATATAGGAAAAATACAATAGAGATAAGCTCCTCAAAGTTTGGTAGCAATAACTACAAGATATGTACATAATTTGAAAGTTTAATTAACAAAAACAATCATAATCTTATCATCTTAGCTATTCGGATCTCTATACGACATATATCATTAGTCAAAACAGATTTGTAGAACTTTTATGCATATCTCCTGCTAGTATCCTGGAACAAGGACGACGTCACTGCTGCATTATAGGATCTGGAGTTGTTCACTTCTTTGTAGGCTTGATATCTTGAACTGAAACTCGTCTTCCCTTCTTGTAGGAAATTGGTGCATGAACCTGTAAATTATGTCGAAACTGTGTAACTGCCTCTGTAACTTCTTGCTCCTTTCAAGGCTTTCTTTCCTCATGTTGACTCGTACTCCCTTAGCCACAAAAACCTTTGATATATTACCACAACATATCAAAAATAATTTACTGTCAAAAAATATTAAACTGAGTAGGTCAAAATGTTGAGGGACCATTAGGGTTTGTGCAACAAAACTAGGGTTTGTGTATTTCTCTACCCCATGAAGTAAATTGATCATTGCTCCATGGCTTCTACAGCCTGAGCAAGGAGGTTTATCTTGCTATGACTCTTTGTCACCCTTCTAGCAGGTCTTTGTGTGATTTTGGCAGCCTTCAGGGTTTTCTCCTTTCTGTCAACATGTTATGTTTTCCTCTGTCTCTTTCTTCTCTTTGAAGCTTGCGTGGTCTCCTCCTTTGCATCAATAACCATTGTTTCTTTCAACCTAGGATTCATTTTTTGCTTTAAATTTATTCTCAATTTGTTAGTAGGGTGAGTGTGAGGTCTTTTGCCATAAACCCTAGGTTCTATCTCAACTTCTTCATCCTCTGTTTCTATCTTTTGTTTACTTTTTTTGCTTTGTGTTGCTTCCTCTTCTTCTTCTACCATCATTTTCTGTTGTCTTCTGGTCCTCCTTTCATAAACTCTAATCTCTGACTTTTATACAGGGTTTTCATCATGTTTTGGCCACTCCTTGATCTTCTAGGTGCAGGTTGTCTTAGGTTTCTCTGTCTCAATTGCCTCAACTGCTCCACTTGCTTATTTAACTCATGAGTGTATAATATTTTAATTAGGTCGTGATGACAAATATCATGGGGTTGTAGCTCAGGTCTTGTTCTTGCTTTGGTGCACATCTTTAGCAAACTTTGGTGAAGGAAATATGGTAAATTCATCTTGCTAAAACCTGCCAAATGACAAAGAAACCTCATATGATACAAGTAGGCTTTAGAATACCTGCCTTCACAAGTGAAGAAGAGTTGTACAGTTCTAAGGGCGGTAGACCATTCGGGCTTCAACATATTTTGGAGGACCCCTACATTCCAATCTTGATTCTGACAGTCCTCCTTCAGGAAAACAATTCAAGTCTACATTCTGCAACCTCTATTTTTTAAACCACCTCTCACCCTCAGTTGGCAAACCTGTTGCTTCAGCAATGGATTCCTCTGTGATAGGGAACTGCAGGGTCCTGATTCTTGCAGTGCTGCCATCGAAGGAATAGATGAAATCATGGCACCAACTGAGATTATGTCTGTTGAAGCATTGGAACACTAGCTCCCATCTTGCATTTCTGAAAAGAACTAACATCTCTGGATAGACCTCGAAATACATACCATCAGATTCAAACCTATTCACATGACCGAATCGACCCATATTGTAAAAGCTTTGATGCTACAAACACCTTTCCCAACCTTGAAACACCCTAGCCAAACGCTGCAAAACGCTAAGAAAGATTCCTGCACACTGAAATTAAAAATCTGGGTTTGCTAAAAAATGTTGTTTTAGGGTAAACAAGGCATATTAGGGTTTGATTTTCAACTGTTCTCTTAGGCTTCAAAATGCTTCTAGTTGTCAAACCATGGGTGAAAGGGCTAAGACTTTACAAACAAACACTTGGGCGCTCGAAATAATGGCATTGGAAGCTTGAAAACCAAGTTTTCAAATTTTTCAGTGAGCACTACGAAAATATTTCGTAGCGCCAACTGTAGGTTTATGATAGGCTAAATGCGTAGCGAAAAACTTAGGATAAGCTTAGGGTTAGGTCAAAAAGAAATGATTAGACACATCCCTAAGCTTAGATAGCAAATTTCACAAAAAATTTAATAGCCCCTTTACATAACCATGACTTTACATAATGAACTGATAAAAATAGCCTTTGGACCTTTAGGGAAAGGTGCAATGAACTAATAAAAATAGCCTTTGGACCTTTAGGGAAAGGTGCAAGCCTGATGCTAACAGGTGGTTGACTGCATTCTCTCATCATATGTTTGGAGAAGCCATTGTCAATAACCCACACATTCTCGTCCTTGAATGTGTTGGATAGAGCGGAGAACAAGCTTCCTCTATTACTTCCTTTGCGAGCTTGGAGATGATCTTCAATAGACAATTCTTGATAGATGTAACGATATTTCCAAGAGCCTTAAAACCCTTCCTTATAAACCTTGCCATAGTATTGGTAAAGATGTGATATTTAGTCTCCTTCTTGCACCTTAGCTCTAATACCATGTTGGAAAATATGGACACTTGTAGATTATAACGTATTTTCCTTATCATGATAATTACTTGTTATGTTATTTGGTGCTTCATTACTTTAGATCTTTTCATCAAGCAATTACCAAAACAATGATCACAGAGAAACAAAGTACACAAGATATAGGCTCCAAGCTAGGGCAAAACCAAGAAAATGCTTCTCTTCTTCTTCTGAATCTGCTTACAAAAAAGATTTCCAAGACCAAAAGACCCAAGACAATAAACCCTCCAAGCCCCAAGCCAGCCCCAAGCAAGATCTTCCTTGAGACAGCTTCCAATACTTCGATACTGCTACACTACCACTGCAACTTTGACCCCTGCAACAGAATTTCAGCCCTGCGATTTCGGCCCCCTACAACTACTACAAAATTTCATCCTTCTACAATTGGCAACTTCATAAACCCTAGCAGAACAACATAAAAACTTCCTTGAAAAGATTTCGACATATGCTCTTCTTCTTCGTCCTCATAACTACTCTTTTTCTCCTTCGCTATTGCAGATCGAACTTGCTTGAGATCAGTGTGCAAATGAGATCGAGCTCCCTTGTATTTATAGCCTTTCTTGAGGGTCGAATACTCCTCCTTTAAGGCGACATGGTCTTGGGTTTATCCATGGATTTTTCTCGATAAAATAAATATTTCTCTTCATTACAATGAGTCCAAATGGGACTATGACACATGACCAATATTACTCTATCCTAGAAAGACCTAAAAGCACAAAGAGCATGCTTTTGACTCAAACTTGAATATGAAAACCATACTCCAAAAATAAAATATAATTTCCTTTTCTTTCTCTTTCTTTATAAAGAATATGCAATGTCACGATTACAATGAAGACCGAACCTAGTTATAATTTTCAACCACTGGTACCAGAAATCAAGAAACGAGATTAAATTCAAATATGATTGCTATTGGGTTTTTTTGATAGTAATAAAGTTATCTCATGAAATCTCATTCCACCATTTGTTAGGCTTGTTACCCATCAACAGTGGGGACCCTTAGGCGAGATTCTTTCCTAGTTATCTTCTTCAGCTGGCAACCAGTAGCCCCTGAGAGCCACCCATAGCCAATGTGATGTGTTGCTTTATCTCTGCTCCCTGCATCAGTGATATGTTTCCTCACCCATCTATCGAGAACGTATGTTAGAAGGTGGGTGATTTGACCTGAAATAAATGTTTTTCATTGTGCAATCAAGTGTGGTGTTGTGAAAATCGCGACTTAATCGCGATTTTTCCCTGAAATGCTTAAATTGGCCGAGTAAATCAACGATTTTTTTCATTTTGAAAAAAACGTGATTTAATCGCAATTTTTTCCCAAAAAATCTTGATTTTTTTATTTTTTGTATTTTGTCCATTTTTACGGATTTTATCCCAATTTTTACGATTTTTTATTTATTTTTATTTATTTATTTATTTATTTATTATTATTATTATTATTATTATTATTTTTCTTTTGATTTTGAACCCTCACCGATTTAATCTCAATCGCGATGTTTGCAACATTGATCGAGTGCTTATGCTTGTTTCTCATTGGGCATGGATTATTGGGTAACTTGGACGAAAGAAGGGTTGTGACCATAGTCTTGTTCCCTTACCTTGAATGGGAGGTTAATCTTCAATCCTAGTCCTGTGGAATGTCCACTATTGGCCTATGGCTTTAGGAAGGACACTACTTGGGAAACCCTGATTTTGGTAGCTTAGTCCTGTTTTTCCGTACCACATTTTTCACTCCCTTCGGCACATTACAAGCCCTATTTCATCATTTTCCTTCTTTGGATCCACGTGACCATTGGATCCACAAGGTGTTGGCACACCCCCCACCCATTGTCCACATATTTGGGTCGGGCCTGGAACTGTTGCCTCAGAGGTTGACGTAGCTTAAAGAAATTTAAAGCATATCATGGCCACAAGCAAGAAACAAAGGAAAAAGATGATCATAAAATGAAAAAGATGGTCGGGACATTTAATACAGCACATGGGCAAAAGCCCAACATTAGCTCTACCCCCTATCATGGCCATCACCCTATTTCCTATGGTTAGATGAGTGCCCCCACATCATTAAGGAATCCATGCACATCTTGACCCCTGTTGGGCAATGAGCTACAACACCTTAAGGGGGTAATAACTACTCTAAATTATTTACAACATGCTTTCATTTCCTAGAGCCTTAAGCAGTAATACAAAAAAAAATCAAGAGGCAAAAGGCAAATAAATAGGGGTGGGGAAATAAAGGTTGGGGTAACTTATGTATCCATTATTGCTCCCTCCTACATCTATATACACAATATGTGGACATCCCTCATCATTGTTATCCTTGTACGCATGGCATTTGGCCTTGAGATCCCTATGTCCCCATCCATTTCATCATCATTCACATGCCACATATTAATTGAAGGATGAACTTGGGACCTGTATTTCCCCTTAGGTGTTCAAAACACCTAATAGGGTTGTCTATTAACCACTCCTACCTAGGGAGGTAACACTATTACGAGATTAAAACCCAAAATTTGGAAGGAAAGCCCCATAGGAAGTCTCAATGAGCCCTTGATTAACAAGAGGGGTTCACTTAGATGCACTAATGAAATGTTGTACCTGATGGTGAGGATGCGACATTGGGCATTGTACATGATTGGCAGGTGGTTTCATTGTATGGATTGGGCAACAAAACTGGGTCCTAAGTCGACTATAGCATATGGCACCCTCCGGGTGAAGCGTTGAGATCCATGCGACTCCTGTACTTATGGGGCATCATTACTTCATTCCATGGGCACTTACAACACCACAACAGTCTACACTTTGCCCCATATTATTTATGAAATGATACACTTGAACCAATAAATAGGGGCGGAAAAATAAAGGTTGGGGTAACTTATGTATCCATTATTGCTCCCTCCAACATCTATATACACAATATGTGGACATCCCTCATCGTTGTTATCCTTGTATGCATGGCATTTGGCCTTGACATCCCTGTGTCCCCGTCCATTTCATCATTATTCACATGCCACATATTAATTGAAGGATGTACCTGGGACCTGTATTTCCCTTTAGGGGTTTAGAACACCTAATAGGGTTGTCTATTAACCACACCTACCTAGGGAGGTGACACTATTAGGAGACTAAAACCCCAAATTTGGAAGGAAAGCCCCATATGAAGTCTCAATGTGCCCTTGATTAACAAGAGGGGTTCACTTAGATGCACTAATGAATTGTTGTACCTGATGGTGAGGATGCAACACTGGGCATTGTATATGATTGGCAGGTGGTTTCATCATATGGATTGGGCAACATAACTGGGGCTAAGTCGACTATAGCATATGACACCCTTCGGGTGAAGCGTTGAGATCCATGGGACTTTTGTACTTGTGGAGCATCATTACTTCATTCCATGGGCACTTACAGCACCACAATAGTCTACACCTTGCCCCATATTATTTATGAGATAATACACTTGAACCAACATGCCCCCAGCTGGATTAGCAGTGTACACATGGTTTGGCAGCTAATCTGACACCCAGATGAGGATTGTCTCACCCTTAGAGACATGGGAGGGCTAGCACCATTCTTTGAGCCCTCAACAATGGAGCAGATTCAGGATATTCAATCACCAAGAGACCCACGAGACCCATTTTGTGCCCCAATCACAAAACTGGGGTCCAGTTGATGATCTGCATGGATGTTTAGGGGCCAGCCCCTAATAGATGATTTATGGAGCCCTCTTGACTCACATTGGCACAAGGAGGGATCAATGCATGCCTCAAGAAGGCCCACATAGTGATCACATCAGCATTTCGACCCTCTTGTGGGTTTATCTTTATAATTTTTCATTGGCTATGTGGTTGACTTGTAACCACAATTAGTTTTTCCCCCAATTTGACAACTAAGAGGGGATTCTAGGCTAAAATTATACTTGATAGATCATGTATAAATAGATGAGAGCTCATCTGAGCTTCTCACCATCATCACACTTGAGATTAGACTTCTTAAGAAGAATTCGCACTTGCATCTTTTGGCTATTAAAGATCTTTTGGATGCATTTCAATATTTGGAAGCTATTTTTGATTATCTTTGCAGCTACTTATTTGGATAATGGAAGGATATACTACATGTTGTCTTGAAAGTTTTTTTTGTTGAATATTTTCGATCTTGAAATTGTCTAATGTATGGAATTATTTCTTCTAGGTTATGTTATTTTGTGCCCTAATTATTGAATATAAACTTTGAAAGGCTATCTAGTTGAGTATTGCATATACTCCATTTTCTTTTGAAGTGGGTAAATGCTAAATGTTGATACCTAAGAGCATCAATTTTTAACCTCCTTAGGAAATAACTAGATTATCTATTTCATCCTAGATTCCATATGCCCAAAGGACAAGGTACTAATCCAAGTCCTTGGTGATCAATCCTAAATTTTCTCCATAATTTTCTCTCCTAAAAACAACCCTTTTAAGGCTACAGCAAAAATCTAGGACTTGTAGCAAAATTTTAGGGAGGTGGCTTTTTGGTGATTTGAGAGCCTAAACATCAAGCTTAGGGTCTAGGCTACCTATTCTCCAACTTTTGTGGGCATCCACTCGAGTTTTCATCCATAAAATCTCTTGCCCTAGGTGTTGCTCCAAGGGGGAAACCCTAGCTTCTTCTCCCTCAACTTGAGGACTTCCTTAAAGGTTGTATGAGCTTAGTACCTGTTTAAGTAAATCATAAGCCTTTTCCCCCGAGACTTGACCTTGTGGATACCTATCACCATTGAAAAACCTCGAAACCCTAGGTCTTGTGCTTTCTTCTTTAGGGCTTTTCTTAGAGAGCAATTTGCTTCCTTGAAGCCTTGTACTTTTATTGAGACTCTCTTTCGAATGGGCTCTAGCTTGATAACTTCATGTCATATACCTAGCATATCTATTTTAAGTAAGCCCTTCCTACCAGGACTCCTCCCGTCGGTGAAAGTTCGTAAAGAGTAGGGGACCTTGGTTGTGATGACAATGGGCCATTGTCCCATTGTTAGCACTTAGTCTAGCTCCTTGTCTTGTAAGGCTTCCTTCTCCAAGGACTATTAGATTTTTTGGTAACAAGGCCATGCATCTAACTCCTTTAGTCTTTCGAATAATTTTAATGTAGAGAGAGGGGTTTTCTTTACCAAGATCATTCATAGTAGCAACTGTGAGCATTATGGATGCTACTATATCTGTAACAGCTACTTTCACCAATAATAAAGCAATTGTTTCTGTATACACAACTACCCCACTTTCTACAACAAGCAATTAGTCTAGCACAAAGCCCCCAACAAAACCACATGAACTCCTATCAATTCAACAACTAAGATCAAACTAATTAACTCCTCAAAGTTACATAGGCACAAGTTTGTCAAAAAGGGAAAGTTTGCAAGTGGACATGAAGAAAGTTGTCATATGTTCAACAAGTGTACCTAATAGTCAAAAGTTGACTAGGTTGAGATTTGCTTTTCTCAAATTTTGATGCACAACTACAAAGAAACAAATTAGGTTATTCTAGTTTTTTGACACATCTTGCATAAAGATGGATAAGTTAACCATAAGAAGAATATAGTTGGACAAACAACAACAAAATTCAATGGGGAATGTTGCTTATGTTAATACAATGAAAAACATAATAAAACTGGAGTGCACAAACTAAAGGAACCTAAATCATAGTAAGAATGCCCATATGTAGGATTGAGCCCAGGGGTCACAATCTCTTGCATCTCTCATAATTAGAGATGTAAAGCAATTTTAGTGGATCCAAGTCCAATGGAGCTTGTTATTGTTTACTCTAGACATGTTCAAAATTGGGAAGAACCAGAAAATGAACCAGACAAATAAAAAATATATAAAATATCCAAATTTCGCTACACAAACAAATTATAAACCAAATTGTAACAAACTAAATATATATAAAAATAAACGCAAATAATGTAAAAGAAAACAAATGAGATTAATGATTAATTAGTTAGCAATTAATGAAAAGGTATGTCCCTAAGGACATAACCATTACTACGTTAGTGAAAGGGTACTTACCTGGCTATATATACAGAACCCTCATTCTCATTTGTATCATCCTACATTCAATTCTTTATACAATATACAATTTACAATTACTATCCTACGATGGATGTCTTTGTCTACGAAGTATTTTAAATATTTCCACTGCGTATACAACTTTTGATCGTTACACAAATATGCACAGTTTGTTGAATTATATTTCATGCAAGGGTGCAAATTACAAAATGACATTGAAATTAGTGTTGCATGTATCACAATAATATCAAAACTATCACAATAATATTGCAAAAACCAACCTTGGTTTTAATATTGGCAGTAGTTGTCGCAATAATTTAGGTAATTATCGCCATAATCTTGAAATTATCACCCTATCTATATCAATTTCAACTTATAACCAATTTTTTTTCTTTTAACCCTAATTTTTTAAAAGTGAGTTAGGGGATTAAATTGTGAGGATACTATGATTATTTCCATCAAGCAAACAAGGGGAAATCTATTGTTTTCATTTTCCATCATCATCTCATGAGATAATACCCTAGTAATTAATAGTAATATTCAATTCTTAAAATAAAAGGATGGCATTCATCTGTTTACTTAAATTTTTAACATTACCATTAATTGTTTTAGGATATTTGAGAGTGGTTTCAACTTCATTGGATTTCATATGGACAAAGTAGAATTTTAGATCCCATTCAAAATACAAAATTGCAATGCTTCTACTGGATTTTGTGATGCATGATGGTATAGAATTGAAATTTAATCAAAATCACCAAGTCCTCTATGTACCTCAATGTTGGTGGCATTGATTGTTGAACTCCTCCATCACAACCTTGTTAAAAATGTGAACTTCAATCAAGCAGAATCATTGATTAGGGTGTTACTCTTTTCCTATCTTATTATAATTTTTATAATGTGATCTTGAAGAGGAGGATCATAATATAGGCAACGATTTTGATGTTATGTAGCTATTTGTTGTAGCATGCTTTTTCTAGACTCTAAACACCATTTAGAGCCTCTCTATTGATCTATTTTGATTCAAACATGGATTGCACTTGGCGCTATTTTGGTTAGATGGACCCTTGCTATATGCATGACGAATTTTGCATATTTGTGTATAATAATTTGGATTCATATGGATACACATGAATTTTATTTTCTTTTCAAAATTTGAATATTTTATGTTTTTTTTTATTGACCAATGTTTTGGTCTGGTTCTGATAACATCGTTGGAATGTTCTGATTGTTAGAAATATTAATGGTGGGGGGGGCGGGGGGGTGAATCAGTGTTTCGTGATAATTCAACTTTTAACCATTTTCACTCTTCTTACAATGTTAACTGAATTATCATTTAAATAGCAACACATTATGACAACAGAACTAAGTATAAGCAAATAATACATGTAAACCATGAGCAACATATACTCATAAATACATGTGAACCATAAGAGCACAACACATCAATAGGTCAGCAAACACATCATCACATAAAGATATCGGATATTAGGTGGAAAACCCAACTGGGAAATGTGAAAATTCCTAGACTGAAGGAACCCCTACTGCAACAAATCTAAATCAACTTCACCTACTTGATTTTTTAAATTACATTCATTAAGTTATTCTTCTGAATACTAAAGCAAATTACTTCTACAGCCTACACTAATTAAATATTTGATCTCATGAAACAGAAAACAGAGCAAAGAACAAGATACATAGGACACTTATTTTTGGACACAATAGTCCCTGGAAAAACCCAATGTGAGAAAATCGGTGCAACAATTTTGAGGGTTTATTATTATTCAGGAGAAATATCTAACTACAAATCTAGGATGCTCATCTAGCAATCCTTTACAGAGAAAATATTGGCGTAAATCTGAGTGAGTTTTACCTCACTTCACTCGGCAGAATTTCGGCTGATCGGTCACAAGACTGCCTAACCCCGGTTAATTCTATGCTGGCCCTGCGTAGGCCCTGTGTCAGCCTTTCAGGCTTTGCATTAGCCCTGTGTCACCTCTTTTGCCCTCAGCATCAGCTATCTCGGTTGTTCTGACAATTTCGAATTCTGCGTGACAGCCAACTTTTTTGCTCTGCATTGGTCCTTAAGGCTCTGTGTCAGGGCTACGTGGGCCTAGACTAGCCCAGCGTCAGCTCTCCTGGCTACTGTGCTGCATCCACAAGCTCTCTCTGCCTCTCTGTCAGTATTCTCCAAAAAGTCGTCCTCCCAAATTCTCACTGCCCCTCTGTTGTTGAATGACCACTTAGTTCGAATTTCTCAGCTTCCTAGCCCCAGAAATCGAACTCTAGATCAATTCTCTCTCTCTCTCTCTCTGTGTGTGTTTTTCCAGATGAACCCCAAGCCTCCATTTTATACTTTTCCTGTTGAATCTTCAACAACTGAGATTAAGTCTCTAATCAACTGCTAGGATTAAAACATGACTTAATCCGCCTTCTAGATCATTCTCACCCATATTTTGATTAATACCCATTAATATTTTAATTTCCCTAAGTTTAGACTTAGGAACTCCATTAAAAATATTAAATATTTTAATAAAATACAATCCGGGTGGAATTTCACCAAACGGTTTTTGGGTTCTTTAGAACTCATGTGCCTCACCCTCTCCACCAATTTTCAAGGCTAGAGCACTTCCGATGCTGACAAAAACTAACACTCCCTTTTAGCGAGGAAAGTGCTCTAGCAACAATGTCCACCTACATGTTGCTCTGTTTCTGAAGCACCTCCTTTCTGCACTATTGTTGCCACCAACACTGTTCTGTTGTTGCTATTGTATTGTTGCCCATGACACTGCCACTGCCACTACTACATTTGTATTACAGCTCCCTCTCAAATGTTGTTATGCTTCTAGCATTGCCAATGCTAACACAGCATCCGTACTACAACTCAGTGGCTAAAAGAAGCAATTGAAAAACATCCAAAATTAGTTGAACTTAACTATGTTCAACATAATACAATGAATGTTGGAATCTGACTGTTGTTGATTTTGACACTCTGAATCTTCTGCACTGCTGTTGACTCCTACACTTTATCAACTGCATTGTTTCCAACCTTGCTCTGTGCTGATCAATCTCTTGTCCCCAGCTACTGCATTTGTCCTCCAAACACTCCATTGCATCAGCTGACACTAAGTCCATCTCACTACTATTGAATATCGGGCTTCCGTAGCAAGGATTTGATCCAAGAGGTGGACTCCTCAAGGACCCTGCCCACATGTAGTCCTCCCAACTACAACTCAATATCACCCCATCTCCCGCCTGTAGATGCGTGGGCACTCATGGCAAACTCATCCTCATCAATCTTTGCTGAAGCAACCTTACAATCATGTTTCTCATCCTTAATCCCTTTTCTTCAAAGGACATTTGGATGCATAGTGGCCCATCTCGTCACAACTAAAACATTTCAACTTCGAAATGTCCTTCTTTTGCTTCGACTTCGGTTATCCCTTCAATGCTAAAGCTGCATTCTCCTCCTCCTCCTTTGTCTTTGTGCCACTCCCACTGTTGTGACTGAGGTTGACCTTCACTAGGTCCCTCCTTAACTCCTCCGGTTAAAGAGTCATCCACATCTCTTCCCATGAAGGTAGTTTTTCTCTGCCCAATATGCTTTGGACGAAAACTTGCCATTCATCTGAGACTCCATTCAGGGCTATCCTCACCATCACGGTTGGCTGGGGAGTGGACCCTACTGTAGCAAGCTGGTCTCTAGTGTCCTGAAGACGTTGAAGATAGATGTTCACCCCTTCTCCTTTCTGCATCAAGTTCTGCTGCAACTTCTGCTCTAAATACATCTTCCGTTGTTCGAAAGAGACTTCATAGTACATATAGAGATGACAAGGTGTCCCACATCTCTCGGGCTGTATCCTTTCCCTGCAAGTGTGAGACCACATGATCTCGAACTCCATCGAAAATGAGCCTCTTTGGCTTCCCCTGCTCGGCCTTGTATTTCTTCTTTTGATCATTGTCAGCGGGAACAGTTACAACACTTTTGACGTAGGCCTCAAGATCATATTCCTCCAGAATAGCTAAAATTTTGGTCCTCCATATCACATAGTTCGAGGATCCATCTAACCTGTCCTGATCTTTGAGCCCATGCGATGCCATCAACCTTCTGACTCTCTGCGTCAGCTCTCTAGCCTTCTACGTCTCCCATGCAAGCCCCTCAACATCTGCGTGGCTACTGCTACCTCTGCGTAGCTCTACCTGCCTCTACGTTAGCCTCTTCAGTCACTGCACTGACCCTTTGGCACTATCTCTGCCTCTCTACTATGTACTCACTACCCCTCGCTGCAATAGATCACTTGTTCAAATTTTCTCAGTGAACCCTGCTCCAGAAAATCAAACTGATTGATCAATCTTGGTGTATCTCCAACTGACCCTCAAGCCTCCTCTTATACTTTTCCTGTTGAGTCTTCAACGACCAAGATTAAGTCTATAATCAACGGCTAAGATTAGATTTGGCTTGATCCATGTCATTTAGAACATTCTCACCCAGTTTTATATTAATACTCATTAATATTTTAATTTTCCTAAGTTTAGACTTAGGAACTCCATTAAAAATATTAATTATTTTAATATCTCACTAACCAGGTGGAATTTCCCCAAACCATTTCTGGGTCTTGGAGATATCATGTGCTTTAGCCTCTCCAACAATTTTCATGGCTAGAACACATCTGATGCTAACACAAATCAACACTCCCTCTTAGCGAGGAATGTGCTCTAGTAATGCTCCACCACAAAACATCACACTGATCCTCCCGTATCGGTACCTATGCTAATGCTTGGCCTACTGCCTCACATCCACTTCACTACTGCTTCTTGTACTGCTGCCCATGGCTCTGCCACTTTCACTGCTACATCTGTACTACATGTCCCTCTCAACATGCTGGCCCTAGCACTGCCACTGCTAACTGTTGCAATGCATCTTAGTTACTAAGAAGTAAGTAACTGATCTACCCAAATCCTGACATCCTTGTCGGTCTGGAAGCCTCCTGATGTTGACGCTACCTCTGCTACTCTCATGTGCTCCCTCTGTTGCCTCTGCGTTGCTACAAACACCTTTGTGCTTCCCCCACTGCTGCAACCTCCACTGTGCCTCTCACACTGCTGCAACCTCCACTGTGCCTCTCACACTGCTGCAACCTCCATTGTGCCTCTCGCATTGCTAAAACCCCCACTGCACTGCTACAGACCTCTGCACTCTAGCACTACCTTGTCGCTCCATCGCATCTTGCTTCTACCAACATCTGTCATCCTGCTACTATCTTTCAGGGCTCTCGTAGCTGGATATGATCCAAGAGTTTGGGCACCTTAAGGATCCTGCCCCTCAATCTTTTGTAGACCTCCTGACTACAGCTCGACATCACCCCACCTCTTCTCTAGAGGTGCATGAGCACTAATGGCACAGTCGTCATCAGTCTCGACTTCCTTCTCTGCCTTAGTTGGAGCTGCCTTGGAGTCAGAAGCCTCTCCCTTATTCTTCTTCCTGGGACATTGGGTTGCATAATGATCCAGCTCCCCACAATGGAAGCACTTCACCTTGGAGATTTCCTTCTTCTTCCTCTGCCCCTGCTGCCCCACAGATGCTAGAGCCACATCCTCCTCCTCTTTCTTGATTCGACCTCCTTTACTGCTACTCCCCGCCTTGGTCAACTGTCTGATCTCTTCATGGCAAAGAGTTGCCCATATCTCTTCCCATCCTAGAAGAGTAGCTCTGCCTAAAATGCCTTGGACAAATGTCGCCCACTCCTCGGAGACTGCATTCAGGGTGGTCCTCACCATGAACTCCTGATCCAGCATGGCCCCTATGGAAGTAAGTTCATCCCGAATCTCCTACAATCTAAGGAGGTATAGATCTATCTGCTCCCCCTTCTGCATCTAATACGACCGCAGTTGATTCCCCAACAACATCTTCCGCTACACGGAAGTGCCCTGATACAATGTTGTCAAAGTATCCCACATTTCCTTTGTCATGTTCTTTTCGACAAGATGTGGTACAACATGATCCTTGACCCCATCAAGGATTATGCACTTTGCCCTCGCCATTGCATCCTCATACTTCTCATTATCAGTTGGGTCTCCTGGGATAGCCACAGTTCTCAAGGCAAAGCCCTTGATGTGATATCTATCAGGATCCTGGCCTTCCAGATGACAAAGTTGGAAGCCCCGTCCAACCTGTCCTGATCCCTCAGTCCATTCACTGCCATCTCCACTACTCTTCTAGACTCCCTCTAAGTTTCGACTTCCCTCCTGGAAATCTCCCTCTAAGTCCTAATTTCCCTGCTGGAAATCTTCCCACCAAATGTCAAACCGCTCCTCTCCAATCCTCTTTGCAACTGCAACTCAGATCTGGATTTCTTGGCTAGAAATCTGTCAAGGCAGTGACTCCCTCTACCTTGGTTCTGCCTCGTTAGGTATTGTTCTGCTTCGACAGAACCAGCACCCCACCAGCTTCCCAATCCACAATTTTCCCATAGCTCCCTAGGCCCCGGCAACTGAAGAAACTGAGCCTTCCAACTCTGCGCAATCCCAGCCAAGGTTGAATCACTCCTCTGGCCAACTGCATCAAGCCTACCTGGCTGAGTAGGATGACGTGGCTCTTCATGAGCCTCTTTTGCCTCTCTCTGCGTCTGCGCTGGCCTTCTCTCTGACTTGAAATGATGACACAGGCCCTCTACGTCACTCCTTCTCTATTGCCCTTTGCTTAGGAGCAGCTCTCTCTCTCTGGACAGTTGTTATTGCTCCAAATTTCCGATATATGTTGGTGCCTTCAGTCCTCTTGTGATCTGCAATCCTCTGATACCATGTTGAAATTTCTAAGTCTGACACGTTAGAACTCCCTACTGCATTATCTGGTTTATTTCACCTACTTGTTTATTCCATTAACAAGTTATTTATACATATAAACACTGAAAATAAACACAAATGCAGCCTTATCTCATATACAGATCAACAACTAAAATACTAGACAAACACACATGGGACACCATTATTTTTGGACAATTGTCCCTTGAAAAACCCAATGCGGGGAAACCAGTGTAGCAGTTCTGGGGGTTTTATTATTATTCGGATTTCTTGAGCACAACTAGGGTATTGAACTGGCTCACCCAATAGAGATTGTTACACGATAGTAATACCTCTTCTCGGAGATAGATATTCAGCCTCTCAGCAACAGTCTGCCCCACGAAAATCCTTTTGACGCTTCTCCTAGGCTCTGCGTCAGCCCTGCTCGCCTCACATAACTCTTGAACCCTCTGCGTGAACTCTCTGGCCTTCTACGTCTCCTACGTAGGCCCCTCAACCTCTGCGCAGTCTCTAGTTGCCTCTACGTCAACCTCTTCAATCACTGCACTGACCCTCTAGCACTATCTCTGCCTCTCTGCTATGTACTCACTACCCCTCGCTGCAACAAACCACTTATTCGAATTTTCTCAGCAAACCCCGCTCCAAAAAATCGAACTGACTAATCAATCTTGGTGTATCTCCAACTGACCCTCAAGCCTCGTCTTATACTTTTCCTGTTGAGTCTTCAACAGTAGAGATTAAGTCTCTAATCAATGACTAAGATTAAATTTGGCTTGATCCATGTAATTTAGAAAATTCTCACCCAGTTTTATATTAATACCCATTAATATTTTAATTTTCCTAAGTTTAGACTTAGCAACTCCATTAAAAATATTAATTATTTTAATATCTCTCTAACTGGGTGGAATTTCCCCCAACGATTTCTAGGTCTTGGAGATCTCATGTGCTTTAGCCTCTCCACCAATTTTCATGGCTAGAGCACATCTGATGCTACCACAAATCAACATCTTACAATAGACATTTACGTCTTTGAGGTACTTTAAAGATTTCCGCTACGTATATGACTTTTGGGTCGTTACACAAGCTTATTCACTCAATTGCACTAATGAATCATTGTATTGGAAGTTGAGGAGACACATTGGATCTTATACAAGATTGCAGGTAGGTTTTCATCTTGGACTTGGCCTCCCTATACGGGATTCAAGCCCTCTAGAAGATCACAATGGCAACTATAAGGTGAGCGTTGAGAGCCATGGGCCTCCAACTTTGCAGAGCATTGATTGCCACAACATGGACTTCTTCACCACCTCCACATTGCTTGTTCATGCCCCAATTACACATAGATGATGATGCACTTGAACCATGTTGCTCAGTCGACCACACATTGCACCTGATACTTGGCAGCTGATCCAAGGCCCATATGAGGTTATGTCTCGCCTAGGGAGGCATTGGAGGGCATGTGTCATTGTCTAGCCCTCATTGATGGAGCATTGACTCGCTTGAGCCAATTGGGGACCCATGAGACTCATTTGGAGCCCAGAGAGCCCAAATAGGGGTTTGGAGATGTTTTACAACATATAGAGGGCAGCCCCCCTTTCATCATCATCTTTTAGGCCTCCACTCTCATCCTCAACACACAAGGCCTCAACGCTTGGCTAGAAGGCCCTTTGCATGCATGGTGTTAACCCTATGTGGGCTTGAAGGAGATTAAATTAATGATTATGACATAATCTATCTTGGTTGGCTTGTAACCAAGGGCATTTGTCATCACACGTTATGTTTTAGGGGCTTGCACTTTAAGAATTCAAATTGATAAGCCTTGTATAAATAAGAGTGGCTCTTTCTCACTTACATCATCATCACTTGGATTTTCGGACTCTATGAGAGAATTCAACCCTGAAATTGTGGATTGTTTTTGGAGATTTTGGATGAATTTTGATGTTTGGATAAATTCGCTCTTTATTGGAGCTTCTTTTTGGCATGTTGATGGATGTATATATTCTTCATTGTCCTGTAAGTGTTATTTGATGTTGTATTTCTGATTTTAATTAATGGCTAATGCATGAAATATTGTCTCATGACTCTAAATGTGGCCTAATTGATTAAACATTGAAGCTATTAGGAAATTTTGAATGTGTTATTCATGGATAAATTGATAGTGAATGAATAAATGTTCCTAGAGGATATATTGCATTTACATCCTTGAAACTCCACCAATAAGTAATAAGTGTCATCAAAATATAAATATCTAAAGTTGTCATGTAGCTGCCTCCATTGGGGATAGTGAAGTTGCTCCTTTCGGTCTCCTTTGAAGAGCGAGTTGCCAAAATTGAGGTTTATCTTAACTCCATAACATCCCAATGTTTAGGCATTCATCCTAACATCCTTGGTGATCACTTTGAAAATATTTTTTTCACCTCCATTTCCTCATCCCTCTAAGGATAAGGAGGCCCCCAAGGCTTGATGAGAAATGCATTAAAGAGGAGCTATTACAAAATCATTTGGATAGCCCACTACGCTAGTGTTTCCTCTAGCTCTCCTCCAAATTTGAGGCAATTCTCATGGTGGATTCTCCACAAAATTTGATGCCCTATTCATCGCATCGCATCAAGAGGGAACCCTAGTGCTAATCCTTGAACTTGGGGATTCTTTGTACACTTGTGCTTTAGCACTTATTGAAGTATACCTTTCATAGTATTTTCTCTTGTCTACCTTGACCTTGGATGAACTCATATATCATCAAATATCTCAATCCTAAGTCTCATGTAGTCTTCCTTTCAAGGGGTTTTTCTTGGAAAGTCTCCTTAGTCTCTCCCAAAGCTCGTATATTTATTGAACCTTTCCATTCAACAAACCACCTTGCCTCACTCCAAGCCTTTCATAGATTTACCTATCAAGAGTGATAGATACTGGGATTCCTCTTGTTAGTGAAAATCTAAGAAGAGAAGGGGACTTTGGCTGTGGTGATAGTGGGCATTTGTCCCAGGATGTTGCTATGCCCTCTAGCTCTTGCCTATTTACAAGGCCTGCTAGTTTGTGTAACAACAGGACTCATCTCTTAAATAATGGTTAGTGAATTGCTGGATAAGTCAAAACATTGACTTTGACTCTCTCTTGTTGAATTGGAACATTGTAATCTCTTTGGGAAACATTTGATGACACTCTAATAGAAGAATTTGAAAGGGTTTTCCTCCTTATGGGGTTTTTCCCTGCTCTTTGACGAAATTTTGTGTCTCTTGTTATTTCTCTTGATTGCCTTCTATTGCATATTGGATTAACCGTTCTATCTACAATTGCTCATTGTTATTGGAAGATAAATTTTGTTTAAAAGTGATTGCTAATTGAAGAAAGATCTAGGCTAAGTGAGTGTGCTAGCATAGAACAGTGGAAATTTAACACCGTGCACATACATTGTTAACATACAAATACTCTTGTCACTGGAATAATACAATTGCAACAGAAACGGTTGCCTTTCCATGATCTTGGGTCTAGGATAGAATCTTAGAATCTCTGATGCTACAAAATAAAGAATCTCAACAAAAGCTACTTTGCACAGCGGAAAATATAAAGCTAGTAAATCATACATGCACAAGTACAGACAACCTTTTACAAACTATTGTACAAATATGTACAACCCAATCTTCATTATATTAAATCAGTTTGAATAATACAATAGTCTATGGAATACAAGATACAATCACAATCTCATTGCAGCCTCTATGCCGTATCTCGTCCTGTCGGTCCTTCGCTCTCGTTCTGCTCTCAAGCTGCCCCTTAGTCCATCAAAGGACACCACATAGAGTCTCCAAGACGGCTGCCGCCTATCACTGCTACAAGTCACTTCTGCTACAATGAAGAAGGGTTGATCCAATCTGCTCTTTAGGCTAGCCAACACCTAAGCTCCAATATACCAATCTAGTAGCCTTTTTAGTCAGTCAAAGAGCTACACATTAGGCTCCAAACTTCACCCAACCTTCAGCTGTTAATGTCACTTTATGATGGCTTGTCAAGGGCTACTTTGTGTAGCCAACACGCTGCCCACCACCAGTCCAATGGCACCCAATCCAATCACTGCAAGATCTGCTCCTAGGAAGGACTTTCAGCCATCAAGACAAGTCCTCAAAATGGCTCCCACAGGCTGCTCCAACTTCTGTCCACACATGGACCGATCCACCTAGCAAAAAATCCAATCTTCTCCCAACAATGTCATCATGCCTGGTTGTACATGTTGTTGCAGTTACTCTTCTAGTTAGGGCTTTTTACACAGTCCTAAACATTGTTGTTATAGCCCACCAAATCACTCCAACAGACCTCCAAAGACTATGGCCTAACCTTGCCCACACTCCCCCTCACTCACTGTCCCTTTAGGCCACCTGCGATAGTTGTTTAAGGCTTATGGCCCACACAGAACAGTCCTACAGGCCTGCGGCCTTGCCTACAAGGAGGAAAAGGGTTGCAACCCTCCACACAGTGGTCAAACCGTCCCTTAAACTCACACACAGCCACTTAAAAACAGCGCTTAAGGTATGTGGCCTTCACCTATTCAATCTCTGCCCCTGAAATAGGAAATTACAGACCCAAAACAATCTCCTTTCTTCAATCTCGGCCTCCCTTCTTGAGCTCGGCTGTCTTGTTGAGAAGTCCATGTATTGTTACACATTTGGATAATAAAATGACTTCCATACACCTTATATTTATATCAAAAATAAGGGCTCCATGAATTTGTCGAAGAGACATGTCTCTTGGACTAATTTGACTCAAGCCTACATGACTTGACTATCCAATAATTAATTGTCAACTTAAAAAATTCATATCTCATGAAGGACATCTCAGAATTCGACGATTCTCGAAGCGTTGGATTCTCCTTTCCGCCCTCTATCATCTCATCCCACCACATGTCCAAAATGCTCCATGGTTTTGGCCGAAATCATGATGGGTGCAAAACCCAAACCTTGGATTCCAAGCCCACAAGTGACTCTTGTGGTGCTCCACCCTCCAAACCTCAAACCCTAGGGCTTGGAGTACCTCCCAAGCTACTCAAAATCAACACACTCAACGCCAGTAGGTGACTGGGTCTCACACTTAATAACATATGAAATCAACACAAGATACATGGCCAGCATATAAAACTCAACAACATGAAGCACACAACGATATACTATTAGCTGCAGCACAATCCAAGTAGCAACCTCTATCTCTGATCTCAACAAAAGCAGCTCAGTTAGGAGCACAAATACTACAACGACTCCAAAATCTGCCATTGTCATCAACAAGCAACAAGCTTATCCATATACACCCTGCTGCACTGATCTCTAGCCCCTGCAAGCATTATTGTTAGCACAATAAACCTTTGTCCATGCTCTGTCTTTTCCATAAGCAAATATTACACACACAGGTCTACATAGATTGACGGTTTGATCCCCTCTACTTCTGGTCTTATGGGCACAACAGCTACAGGCATACATAAACACACATTGGAACAAACGATATCCACATTATCTCTTGCACACAATAAAACGCTCGTCACTCTGCCATCGATTTGTTCATTCCACGGACAATTGCACAGGTTCCTCCTTTTCAATGCTCTAGTGGATGCACTTAAACATCCATCGCATCTCTACAAGCATATGCTCAATTGTCACCTCAGCATTGGTACTGGCATACTCTATTTTCTGACCACAATCTCTGCAACAATACAACCATCAATCTACACTCTGTCACACTATGTACGAAACACTTGGTTTCAAATTATCAAAGACCCAATGCACACTACCTCTTGATCTACCATGCACACTTCTACATCTAGGCTACCAACATCACAATGACTTTGTAACTTTGTCCAAGAAAAATGCAGAGGCTAACCATATACATGTTAATTGAACCCCATCAACTATACACACTTCCTCCAGGTTAGATCACTCCTCAACAACTTAGTGCACACTCTACAAGCTTTAACTGATTACCCAACACATCAATAACTTAATCGATTGACCACATCAATGATTGAACTCCACGACATAGTAATTTTTAATCTGGTTGGCCAACATTATCGATCCACGAACCAATTCTTGGATACTTGTGCCATAACATAAAGATATTAAAAACAAAACCAATTGCAGACTTGCTTAGATCGCTCTCTGGCTTGCACTCCAAATCAAACTTCAGATCATACTCCAGTTTACACTCCAGATATCTTGAGCATGAATCCCATGCATCAAGAATGACAATAAAAAATTTTCTCTTCAATATCAAATATTACAATAGACATTATAAAGACCGAACCTAGTTACACATTTCAACATGTGCATGCATTCTATCTTGTAAGTGTGCCTTGGATTTGATAAATTTTTATTCTTGTGTCTAGTGTAAGGAATGATTTATTATCTAGGGGTTCTATTATCCTATTTAGTGTTGAAAATCAATGTATGTAATCTAGATGATAGCATTGTATTCATTATTCACTAGTATAATGTGAATGGATATCCCCTTGGTGTATCTTTAAACTAACTCTCCCAAGTGACTTTGTTTCTTTACAAAAGTAATAGTTAGGGTTTTGAAAGCTAGGGCTTCATTATTCCCTTACTCCTTACCAAGAATTAGCATATTTTTCAATCCCATAGACTCCATCATCCCAAGGACTAGGCACTGACCTTGTCACTTTGTTGGTCATCCATCAAATTTAACATAAATCTAATGTTCTCTCTCCTAACCTGATTTTCACCCCTTAAGGTCAAGCTGCTAGCTAGGGCTAGCACATGATTTGGGCTAGTGTTGAAGTTTTGGTTTCTCGAAGGATTCAACATTGGAAGGAGTATTGGTTGCCTCAAAATCAACACCATTTAGTGGCCAACCCATCCATTTCAAGGCTGAATTCTTTTGCCCTGGGAAAGCCCTAGTTTGCCCAAGGGTTCAACCTGGGGCTTGTTGAACACTTCTTGTTTCATTTCTTGCTAATATTCATTGTTTGGAAGCCTTTTCTTGGCCTCTTGACTCTAGGTTAATCCATTTTGCTTCTTATCTCTCAAGCCCTACATCATTTTTGCCCCAAATAGGTCTTATTAGAATATGTGAATTGCCCCATTACACTTGTTGAGCCTTTTTCTTAGAAAGAGTTGTCCTCTATAAGCCTTTCTTGTAACCTTGAACCTTGAACTTGATATATACTTAGGTGACCTATCTAAAGGGAAATGTCCCTAGTGGTGAAAGTCTAGAAAACAGTAGGAGGTAGTGACTATAGTGACAATGGGCCACACCTCATTGTTGTCCCTTGGTCGAGCTTTTGCCTTGTAGGTCACTCCTTACAAGGCCTGCTAGATTTTGTGGCAACAGGTATCATTCTCTCAAGTTTTGTAATAGTCATCTTGGTGTAGCCAACCTTTTGGCCATTGCAGAACAAAACTGAATTTTGATCCACTCAGTCTGGGTTGTTTTAATTCAATGTTATTTGGCATAAATAATTAAGTGTTCTTAGCTATTTCTTTGGGCAATTTGCCACTTAGATACACTTTCTTTCTTACTTTATCTTTTCATATTAGAGGATGATTTGTAGAGGATTCTTCCAAATATTTAATTTATGAATTTTCATGCAATTGGTTGGTCACTAGTTTGCTGGTCAAAAAGCCTTAGCCTTGCTGTTTTTTGGGGCCCTTTATTGCAGATTTACAGTATAGAATAGTAGGTACAATCAATATGGACATCTCCCTGAGGTTGGCAAGCACCAACCCAAACGGAGAAAAGGATTTGCCAGTGATACATAGAGAAGATTCCCTTGTATGTTTGCTGATTTTGGCAGTTGTTTTTAAAGATTTTATCAGCTGTTAAGGTGTAAAAATTAGTGCTAACACTACCATAGACGCATCAACATATCTTTTGATGATAGTGAAATTCTGGATAACATAAAGGGTAGATATAAAAGGCCAGCTGGGGTGTATTAGTTGAGAGACTATCAAAATAATGATTACTGAAGCTGCATTTCCCTTCCAAATATGTCATAGGGAGTAAATTAAGATTAACAAAGCCCAATCTCCTATAGACCAAATAAGTGATTAACAATATAAATATCATGACTAAGAATTTTCATTGTACTCTCAGTTGTTATGGTGAGTGACTTGACAATTTTTTGCCGAGGATTGAAAGGGGAGAATCAACAAAAATTGCAGATGAGGCATAAAGTAAAAAAATATAATAAAGACTAAGTGACAACCTGACGGCCAACATGGGCATCGAGTGCACTTAGAGGATCATCAAATATATAAACATCTGTGTTAGCATATACAGCCCTGGCAATAGAAACTCTTTGCTTTTGGCCACCACTAATGTTCACTCCTCTTTCACCAATTTCTGTAAGATCACCACCCTAACAAAAACAATGTAAACAGAACACAGTGAACATCAAGAAGAGGGGTAAATCAAATCCTATTCTTTCAAAACATTATGAACAAATTCAACATCTCTTTAAACATATATTGGCTAAAAATATACAAAAGTACACAAGGAACTCACTGGCAATGACTGAAGATCATGTTCCAATGCACTGACATGGATTGCTTTTTCATAACGTAACGGATCATAAGGAGACCCAAACAAGATGTTGTCACGGACCTACAAGTATTGTATGCAGTCAAAGTAGGCACAAAATTCTAATATCTGTATCAATCAATGTTAACTAATTTACTTAAAGTAGAATCTGCTTAGTCAAAGAACCTACTGTTGCATTGAAGATCCACGAAACTTGTGGAACATATGCAACACTTCCCCTGACAACTACCTCCGTCTCTGAAACCGCAGGTATCTCTCCAAGTATTGCTGAGATCAAAGAAGTTTTACCCTCGCCCGTACTACCAACAACAGCAACAAGACTCCCAACAGAGATATCAAGATGAATGTTGGATAGTGTAGCTTTCTCTGCCTGATAATTTAGATATTTTTTAGAAATAACCATGCCCAAATTCATGCTCAAATGTGAAAAAGTAGATCACCAACTAAAATCTAACTTTGATTGTAGAATAATTTCTCAGATTGTGCATAGACGTTCTAGGGGACCTTACATATATGTCCATATTTATTATTGATACAGATTAAGAAATGTTAGTCAAAACTGATAGACAGCAAGGTAAAAGAAATTAATCTCTGCAGATTTACCTTCAAATCGTATTTCTCCAGTCCTCAACATACCTTGCTAAATAAACAAGGAAATCGTATTATATTAATGTCCACTAGTGACCAAAATAGATCAATTGGACAATTAAGAACAATTGTTAACAAACAAAAGGGAGTGCCTACAGCATCTCCACAGATATCCAGAAACTATAGATACCCACAGATATCTAAAATAGATACTCTCTGATGTGGATTCCTGTAATTCCAAGTGGTGTGAGAGAAAGGCAGAGATTTGATCAGTCCATTGTAGAACAAAAAGTATAGACTTGGGCCAAAGAACCGCAAATGTGGTTTTGGAGTCTGGACTCATAGATTAAAAAACAGTAACTAAAAAATCACCAACATTATGATAAATTGCAGTGTCAAACTCAACAAAAAATTGGTGAGAAGAAATTCCAAATTTTTTAAAAAGTTGTGAGTTAATATCCCATTTTTATTAATTTCGTTATATTACTAGGAATTTTATTTCAACCAGACTATCTAGTGAATTTCATCCAAAATACCAGAAAATTTACAAACTTTGGCAATTTGCATTACAAACAATTTCCAGAAATTTTACAATAACTCCATAATTTGCCGAGAAAAGAACAAACTGCAAAATCCAGCTGCTTTATTTTATTTAATAATGAGAAGGGAGTTACATCAAAATATGAAACCTGACAGATAGATGAGTGGAAATAACACGGTCCTCAACAATTCCTTCTCTGGCTAGACTCCCAAACTGCAACTAGAAATATGACCTCCAATCTTGCAATATTGCTCCTGGCCTCCCAAACTGAAACTAGAAATAAAGCGCAAAATTGGAGATTTGTTCGATCCCCACCCCAAACCACAGATCTGCTCACTAACTGATGCCCATGAAGCTCTATGAGATTTCTGGATGAAATCTCCACAACAGTGAGTTGGGTTTTCATCCAACACACAGAAGAAACCCAAGGGTTTTCATCCTAGGGCTCTCTGAACCTCAAATCTAAGTTCTCAAAAGAACTCTCCAAGAGAATATCAAATCCAAAATGCCCCCAAATGACTTGCTTTCCCCTCTTTTAAAGACTTGATGGATCCCTCTCCAACATTCTAGAAGCACTTTTGTTTCAATTATTTTATTCCCACTCTAAAAGCTTCTTTCTTCAAGTGATTTTATTTTATTTTATTTTAGTCACTTTTAATCGCAAAAATGGTAAATTTGTCTCTACAATCTCTCTGGCCACTGAGAGTCACTTTCCATCATCCCATCCTATAGATTTCTTCATTATGGTTCCAACGAGCTATCACACTAAGGTGTTTCACCAAAGAATCTTCCCCAAATGACAACTTTAGCATATTTCATTGAAATATGTTGATAATAACCCCGTTTTATGGGAATCATTGGAATGCAATGAAACCAAGAACGAATTGTGTAGAACTGACCCTAATGATGAAATATAGTGAGCGATCATCGTCGAACCCCATAAAACTCCTCCAAAACCCTTTGAGTCCACCAATGATGTAAACTCGCTCCTGTGACCTAGTTGTTACAAACCCTTGAAATCCACCCTAACCGCATCATAAGGGAAACCAAAAATGGGAACATTATAAGTAAGAGCTTACATTTTCAAAAGAAAATCACAGTCTGAAAAAGTTATGTGCATTAGGTCTGAAAATAGAATCACATACAAAATATCCAAGAATAAGATAGAAATTCTCCACACTTTAAGAACATTTATTATCAAAACCTTTAGGTCAAGCAAAACTTTACAATTGATAATTTTATGGAAGGAACCCACTCCTGTTCGTTTGTCTCTTTGAGGGGGCAACTATTGATGATTATAGCTCAAGTAGGTTTTATTGCACAAGCCAAGTAGGTTTTATTGCACAAGCCTAAGTGTCTAGAAGTGCAAGAGTCGCCCAAAGTCTCTTTAGGATACTTGCTCAAGTATTGAGTAAGTAGCTTTTGTAACATAGCCTAAGTCAAACTTAGGAAAAGAACATAATAAATTATGTTGGTTAATGCACTAAAGAAACTTAGGAAAAGTAAATAATTTACTTTAGTGATCATGTTTTAATCTCAACCATTAATGTCAAGTGAGGCAAGCTTTAATCTTGGCCATCCATCACTTTGAAGTTTGAAGATTAGGGTTTGAGATTTAGCTCAATGAGAATTTATAAAAGAAAGGCAGAGGAGAAAAACACACCATATAGTTGCAAAAGAAAAACAAGTCCTCTCAAACATTCGTCATGGTTCAAAAAAGCCACATGTCAAACATAGTTTTCGAACCTCAAGATCTGCACACTTATTCCAGGAGTAACCTCAAAAGATATGCCCTCAAAAATACTTCAGAAGGAATTCAGAAACCAACGAATCTGTTTAACCAAAGATAAACAGAGGTAACCAAACAAAATTCCTTCAAATCTATCTTCTTCTCAAGATATGTGTTGCTCCACAAGGGTCGCAAAGATAATCTTTCTTATGCGCAAAGACATATGAATTTTTGGAGGGCTAAAGTGCCCTCTTTATATTGGCATTGGAGGCCTTTAGGAGGGAGGCCAACCTAGACATTTGGAAGGAACAAATTTAATGTCAAATTTGATTTTTGAATTTAACTTTGGAGCCAAAAATAAGTTTTTCCTTAAGGTTGACTTTAGGAGATAGGAATTATTTTTAATATAACTTTAGGAGTTGATTTTGGGGCCAATTAAAATCCTCTTTCCCTTTAATTTAAATTTTCCTGGATAAAATAAGTAGCTTTGAAGCATCTCCTTTGGGTTTCTTAGCCACTGAATGGGGCTCCAATCGTTAAAGAGGCATATCTCCTCAACCATGAGGAGTTATGAGGCATACTACTTATCAAGAGAATTGACATGATGAGGACTATCAATTGATGATGGTCTTACTAGCAATTTTGCTGAACTTTTTATCCAAAAACTTCATTACAAGCAGGGCATCATGACCACAGTGTAGGAGCTTCTCATCCTTCCGGGGAACCTTGACCAGTGGAGCTTTCAATCAATGTTTCATTATAGGAATATTTATTATTAAGAGTGTTCATAGACCAACATTGGCATCAATGACAACACCAGTCAACAATCTCCCCCTTTGTCATTGATGGAAACAAACATACTCCCCCTGTGATTATTGCTCCCCTTATCTCCATGCTTCTGATCTTCACTTCCAGATTTCTCTCCCCCTTTGACATCAATGGCAAAGGGTTACTCCTAACAAAATATCTTGCTCTGTCTTTCAGTAATAGACTGCTTCTCCCCCTAATATGTTATGCCTCTCATGACTTTCCATAGCTAATTCCATCTATATTACCATGACGACTCCTACAATTTTGTCCATGACTTTGCTTTCCAAACCTGTTGCTCCATTGAACACAAGGCTGACTAATCTACCCATAATACTAACTATTGTTCTGACGACTTCATTACTTCTGCCATCTGTCATTCCAAATCAAACTGTTGAAGGATACATCTTCAAATTTGCAACCACTACTACTTAGACTCCCCCTCTTCAACATTCAATAGATGGGGGGTCTCCAAGCTAGATTATTTAGAACGATATATGAACCTGCTTTGTTGCAAGATCATCATCCCGAGTATCAATATCTTCTTCATCTGTAGATTCATCATGGTTTTGTGTCTTTTCAATTCCTGAAAGCATGGCCTCTGGGATTTCTTCATTTACCTGTTCTTCTTGCTCTTGTTTTCTTCTCCAAACATTCTTGTTCCTAAAATTAGTGTTTTCTCTCATGGAAGACTTCATCATGCTTCTGCAGTCACGAGCTATATGTCCATAGTTGTGGCATTTGAAGCATTCTACATGATACCTAAATGATGGTGCAACTGGGTATCTTCCTTGTGTTCCTATGAACATGCTTCTAGGATTTTGATAATCATTCCTATCATAAGCTCTGCAATCCCTAGCCATGTGCCCAAAGTTAGTACATGAATAACAATAACAAAGAAATATACTAGAGTACTTGGATGAGGGCAATCTTCTTGGTGGTGCAACTCTTGTGTAAAATCTTGAGCCTTCTCTACTACAGGTTGTTGATTCCACCTTCTATGATTCTCTTTTGAGGGCATGTGTTTTTCCTTCTTGATGGAACCCTTGATGACACTTGCATAACTTTTATGCTCTGCTTCTTTTCCTGTTGTCATGGAGCTTGAGCCCTTCTCAACATACGAAGGCTTGTGTTGGAATTTCTAAGTCTAACCCATTAGAAACCCTCCATGTACTTTCTGATTTATTCCTACCTACTTGTTATGTTAATTAACAAGTTATTTGCCATGTAAATACTGGAAATAAATACAAGTACATGCTCAACACATTAAAGATCATCATCTAAAGGAAACAAAACAAGCACACAAGAGACACCATTGCTTTTGGACCAATGTCCCCGGAAAAACCCAATGCGGTAAAACTGGTGCAACCATCTGAGGGTTTTATTATTATGCAGTTTCTGAATACAATCTGAGTACCAAAACCGACTCACCCAACAGAGAATAATCTCAACAGTAGTACCTCTCCTTCGGAGACAAATGCTCCCCCTGAAACCCCGGATAAACACTCTAGCATCTCCTCAGCTCCAATTTGCCCCACGAAAAACCCCAGCGTTAGCCTCTTCTTCCCTCTGCGTTAGCTTTCCTGGTAGTTCTGGTAGTTCCTGGCAAATCTGGTTATTCCCAGCAATTCCAACTTCTGTCCTCTGCATCAATTTTCCTGGCTGTTCTGGCAGATCCCGGCTGTTCTGGCAGTTCCCGACTATTCCGACAGTTCCAGATTCTACCCTATGCGTCAGCTTTCCTGGCTGTTGCGCTGATCCTCTCGGCACTATCTCTGCCTCTCTGCTTCTGTATTCATTGCCCCTCAGCTGCAACTCTGATCACTCTCTCGACTTCCTCAGCAAACCCTGCCCCAGAAAGTCGAAATCTTGATCAACTCAGTGTGTTCTCCAAGTGACCCTCAAGCCTCCTCTTATACTTTTCTCGTTGACAAATCAACGGCCAAGATTAAGTCCCTAATCAACAGCTAAGATTAGATCTGGCTTGATCCATGACTTTTGGACCATTCTAACACAGTTTTATATTAATTCACATTAATATTTTATTTTCCCTAAGTTTAGACTTAGGGACTGCATTGAAAATATTAATTATTTTAATATCTCCCAAACTATTTAGAATCTGCCCAAACCTTTTCTGAGTATTGGAGATCTCATGTGCCTTAGCCTCTCCACCAAATTTTGTGGCTAGAGCACATCTGATGCTACCCCAAATCAACACTCCCTCTTAGCGAGGACTGTGCTCTAGCAATACTCCTCACATTGGTCCCTAATGCTAGGCCTGCTGCCCATCATCTGCACTACTGTATCTCGTACTACCACCCATGGCTTTGCCACTTCTAATGTTGCATTTGTACGAAAACTCCCTCTGCATCCGTGCTGTTGCCCATGGCCCTGCCACTACCATTGCTGCGTCTGCACCATAGTTTTAAAAAACGGTCGTTTCGATACCGAAACGGCCGAGTTGATCCGAGTTGATCCGAGTTGATCATGTCAGATGGATGGACTAATCAAAGAAACCGTACCATTATAAACTTTCTTATCTTCTGCCCACGGGGAACCATGTTTTTAAAATCAGTTGATGCATCTGATAAGGTAAAAGATGGGCAATTGTTGTTTCAACTATTGGATCAGGTTGTTGAGGAGGTGGGGGTGACTAATGTTGTTCAAGTCATCACAGATAATGCCTCTAACTATGTTCTTACTGGTAAACTGTTAGAGGAAAAACACAAGACCATCTTTTGGACCCCATGTGCTGCACATTGCATAGACCTCATGCTTGAGGATATTCGAAAAATAGAGTGGGTCAAAAACACTATAGATCATGCCAAAAGCATAACAAAATTTATCTACAATCATGCATTGATTTTGAGCCTCATGAGGAAACACACTGGGGGCAAGGATATTATTAGGCCTGCCATCACTAGATTTGCTACACATTTTTTGACATTGCAATCTATGCTTTCCCAACATAGAAACTTGCAAAAGATGTTTTCTAGTGATGAATGGAATGAAAGCAATTGGTCTAAGAAACCGGAAGGCAAAGAATTGAAAAGGAAAGTCTATGAAGAAACTTTTTGGAGAAAGGCAACAGAGATTGTGAAGCTTGCTGAGCCACTAGTTAAGGTGTTGCGGTTGGTGGATGGGGAAAGGTTGGCTATGGGCTTCATTTATGAGGCTATGGATCAAGCAAAGGAGCAAATAAAGACAATATACAAGGATAGAGTGGCAAAGTATGGGCCCATTTGGGCAATCAGTGATGAAAGATGGAACAATCAACTCCATCGCCCTATACATGCAGCTGGGTATTTTTTGAACCCACGGTATCATTATAAAGCTAAGGAGTCAAGAGCTTTGAGGGGGGAGGTCAGAGATGGACTGATTGATTGCATTGATCGCATGATCCCATTGGAGTCTGATCAGCTGGAGATACACCGACAGGCCAATATCTTCAGCAATGCATCAAGTACCTTTGGGAAGAACCTAGCAAATATTGCAAGAGAAGCAGATGAGCCAGGTAAACAAAAATTTCAATTTTCAAATTCTTAATAGTTTTACTTTTTTTTTAAGTTTGTTAAATTGTTTATAATTTGAAAGTTAGATATAATTTGTAATTTTGTTGAGCTAACTCATTACACTCCTATGTTTTCTGCAGCACAATGGTGGGAGGCCTTTGGTGGCCATTGCCCTGAATTGCAAAGGTTTGCAATTCGTATTTTGAGTCAAACTTGCAGTGCATCTGGGTGTGAGCGCAATTGGTCTGTCTTTGAGAGGATTCACACAAAGAAGAGAAACCGTTTGGATAAAAAACGGTTAAATGATCTAGTTTATGTCCAATACAACCTCCGACTCAGACGAAACCATTTGCTGAACAAAAGACCTGATTCAGATCCCATTGTGTTGGAAGACATTGATCCAACATCAGATTGGGTAGTGGAGAGTTGTCCAGCAGAGTTTGATCCTGATGAGGATCTTGATTTAGATTTAGATATCGAGACATCAGTTGAAGTTGATCAGGCTGTTCTGGTTCAGTTGAATGCAGGTCCCAATCCACCAGCCTCAGTCTCACAGCCAGCAAGGACTCCAGTTGTAGGTGCTTCCTTTGCTCAGCCACGATAGAAGCGCAGCCGCATATCTACTCTATCTCAGCTTGCATCTGCTGCAGTTGCACAGCCTGCTAGTGGTACCACTTCTACAGTTGCAGTTGGAGATGATGATGATGAGGAGGAGCCATGGGGCCCCCTGTCTGACTTTGATGACGATGATCCAGAGATTGATCGACATGATCTTGGCTCCTCTGGCAGTAGCTACTAGCCAGTAGTACTAGTACTGGAGTCTGGTCACTGTCACAGTTAACTTTTGTTGTACAGGGCATTTCTAGCCTCCTTGGTTATGTGTATTTTGTTTTGAGTCTTTGATCATGTATGACAGTTGACTATGTATTGCCATTGGGTACCATTTTGATATAATGGATTGGTTCATGAGCCTAATTTGATCATATGTTGTCTTCCATCTATATTATAATGTTGTGTGTTTGGAAACATGAATGAAAATCTTTAAAATTATGTTTAAAATCTTTAAAATTATGTTTTTTTATAAAAAAATAAATATTTAATGTATTTTTTACAATGACCAAGTCATTGAAATCGAGCTGGCCTAGTCATTACCGTTTCGGAGTCGGAGTCGGAGTTGATCCTCGGCCGAGTCGGAGTCGGAGTCGGAGTTTTAAAACTATGGTCTGCACTACATCCCCTCTCATCATGCTGCGTCGTGTTGCCCATAGCACCGCCACTGCTAACTGCTACACTGCAACTTAGTTACTGAGAAGTAAGTAATTGATCTCCCAACTCTAACATCTCTATCAGGCTAGAGACACTCCCGATGCTGAAGCTCCTTCTGTCACTGACAAGTGCTCCCTCTCTGACCTATGCGTTGTTGCAACAACTCCCTGCATCTCACACCATTGCACACCTCCCTCTGCCATCCTGCACTGGTGCAAGATTCTCGTGCCTCTCGCACTGTTGCAGCCTACTAGCCTCGCGCTGTCCTGGAAATCCTGCACTATTGCTCCATCCTCATTCGTCTCTACCGACATCTACCAGTACTACTACTCCTCATCGGGGCTCCCGTAGCAAGGTATAATCCAAGAGGTTGGGTACTTCAAGGATCCTTCCCCTCATCCCCTGTAGTCCACCTGACTACAGCTTGATGTCTCCCCACTTCTTCTCAAGTGGCACATGAGTACTCATGGCACAATCGTCATCCCTCAAGGCGAAGGCCTTGATACAATGTTTATCTAGAATGGACAGGATCCTAGCCTTCCAGACCACAAAGTTGGACACTCCGTCTAGCCTATCCTGATCCCTCATCCCATTCATGGCCATCTCTCTACTCTTCTTTGTCGACTCCTCCGAGGCTCTCTACTTCCCACCTGGAAGTTCTTGGTTAGACTCCTGCTGAGTCTCTCTACTTCTCATCTAGAAGTTCTCTATTCGACTCCTCCAAGTCTCTCTACTTCCTGTCTGGAAGTTCTCTTTTGGACTCCCTCTGAGTCCCGATTTCCCTCCTGGAAATCCTTCTGCGAACCGTCAAGTTCCCTCTCTGATCATCGTGCAACTGCACCACTGATATGGATTCCTTCGCTAGAAATCCACCTTGGCAGCAACTCCCTCCCCTTAGTCTTGCCCTGTTAGGTATTGTTCTGACTACAGTACCCCACCAGCTTCACTCTGCAACTTACCCACAGCCTCCTATACCCCAACAACTAAAGGACTGAACCACTTGGCTCTGCCCAATCCCGGCACCGGCAAATCAACTCCCCTAGCCAACTGTGTTAGCCCTCCTAGCCTCTGCGTGAGCCTGATTCTGCCTCCCTTAGCCTCTGTGCTATCTTTCTCTGACCCAAAATGATGACGTAGTCCCTCTGCGTCACTCCTTCCTATATTGCCTTCTGCAAGGATCAACTATGTCACTCGGGACAACGGATTTCTGTTGTTGCTGCTCTGCTCGGCTGATGTCCTTAGTTCTCCTGTAATCTGCAACCACGCTCTGATATCATGTTGGAATTTCTAAGTCTAACCCATTAGAAACCGTTCATGTACTTTCTGATTTATTCCTACCTACTTGTTCTGTTAATTAACAAGTTATTTAGCATGTAAATACTGGAAATAAATACGAGTACATGCTCAACACATTATAGATTATCAATTGAAGGAAACAAAACAAGCACACAAGTGACACCATTGTTTTTGGACCAATGTCCCCGGAAAAACCCAATGCGGGAAAACCGGTGCAGCGATCTGAGGGTTTTATTATTATGTAGTTTCTGAATACAATCTGGGTGCCAAAACCAGCTCACCCAACAGAGAATAATCTTGGCAATAGTACCTATCCTTCGAAGATAGATGCTCTAGCTGAAACCCCGGATAAACACTCTGGCAGCTCCTCAGCTCCAATCTGCCCCACGAAAAACCCAGTGTCAGCCTCTAGGGACTGCGTCAGCCTCTTCTGCCCTCTGTGTCAGCTTTCCCAGTAGTTCTGGCTTCTACCCTCTGCGTCAGCTTTCCCGACCATTCCGACAGTTCCAACTTCTGCCCTCTGCATCAGCTTTCCCGACTGTTCCGACAGTTATGGCTGTTCCCTGCAATTTCGGCTTCTGCCCTCTGCATCACCTTTCTCGGCTATTGTGCTGATCCTCCCGACATTATCTCTACCTCTCTACTTCTGTATTCACTGCCCCTCAATTGCAACTCTGATCACTCTCTCGACTTCCTCAGCAAACCATGCCCCAGAAAGTCGAAATCTTGATGAACTCGGTGTGTTCTCCAAGTGACCCTCAAGCCTCCTCTTATACTTTTCTTGTTGACAAATCAACAGTCGAGATTAAGTCCCTAATCAACGGCTAAGATTAGACCTGGCTTGATCCATGACTTTTGGACCATTCTAACACAGTGTTATATTAATTCACATTAATATTTTATTTTCCCTAAGTTTAGACTTAAGGACTCAATTAAAAATATTAATTATTTTAATATCTCCCAAACTGTTTAGAATCTGCCCAAACCCATTTTGGGTATTGGAGATTTCATGTGCCTTAGCCTCTCCACCAAATTTTGTGACTAGTGCACATCCGAAGCTACCCCAAATCAACAACTTGTAACCTAATCTAGATTTATCATCACATGGTCTTTAACTACTTGTGATTTCATCCAACATTTTGGTGTTGTTCACAAAGTTCTGTTGGATATTCCTTTCCTGTGCTTTTGTTCATAGAGGAATTATTTTTGCTTCCAATTCCTCTTTTGTCTTAATATTTTCTTCCAACTCCCTTTTTAGCGATTCTTCAATTTTTCTAGCCTCTTCTAAGTTCTAACTATACTTTAAGATTGATAATAATCTTCTCTAACACTTTTGTCCTTTTTTTGAGACTTTGGCAAGTTCCTTCAGTGTACTTAACTTCTAATGACTCAACATTCCTTCTTTCTACCTTTAGATCCTTTAAAGTTCTGATAAGTTCTCCTTCAAGGTCTACTTTGCCTTCCTCTTCATCTTCTTTACGAGATTTCATTCAATTGTCTTTTTCCATAAATAACACCTTTCTTGTGTCACTTTTGCTGTCATTGTCACTCTCTTCAACAGATGATGAATTGTCTTCTATTGAGTAGACACTTTTCTTGGGGACCTTCCCTTTACCTTGTTTCGTTTTCTGACTTTCCTTTGCCTTCTTAGGAGCTCCTGCTTCATTATCATCTGAACTTTTTGCAGAAGGACATTTTGAAGCAAAATGACCAATTTCATCACAATTTGAAACACTTCAAGGGAAGCTTACCTTTGTACTTTCTGGTTCCTCTCTTCAACTTCCTCACAAAATTGGCAATCTCTTCATCTAAAACTTCACTACAACTGGGGCTTGGGTTTGATTGTTGCTTGTTTTTCACTGTTTTCTTAGATGTTGTAAAGGTTGCTTCTCTTTTGGATTGGTTCTCCTATTTTGTTCTCATTTCATAGGCTGTGGATATTCCATGTAGCTCATCCATGCTTACATTCCCTGAGTCTGATCTTTCTTCTGGCACCGTGACTTTGGCATTAAATCTCATTGGTAGAGATCTCAATATCCTTCGGAGAATTATCTTGTTTTCCATTGATTTTCCCAATCCTTGTAATGTGTTTACTACTCCATCAACCCGAAGAAAATAAGCTGAAATATTTTTCCTTCAATCATTCGTAGTTGTTCAACTTGTCCTCTGAAAGTATGAAGCTTGGCCTCCTTGACCTTTTTGTCCCCTTCATATATGTTTTAGATCTAATCCCAAACATTTTTTGCGGATGTGCTAAGCATTACTTTAACATACACTGACTCTGTTAGACCATTTAAAATAGCATTCCTGGCTTTACCATTACTATCATACAACTTCTTACTTGCATCATCTGTAGAGAGAGCCGAGGGTTCTTTGTATTCAGTTGTTACAGAGTACCAATGTCATATCCTTGTGCTTGCACATATGCTTTCATCCTTCCTTTCCAAAGAACATAGTTTTGTCCATTAAATATTGGAACTTTGATCTTTGAGCAATCCATGATCTCCCTTCCAGTGGTTAGACTACTTGTGAAGGAACCTACTCCGATACCAATTGTTGGAAATATAGAGAGGGGGATGCATAAGTATTTCAATTCAATTAGTTAATTTTTAACGTTTTAGAGCATTACTTAACATTAGCATCCGATCAAAACATGAATCAACAACACCATTCAACAAAGCACAATACAAAGACCCTTGGGCGAGAAAAACTATCGAACACTTCTTAATATAGAGTTGCAATGTGAAAATAAACTCTTCGTGCTTTCTTTATCATTACTCTTGGCATGAGATCACTTGTCTTAAAGTAATTTTTCATATGCTTCATGGAAAGTTCTCTCATCTTATCAAAGTCCAATGATTGCCATAACATGGCAATATCTTCCTTGAAACAATGGTGTAATAAAAATTTCCAATTCCCTTTCCAGAAAAACTTTTGGGACTCTGCATTTTTCAATACTAGGACCATCATCTTTTCTAATAAAAGACATCTTTCCTCTAAAACCCCCAAAATAGAACAAGAGTTTTATAGACAATCACTTACTTTTAAATGGACCTCCTTGAGACGACTATATTAAAAATGGACATAATTGCAGCTATACTTCTCCAATTGGCTATTATGACCACAATTATGAATTGCTAGAGCTAGTTTGCATTTATTCATATTGTTTTCACTAAAATCTAAGTACTCTAGCAAAAGATATTGATCTGAAATAGTGTGATCGTCCCCAACAAACTCTAAAAGTAGTTGATTTTAAATCATTGATATCTCCACAATTGAGGCTTTGTTTCAGACAATTTTATTTTCTAAATTGATTATTTTTCCAAAAAGAACTCAAACATCCAACATGTTTTAGCCAATTTTCCTCAAAAAGTTTCGGATATCAACTGGAAGTTTGTCGCCTTCTTTTTGCCCCTTGAAAAATATGCAAAAAAAAGGAAAGGAGCATTTTCCCTTTTTTGGCAGAAGAAAGAGATCTAATAACAAATATAATCACATACAAAATATCAAATAATAAGATGGAAATTCTTCACACTTTACTAATATCAAAACCTTAAGGTAAGGCAACACCTTACAACTGATCCTTTTACTGAAAGAATCCACTCTTGTTCACCTGCATCTTCAAGGCGTCAACCTCCTAATGAGCTAAGCTCCAATTACAATACTCTTCCACACATCTCATAAGAAGGATTGCATCCTTATTTATAATCATTAGAGAGCTCTAATCATAGTAGCCTCTTGACTACCTAATGGAGCTGTACCCCAAAATCTAGTAGGCTTAGTGTAGAGCCTCACTAAGCAACCTAGGTCTTATGGAAACACGAGATCAGCCACCATTATCACCTTTGAGGCTTTTCTTCAACTATTTAGTGGTGGTTATCACCACAAGGGAGGCTTCTCTACAAAAGAAAACCAGCAAGATATTTAACTAAGGGGGGCTCAATGGTGTTGCAAGGTATAATAATTGAAGGAAAAGGTATTGACAAAGGTTTGAAAGGCAGAGACATAGACTAGAGTACATGGCAACGAGTATGCAAGTTGTGAGGTAGTGTGCTTTCGCAAGATGCTTGCAAGGTTATTTGATCTAAAAAATGGGGCCAATGGTGATCCACAATGATAATCAAATTTGCATTAAGCTCTCTAAGAATCTCTTGTTTCACAATCAGTGATGTTACTGCTCAAACTAGTAGGGGTCCTGGGAGGGGATCCTATCGAACAACTACTAGGTCAAGGGGCAACAATGGAGCGATAGCCCATTGTCACCTCAATTAATGCTCCCTGTGGTGGGCTCCAGTATTGTAGCAATAATGCTACAACCCCTGGAGCTCCCTTCTTTAATTTTATCAACCTGGTAGTTCGTAACAAACTTGGAAGCGACGGTGCTGTATGCACAAGTACTAGCTCTTGCCGCAGCTGTCACTTGGTCAGCTGGCACAAGTCCGCTAGGGGCTCAAGCCAACTTCCATGAGCTCTTAGAAGAAGCTTTTTAACTGATGGACGAAAGCTAACTCAAAGGAAGCTAATCTGCTTGCGGAAAGAAACTGAAAGCCAAACAGAAACGCAAACCCTAGCAAACCCTAATTCTACCAACTAGTCCTACTGATGCAAAAAGGAGAATGCAAACTATGAGAAGAGATGACATTACTTCTAGGAAGGTAAAATGCATGTGTCTAAGTTATCACTATCTGAAGAAAACATCTTTTTGTATTTTTGATTAAGTTGTTGGAATTATCATGCATGTGCTTCTAACTAGTTTTCCACTGTGCAGGGATGGATCAAGGGATGAAATGCTTTGGGAAAGGTTGGGATGGTACAGAGAGGGTCTAAGGGATCCCTAGCATTCTTTCTGAGAGTTTCACAAAGTCTGGAGGCCATGCAACCGTGTTTATGAACTTCTACAGGAAGTCTGCAGGGGTTTCTACAGGATGTTCAGAGATTTCTACAGGATGTTCTGAAACGAAGATTTTGGAGGATGGATGGAGGGAAAAAGGTGGACGAATGAGTATGGAGGTGAAATAGGGGTGTGAAGAGGCCTAGGACTTGGTGGATGAGGCTAAGGAGCGATTGGATTTGTTCAAGGATGGAGGAAGCGACGATGCACAAGAATGTAGTAATTAGGGCAAGGTGGGGAAAGTATGGCAAATGAAGGGTACGAATCATGGACTAAGGGTTGGAGCAGATTATCAGATGGATTATGGGTAGATAGAGAAGGATAACAGGTACTCTGCAAGTGGTTTTTCAAACTGGACAAACAAAGACATGCAAGAAAACAAAGATCTAGTTATGCTACCCTAATATGACCTAGCTAACAGTAACAAGAATGGAAAGCAGCTTATTCAAAATGAAATGCATGAACTAACTTATGCCACTAAGAAATCATCAACTGAAGCATTTAACACTACTAATATTAACATCTACAAATGAGGATTCCAACACTAAGAATTGCATGGCAAAGCAAAACAGCGTTTTTGTTGGCAGCAAAGTCACATTGGTCCCAGCTCATGATTCCACAAAGGGGGAGGTGAGATCCAAGGTGTTTGGCAGCCTTTTTCTGAAGATCTTCCCTGTGATTAACCTATCAAGCAAATCTGAACATTAAAAACCTTTTCTAATCATCAAAAGAAACCTAAACAACAACACAACATTTAAATCTAAATAGCAGATTTTATTATGAGAATGCAGCAAAGACACATAAAGATAAACAAAGGAGGTACTGGGCGCTTGAGATGGGCCCAAACCCAAGAGCTACAGCCTCCTAAGAAAGATTTAGAGCTGGTGCAAAGCTGGATTCATCTTTATTAATCAAGAATGAAGAGTTACATCAAAACTGTTCACAAGGAGAACTTGAACATGAGCTGAAAGCAAAGCTAATCTATTGCATAAAAATCGAACTACAAACTAGCTAACTAATGGCTAAAACAAAATGACTAACTGGCTACAAAATGACTAACCCCTAGCTAACCAAAATGAGGCCCTAAGCCTTCTTATTTATACAATTTGAGGACCCAACAGTCCTCCTAAAATTTAGGGACTTGGCTGCCCAAGACTTGTAGTTAACAGCAGTCCTACTTGACTTGCTTGGCTGCCCTTGTGCTCATTGATTTGGTGGCCTTTGAACTCCGAGCTGATGGTGGAGAATTCGAGGTAAGGGCCCATAAATGAGGGGGACACCTTCCTACAAATCCTCTAGCTTGTTCTCCCACGAATTTGGCTGCCAAGTGCTCATTAAGACCTTCAATTTTGTCTCCAAGTTGACCAAAAAGGCTACACAAAGCACCCATTAGACTTGTTGGCATAATGACTAACCAAATTCACTCTATTAACATAAAAATAATCAAAAACATGCGATAAACAAATGAGAATGGTGGACTAAGCCAAATTAGGAGGTTGAATGAGCCCAAATAATTGTACATTTTTGAGGCTCATCATCACCCCCTACTGAAAGCGTTGCTCATCCTCTGAGCAACCAATCTCTCTCCTCATCTTTGATGGCCTTGGTGACTTCCTTGGCTAGCATCTCGGCCGATTTCTCCTTTGGCTTCCCGCTTTTCGAACTTTCCTGTAGAAACTGTTCGCTGGCTTCCTGTAGAAACAGTCTCTGTCTTCCTGTAGAAACAGTCTGCTAGCTTCCTGTAGAAACAGTCTGCTAGCTTCCTGTAGAACCAATTTCACTGATTTTACTTGCTTGGCTGGGGGTGCCTTCTCCTTGAACTGCGCTGCCTGAAAGCTGACGAATCCAACACAAATGGCAAGTCTAATGTATTATAAAAGCACACACGTACAATGAACTGCCCGAGAATAGATATTGCATGCCGAAGCTGGATGGGAAAAAGTGTTTCCAGGCCTTTAAATCACTGTTTTTCCATTGGTTAACCTTGATTCACGTTTCTGTTCCTGACATGACAATACTTTCCGACTGCGGCAGCTTTCTTTTCTTCATAAAATGCTTACTGCAATAGCAAATATGGGAATAATAACAGATTTGTATCCCAAAGCCAACCCAAATATAACATTAGTTGCTGCTTCCAGTCCTGCATGAATCGGCAACATCTTGGACAGGGCTGTAAGCATTACTAGTGCAGTATTCAGTGACAAAACCAATAACAAGGCCAGACCACAAACCAATAGCACCACAGAAGAAAAGCTCCCAGTTCTTTACAACCTTCTGGGCACCAAAATTGAAGATAGTGAAGGATGAAGGCAATGCAACTAGGCTTACAGCAGCAATGCCAATAGTCATCACTACTGTGGAGATAATAAGTTGCTTTTTCAATGCAGGCTCAATTTCCTTCACAGCCTTGATCTCAAATATGTTAGTTGCAAACAGAGTTGTGATTAAGCAAGCAATGATACCCATTGAACTAATAAGCAAGGGATAACACATGGCAGTAAGATCATGAGAGTTTCCAAATGATGATATGGATGCAACAACCAGAGCTGCACAGGAAGATTCAGCATAGGACCCAAATAGATCTGATCCCATACCAGCGATATCTCCAACATTGTCACCAACATTATCAGCAATGACAGCTGGGTTGCGTGGATCGTCTTCAGGAATGTTCCTCTCAACCTTGCCAACAAGATCAGCACCTACATCTGCTGCTTTGGTGTAAATACCACCACCTACGCTGCCAAACAGAGCCATGGAAGAACCGCCAAGACCATATTTGAAGATGTTGAAATAAGTTTTGCTAACCATTTCATATATTTTTCTTCAAGATGTTCTGCTAATTTTCGTTTATCTCCATCTTGAGACAAGACAAACAATAGTTCCACAGCATGAGCTTGCATTTCAGAGTATGTAACTTCGCAAAAAGGGAAGCAATACCTGAATTTGAATACACTTCGAGTGAATCATGTTGCAAGTGCAAGTTGACTAACGGTCTTTGAACTTAAGCCGAGCGCTCAGTGATGTTTGCGTGATTTTTGGAGTGAGGTGGCACATACGTGTGCTGGCTTATGCGACTGTTGTCTCCACTGCAGTGTGTAACTATTTGTTTTCTGCTGTTAATCTCATCCATCAAGCATGCTGAAGTTTAACTGTCCATCACTACCTGTTTTCAATTTTCTTTCTGAGATGGTTGAGCGCACAAGTCTCATTCACCCACCAAGTGCTGTTGAACTGGATGAGGGTGGCCAGTTAGCTGGCCACCAATTTGTCTAAATCCAACCATCTCATTGTTCACGTAGTTCTCGAATTACATTCATGAAACAGAGGAATTAGTTTAGTCACGTACCTGCAAGTCGACTGGCTGTTGTGAAGCTTTTTGCTGCATGCATGTGTTGATCTTTATTTGCTGCATGTATGGTGGCTTGATTGATGATTTATGGCTGTTTTTCTTGTGCAGGTGTCCTCTGGACGGATCTAAGCTGCAGGAGTTCATTTCCACGTTCAACTCTGCCCGTTCAAGCTGCTGCTACTGCATGGTCACAAAACCAGAACTTCTTTTTGCCATTTCTCCCAAACGGTAGATCGGTTTGATCTGAAACTCGGTGAGCATGTTCCTACCATCATTATGCATCTCCCATAGCAAATTCGTGATCAATGGATGCACGGATTTCGAGAAAAATGGAAAATGGCTGAAGATTTCAGAGCTCGATTTCTCGGAAACCGTGCATCGGAATCGGCTGAAACTGCTTGGGTAGGTTACCATCACTCTCATGCATATCCCCATGAAACAGGTTTTGAAACGGATGCACGGTTATGGAGAAAATGCAAAAATGGCTGATGGTGATGGAGGCTGATTTCTTGGAAACCGTGCACCGGAATTGCATGAAACTGCTCAGGCATGTTGTCATCAACCTTGTACAATTCCCCACAAAACGGTTTGTCAAATGGATGCATGGTTTTCAAGTTATGGCAAAAACAAATTTCGTTCTATGGATTTTTGCTTCAAGGCACTTTGCAAATGGTTGCATGGGATGACAAAATGAATTTTGGTTGTGATGCAGGTATAGAGATGATGGAGGAGGAGTTGGAAGACTGCATGAGGACTTCTGAACCCTTGAGGAAGCTACCATGTTCGCCAAACCACTTTTTGAAATGCATGTCTAGTTTCCCACAATTTCTACAGGAAGTTCCTGTAGAAGCACAATGAGAAGCACAAGGAGGTGAAAAAATGATGGATGAAGGCAAGGGATGGACACACAAGTGCTTGTAGGCCTAATCAACAGATTCCCACCATCAGATTCACTTTTGAAATTGGATTTGGCTCGTCCAAAGGTTCTACAGGATGTTTCCTGTAGAAATACAGAGCTTCCTGTAGAAGGCACAAGAAAGAGTCCTTTGACCTTGATTTGAGTGCTCCTCCTGTCATGAAACGTCCTTCTTTAACCTGCAATGTCATTGCTGCAACATGAACTTATTCAATGGAGATTAGCTTTATTTTTCTTTTTCTTTTTCTCTTTTTTTTTTTATTTGAAAAACAACTAGGGCGCCTCATGGAGGTTTTCACCCTAATTGCCTGCCTTGGGCGCCTCCAAGGGAGGTTTTCACCCAAAGATCTTATTCTCTTTTCTCTTTTTTTTCCAACCCATTGACCGCCTCATGGAGGTTTTCAATCAATGAGCCAATCTAAGGCGCCTCCGAGGAGGTTTTCGCCTTAGATTTCTATTTTCCTTTTTTTCATTTTTTTTTGTTTTTCTTTTTTCTTTTTTTTCTTTTTTTTTTCTTTTTTCTACCCTACCCTACTTGAAAAACAAAATCATTTTCAAGTATAAGAATACTTCCAATGGAGCCATGTGCACATCGAGATTAGAGACAAGATGATGTAAAGGCTCGGAATGCATGCTTTGACAACTATCCAACTTTCAGAGACAACATGATCTGACTTTGAAAGTACAAAACATAGCTGAGGAGGAGAGTACTGCTGCAACTTAGTGACCTTCTGAAACCATATCTCAATATAGCTTTGATATCCTTGGTCATCTTGCTGATTTGGATCATTCTTCATGTCACCTTCTATCATGACCTTCTGATCTTCCTCTTGTTGTTGATTTTTCTCTTGAATACATGGAAGATTTGATGGTAACCATGAGGAAGCTTTCTTGATCTCTGATTCTGATCTCTTCTCCTCATCAAGTGCAGCCCATGGTTCTTTGATCTTTTCTTTTGAATCTTCTTCTGCTGGATGTGATCCTTCAATGCTTTCAAGATGATCTCTTTTTTGCAATGCTTTTCCTGAGCTTTGGTGAACATCATTGAGCTCAAAAGGAGTCATTTGCACATGTTGTGCCTCAGATTTGCAATTGGGTTGAGCTGCTCCATTGTATGGCTTTGGAAATGGTACGGGTAGTTGAGTGGAGGTGTGAAATTGAGATGGAGATGGATGGCATTGTGGTTGGGTAGGCATTTGGGGTTGCCTTGGTGGAGGAGGAGGCAATGGTTGTGGATGAGCAGGTGGTGGAGGAAAATGAGCGGGATGAGAGTTGTACTGGGGCCTCCACTCCTGATAAGGTGCATTCCACTGAGGCTGTGGCTGAGCATAAGAGTGAAACGGATGAGCAGCTGGTTGGGCATAATATGGATCTATGAAGGAACAAGGAGGAGGTGTGAACCAGGAAGGATGAGCAGGGGGACCCCAAGAAGGCATGAAGGTGGCTTGGTAAGGGTCATAATAGGTCTCGGGTGTCCCTTGTAGTTCCTGCTGGTAGGGTGCGGGTCCAGGTGGCCTCCTTTGGTTCATATAACAGAGTGATTCAGTGGCTCCCTTGGCTCTTTGATATGTAGCTTTGATTCTGGGCAAGGAAGGGCACTGATCTGTAGGATGGTATTCTTCACAGATGAAACACACTTCTAGAGGGTGCATTGGACATTCGTTCCTAGGATGCTTTCTAGTGCACCTAGGACAAAAAATGGCCAAAGCCCTCTTGGCTTCTTCTTGCTTCTTTTGGATCCGCAAGGTATCCAGTTGCATGGCAAGAAACTGCCTCATATCACTCTTGAAATCTTCGATCTGATTTGCAAATTCATCTTTGGACAAGGGACTGCTCCCAACATTTCTGCTTGTAGCCATTTGCTTCAGAGGAATGTTTCTTCTTCTTCTCCCCTAGAGGTTCTTCAGATATGTCTTGATGTCCACCCAGGGGTTCTTTCATCACAGCCATCGAAGAAGAACGTTGGCTGTGTGAAGCAGTAGGGGTGTTGTGCAGTCAATTTTCTAACTTATCTCTACTCCTACAAAGCATGAAATGAAATCTTTTTGGTTGATTTTTGCTTTTTCCTACTTCTACTTGCAAAACTGAAATAGATTAAACTGCAACTAACTATCTTGCGAAAATGAAAATGCGGAATTGAAATGAAAACAGGAAAGGACTAATCTATTTTGCTCAAATGAAATTGCAGGAATGAAATGCTAGGCTATGCTTGCGGAATTGAAATGCTAATCTACGCTTGCAGAAATGAAATTGCGGAATTGAAATGCTAATCTATAAAAGCAAGAAATGCTAATCTACTTTTGCATAAATGAAATTGCATCATGGAAATGAAATAAACTACTTAGCAGAAGGTTGTAGTAGAAAATAGAAGAATAGCAACAATCACCAATACTCTGACGCTTCCCCGGCAACGGCGCCAAAAAGATGGTGGGCTCCAGTATTGTAGCAATAATGCTACAACTCCTAGAGCTCCCTTCTTTAATTTTATCAACCCGGTAGTTCGTAACAAACTTGGAAGCGACGGTGCTGTATGCACAAGTACTAGCTCTTGCCGCAGCTGTCACTTGGTCAGCTGGCACAAGTCCGCTAGGGGCTCAAGCCAACTTCTATGAGCTCTTAGAAGAAGTTTTTTAACTGATGGACGAAAGCTAACTCAAAGGAAGCTAATCTGCTTGCGGAAAGAAACTGAAAGCCAAACAGAAACGCAAACCCTAATTCTACCAACTAGTCCTACTGATGCAAAAAGGAGAATGCAAACTATGAGAAGAGATGCCATTACTTCTAGGAAGGTAAAATGCATGTGTCTAAGTTATCACTATCTGAAGAAAACATCTTTTTGTATTTTTGATTAAGTTGTTGGAATTATCATGCATGTGCTTCTAACTAGTTTTCCACTGTGCAGGGATGGATCAAGGGATGAAATGCTTTGGGAAAGGTTGGGATGGTACAAAGAGGGTCTAAGGGATCCCTAGCATTCTTTCTGAGAGTTTCACAAAGTCTGGAGGCCATGCAACCGTGTTTATGAACTTCTACAGGAAGTCTGCAGGGGTTTCTACAGGATGTTCAGAGATTTCTACAGGATGTTCTGAAACGAGGATTTTGGAGGATGGATGGAGGGAAAAAGGTGGACGAATGAGTATGGAGGTGAAATAGGGGTGTGAAGAGGCCTAGGACTTGGTGGATGAGGCTAAGGAGCGATTGGATTTGTTCAAGGATGGAGGAAGCGACGATGCACAAGAATGTAGTAATTAGGGCAAGGTGGGGAAAGTATGGCAAATGAAGGGTGCGAATCATGGACTAAGGGTTGGAGCAGATTATCAGATGGATTATGGGTAGATAGAGAAGGATAACAGGTACTCTGCAAGTGGTTTTTCAAACTGGACAAACAAAGACATGCAAGAAAACAAAGATCTAGTTATGCTACCCTAATATGACCTAGCTAACAGTAACAAGAATGGAAAGCAGCTTATTCAAAATGAAATGCATGAACTAACTTATGCCACTAAGAAATCATCAACTGAAGCATTTAACACTACTAATATTAACATCTACAAATGAGGATTCCAACACTAAGAATTGCATGGCAAAGCAAAACAGCGTTTTTGTTGGCAGCAAAGTCACATTGGTCCCAGCTCATGATTCCACAAAGGGGGAGGTGAGATCCAAGGTGTTTGGCAGCCTTTTTCTGAAGATCTTCCCTGTGATTAACCTATCAAGCAAATCTGAACATTAAAAACCTTTTCTAATCATCAAAAGCAACCTAAACAACAACACGACATTTAAATCTAAATAGCAGATTTTATTATGAGAATGCAGCAAAGACACATAAAGATAAACAAAGGAGGTACTGGGCGCTTGAGATGGGCCCAAACCCAAGAGCTACAGCCTCCTAAGAAAGATTTAGAGCTGGTGCAAAGCTGGATTCATCTTTATTAACCAAGAATGAAGAGTTACATCAAAACTGTTCACAAGGAGAACTTGAACATGAGCTGAAAGCAAAGCTAATCTATTGCATAAAAATCGAACTACAAACTAGCTAACTAATGGCTAAAACAAAATGACTAACTGGCTATAAAATGACTAACCCCTAGCTAACCAAAATGATGCCCTAAGCCTTCTTATTTATACAATTTGAGGACCCAACAGTCCTCCTAAAATTTAGGGACTTGGCTGCCCAAGACTTGTAGTTAACAGCAGTCCTACTTGACTTGCTTGGCTGCCCTTGTGCTCATTGATTTGGTGGCCTTTGAACTCCGAGCTGATGGTGGAGAATTCGAGGTAAGGGCCCATAAATGAGGGGGACACCTTCCTACAAATCCTCTAGCTTGTTCTCCCACGAATTTGGCTGCCAAGTGCTCATTAAGACCTTCAATTTTGTCTCCAAGTTGACCAAAAAGGCTACACAAAGCACCCATTAGACTTGTTGGCATAATGACTAACCAAATTCACTCTATTAACATAAAAATAATAAAAAACATGCGATAAACAAATGAGAATGGTGGACTAAGCCAAATTAGGAGGTTGAAAGAGCCCAAATAATTGTACATTTTTGAGGCTCATCACCCTGCTCTTTGCAAACTTTCACTGATGGGAGGAGAACCGATATAAGAGGAATCACAAAGATGAATGGACCAATGACTGGATAAGGAGTGATTCCTAAAGCCAATTCATAAGAGAGACTCAATTGAGTGGCTTGCTTGAGAAGCAAGGTGATGGGTTCTCTAGGAAGGGCTAAGAGGACACTTGAGCTTAGGTTTGGAGGATATCTCTTGATAATAAGTTTCCTAGACCTAAGAATCCTTGTGTTCGAATGGCTTTGATGTAATCCTTGTGAAATTTGTGTTATAAAGTTGTGGGACCACAAAGAACCCAAGTAGACCCAAGCTAGGTCAAGGGTATGGAGCAATGTTGCACGAAACGGGGAAACGGGTATGAGTTTCCGAAACGGGAAGCGATACGAAACGCGACCTCCCCAAATTTTGGAAACGGGGAAACAATATATATATATATATATATATATATAGATATATATATAGATATATATATATATATATTAGGACATTTAAGAAATATGTGCAATCATAAAGCATATATGATACATTCTAATTTATTACATTATAATAAAATTGTCAATTGTCAATGCATAAACTATAAGTATCTAAATTTACATCACATTTACTCATGAATAATCACATAATGAAAATAGAAATATCCAAAATCAGCCACGAGAAATTTCTAATTTTTTGTCTCGTGCTTGATTGGGAGTCTCCTCCTACATAGTCGAATGACCTTAGTGCTCTTGATTAAATACAAGTTTCATACCCTAGTACCCTACATTCTCTTGATTATTGGGAGTCTCCCCTGCATAGAGGGCTTTGTTCTCTCGATTAAATACAAGTTCCATACCCTAGTACATGATAAAATCCAATGGAAACATTGCAATCCCCCCAATCCTGAAATCCTGAAAAACAGATAAGTCTGCTGGATTTTGAGTGAGATCAAAAATTCTACTTTCTCCATATGAAATCCAATGAGGGCGAAACCACTCTCAAACATCCTGAGTCATTTCATGGTAATGTTAAAAATTTAAGTAAAAGGATGAAAATGAAAAATAAAGGAGAATATCACTTTTACTTTAAGAATTTAACATTACCATGAACTGCATATCAACACTAGGGCAAAAGTTCACTTTTATAACTTTAGACAGGCATCTAGAAGCAACTAGAAGTCACTAGGCTAATGTAAGAATAGATTAGAAAACAAATAAAAAAAAAATTTAAAAACACAAGTAAATGCTGAAACGTGGGTTGTACGGTCCTGAAACGCGTTTCAGGCCGTACTGGCCACGTTACAGTTTCGTGAAACGTGGCAGTATGGTCCGAAACGCATTTCAGGGCCGTACCAAACGCGTTTCAGCGTTTCGTACTCGTTTCCGTACGGAAACGCCCTCCCACCCCACGTTTCCTGCAACATAGGTATGGAGTTGATCACCAATTGAGGGGCTTGACCTGACTAGGGAGGAGAATAGGATCAAAGGACTAATTTTCTTTGAAATATAAATGCAATGACCCAAGTGAGGACACTAAACTAAAATAAACCTAGGCAAAGAAATGGTCTTGCTGCTAGGGCTTGCTATATCTTGAGATTCCACTGTCGAATTTGCTCAAATTTGGAAGACCTCTTTTCAGAAAACCCCAGCGCAATAGTGGACCAAAATTTAAGGTGTTTGGATGGCTATCAAAAATTTCGCTTGATGCCCTAGGTGGCCTATTAGGGTTATGCCTAGAATTCGAAAAAAGTGAAGAAAAGAAGGGTTATTTTGACCACCAAAGGGGGCGAGGATCGGTGCCTTACTTCTTGGGCTTAATGGAGTCAAGATACACCTAGATCGACAATTTTTGTGAGCTTAGGAGCTCTAATTGACCTTCACTATCCTTTCCAAGGGCAACAACTAAGTTAGAAAGATTTTATACTTCAAATTTGCAAAGCAGATGAAGTTGCGAGGTCTTTCAACCTAACAGATGCCTCTAGCAACATTCACTCAATCCCTCAAAGAGTAGTGCATGCCTTAAATCACTTATCCAAGCTCTCCAGAAGAATTCCACATTATTTTAACCCATACAAGAATAATGATAACAATATCATGGAGCAACAAATAAGATAACAAGAATAGAATTAAGATTTCACTTACAAGAGGGAGAGAGTATATCCATTCATCCTTCACATTAGGGAGAAGCTCCAAAGACAATAGCGAAAATTCAAACATCATAGTGCATCAAGAAACTCTAGCAAATTTGTCCAACGAAGAAGTGTGGAAAACTCTCAAGAGATACTAATCCAATCCAAGTGATGATGAGAGGAATGAATGAGCCTCTCATCAGTTTATATCCTCTCTAAAGAGTTTGATTTGCCTAATTAGGCCTAATTAAGCCCCAAATAATAATATAATGTGCAATAATAACATCCCTTGGTGACAAGCCTACCAAGTAGCTCAATAACATAAAAAAGAAGCCTCTCAAGAGGGTAGAATAATCAACATAATGAATCGTTGGGCCACTGAGAAGGCCTAGTGGAGTCCAAAGTGTGTCATGTTGAGAGAACGGACTCCAAACATAGTGGACAAGGGGTTGGCCCCTTGATATCCAAGCAAGTCCTATGCGGTGTCCCCAAGTGGGTGTGGGGACACTATGACATCCTCATGGGTCTCCAAGTGGATCGATAATGCCTGTAAACCATCTGTAAGGGCTTGGATGATTACATAAGCCCTCTCCTTGTCTCTTGCAGTGATACACATCCTCATCTAGACCCTAGAACCTCTACCAAGCATAGTTTTAAAAATCGGTCAGCATGAACCAAAAACCTATCAAACCGGTTGGTTCATTGGGCGACTAGGTCAAACCGGTCAAAAAACCCTATGTAAGGGCCCATTTCTCCTAAAAACCACAAAAATCAGACCAAACCGGCCGTTTTAGGACAAAACCGACCAATTTATGGTCAAACGGTCAATTCCATCCTAAACCGATCAGTTCATTGCCAAGCCCAGCACTGACCCACACGGCGTCCTTTAGGAAGCTTCCTGGGTGTTTTGGAGGCAAATTAAGGGTTGTTTCCCTCCAAAAACACCCTCTCCAAGTCTTTAAAAGGAGCTCACCCCCCTCATTTGCTTCACACATCTCATTTGCAGTTTTTGTGAGTATGATTGGGAGCTTGGAAAGTGTTGCGTTTTTGCTGGAGTAGTCATCTTGGAGGCTTGGAGTTGGAGTTGGAGCTATTTTGGAGATAGTTTGGAGTTGTTAGTAGAGTTGGCATCTTCAGGAGCAAGCTAAGGAAGCTAGTTTGCATTTCCAGGTAAGGATTTTCACTTGAAAATTTCCTCATTTCACTATTGTCCATGTATTAAATTCTTTTATGTGTTTTATGCCATCAAATCTTTAGTTTTATGCCATCAAATTTTGTAGGTTACATATGCATTTTTTTTCCTAAATTTATCCTAGATTTTCCATTTTTCTTAGCTGCAATTTTTTTGAAATGGCAGATTTCTTTGCAAATTTTAATTATTTCAAGCCAACATGGGTCCAAAAGCCAAGGACACTGCATGGTTTCATTGTGATGTGATTGATGGAAAAATGATATGCAAATTTTGCAATAAATCTATTGGAGGTGGGGCTATTCTCATATTCAAACAACACTTGGGTGGGATAAGAGGCCAAGTAAAGCCATGTCAAACACCAAAGGAAGTGTTAGGTCCTATTAGGGAAAAATACCTTGCCAAGTTTGAAAAGTTTGAGGAGAATAAGGTTAGGGAGAAGGCCACCCAAGAAGAAATGTCAAGGAAGAGGGAATTATTACAAGCCATGAAAGAGAGTGGGCATGATGATTATGAGATTCAAGACTCCTCTTCTATCTCTTCAACCAATGACCTCTTTCACTATGTTCCTCCACTCTTGGCCAACCATCCAAAGGAACAAAGAGAACAAACATCCAGAGTTATTTCTCATCCTCTTCCAACACTGCCTCTGCTAATCCCACTTCCTCCTAGCCAAGCCGTCAACCCACTTTGGATGAACATTGGAAAAAACAATGCAAAAAAACTTCTTATCAATACATTGCTAGATGGTGGTATGATGCAGATATCCCATTTAATGTTGCTAGCTCACCTTATTACAAAGCTCTGTGGGACACTGTTATAGTTGTAGGAAAGGGCTTCAAAGGCCCTACTATGCATGACTTAAGGGGAGCTCTTTTGCAAAAAGATATTTCTTCCATTGATCAGTATTTGGCTGAGTATAGAGAGTCATGGCTCAAAAGAGGTTGTTCCATCATGTCAGATGGATGGACCGATGGAAAGAACCGCACTATCATTAATTTCCTTGTTTCTTGCCCTCAAGGAACCATGTTTTTGAGATCAGTTGATACATCTAATAAGGTGAAGGATGCAACCCTTCTATTTGAGCTTTTGGATGAGATTATTTAGAACAGTGTTACTTGGGAGCGGGAGCGAAAGCGGGAAGTGAGAGCGAAAACGAGAGCAGGAGCAACATTTTCAAAAGCTCCCAGTTTGGGAGCGAATCCCGAAGCGATTTTTATACAATATATATATATTTTTATATTTTGATACATATATGTCAACAAAAACATGTAGAATGATGAATTAGATATAAAAAAACATAAAAAAAACATAGATTGATCATTGAACCATCAACCATATAACATCAATCATCTAGAAGTTACAATCTTGATTCTTCATCAACCACGTCCACAAGTTAGTAACATACAACCTAAGTCACCTAACATGGGGATTCAGGATTCGTAGGATTCGGGGATTCGAGTGTCGGATTCAGACTTGTTGACCCCCTCGGAACAGGACATGTAGGATCCATTATATATTATTTTATTAAAATATATATAATATATATATATATATATATATATATATATTAAAAATTAGATATTTCTTACACAAATTCTAATTAATGATACAAATTCATTGATTTCAAACATAGATCTTCATCTATAGCATGCATAGCACATACAAAATTGAAAATTCAAATACATGTCATTGTTAGTGGTCACATAAATCATGATTCATAATTCATAAATGAAAGACAACTTACAACCAAAAGATAGTAAGATAAAGACACTAACAACTGTAGTTTTCTCATTAAGTCATCAAATCAAAATGTGTTACATAGGTAGTGCTGGTGCAATGCCAATGGCAAATAGAAATAGAAAATATAAAACAACTACAGGTATACAAGCCTCAAGGCAATAGGTAGTCATCAATCCTCAGAGTCATCATCAGAATCAACATCAATGTCCTCATCATCATGGTCACCACTGCTCTCCTCTGAATCCTCCTCCTCCCCTGTATCCATAATCATCTCTACATCTGCTGGTGTGGAGGATGACCCCTCTATGTCATCAAATCTAACAGGCTCTAGCACTGGATCATTGAGATCCATGTTGGCCAATGCCAACTCAACACTATTGTCCAAACCCATGTCATCAGGAAAGACATCCCACATCTTTGTCTTTCCCCTCAACCACACTTCCCTCTGCCTGTAAATAAGACGAAGGTTGGTGTGCACATACACCATTGTCTCTGCCCTGGACTGCTCAAGCCTACTCTTCTTCACACTATACAAATTCCCATATGTGCTCCAATTCCTCTCGCAACAAGAGGATGAAGTCACCTGAGAGAAGATCTTCATGGCTAACTGTTGAAGAGGAGGGCTTGTTGCCCCATGATTTGCCCACAAAGAATAGGGCTTCTTAGCCCCCCGTCTCTAACCACATCATATCCTACAAATCGATCAATGCCAATGGAAAACTCTGCAAAGGCATCCTCCACCTCATCAAGCAATGCACTATCCTGAAAAACCCCCCTGAATGCCTCTTTCCTCCCCTGTGAGATTTCACCATCCATGTGAGGAAGGAATCTGTGGGAAGGTCCACCATTCAGCCACTCATGGTTGTAGTATTTAGGGTTCAATGAGTGAGCCAAACAATGTAAAGGTGTACAATTCTTGTCCCATCTTCTGACAAGAATATCCTGTATAGTATCACAGAAGGCCTCTGGTGATGTCTCATATTCGGGGCACTCACTCTGTAGAATAATGCTCCTCACAGACTCAATCATGGAATCCCATCCCTCATAAACCTCTCCTAGGATGGGTTTGTCTGTATCTACAAATCAAAGAAAAGAAATGATAGGGTCCATGATCTGAATAATTAGATCTACCCTCTCCCACCAAGCATCATCTAGCACTGTGTCCTTCACTCTTTTAGAGGCTACCTGATCTGTCTTTCTCCAAAAGGACCAAAACTCAGAAATAACCATGGACCCAAGAGTGGTCTTGACCTCCCTCAACCTCTTCAACATCATGAATGAAGAGGCAAACTGTGTATCAGCGATCTTCAACAATGATAGATTGGTGTACTCCTTGTAGATAGTGAGGGCATTTGTATGATTTTGCACAAAGTTACGGATATGTCGTGCATCCTCAATAATGTTACCAATCCAAAGCACATCAAAAACAATGGATTTCAGTGCTAAGTTCAATGAATGGACAATGCAAGGTGTCCAAAACACTTGTGAATATTTAGCTTCCACAATCATGCCAGCAGCCTTGCAAACAGGTGCATTATCTGTAATGACTTGCACACAAGAATCAACACCTACATATTTAATAAATTTAATAAATAACTCAGCAATAAATTGTGCATCCTTGTATTCTCCAAGTGTATCCACTACTTTCAAGAAAACGGGATCATTCAAGGAAGACACCATGAAGTTGATGATTGGGTGTCGTGCTGGATCTGTCCATCCATCAGAAACAATGCTAACCCCAGATGTTGGCCCTGATGATACAATAGGCTCAAGCATTTTTTGCACCTCTTTTTTTGCCTTCGTCAACAATGTGATTCTCAGCTTCTCTGACCCAGGAGGCACATACCCTGATGGAGCCCCTTGAGTTAGAGCTCGGCACATCTCAATAAATAGAGGTGAGCGTGCAACATTAAATGATATGAAGTTTTGATAGAAGAAGAAGGCAATGGTGAGATCAAGCTCTTCCCGTCTCTCTTTTTGGAAAATCTTGTCCATTGGACCAAGTGCAATTGCTCTTCTTTTTGCTGCTTGTCCCCCAACAGAAGTAGAACTCTCAAATGGAAATTTGGTGGTGCCTTTCCTCAAAAATGGAAGGGGGTCTTCATTCTTGGGTTTCCTTGATTTTGAAGCCACATTTTCCATACCAACATTGGACTCCTTTTCCATTTCTTTCCTCTTTTGTAAAGGAACAGCTTTACAAGCTCCAATCCCACAACCCGGTAAAGCCAACAAATGGCCTTTCACACGGAAATATGTGCTTTTGAAAGCAATGTGACAAAAGTTGCATCTCCATTGCACATTGCCTCCTCCCTTCCCCTTGGTGCTTGTCCCATCCTCTCTTGTGACATATTTCCACAAGGGACATTTTTCAATGTTGTCTTTAGGTCCTCCTCTTCCCTCAACATTACTTGCAGCAGACTCTGATGATATTGGGGGAGCAAGGGCATCTCCAATGGAGACATTCTTGCCCTTCCTTTTCCCCCTAACTGCTGCCTTTAATTGAGACATGAATACTGTAAAAAAAAATGAACAAAACATGCACAAATTTGTAAACAAAAAATCATATACAAACTGCTGTAATAGAATAAGAAATGAAAAAAAATGGAGCTGAAATGCACTTACGTGGTGCTTGAATCTCCTTCCCGAATGCTCTACTCCCTTAGCTCCTTGCTCCAAACCCTTATCTCCTTGCCCACAGCTCAAACAATGCAAAGACAAATGACAAACAGCGTGAAACAATAAAGGAAATGCATGCTTTTTAACCCCCGGGAGGCTGTTTTTTCGGATATGAATCCTAGAATCGTGATTCGCTGAGCATGTACAGGATTCGTATGAATCCTATTCGGACTCGTTGAATCCAGTTTTGGGATACAAATTCCCAGCGAATCGTATCCGATTCGCGATATTCGGATTCGCCTGGGTATATCAACGAATCTGGTTACTTAGCATACAACATATTGAGTCTCGTAGTCGTGAATCATGATTCATGATTCATCAATCTTAAAGTTTCAACTTCAAGCTTTCAAAATTGAAAATTCAATATATAACATTTATCATCATTAATCACCAAAGTTGTACTTGTAAGCTAAGATTAACCATTACAAGAAATAATATCTAACATGAAATGAAATGTTATAAAATGAATTATCAAATGAAATGAAACAACTTTCACGAAGCATCATATTCATAATTCAAAATCATTACCAATGAGTTATAATTGCCAACTTCAAACTTCAAACTTAAATTGTCACAGTCATATATTGTTTACAAAAAATATCATTATGATATCAAAGAGTCAAGACTCAACAGTTATGAAAACTAATAGAAACTAGAAAAGACAAATAAACTGTAAATCTATTATCTACTACTACATGTGGCCATTGCCACGAGAAGTGTCTAATGTATGAGCAAGTTGTGGTGGTCTTCTAGGAGTCTTCCCGCACAGACTGACAACCAGAACCAGAAGGCACATTTCCTCCACGCGAGGGTGTAGATGGAGGCAGCGATAGCAAAGGAACAAGACTTGGAACTCGAGCACTGCTACTGGATGGTGGAGGTAGCATGGTTGTTGTTTCATCTTCCTCTCTCATAAGTTTCGCTTCCAGTTCTTCAATATGTATAGTGCCATCCTCCAAATTATCATCCTCTGGGTGGTTGTCCCAAATTTTATATGTTGGATCCTCATAAGTCCGATCACAGTAATGATTCAACAACCTCAAGTTGTAGTGCACATAAAGCAAGCTTTCTGCCTGGTTTTCATTGAGCATGTTTCTTTTCACATTATGTATGAAGCTGAAGGTGCACCAACACCTCTCTGCAGAAAAAGTATTTACAACCTGCAAGAGAACTTTTTTTGCCAATTTTGGCAAAAGTCCATGGCTGCCATATGATTCCCACCATGTGAGAGCATCAAATCTGTCTCTATCTTCCATTGCATGAAAGGTACCAAACAAACCAGTGCAACTGAAGTATCTGCCTATTTCAAGAGGCACACTAGCACATTCCTCCCTGTCAGGTATCAACTTTTCTAATGCTTTCAAAATATCCTGTAGATACCTCTTCATCTATATGGGGTTTGGCCCTAACTCCACCCCCTAGTGCAGGTTGGCCCAACCAAGATATAGAGTAGTATTTTGGCGTAAGGATATACGCCAAGCAATGTAGTGGAACATTAAGTTTATCCCACCATGCACACACACAATCGTGAATCAGTTTGTACAAGTTGGGATCATTTTTATGAACAATATCTTTTATTTGCCCCAACATGGTATCCATCTACTCATACACCTCGCCAATTACTGGTTTATCTGTATCTGCAAACCGAATCATGTGATAAATGGGCATCATGAAATCCAATACTTGCCTCACACGTGCCCAAAATATACCATCAAGAGCAGCCTCCTCCACCTGTTCAAAACCTTGCCTTTTAGCTGCATTTGTAGCCTTTTCCTTTAATACCTGCCAGTGTGGACTTGATACCATGCTAGCCAATGACTCTCTTACCTTCAAAAGGCGCCTGAAGGTGAGGTAATAGCTACCAAATCTAGTCCTCACAATCTTCAACAACTCCAATCTTGAGTGACTGCAGAAAAGGCCATGGGTATTGCTATCATTTGTAATAAATTTTATCATTTGTTTGCCTTTCTTGTACAAATCACCAATCCATTTGTATTGTTCATTTTTGTTCTTAACAATATCATGCATCAAAAGGTTCATTGTGTGAACCAAACACCCAGACCAAAATATGTTGGGGTATTTATCCTCAATAATTGCTCCCGCTGCCTTACAATTAGGAGCATTATCAGTGATGACTTGGATGACATTGTATGGCCCATTACGGTCAATTGTTTCAAGTAATGGTTCTACAATGTTGATGGCGGTCTTGAACTTGTCTAAGTAATCATATGCTGAAAGAAAGATGGCACCACTAACAGACACAGCAAGAACATTTATCAATGGCTTGCCTTTTACATTTGTCCATCCATCAGATACAATGGACACCCCATGGTCAGTCCAAGAACTTGTCATTCTATTCAAAGAATGTGATATTTTTGCTTTTTCATGATCAAGTCCAACGGTTCTTGCCTTGTCATACCCAGGGCTCTTGTATCCTTTAGGGGCATCATTTATGGCAGAAACCATTTCATGCCAATAAGATGAGGGAAGAACATTGAATGGTATCCCACATTCATAGAGAAACCTGTAAACTTTTGAATCCACATCATTCCTACACCCTTCATCAAGGAAATCTGATATGGTTCTACGCCTTAAACCTGGTGACCCTGTGCCTCCATATCCATTGCCTTGGGAGGATCCTGAAGGAGTTCTTTGTGCATGTGATTGTGAGCTTGGTTCAAAGAAACCCTTTGATTTTTTAGATTTGTATTGGGTTTCCTCCTCTTCCCTTATGTATTTGGCTCTATCTACTGCTGACACACCTGTAAAAGTTTTGATTCCTATTTGTTTATCTCCATCCCATGGCATTTTCTTGTAGAGGTGTTTTCTGGCACAGGTGTATGAACCTGTGTAATTATTGTTGCAATGAGGGAAATGAAATTTAGTAGTTCCACCCTCTGTCCCTGCTTCAAGCCTATTAACATATTTCCACAATGGGGTTTGGTCTTGTTTAGTTTTTTGAGCTGACTCATGTTCACTTTCCTCCAGCTCCTCCTCACCAGGGTTTTCATCAAATCCACTATGTCCCCCTTCTTCATTTTCAATTTCAACCCTCCTTTTTATACTCTCCAACACCATAATAACCAAAAAAGGAACCAAGAAGAAGAAAATGCCAAGAAATATAACCATGATGTTTGAAATTTGAAGTTTTAATCTACAAAATTTTAAAAAATGGAATGGGAATGGGAATGGGAAATAGAGAAAATTTATTTATTTATTTAGGAATAATTTAATAAACATTAAAAAAAATAAAAAAAATTGTTAGACACTCTATTCAATATTGTAGAGCCTACCTCTTTTGGCGTCCAATCTCCCCTTGCTCCTTGCTTTCTCTTGCTCCTTGCTCCTTGCTCCTTGCTCTCTCTTTCTCTCTCCTTGCTCCTCACTCTCTCCTTGCTCTCTCTCACTCTCTCCTTACTCCTCACTCTCACCCTCTCTCAATCTCAATCTCACTCTCACTCTCACAATGTTGAAATGAAACCCTCCCTCCCTCCCTCCCTCCCTCCTTTTATTTCCAAAAGAACTTGTTGTCGCGCAAACTGACACGACAACGCTCAGACCGGGGGCTGTCACTCTGATCCCCGGTCTCTCCGTTTAAGCCTGTCTCCCACGGCTAAGGGGGGTAGACCCTGAGGAAAGATGAAGGCCAACTGCCACAACAGTTGGGCCGGGAGAAGAGATGCACTAAAATGGTTTTATTGATTTGATAGACCAGTGCCTAAATGAGTACTTTCTAGGTGATATAAGAGCGTAAATCATAAACAGCAATCACCATTCATCAAATGATCGGAACAAAGCTTTAAATATCCAGCCAAAATAAGAGAAATAATTTCGCTTCAAATAACAGAGAAACCAGATATCTAATTTGGATTTAGATCTCAGCGTGAAAGATATGCAATGATAAACGACTGAATGCGGTAAAAGTAATTCTCCACACACAAAAAAAAGAAATTTTTATGCTTTTTTAAAACTTTTTTTTTTTTTTTTTTTTTTTTTTTTTTTACTTTTTTTTTTTTTTTAAATGCAACTATATATATAAAAAAAAAGGAATTTAAAATCTAAATGTTAAATCCTAAAGAACTAAAACCTATATAACAAAAACAAAACTATTCAAAATCTAAACAAGCAAATATTTTAATAATTAAAATCTAAAACTAATCCAAATCATAACCAAAACATTTTAAATTTTTTTTTTTTTTTTTTTTTTATATATGAAATTAAAACTAAAGAAAAATTTGAAACGATAAAAAAAATGAAATCTAAATGAACTTAACTATAACTAAAACCCTATTCTAAAACGAGAAACAAAAAATTTACAAACCTATGGCTATGCTTACGCTATCCAAAAAAGACACGTCGAATTCATTCAAAGGCTAATTAAATGGGAACGAAACCAACGATTTTAATGAACACTACAGCAAATCTATGATAAACCCTTGCCACACCGCATATGTGAAACGTCTTCAGGTAAATCGCTGTCACGATTGAGGAATCAAAGCGGAAAAGGAAAAGCAAACTGTGCGTTCTCCCTTGGCTAGACGAGGATATAGACCACCTGTAACCTACGCATAAACTCCAAAACGAAAATGTGTTTCCTCACAGGCCGAAAAAAATTATGAATGCAGGGTGATTCAATGGCGTGAACAAGGGTGTATAAGAGCATAACGCTCTCAAATGCGTGCACAGGATCAACGCACAAATGCACAGATAACGGCGGCAATGGTAATCAGATTTACTGAGAATGGGGAAACGCAGAGGTTACCTGGCTAACTCGGGGGCTTGACGGCTTTGAAACCTTACATGCACGCGGTCAGACGAAATGATAGATAAAATGGAAACTGAGACTCAAATCAAAACCACAATGATGCTAGGCAGAAGATCATAAACGTTGTTTCTGAAAAGTATGGCGTAAATAGAAAAGAGTTGAAATGTTCATTTACTGAATCCGCAGGCTTTGCAGACTCAGACACCAGATGGCGGCGTTTTGACAGCCTCGAGCTCAGAAAAAAAAATGATGATATTAACACGTATTTTCACGAAGATCAACAATTCAACAAAATGATTTGGAGCGTACCTGAGGATGCTGCGTTGAAGGAGCTCTATTAAGATCGAATCTTCTTTCCTGAGCGGGATGCGTTGACAGAGGCTCTGCTGACGTTTTTTCTTCTTTTTTTTTTTTTTTTTTTTTATATCTTGGGCCTATAACCTGCTCAAAGAAAAACGAAAGTACAGCAAATATACAAAATTTTGCAGTAAACCCTCAAAAAATTTTTTGCTAAAATCAAATTTTTCACAGCTCTAGAACAGCTAGATTCAACAATGATTGCAGTAACATTTTCAAGCTATCAAACATTTGAACTTTACTGTGAAAATAAAGAAAATCCCTCATGTAAAACAGGAGATAGACTCTAAAAGATTAACCCAGGGCACAAACAGCTGGGCTCTGCACAGAACAGCTTGTGGGAGTCGGCTGGTTCAGCCCAGAACTTCCCCAAACGCCCACAAATAACCTTCACCTAAAAGTTTCCTGCACACCTCAAGCAAGCATCAGCAAAAAAGGGCAAGAAATGCTGCTAGATTTCAAGAGAAAATGGAGATACCTGCCATTTTCCAGAAACCCTACAACATTCAGACCCTAGCACGTGAGCAAGATACCTGTACTCACAATGCTCTGAAGAAATCAGCTATGTTAACTGTTTGAGAACTGAAATATGCAGAAAAAGCAAACACCTCACAGCAATTCCAGAGAGTAACACCAGCCAGTTTGAACCCCAAAGTCTTTTTTATTAACCAGAAATCAGTTTACAAGAGAGCTTTCAGTACAGACTCACAGATCAGATAAACCTGAAAATGACCCCCTAAGACCCTACATAAAGGAAATGATCCCAACGGCTAGTTTTGGGTGATCCACAAAAATATTATTATTTTATTGCTTAGGGTTTTTGCTTTATGCCTTTTTTATTATTATTTTTTTTTTTTTTTTTTATTATTATTTTAATTTTTCAAATTTTTAGATTTTTTTTTTTTTTTTTTTTTTTTTTTATATGAATTTATTATTTTTATTCATTAAAAAAAAAAAAATTTTAAATTTATTTTAAGACGGATCATCAAACCCAGCCGTTGGAATCATCACCTAGCACCTAGGACCTAGGACTCATGAGGGGATTTACAACATTTTCAACCCTCAAGACACATTTCATCATGATTTTTTTACAATTTTTACAATTTACATCTCAAAGGGATGAATCCACTTAATACAGACCCTCATAGACCACCCAGATCTGCGACACAACTATAATCTAGCAGATTAACACGCTAGGATTCTCTAAAGTCCTTATAACGAAATGCATCCCGGCTTTGGGGTCGGGTTTGAAGGAAAACTCTGCCGATCCATGGATCGGTGAGACTAAAAACCTCCCGGGACGCAGATTGTCATTAGAAAGTTAGGTCCACCTAGGCAACTTTACATACATGACTCTGATCTGCTTAGATTATTTACAATTCAAACGTGCAGACTGGGTCTACAACAGGAAAGATCAAGCTGTCGATGACTGTAGGCTGGCACGGACATGTCGCTCAGGAGCTACCCTTCTCTGCCAACAGAAAGGAGGTGTACTGCATGGGTAGTTGACCAGTAGTGGTCAACATCTGGCTCTACTTGGGGACACGTTGCTGCACTGGTAGGAATGTGAGAATCCAGAATCTACATCCATACAACACACAAATAAAAATAAGTAGCGTCCATTCCCAAATCATCATATGCATTAAGTACAGGAAAGATAAAAGCTCTTCATTTATTGACTAACTAATAACATGAAAAGTAAATCTAATCCTAAAAACAAAAATAAAATGCTGAAAAGACAAGGAGTAGGGATAGAAATACAATACAAAAGATGCCCCATGGCATCAGATATCATCTCTGAAGAACAGCTTGAGCATTTGGCCGTTCGCTGGTAGATGAAGTGGTTCACCATCCAATCTGCTCAAGTGGAATGAGTTTGGTCCAGCTATGTCTCTAATGATGTACGGTCCCAACCACAAGCTGTCAAACTTTTTATGCTTTCCTGGTTTTTCATTTTTGCGATCCCAAAGCAAAACAATATCTCCAACCTGCAAAGATCTAGATCTAGAGCATTTATCAAAGCTTTTCTTAATATTAGATTGATTTTTGCATATAGTTTCAAAAGCTGTCCGACGAGTCTCATCTAATTCCACAATCTGATCTATCCTATTCTGAACAACATCTTTATTAGTGGAAAATTTTTGGAGAAGCTGATAGGCTGGCAATTTTAGGTGCACAGGTAAGGTAACATCCAAGCCATAAACCAATTCAAAGGGAGATTTACCAGTGGATTTCTTCTTAGTAATTCTGTCTGCCCACAAAGCATACTTGATTTTGCTGTCCCAAGACTTCTTGTTATCTCCTACTATTTTCTTGATAATGGTTATGAGATTTTTATTACTTGATTCAGCCAAACCATTACCCTGAGGATAGTAATTCGACGAATGAGATAAGACAATGCCATATTTGAAACAGAAAGATGTAAACTCTGAAGAACTAAAAGCCTTGGCATTGTCCGTAGTGATTTTAGCGGGGACACCAAATCTAGTAATGATGTTATTCTCAATGAAATCCATAATCACCTTTTCAGTGGCATTCTTAGCAGGAATGGCTTCTACCCATTTAGTGAAGTAGTCAGTAGCAGTCAAAATCCAAGAGTAGCCATTGCTAGAATTTTCATGGAACTTCCCTATGAAGTCCAGACCCCAATGCTGAAAAGGTGCCTCTACAATAACAGGTTGTAGAGGAAGGGCAGCAAGCTTTTGTTTCCCAGTGAACAGTTGACAGGCTTGACACGTTCTAACATACTTGTGCACATCAGAAAAAATCGAAGGCCAATAATAACCAGCTCTCAGGATTTTGTGGGCAGTAGTTCTAGCGGCATAATGACCACCACAAAATCCTGAATGAAATTCGGAGATTAATCTTTTGGACTCAACATCATCAACACACCTAAGCACTATGCCCTCTGGATTTCTCCATCCAAGGCCATCCTTCATAAGGCAGTACTTGGTGGCTTTTAGTCTAAGAGCCCTTCTCTTATGAGCGACTAAGTGATTAGGACATGCAAGATTTGTTAAGTAGTAGACTATGTCCTTATACCATTCATGCTCAGCTAACCTCCTTAATTCTGGTGAAGAAAGATCGTCAAGGCAGAACAAACCAAGAGTCTTTTCATTACTTTCAGCTAACATTTGAGCTAAACCTTGGCCTTTGATCAGCTTAGTGGGTCTAATTTCTAAATCATACTCCTGTATCTTAGTAACCCACCTAGCACGAGTCCCTAAGCAATCAGTTTGAGTTAATATGTCCTTAACAGCAGAATGTGGGACGAAAGCAATGATCTTAGAATAACCCACATAAGTTTTAAAATGCTTAAGAGACTTAACCAGGGCATAAGCCTGCTTTTCCATGGTATTGTACTTCAATTCGGAGTTTTGAAGTGCTCTACTCATGAAAGCAATAGGCTGCTCGTGACCCTCTCTATTCTTTTGAAGTAAGACACCGGCAATGGTATCCTCAGAAGCGAAAGAAAAAATCATGAAATCTTTGGAGTAATCAGGACTAACAAGGACAGGAGCTTTCGCGATAGCAGACTTGATTTCTAGGAAAGCCCTTTTGCCCTCTTCCTGCCAGACAAATTTCACATTTTTCCTCAGAAGACTTTGAATGGGCTTAGCTATTTCCGCATAATTTGGGATAAATCTTCTAATAAAATTTATCTTTCCAAGGAAAGACTGAAGGGACTTGAGGTTATGCGGGAGAGGAATCTTTTGAATTGCTTCAACTCGTTCAAGATCGACCCTGACTCCTTCCTTAGAGATGATATGACCCAGAAGTTTCCCTTCAGTTACCCCAAAGACAGATTTAGCCGGATTCAAAGAAATTCCATATTCTCTACATCTATCGAAAACTTGCCTAAGATGATCTATATGACTGATACCATCTTTAGAGAAAACAGTAAGATCATCTTGATATATTTCGATAATTTTCCCGATTAACCCTTTGAAGGCATAGTCCATGGCCCTCTGGAAAGTAGCTCCAGCATTCGTTAACCCAAATGGCATTCTGATGTATTCAAAAGTGCCCCATGGTGTTGTGAACGTGGTCTTGTGTCGATCTTCCTTTTTAACCCAAACTTGATTATACCCAGAAAAACCGTCTAGCAATGACATCATTCCAGACCCAGTTACTCTTTGCAACAAAGTTTCCATTTTTGGCAAAGGGTAATTATCCTTCTTGCACGCTAGATTAAGGTTTCTAAAATCGACACAAAGTCTTATTGTACCATTCTTCTTCCTGACAATCACCAAATTCGAACACCATGTCGAATGCCTAGTTTGAGCGATGATTCCTGCTGCAAGCATCTTCGCAAGTTCTTTTTGGACCAGGGGTGCTAACTTAGGATTAATCTGCCTAAGTTTCTGCCGAAAAGGTTTAGCATTTTCGTCCTTTAAGGGAATAGTATGCTCCATAATATCATCCCTGTAGCCCTTCAACTCATCATAGGAAAAAGCCAAAACATCTCGATATTCACGAAGTAAATCAATTAACTTTTTCCTTTCCTCCAGACTAGTACCTTTACCGATTTTAACCATTTTCGGATTTTCAAAAGTACCAATGTTAACTTCAAGGTACTCGCCTGGGTCCAACTTGTCTTCTTCTCTCAGCTTCGTGGCATCATGCCGATCAAAATGTTGCTCTAAGGCAACTACATTTCTGGGAGTAGGGTTTATGATATGTCCATGATCTAAAGAACCATCCTCGCCAGAAACTATCCGGAAATCCTCAAACTCATCCAAACGATTGAGAAAACGAACGACTTGTTTTTCGTCATTAAAAACCTGCCAATGCTCTGAGTTGTCTGGAACAGATGGTCTGAATATTACTTCCATTTTAATTTTATCGTTGATTAACTCGTCAGACAACTGGAAAGTGGTAGCAGCTACGGCAAGCTCATCTGCCGAACTATTTAGCTCTCTAGGAATTGCTTCCAGGTTAAGGGCATCGAAGTGCTCCATAGTATCCCACACAGCATTTCGATAGTTTCTTAATCTCTGATTTCTACACGTGAATTTGTTCTTAAGCTGCATGATAACCAAATCGGAATCCCCCTTTATGCTAAGCAACTTAATCTTCAAAGCTTTGGCCAATTCAAGGCCCAACAATATGGCTTCATACTCAGCGACATTGTTGGTTGCTTCAAATTCTAGACGATAGGCAAACTTGAATACGTGACCAAGGGGAGACTTAAGCACAATTCCAGCACCCTTACCATGACTAGAGAAAGCACCATCGAAATACATATACCAGACTTCATCTTTAAGACTTCTGACCTTTTCGTCGGGAGGAGCTATGAAGTTAGACAGGATAGCATAGTTCCCGATGTCAGATTGCTCTCTAATTATTTCGTTATGAGGCTTTTTAGGATTTTCAACATGAAATTTCCTCTCAGGCTCTCTATTTAGTCTAACGAAACCGTCACCGCTAGGAGAAGGAATCATAGCATATGACCAATTCATCTGAATGCTCCCTCCTAGATCAGAAGCCCACTTCCTAGATAACAGCATACCCCAAGCATCAGGTACATCAACGACAACAATATCCATAACCACCATGATGTCTGGGTAGACCGAAAGATGAACTTGCAAATCCTTAATTAAACCATGTACCTCGATCTTCTTAGAATCCATGGCGCATATATTATAGTAGGGTCTGGAAACTCTTAAGTTAAGCTGTTCCATAACCCTTTTAGTCATAACACAAGCAGATGCGCCTGAATCCAACATGCAGTTATTCAATTTATACCCATTGACTAATAAGGTGATAAAGAAGGGTTGATGATCCTTGTTATCAGCATCTACGCTTTGCAGATAAATAGGAGCATCATGATAGTCAACCTCACGAATCTTCTGCTGAGAAGCGTTGACTTGAGGACCCTGAATTGCTTTTAGTAACTTGTCCCTTTGGGAAGGGATCTTAGCGATCTCAGACACGGGAACCCAGATTTTAGCATTATTAAACCAATTCCCCAAATCGACATCTATTCCAGAGTTTATACCAGGGCTCAAAGTCCGAGGAGGAATTTGATTTCCGCTCTGATCTTTATCCCTTCTCTGGTATGTTAAACCCTTATCTCTAGCAATTTCCAGAATTTTCTCAGGAGAGGGTTTCTCACCATATAACCTGGCCAAAATGTCATCTTCGCTTTCAAGGTTATCTATACCAAAAGCAGATTGAGGATTCACAACATCATAGCTCCTTTCCTTAACCTCTATCCAATCATTCATGGGCAAAGGAAACTTGCTCCCTACTACGTTTATTTGCTCACCTGTCCCAAGCATTCCATTATCGAGAAGTCTTCTGATAATGGGACAAGAGGACTCTTCGTGAAAATCAGCACAAGCACGACAGTAAGGAGGAGCATCATCCACCAGGTTGGTAAGCGGATTAGGGGGCCTTTGCTCACTAGATTGACCCTTTCTTTGCCAGTTACTATTTCTGTTATTATTATTTCGAGGCTGAAAATTTTGCGGTTGCGCTCTTTCCATTTGAATCAACCTATTTTGCAAAGTGTTTATCTCCTTGTTATGGTTAATTTCCATGGTTTCAATTTTCTGAAGCAATTTGAGAACAAGTTTATTTTCAGGCTCCTGGACTGCTTTTCCCTTAGGCTCCTTCAGTTTTGTAGCAGCCCTGTCATAACCTGGGATTTCAGACTTCCCCGAAGCTGCCTTGTCCTTCTCAAGTTCTACAGCTAAGGCTTGGCAATCTCGATAATCAGTAAGTTTAGCACGCCTTAACTCATAAGATGGTTCAGGTCCGAAGGCGTCAATATAAAAATCTTGGAGAGTTTTATCTGAAGGTTTATAGTCTTGAGGTAATTCTCTAATAATACTATTAAACCTTCTATTAAAGTCTTCAACAGTTTCGTCTTCTCTCTTTTTCATCAGAGTAAGAGCCCTTACAAGATGTCTTCCCTCTCTCTTATCTCCAAATTTTTCTCTAAATGCATTAATGAGTGATTGTAGAGAGTCAAAAGTATTAGGAGGTTTTTCTGTATACCAGTCATGAGCATCACCTCCTAAAGTCAAGACAAAAAGGGTCATCCTGACATCTTCATGATCAAAATCAGGAGATCTAGCATACTTAGCCATCCATATGTTGAAATCTCGCAGATGGGAATTAACAGTAATGGCATTATCTCCATGAAAGCTAGGCAATTTGTCTATCCCAACAGATGGAATATCATTGGGGGCTCCAGGAATGTTAGAAAAATCACAAGGGGCAAACAGACTCATGGTGTTGCGCCTAACTTGACCCCTAAAGAGCAGATGAACGTCAGAAAGGGCTTCTTGTCCAAGATTTGTAAGGAGTGCACGAGAAGCGAGTTTGTGTGATCGCACCCTGTAAACCTTTTCAGGATCCGGAGTGGGGTTGCACAGACTGCCTGGATGTCTTCTAGTGTACACTCTCGCAGATAATAATGGAAGTGGAGTCGCCACTTGAACAAGAAGTTAAGCACAGCAGAGCTTGAAAAACAAGGACCAAGGACAGAAAAACTCTATCCCCGGCAACGGCGCCAAAAAATGTTGTCGCGCAAACTGACACGACAACGCTCAGACCGGGGGCTGTCACTCTGATCCCCGGTCTCTCCGTTTAAGCCTGTCTCCCACGGCTAAGGGGGGTAGACCCTGAGGAAAGATGAAGGCCAACTGCCACAACAGTTGGGCCGAGAGAAGAGATGCACTAAAATGGTTTTATTGATTTGATAGACCAGTGCCTAAATGAGTACTTTCTAGGTGATATAAGAGCGTAAATCATAAACAGCAATCACCATTCATCAAATGATCGGAACAAAGCTTTAAATATCCAGCCAAAATAAGAGAAATAATTTCGCTTCAAATAACAGAGAAACCAGATATCTAATTTGGATTTAGATCTCAGCGTGAAAGATATGCAATGATAAACGACTGAATGCGGTAAAAGTAATTCTCCACACACAAAAAAAAAGAAATTTTTATGCTTTTTTAAATTTTTTTTTTTTTTTTTTTTTTTTTACTTTTTTTTTTTTTTTTAGATGCAACTATATATATAAAAAAAAAGGAATTTAAAATCTAAATGTTAAATCCTAAAGAACTAAAACCTATATAACAAAAACAAAACTATTCAAAATCTAAACAAGCAAATATTTTAATAATTAAAATCTAAAACTAATCCAAATCATAACCAAAACATTTTAAATTTTTTTTTTTTTATATATGAAATTAAAACTAAAGAAAAATTTGAAACTATAAAAAAAATGAAATCTAAATGAACTTAACTATAACTAAAACCCTATTCTAAAACGAGAAACAAAAAAAAAATTACAAACCTATAGCTATGCTTACGCTATCAAAAAAAAAGACACGTCGAGTTCATTCAAAGGCTAATTAAATGGGAACGAAACCAACGATTTTAATGACCACTACAGCAAATCTATGATAAACCCTTGCCACACCGCATATGTGAAACGTCTTCAGGTAAATCGCTGTCACGATTGAGGAATCAAAGCGGAAAAGGAAGAGCAAACTGTGCGTTCTCCCTTGGCTAGACGAGGATATAGACCACCTGTAACCTACGCATAAACTCCAAAACGAAAATGTGTTTCCTCACAGGCCGAAAAAAATTATGAATGCAGGGTGATTCAATGGCGTGAACAAGGGTGTATAAGAGCATAACGCTCTCAAATGCGTGCACAGGATCAACGCACAAATGCACAGATAATGGCGGCAATGGTAATCAGATTTACTGAGAATGGGGAAACGCAGAGGTTACCTGGCTAACTCGGGGGCTTGACGGCTTTGAAACCTTACATGCACGCGGTCAGACGAAATGATAGATAAAATGGAAACTGAGACTCAAATCAAAACCACAATGATGCTAGGCAGAAGATCATAAACGTTGTTTCTGAAAAGTATGGCGTAAATAGAAAAGAGTTGAAATGTTCATTTACTGAATCCGCAGGCTTTGCAGACTCAGACACCAGATGGCGGCGTTTTGACAGCCTCGAGCTCAGAAAAAAAAATGATGATATTAACACGTATTTTCACGAAGATCAACAATTCAACAAAATGATTTGGAGCGTACCTGAGGATGCTGCGTTGAAGGAGCTCTATTAAGATCGGATCTTCTTTCCTGAGCGGGATGCGTTGACAGAGGCTCTGCTGACGTTTTTTCTTCTTTTTTTTTATTTTTTGTTTTTTATATCTTGGGCCTATAACCTGCTCAAAGAAAAACGAAAGTACAGCAAATATACAAAATTTTGCAGTAAACCCTCAAAAAAATTTTTGCTAAAATCAAATTTTTCACAGCTCTAGAACAGTTAGATTCAACAATGATTGCAGTAACATTTTCAAGCTATCAAACATTTGAACTTTACTGTGAAAATAAAGAAAATCCCTCATGTAAAACAGGAGATAGACTCTAAAAGATTAACCCAGGGCACAAACAGCTGGGCTCTGCACAGAACAGCTTGTGGGAGTCGGCTGGTTCAGCCCAGAACTTCCCCAAACGCCCACAAATAACCTTCACCTAAAAGTTTCCTGCACACCTCAAGCAAGCATCAGCAAAAAAGGGCAAGAAATGCTGCTAGATTTCAAGAGAAAATGGAGATACCTGCCATTTTCCAGAAACCCTACAACATTCAGACCCTAGCACGTGAGCAAGATACCTGTACTCACAATGCGCTGAAGAAATCAGCTATGTTAACTGTTTGAGAACTGAAATATGCAGAAAAAGCAAACACCTCACAGCAATTCCAGAGAGTAACACCAGCCAGTTTGAACCCCAAAGTCTTTTTTATTAACCAGAAATCAGTTTACAAGAGAGCTTTCAGTACAGACTCACAGATCAGATAAACCTGAAAATGACCCCCTAAGACCCTACATAAAGGAAATGATCCCAACGGCTAGTTTTGGGTGATCCACAAAAATATTATTATTTTATTGCTTAGGGTTTTTGCTTTATGCCTTTATTATTATTATTTTTTTTTTTTTTTTTTTTATATGAATTTATTATTTTTATTCATTAAAAAAAAAAAATTTAAATTTATTTTAAGACGGATCATCAAACCCAGCCGTTGGAATCATCACCTAGCACCTAGGACCTAGGACTCATGAGGGGATTTACAACATTTTCAACCCTCAAGACACATTTCATCATGATTTTTTTACAATTTTTACAATTTACATCTCAAAGGGATGAATCCACTTAATACAGACCCTCATAGACCACCCAGATCTGCGACACAACTATAATCTAGCAGATTAACACGCTAGGATTCTCTAAAGTCCTAATAACGAAATGCATCCCGGCTTTGGGGTCGGGTTTGAAGGAAAACTCTGCCGATCCATGGATCGGTGAGACTAAAAACCTCCCGGGACGCAAATTGTCATTAGAAAGTTAGGTCCACCTAGGCAACTTTACATACATGACTCTGATCTGCTTAGATTATTTACAATTCAAACGTGCAGACTGGGTCTACAACAGGAAAGATCAAGCTGTCGATGACTGTAGGCTGGCACGGACATGTCGCTCAGGAGCTACCCTTCTCTGCCAACAGAAAGGAGGTGTACTGCATGGGTAGTTGACCAGTAGTGGTCAACAGAACTGATTTTTTTTTTCTGCCCAATTCTTTTTTTTCCACACAGTCCACTCCTAGCAGTCGTTTTCGTCGCTCCAAGAGCGACTTTTATAACCTGGGAGCGACGCTCCCTACTTCGCTCTGGAAATAGGCAAGGAGCGCAATTTTTTTTACGGGAGCGCACTCCTGACCCGCTCTCGAGTCGCTCCCACTCGGAGCGCAGATTGGGAGCGGGATTTTTTTTTGGGGGGGGGGGGGGGGGGGGCGCTCCCCTGTAACACTGATTTAGAAAGTGGGGGAGCAAAATGTTGTGCAGGTCAGTATAGAGAATGCCTCAAACTATGTTCTCGCTGGAAAGATGCTTGAGTCCAAACATAAGACCATATTTTGGACTCCATTTGTTGCACATTACATAGACCTCATGATTGAGCACATAGGCAAAGTGGAGTGGGTAAAAAACAACTATAGAGCATGCCAAGTGCATTACAAAATTCATCTCCAACCACTCATGGGTATTGAGCCTAGTGAGGAAAAACACTCGGGGCAAAGAGCTTGTTAGGCCTGCAATTACGAGATTTGCAACTCAGTTCCTCACATTGCAATGTCGTTTAGACTGGTTGACACGGAGCTATTGCCTAGTACTAGTTACCACACACAAACTAATAGACAAACCAAGATAGTCAACAAATGGTTGGAGTGCTATCTCAAAAACTATGTATCTAGCCAACAAAAAGCATTGGTAAAGTGGTTACACCTTGGAGAGTACTACGACACCACTTACCACATGTCAATTAGAACGATACCCTGTAAGGCCTGGTATGGATACGAAGCTCCAACATTTTGTTGAAGAAAATGTAACTAAGTTCGGTATTTATACATGTAATTTTGATCTTTGTACTTGTAAAGAAAAGAAATATTATTTTTGAAAATTAAAAGAATGAGTTTCTTGCCCATTCCATAGGTCTAGGAAATTCAAAGAGTCAAAGAGCTCTTCTTGAGCATTTATGAAATGTATACGAGTCAACCTAAAGTCAAGAACAACCCTCTAAGACCAACACAATCCTCTTGAAAACAAGCAAGCAAAACAGTGACACAATTGACATAAAGAATAGACACGTTGGCTCAAATGAAGTGACACAACAATTCATTAATTCATGTTGCCTTGCATGCATGGATGTACACCTATAAATAGGCGTCTGGGGTCACCACAAAAATAACACAGAATTATCTCGCATCTCTCTGAAGAAACTCGGATGAGTATAGGTCTGGACTTCGCATATTTTAAGGAGCACTCTCTCAGATAAGCACAGTAGAGATACCATCTGGGACTCACCTGAAATTTCGCTAAGAAGTCTCAGTCTCCTCCTTGTTACAAGCCTTGATGCAGTATTGAAGTAGTATACTCCTCATTGAAAAAGAGATGATATGAATATCAGTGTCATAATAAGTGCAGTCACAAGTATACACCCTTGGCAAGAAGGATCCCTATCAAACTCTGTCTCGGCCTTCATATATCATAAGCACAGTCACGATTTTGATGATCACTGTCTCATTGTCTCGAAATATACATGGTAAAGAGGATCGATGTGATCTCTGTTGTAATGCAGCAGCCATGAAGCTCATAGCTATGATGAGTCTCTCAGTGGAAGTATAGGAATATTCTCAGTGATGTTGCAGCAGTAATGTATGTCTCCATGGTGCAGTGAAGATGATGATTTTAGCAGTATGAAGAAGAGGATTGGTGGCTTGGTCTTGGAGTGGCTCAGTTAGTCAAGGGTCATGGTCTTCGTGTTCGTCAATTCGAATCTCTATAAGAAGAATTTTATGTGGGTTTTCCTCTCCAAGAGGGAGAGGTTTTGGCCTTCGCAGAATGCCAACTTATTGTGTTCTCGTCTCTTTGTTATGGTAGATATCTAATGATTAAAGAAGACACACTAATGATTAACAAGCTAAGCATTAATAGTTATCATGTAAAGAAGAATCTCATTAACCCCATGCCCTAGATTCTTCAACATGGTATCAGAGCTATGGTTGCAGTCTAAGGAAGGGCATAAATGAGACATGTAAAAGATTAGTCTTCAACAAACAACAACAAGACAAGTCAATATCAATCTCAGTTAAGGTGAAGGAGGACTTCTCTGCAACTTTGTATGAAGAACAAAATTCGGATAGCATACCTCTCTGTGGTAATCATAGTGACACCCTCATATATATCTCAGAAATCTCAATCAAGAAGGAAACACTTTGTATTATGGAAGTCTCGATATAGAAAGGAAAACACAATCTCTACATAACAGTGATGACAAGGATCTGAGGTATCCCACATTAGCATACTCAGTCTCGGTACAATTCGAATGGAGAAAGTCGCATAGTAACATACTTTGCACTCCTAATCTTAAGCATGAATATAATGATGATGGTATGATGAAACAATCATGATCTCAGTGGATCTAGGTACAGACCTCATGAAGACCTCAGTAATATAATGAAGTCTTTGGTGAAAGTGCAATGAAGTTGCAACAATAATAAAGCTCGGGTGGGAACAGAGTATACAGTCTCGCATAGATAAAGAGGATCATTGAAGCACTCATGGTCTTGACATAAATTCTAATCTCAGTTTTGATGCTAAATTACAAGATTACTATCTCTATCTATGTTATTCAATGGCAAGTTCGGGCTCACATCATAGTGCCTCTCTACATACTTTCTATGTAGAGTGCTCATAAGTACAATGTCACAACAATATACTTTTCACAATTTCGAATCTTGTCTATGAACATGATCTCAGTGGCATGGCGCTCGGATAAGAATATGAGTCTATCTACATCATAGATTGGATGATGCTCGATATAGAAGTTTGTTGATAAACTCCTGAGAATACTAAACATGATAAAGTTCACTTGTGGAATAGCAACATCTCTAGCATGACACCAATGTGTTCACATGTAGGAGTCGAAAATACCTTGAAGATGAATTAGGATTCAAGATGATCTGAATATCATAAAGCAGTTTCAGTGGTGTCAAGATCACAAATGTCATAATGCTAGAAGGTCTCTAAAGAAGTTTTTGGTAAAAGGATATGGTTCATGATGGGTAGCTCAAGCAAAGGAAGCATCAAGGTGAAGATCTCCTCTTCACATGCCAAGTAAGTATCTCTCATGTTTAATCAATTTTTGGTTTAATGACTTCGGTTTGCAGGGTAATGGAAATACTAGAGGATAATCATAATCCTCATAAAAAGGTCCTTGCATGAAATAAGGATGATAGTTATGGTCCTCATAGATCAAAGAAGTCATTGAATAAGATCTCTTTTGAGTTCATGAAGGTAGGTATTAGGGAAGCTAATAGAGGAATCATTAACATTATTCATATCACTAGATAGGATGGAAGGAGATGAATAAGAGGGAGCATAAATCTTTAAGTTAGTCTCTCTCTATAAGTCTCTTCTTGGGCTCCTAGATCCTACATAGAATGTGACTACAATATAGGATGTGGTGTAACATCATCTCATGACATCATCACAAGGGTGACTAAATGTTCAAGATAGGTAAGATACCTCAGTCAACATCTTAGGGTTTCTATGAAAGAAGGCAAGTTGTAGGCAACAACTTTGCAGAAGTCAAACATGTAAATAAGGCTCATCATGCAACAAAAGGAAAACATCTATTGGATAGGGATCTTTAAGATCCTCAAGATTCTCTGATGGAATCTTCACTAGAAGATTCACTAATCCAGGGATGAAGCAAGTGTTTCAATAGAAACTCCAACTTGTGGAATTCATGAATAATGATATGATGACCTAATAGCAGTTCAAGGGGTTGAAGATCTTTCAATCAAGGAAGTTGTTGAAAGAAGCCTAGACAACCTAAAGGTAAAATAAGGTATGTATACTTGTATTTAAGTTTTATAATGACATGTCATATGGTTGCAGGTAACATGGATCATTGCTTCTATCTTAAGAAGCATGATCAAGAGAAAGAAGATCTCCTCCTCTGAAAGGATGTTGGAAGGCATAAGTCACACTAGATGAAATCAACATAATATGTCCCCATTTGAAGTATGAGGTCGTTGACTACAATGAAGAAACTCTGATTAAAAGCTACTAAGGATGGAATGTGTGAGGAAGGAAGAGATCGTGAGATATGCAACCCTGATGAAGGCGATCAACATCCAAAAGATCAAGAAGACTTGACTAGAAAATCTCTCAAAAAGATATGAAGACTCTGATGGAAAAGATGAACACCCTTGACAATGGATATCTTTGGGAGATATGTCAACATGTATGCAGGATGCTGATACCTACAGAAAGATGTCATAATGAAGAGCCATCTCGTAAAGTATGATTTGATGTAATATGATGTTTTGATTTCTTGAATAATGTCTAGATAATGCAAGGCTACTCGAACAAGAGTTGTAAATACAAGTACAACTAACATTCATGTGATGGATGGAAGAAGCATGATGAGAAAGAAGTAGTCATATAACGAAGGTTCCAGATATAAGGAAGGCCACTTTCCATGAAGAAAGGAATGACATGATGAACTAAGGAGGAAAGTGATCGATGCCTATTGCCCTAGAAGGAAAAAGCTCAACTAACTTTCATGACATCAAGGAGAAAAGTTGATCAAGCAGCTAAAGGACTCACGAAGAAGAATTTGATGATGTATGGAAGAGTCCCTAGCTAAAAGGGAGCTATGAATGGTCCCTGATCAGGAGGGAACTTGGAATAGATCACCCCTGATTACAAAGGAGCGATAGTTGTGTTTTTCTATTTCATGTGTCATGCACTAGACCAAGACTAACAGCTATAAGTCTAGGTGAAGGTCGTGAATGGAAACGTAGACACATGATAGACACAACATTCTTGTCTTCACCTGGGAAGAAAGAATGGATGATTGGGTAATCATCTGGCATCCGATGCTATTTGAGGATGTGTAGGGAATCTAAGATAAGAGTAGGCAAGAGGACCGATACTATTTGGGGGCTGGGAACCCAAGATAAGAATGGTCCTAGAAGGTCATACTCAGTGAACACCCGAGTGGGTATGTACCTTGAGAGACAATGATGAAGGTGTCTATAGTCAATGGTCTCACCAACATTGTAGCTCATGGTCTCGTGGAGAGATGGAGATCATAGTCAAGGCCTTGCACTGTGACAACGTTGGTTGATATGATGCTATACAGATGGGTTACCAATTTGATTCTTCTTATGAGAAATTCTTCAGATTGAGAATAACCAAGTACCATTATAATACCTCCCTAGTTAAGAGGGAGTGTTGAATAAAATGTAACTAGGTTCAGTATTTATACATGTAATTTTGATCTTTGTACTTGTAAAGAAAAGAAATATTATTTTTGAGAATTATAAGAATGAGTTTCTTGCTCATTCCATAGATCTAGGAAAGTCAAAGAGTCAAAGAGCTCTTCTTGAGCATTTATGAAATGTATATGAGTCAACCTAAAGTCAAGAACAACCCTCCAAGACCAGCACAATCCTCTTGAAAACAAGCAAGCAAAACGATGAAAAGAACAGTCAAGTCAGCCAGCAAAATTGACATAAAGAATAGACATGTCGGCTCAAATGAAGTGACACAACAATTCATTAATTCATGTCGGCTTGCATGCATGGACGTACACCTATAAATAGGCAGTTGGGGTCACCGCAAAAGAACACAGAAGTATCTCGCATCTCTCTGAAGAAACTCGGATGGGTATAGGTCTAGACTTCGCATATTTTAAGGAGCACTCTCTCAGATAAGCACAGTAGAGATACCATCTCAGACTCACCTAAAATTTCGCTAAGAAGTCTTAGTCTCCTCCTTGTTACAGGCCTCGGTGCATTACTGAAGCAGTATACTCCTCAGTGAAAAAGAGATGATATGAATTTCGCTGTCATAATAAGTGCAGTCACAAGTATACACCCTCGGCAAGAAGGATCCCTATCAAACTGTCTCTGCCTTCATATTGTTGAGAAATCTATGGGCTTGATATGTTAATGATTTCTCTATCTTAGATAGCTGCTTGTGAAGTAATTTTATCCTTCTACTTATTAAAACAAGATCTTTTCATATGTGTATGTTTATTAACTTCATCAACCAACTATCATGCATAATAAGCAAAAGAACAATAACACAAGATATAGGCAGCAGCCAGGGCAAAACCTCTCCAACTTGAGAGAAAAACCCACGGTAATTCTTCTTATAGAATCTTCACTTGACAAAATTTCCAAGACCTATACAAAGACCCTTTGACCAATGAGTCTCCAAGATCAAGGCTAGTACCTTCTGCTACTACTTTTCTCCGACCTACTATACCATAGATCAAATATGTTACTATAGATGAAAGGATTAACTTCCCTCTCCCTTCTTTCTTCGTCCAAACTTCACTGTCCAAAATAGTTCACTTGTCAAGCTGTTGTCTTCAACGCTTGCCTTTAGAGAAGATGATCTACTTCCTTGATGTGAATTGTTCAGCAACCCTAGCAGCAGACCTGAAGATGTCACTGTTTCCGCACGTGTGAGTGAGCTACTTGTTCTTGTAGCCTCCTCCTTGCCTTGCTATACTTGGAGCTTCCTTCTAGATGAACAACCGGCCTTTTTAGGTCTCAAGTCAACCCTTTTCATGAAGATAACCTAGGACTATAATGCAGCCCTAATTGTGACATGTTTGTTCGCATGTGTGAGAGGTTTAGGGCTCTTCTAGCCCTCCTAAACCTTCACTCTCCTTGTCACTTCTCTTCAAGTAAATTTTCCCTTCAAATAGCCCCAAGATCGAACTCTTTCCTTGCTAATGAGAGCACATAAGATGATGCCCTAGCCTCGCATGTGTGGACAGATTTCCTGCGGTTATAGATGGCAGAACAAACTTCCTTCTTATTGATTTGAGGCTCCTTGACTTGACCCTTTCTTTGCACCCTTAGATGGACTTCTTCATATAGGAGAGAGATCAAATTGATATCATGAGAGTGTGTTCGAATGAGGAAGGAGAGGCCCTTATTTATAGTCCTCTCAAGGTTGCTCATTAGGCTGACATGACTTGACTTTAGGCCGACTTACATAATTGAAATAGCCGACATGAATATAATATATTTTTGCCGAAATTACAATGCCTTTTTATCTTCGCTTGGAGGAGACTTTTACTAGCCATTTGTACTTGAACTTGGAGGAGACATTCCACATGGTTCTGCCCTTGATCTTGGAGACACAAACTATATAATTTACAAGTGTAATTGTATACATCAATGACACAAACCTATCACCTAGCCTAGAGCTCTCAGTGGGAGCTACTAAAACAAATTTTGAGGCTGAAACCCATGACTCAAATTTACAAAAATATTTTACTAGATACAATTTACATAATTTACATTGGAATGTGTCATTATGAAGACCGAACCTAGTTACACTTTCTTCAACACTCCCTCTTAACTAGGGAGGTATTCATGCATACATGGTACTTGGACAATTTTTCAAGTTCACAGAAGAATTCTCATAAGAAGATTGGATTTTCATTCCATCTGTTATAGCATCATTTCAACCAACATTGTTTTCATATAGCAAGGCCTTGACTAACAGGTCTATCTCTCACTTAGATCAGAGCACAATGTTGGCGAGACCAATGACTGATAAACACACATCATCATTGTCTCTCTTAGGGTCATACCCACCTGGGTGTTCTCCGAGTATGCCCTACTAGGACTATTCTCATCTTGGGTTCCCAGCCCTCAAGAATATCGGTCCTCTTGCCCACTTTTGTCTTGGATGCCCTACCACATATTCAAAGAGTGACGGATGCCAGATGATTACACAATCCTCCATTCTTTCTTCGAAACTGAAGACTAACTCTCCCTCTTAACCAAGGATGAGTTCCAAGTTTCTCTTTACTCAGAAACTTATTCATGTTCCTTTACTCATAGGAACCTTCCAGAGCTCCCTCTTAAACAAGGAATCTATCATCAGTACTTTATAGGGTCTTCTAGTTGACTGATGATCCAACACATCGATGTCATCAATTTCTTCATATGTAGGGTTCAACCATCCATCACTTTCCTCCATCATGTCATTCCTTCTTTCCTGGAAAGTATCCTCCTTGGATTTACATTTAGGGCTTCCTTCATAGGGCCATCTATCTCCACCTTTCTTTCAACAATGATTGCTCTAGATCACAAGGTACATAGTTGTGACATCCTTCACAACTCTTCTTACCATGGCCCTGCACACATACCCAGACTTATCCCAAAAGGTCAGAAACCAAAAACAAATCACATATTACCTTTTTGGTGATGGCCTTTTCTAGTGACATCTTCTTGTAGGTATCAACACCCTGCATACATGTTGACACATCTCCCAAAGATATCTATTGTCAAGGGTCTTCATCTTTTCAGACTTCCATCAGAGTCTCCATATCTTTCTGGGATATTTCCTAGTCAAATCTTCTTGATTCTCTGGATGTTGATTGCCTTCATCATGGTTGCATATTTCACGATCTCTACCATCCTCACACCTTCCATTCCCAGGAGCTTTCAATCAGAATTTCTTAATTGTAGTCAGCCACCTCAAACTCCATATGAGGACATATTATGTTGATTTCATCTGGTGCAACTTAAGCCTTCCTGCATCCTTTCAGAGGAGGAGATCCTTTTTCTCTTGATCATGCTTGATCCATGTTACCTGCAACCATATGACATGACATTATATTTAATCTGGCTTCTTCCACTTTGCATGTTGCCCACAGATCTTTGAGTGAGGATGCCTCTTTTTTAGCCCATATGCTTGCTGTAAAGTTTCCCCACTCCTCAGGTAGTGCATTCAGCACTATAGTAGTCATCTCTTGATCAAACATGATTTCTCCTCGATCTTGCAACTGATCTCTTATTTCAGAAACCCTTATGAAGTATGTAGCTATACCTTCTTCTTTATTGATCTTCATCCTGTATAACTCATTCCTTAAAGAGATCCCTTCTCCTGCAGTGCTGACGAAGAATAGGTCTATCAATTTGCCATAGATTTCCTTCGCTGTTTCAAGCTTGGCTACATAAGGAATCAAAGAGTCCTTGATAGATTCTATGAGAATCTTTTGAGCTCTAACTTCGTTCTTGTTATACTTAGCCAATTCTTGACTATTAGTAGGAATAGCAATTTTCTTTTGTACATGTTTAATAACTCCTTCTTCTTTCAAATTGAGGTCAGTTCTCTTCTTCCAAGAAAGGAAGTTGGCAACTCCAACTAATTTATTGCTTTCCTTGCAAGAAGACATCTTTTTCAAGACTAGTTTTGCTCAAATAAATAAGATACTTACTTGATGTGATGATCCTTGAAGCTTGACTTTGGATGGTTGCCTTGTATGAGCTTGAGGAAGCTTGTCTATCCTTGAATGCTAGGGAACCTGATATTTTATCCTTGAGGATCTGCTCTTCAATTGAAGTGAGAGGATTCTTGATACCTTCCTCTTATAGATCTGCCCGAATAGTAGATCTTGTCTTCTCTTTGATAGATCTTGGAGTTTCAGAATGTGGATCTGAATCTAGCTTTGCCTTCAACTTCAACTGCCTTGCCTCTTCTTTAATGTTCTTTATCAGCCCTTCCTTGATGTACTACCAACCCTCTGATACCATGTTGAGAAATCTATGGGCTTGATATGTTAATGATTTCTCTATCTTAGATAACTGCTTGTGAAGTATTTTTATCCTTTTACTTATTCAAACAAGATCTTTTCATATGTGTATGTTTATTAACTTCATCAACCAGCTATCATGCATAATAAGCAAAAGAACAATAACACAAGATATAGGCAGCAGCCAGGGCAAAACCTCTCCAACCTGAGAGGAAAACCCACGGTAATTCTTCTTATAGAATCTTCACTTGACAAAATTTCCAAGACCTATACAAAGACCCTTTGACCAATGTGTCTCCAAGATCAAGGCTAGTACCTTTTGCTACTGTTGTCCTCTGACCTGCTGTACCATAGATCAAATCTACAACTATAGATGGAAGGATTAGCTTCCCTCTCCCTTCTTTCTTCCTCCAAGCTTCACTTGTCAAGATGTTCTCCTCAATGCTTGCCTTTAGACAAGATGATCTACTTCCTTGACTTGAACTGTTCAGCAACCCTAGCAGCAGACCTGAAGATGTCATTGTTTTTGCACGTGTGAGTGAGCTACTTGTTCTTGTAGCCTCCTCCTTGCCTCGCTATACTTGGAGCTTCCTTCTAGATGAACAACCAAACTTTTTAGGCCTCAAATCAACCATTTTCATGAAGATAACCTAGGACTATAATGCAGCCCTAATTGTGACCTGTTCCTTCGCACGTGTGAGAGGTTTAGGGCTCTTCTAGCCCTCCTAAACCTTCTCTCTCCTTGTCACTTCTCTTCAAGTAAATCTGCCCTTCAAATAGCCCCAAGATCAAACTTTTTGCTTGCTAATGAGAACACATAAGATGATGCCCTAGCCCCGCACGTGTGGCCATATTTCCTATAGTTATAGATGGCAGAACAAACTTCCTTCTTATTGACCTGTGGCTCCTTGACTTGACCCTTTCTTCGCACCCTTAAACAAATTTCTTCGCATAGGAGAGAGACCGAATTGATGTCATGAGAGTGTGGTCGAATGAGGGAGGAGAGGCCCTTATTTATAGTCCTCTCAAGGCTACTCATTAGGCCAACATGACTTGTCTTTACGCCGACTTACATAATTGATTTAGCCAACATGAATATAATATATTTTTGCCAAAATTACAATGCCTTTTTATCTTCACTTGGACGAGACTTTTACTAGCCATTTGTACTTGATCTTGGAGGAGACATTTCACATGGTTCTGCCCTTGATCTTGGAGACACAAACTATATAATTTACAAGTGTAATTGTATACATCAATGACACAAACCTATCACCTAGCCTAGAGCTCTCAGTGGGAGCTACTAAAACAAATTTTGAGCAAGAAACCCATGAATCAAAGTTACAAAAATATTTTGTTAGATACTGTTGACCACTACCGGTCAACTACCCATAGCAGTACACCCCCTTTTTTTTTGCAAAAAGGGTAGCGCTTGATCGACATGTCCGTGCCATTCTGCAGTCATCGACAGCTTGATCAATTCATGTTGTAAACCCAGTCTGCATGTATAAATTGTAAATAATCTTAGCAGATATGAGTCTGTCTGTAAATTGCCTAGGTGGACCTAATTTTCTAAGTGATGATCTACGTCCCGGAAGGTTTTTCGTCTCACCGATCCATGATCGGCAGAGTTTTCCTTCAGCCTAACCCCAAAGCCGGGATGGATTTTGTCATTAGAATCTTAGGAGAATCCTAGTGTGTTAATCTGCTAGATTATAGTTGTGTCGCAGAACTGGGTGGTTTATGAGGGTCTATGTTAAATGGGTTCGCCCCTTGAGATGTAAAGTTGTAAAAGTCATGATGTAAAGTGTCTTGAGGGCTAGAAAATGTTTTAATCCCCTCATAAGTCCTAAGTCCTAGGTCCTAGGTGTTTTTTCCAAAGGCTAAGTTCGAGGATCCATTTAAAAATAAATTAAAAATTAAAAAATTAAAAAATAAAATAAAATAAATAAATAAATAAATAAAAATTTAAATAAAAATAATAAAATAAAGCAAAAACCCTAAAAATAATAAAATAATAATATTTTTGAGTAAATAAATGCAAATTTTCATTTTTTAATGAATTAACTAATTCGACGGATGAGATTAAGAGATATCTTGATTCTCATCGACGGTCGAGATCATTTCAACATGGATCACTCGAACTAGCCGTTGGGATCTTTTCCTTTAAATAGGGTGCTAGGGGTCAATTGAGATCATATTGGATCTGTGAGTCTTGTGCTGAAGAAGCTCTCTTGTAGTTCATTTTTTTTTGTGCAATAAAGAAGACTTTGGGGTTAAAAATCTTGCTGGTGTTACTCTTCTGAAAATGTTGTAAGATTGTTCTATTTGTTCTGCATAATTTTATTTTCAACCATTAATGATAGCTTAATGAAGATTGATCTAGGCACAGGTATCTTGTCTGATTTTTGGGGTTTGAATGATAGTTTAGATTCTGAAATATATTGGCAGGTATCTCCATTTGATCGGGGTTTCACTATTGTTTTCTCCTTCTATGTTGATGGTTGAATTTGAGCTGTGCAGGAAATCCTTTTTCAGATTATCGGGCGTTAGGGGAAGTTCTCGGTTGAACCAGCCAACTCCCGGGTTGTGTTTTCTGAAAGAGCCCAGCCAGTTCTTGATCCCGGGCTTATCATTTGAAATATTTTTTATGAATGCATGAGAGATTTTCTGAAGCGTTTTACATTAAAATCAAATTTTGATAATATTACTGTGATTATTGATAAATCTGGCTTCTTAAGAGCTTTCGGTTTGTAAATACTGTAATTCTTTTGCTGGATCTAGGGTTTTGATTTTGTTTACTACAAATTTTTTTTTGTGATTTTAGGTTAGTTTTGGAGGGTTTTACTTTAAAATTTTGTGTATCTGCCGGGTTTTGTTTTCTTCTTGCAGGTTACAGACCTGAGATAAGATCTGGAGGAAAAATTAAGTTTTGCAGGGTTATCATTTCCCTGTCCAGGGTTTTGCAGGTCTGGAAGGGTTTTCACATCAATTCATTTGCTGTGAAATCTGCCATTCAAACCCTCTTCCTCTCCAGCTCAGCCATCCACAAACGATCCTATCGATCCCCTCGGCCCTCCTTACGCTGGCCATTTCTCCTCACGCAGCCATCTTCGGATTCGCAGTTTCCCTTTACCTCATCTGCGACTTCCTAAGCTACCCACGTCCCCCTTCTACCTGCATCTGTTGGCTCCTTACTTGCTTCACGCATTTTTCATTTGCAACCGGATTAGTTATCAATGTTCTCCCGCCGTCATCTGCAAAGGCCATAAGATCACGATTCTTTTATTCTACTAGCCATTTGATACAACTTGAAAGAACTGTGCAATCGTTTTGGTCTCAGAACACAGTACAAGACGAGATAGAAGACGAAATTGGAATTTAGGGTGTGTGGTGGCTGGATTATCGGCGTACAGATCGATCCCTTCAAGCAATTACTCCTCAGTGATTCTCTGCGTTCTGAAAGCCATCACGTGGTCCCGTTAGAGGCTGTAACGCATACGCTGAGTTATCCTGGGCGATCTTTTCATGCATCGGTGGTTGTCTGGACAAAGAAAAACGTGTTTACTCCATTTTCATGCCACTGTATCCAGCGTGAAATGCTTTCAAGTGAACTGGTGGTGGGCATTTTGCGTGGAAGCTTCGGGATGACCAGGTAATATCTGAAATCGTAAGCTGTCCGCCATTTTCACTATCGGGCCAGGTAATTCCTTTGCAATGTCTACGTGTCGTTTTATCTTCTCAGCGTGAATGAAGCTTGAATATCCATCCGGGTCACGAATTTTGGTGAGTCTGCAAATCGATTTAATTTTTTCCTGCCGCCGTCAACTGTGCTCCCGAAATTTCTTTCTATGTGTTCAATCTTTTCGTCGGGGTCGATATTTTTTGTTAATGCAGACATTAGCATCAACGTTGTGATTTTTGATTTGCTTTAATGTCATGATAGGGTTTAAGCTTAGGATTCGACTTAAGTATATTTTTTTTAGTTCTAGTTTAATTTTAGGGTTATTTCAATAGTTTCCTTTTTTAGATTTTTTATTAAAAAAAAAAAAAAAGAGGGGAAATAAAGAAATAATAAAGTTTTAGTTTAGGAATTAAATTTTTAATTTAGTTTAATAGTTTAAATTTTATTTATTTGTTAAGCTTCAGTTTTATTTTAAATTGTTTCAACTTTTTTAGATTTTATTAATTAAAAATCATAAAAAATAAATAAATATATAAACTAGAAAATTTGAAAAAAGATTTCCCTTTTTGGTTTAATTCATTTTTTTAGATTTAAAGTTAAAAAAAAAAAAATGTGGAAAATTTTTGCCAGATTCAGTTTTGGTCTCAGGAACTTATCACGTCCTATTTTTTGTTGCTGAGATTCAAATTTTTTTTGATGTGGAATGAATATTTATCATTTTATGCGAGTCCGCTCATGAATGATCATTTTGAAGATTAGCTGCATGAAATATGATATCTGGTTAATGTTCATAATTGCGTGGTTGTTTAAAGCATTTATCTTTTTCAGAATTTTTAATTGCTGGATATCTTGCATCGTTCAAGTTATTGGATGATAAATGATTGTCGTACATGGTTTACATATCTGCAATATCTAGTAAGCAATCGTTTAAATATCAAACCCATAAGGCACTGGTCCATTAAAATTAATAAAATCTATTTAGTGCTAGTTTCCTTTCGTGTCTCCCAACCCAACTGATCGACAGTTGGTCTTCATCACATCATAGGGTCTACCCCCCTTAGCCGCGGGAGACAAGCTTAAACGGAGAGATCAGGGATCAGAGTGACAGCCCCCGGTCTGAGCGTTGTCGTAACAATCTGTGCGACAACAGATACAATTTACATCATTTACATTGGAATGTGTTATTATGAAGACCGAACCTAGTTACACTTTCTTCAACACATATATCATAAGCACAGTCACGATTTTGATGATCATTGTCTCACTATCTCGGAATATACATGGTAAAGAGGATCGATGTGATCTTTGCTGTAATGCAATAGCCATGAAGCTCATAGCTATGATGAGTCTCTCAGTGGAAGTACAGGAATATTCTCAACGATGTTGCAACAGTAATGTATGTCTCCATGGTGCAGTGAAGATGATGATTTTAGCAATATGAAGAAGAGGATTGGTGGCTTGGTCTTGGAGTGGCTCAGTTAGTCAAGAGTCATGGTCTTCAAGTTCGTCAATTGGAATCTCTATAAGAAGAATTTTATGTGGGGTTTCCTCTCCAAGAGGGAAAGGTTTTGGCCCTAGCGAAATGCCAACTTATTGTGTTCTTGTCTCTTTGTTATGGTAGCTATTTAATGATTAAATATGACACACTAGTGATTAACAAGCTAAGCATTAGATAGTTACATGTAAAGAAGAATCTCATTAACCCCCTGCCCTAGATTCTTCAACACATTTGTGGGTCGGGTCTTTGGGGATACCCGAGCTCGTCTAGCTAAGGATTGGGTTCAAGAGAGCTAAGACATATTGATGGTCGTCAAAGACAATTTGCAAATAGCTCAGAACCATTAGAAAGTCTACCCAAACAGGCAACAAGTAGAGTTTAGCTTTTAGGTTGGGGACCTAGTGTATCTTAGTCTGCAACCCTACAGGGAGTCATCACTTAAAATGAAAGGGGAAAATGAGCTAAAACATAGATTTTGCGGGCCCTACGTGATTGTGAGGCATGTAGGTGAGGTGGCCTATGAGCTAGAAGCCTAGAACTTCTAAAGGGGTGTAAGATTCACAATTTCTTCCATGTCTCTTCTCTCAAAAGGGCCCTGTGACAACATGTAGACACTTTTACAAAGCTTCCACCACTGGACAAGGAAGGGGAGTTGATTATAGTTCTGGAGGAAATTCTATAGGTAAGGGACTGGAATTTAAGAAGCAAGACTATAATGGAGTACCTAGTGAAATGGAAGGATTTTCTTGTTGAAGATGCCACATGGGAAGGGAAACAGGTGCTCCAACATCTGGGACTAAAGTTCCTTTAAGGCAAGAAATCTCATGCAAGGACTGTAGTGTCCCCATCGGCTTAGCAGACATAAGGGGATCTGCTAGCTTAATAAGGTTCCCATAGGCTAGGATGGGGAAATTAATCAAGTGAACATGATTTGCCTAGGAGAAAACATTACAAAAGCTAAAACCTATGAAAACTGAGAGATCCAAGGTTCAAATCCCCTTGTTTGCAACCCAGTTTACAGAGAGGAGGATAGACCATAAAGCCCCAAAGGTTTACTAGTAGTTACATGTTAGGCGGCTTGTTGGGTTCCTCTGGGATATTAAAAATAGGAAAAATTATAAACCAAAAAATAAAATAAAATAAAAGGGTAAAAAGGTGGCAAAAGTGGTGAATGAGATATAAAAGAGGGAAAATGAGAAGTCTCTCCTCATTCTTGCATTTGTTCACTTGAGAAAAAGAAATTTGAAGAGCTCTTGAGCAAGAGTCTAGGGTTTTTACAAACCCTCATTTTGGTTTCTAGTTTCAGTGTTGAAACCAGTGTCAAAAAAGTCACAATAAGATCGGCAAAACCCTATTTTTTGAGTTGGTCGATGTTATCGGCAAAGTTTTTTGCAACTTTTTTGAAAATTGAAAAATTCACCATTTTATCGTAGAAGTCGCGATAAAATCAAGGGTCGATCCAAAAAATCGCGTCAAGTGTCCCGACCGCATATAAGTGAGGAAAAGGGCGAAATTTTCACTCATTTTTCACTCTAACTTTTTCCATTCATCCTTGTGGAGAGAGGAGGTGTTTGCCACTGCCTAAGAGGAGGACATTTACCAGTTTTATGGCATAGATTTGGAGATTTGTCCATTGCTCCATGTGAGAGACTCATGGTGCCCATTCGTTGTTGTCGAGTATTTATTTTAATTTCTCTCTCAATCTTTGTAACACAAATGGCTTTTCAAATTCGTCTATTATTGTTTTTAGTTTGTTGTTTCTTTGAAATTTGAATCAAAACATTCTTTAGATTGAATCAAAATGTTTAGATTGTTTACAAGTTTCAATAATTCAAAAATTCAAACACTTGTCTAGTGAATCTAAATGTGTTCACTATTAACATTAGTTAGTGAGAAGAGGCATTTAAAATTTTAAATTAACAATCACAATTATGTTTGCTTCTTATGTGATGCACAATTTTAATAATTAAATGCCGAGGAATTTGGACCCTTTGTGGGAGTGTGGTGACCCTGATCCCATACCCGAGAGTGGAGGGGAGGGAGGCGGGGGTTAATTGACAATATTTGACTTGCAAGTTGTGTGGCAAGCATATGTCAAGGCGTGTCAACAAATTAAAATTCCATCTAGGGCAAATTCTGAGGAAAAATATAGAACTTTGCCGATATGCAACTCTAGAAATCATTTGGAAGGTCATTAAATCATTGCATGATAAAGATGATGCCAAAGACAATAGGACAATAGTAAAAATTCAAATTGTCGGGGCCTTCGGGGGAAGTGAGAGTGGTTCTTCAGCATCACATTCCACACCCAATGGCCCAACCCCTCATATTTCTCATCTTTTTTTGTTCCTAGAACCACAGCTTGTGCATGTTGAAGAAAGTGTAACTAGGTTCGTTCTTCATAATGACATGATCTTTGTATTTGATGTAATAAAAGGAAATAAATTATTTTTGTAATCTTGCTACATGGGTTTCATGAGCAAGAAGTGTCACTAGGTGAAAGACTTCTTCTTGATGTCTTTAGGATTTATTTAAATATCAAAGAGTCATGTCATCTGTATAGAAACTCTTCATGAGTTTATGTAAATATGTACAAGTCTTCAAAGTCGTCTAACAGCCCTCCAAGACCAAGGTCAATGCCTCAAAACAAGCCTTCCAAAGTCTGCAAGCAAAGCAAGAGAGAAATGATCATGTCAGATCAAATTAAATAAATTAAATGTATAAAATACATTTCATGTCAGCTTGAAGCATAAACACGCCGGTTCACAAGGTAATGTCGGCTTGCATATATGGATGACCACTACAAATACCCATGAAGGGTCAGCGCAATAACGTGTGGAAAAGGAGCCACAATCAATGAAGAGAGGAGCCTCAGTAAGCCGCAGTTAAGGAGCCGCAGTCAATGAGTAAGGGAGTTGTAGTCAAGAAGAGACAGACTTCTCATATCCGCGAATAGAAGGAGATCCGCAATAAGGTGTCATTGCAACTCAGCTAGGGTTTTAGGTGCAGTCTTGACCAGATCTCAGAAAGATAATAAAACTGCAGCATTGCTTTATGTTCTGGGTAAAATATTCATCTCAGCATACCTGTGATCTAAAGGTGGAGTCCTCGTATGCATGCAGCAGACAAGTCTGTGTGTTAGCATGAAATCTGGGTAATCAAATATGGAAGTGGTGTTTCTGCTTCACTCTTGACATACATATCTCAGATTACTTAAAGCCTCAATGATGATCTCAATGACATAGAGAGCAGTGCGGTCATCCTCAGTGGTGCATATCTCAACAAAAGGAAGGACAATGATTATCTGTTGCTATCTGAATCCTACTCTAGCCCTAAACAGTCTCAGCATGACTGTGACAGAATCTTGGATATACCACAGAGAGATTCGGATCTGTGTATATATGTCTCAGTGCTTCTACTTCAGTACATAGTCTCGCATAACCATATCAGATCTCAGTGCAATCATAAATTTGGTTACTGTCTCAATGAAAAACAAAGATACTGGCTTAGTCTCACATTGGGAAATTTCAATCTCAGTATAATGAGGAGCAGGATCACAGTATCATAGTCAGAGCAGTGTCAAGGTCTTGGCATCTACTATCTCACCATGATGATGGAAAGATCTTATCAAGTTATCTCAATCTATATTCATAATGCTACTTCAGTTATGATCTCATTCTCATGGATCTCGATGAAGGCTACAGCAGTGATGAAGATCTTAATGGAGCAATCATGGTGCAGCAGTGACCTAGTTGGAGGAGCAGCAAGATGATGATCTCTGCAATGATTGAGGAAGAGGATCGATGGCTTGGTCTTGGAGAGGCAGATTGTGTCAAAGGTCATGGTCTTGGTATTCGTCAATAGAATCTCTATAAGAAGAATTTACACGTGGGTTTTCCCCTCCAGGAGGAAGAGGTTTTGGCCCTGGCAGAAAGCCAAAACATTTGTGTTCTTGTCTCTTTTGTTGTTTATAGCAGTTTGATGAAGCTAACATACACATGCTAATAATAAAGTAAACATTAAGCCAAGATAAATTGTTTAAATACTTCACAAATCGTTATCATGTAAAGAAGAATCACCCTAAATATGCATGCCCTAAATAGTAAATTCTTCAACATGGTATCAGAGGGATGGTTTCAGCAGTCAAAAATAAGGGCAGAAAAGAGACATTCAAGAATCAAGACATCAAAGCAGCTGAAGATCTACATGGCAGAATCAAACCCTAGTCATGATCAAACCCTAGATCAGAGATCAGTATGCAGCAGCAAGGGTTTCAGATATCAACAGTCTTTAGATCTCAACAACAGTTTTGACAAGATCATCCACAATTCAGTTTGGATCCTTCTTTAGATATCAGATCTGAGAATGTATATGAACAGTACTCAAATCAGAAGCTATTCTATGGACCGTGACAAGAAACTTCAATTCAATATGTATTGGCAATTTGTTGGAGGGCAATCTAAGGATCTCAGCCAATATATCTGCTTCAACTACTGCCAACATGATCAAGGTGAAGACTACATCTTCACAATCAAGTACCTTTTTCATAATCAAATTTTGTTTTATGACTTCATGATTTCAAGAATATCTGCATATTGGATGGGTCATCAAGGGTCTTGCATAGAATAAGGAGGATTGTCATTATCCTTAGAGAAGCCAGTACATCAAAGTCTCCTTCGAAGTCATAAGAACTTGTAGGGTTCTATGAAACAAGAAAGGAGACATAGGAAGAATTCATGAAATGCTAGAGAACATACTATCTGAAATGTAGTAAAAAAGAAAGAAGAGATATCTTCATAAATGATGAATAGACAAACATCATTGATAAGCAAAGTGGCCAATGTCTATGAACAAGAAGGTCACCTCGATCAACAGTTTGCGGTCTGTATGTCAGATAGAGAAAGAAAAGTCGATAGGACTCAACTAAATGCAGATAAGTAAAGGAAGGTTGACAAGACAAAATAGTACTATGAAAGAGGAAGTTGGAGAAAGGATCAGGGAAAGAGGCAGTGATAGGTCTCCGTTATGAAGGAGATGGTGTCCCTCTCAAAAGGATCCTATCAGAAATCCCTGCAGATATGAGCATAGTAAGAAGATGCGTCATGGCATCATCGAAGCAAGAGCTCGTATGGAATCAAGAAGAACATAGCTCTTGGGAATCTTGTTGTACATTGAAGAAAAGGAAGAAGTCATCCAGGTCAAAGGAAACATTTGCCAGATGGGTCCTGAAAGATCTTTGATAGAGATCTCAGCGAAGGATTTGCTAGTCCGGGAAGGCAACAAATGTCTCGTCAGAAATTCCAACTCTTGGAACTTATGAGATGGTGGTTCAATGACATAAAGAATGAAGCAGACCAGGGGATTGAAGATCTTTTCAATCAAGGAAGCTGCTAAAAAATACCTAAAGGAAAATAAGGTATGTATGATTGTATTTGTATTTGCGTTTGATATTGTAATGTCATCATATGTGGTTGCAGATAAAGTGGATCAAGCATGATCAAAAGGGAATAGATTTCCTCCTCTAAAAGGATGCAAAAAGACATAAGTCAAACTAGATGAAATCAACATAATATGTATGAGGAAATTGATGACCATTGAAGAACTATGAAAGCTCCTGGGAATGAAAAGAAGATGGAAGAGATTGTGAAGCATGCAACCATGATGAAGGCAGTCAACATCCAGAGGATTGGGAAGACTTGACCAAGAAAACTCCCGGAATGATGTGAAGACTCTGATGGAAGTCTGAAAAGATGAGGACCATTGACAACAGATATAATTGGGAGATGTGTCAACATGTATGCAGGATGATTGATGCCTGCAAGAAGATGTCACTAGAAGAAGGCCATCAACAAAAGGTAATAACTAATATGTAATTTGTTTTTGGTGTCTAACTCTTAGGAAAGTCTGGGTATGTGTGCAGGATCAAGGAAAGGAGAGTTGTGAAGGATGTCACAACTATGTACCTTGTGATCCAGAGCAATCACTGTTGAGAAAAAGTGTAGACAAATGAGCTTATGAAGGAAGCCCTAGATGTAAAGCCAAGGAGGATACTTTCCAGGAAAGAAGGAATAACATGACAGAGGAAAGTGAAGGATGGTTGAACCCTACATATGAAAAAATTGATGACATCGAAGTCTTGAATTGTCAGTCAACTTGAAGACCCTATGAAGCACTGATGATAGAGTCCTTGGGTAAGAGGCAGCTCTCAGAAGTTCCTATGAGCAAAGGAATTCGAGCAAGTTTCTGAGTAAAGAGAAACTTGGGACTCATCCCTAGTTAAGAGGGAGAATTAGACACAACATTCTTGTCTTTAGTTTGGAAGAAAGAATGGAGGATTGTGTAATGATCTAGCATCCGAAACTCTTTGAGGATGTGGTAGGGCATCCAAGACAAGAGTGGGCAAGAGCACTAATATTCTTGAGGTTTGGGAACCCAAGATGAGAATAGTCCTAGTAGGGCATACTCGGAGAACACCCGGGTGGGTATCACCCTAAGAGAGACAATGATGATGCGTGTCTATCAATCATTGGTCTCGCCAACATTGTGTGCTCTAATCTAAGTGAGTGAGAGAGTTGTTAGTCAAGGTCTTGCTAAATGGAAACAATGTTGTTTGAAATGATGCTATAACAGATGGATTCCAAATCCGATTCTTCTTATGAGAAATTCTTCAGATTGAGAATGACCAAGTACCATTATGAATACCTCCCTAGTTAAGAGGGAGTGTTGAAGAAAGTGTAACTAGCTTCGATCTTCATAATGACATGATCTTTGTATTTGATGTAATAAAAGGAAATAAATTATTTTTGTAACCTTTCTACATGGGTTTCATGAGCAAGAAGTGTCACTAGGTGAAAGACTTCTTCTTGATGTCTTTAGGATTTATTTAAATATCAAACAGTCATGTCAAGTGTATAGAAACTCTTCATGAGTTTATGTAAATATGTACAAGTCTTCAAAGTTGTCTAACAGCCCTCCAAGACCAAGATCAATGCCTCAAAACAAGCCTTCCGCAGTGTGCAAGCAAAGCAAGAGAGAAATGATCATGTCGACTCAAAATAAATAAATTAAATGTATAAAATACATGTCATGTCAGCGTGAAGCATAAACACGTCAGTTCATAAGGTAATGTCGGCTTGCATATATGGATGACCACTATAAATACCCATGAAGGGTTAGCACAATAACGTGTGGAAAAGGAGTCACAGTCAATGAAGAGAGGAGCTGCAGTAAGCCGTAGTTAAGGAGCCGCAGTCAATGAGTAAGGGATCCGCATTCAAGAAGAGACAGACTTCTCATATCCGCAAACAGAAGGAGATCCGCAATAAGGTCTCACTGCACCTCAGCTAGGGTTTTAGGTGCAGTCTTGACCAGATCTCAGAAAGATAATAAAACCACAACATTGCTTTATGTTCTGGGTAAAATATTCATCTCAACATACCTGTGATCTAAAGGTGGAGTCCTCATATGCATGGAGTAGACAAGACTGTGTGTTAGCTTGACATCTGGGGAATCAAATATGGAAGTGATGTTTCTGCTTCACTCCTGACATACATATCTCGGATTACCTAAAGCCTCAATGATGATCTCAATGACATAGAGAGCAGTGCGATTATCCTCGGTGGTGCATATCTCAACAAAAGGAAGGACAATGATTATCTGTTGCTATCTAAATCTTACTCTAGCCCTAAATAGTCTCAGCATGACTACGCAGAATCTTGGATATACCACAGAGAGATTCAGATATGTATATATATATGTCTCATTGCTTCTACTTCAGCACATAGTCTCGCATAACCATATCAGGTTTAAATGCAATGATAAATTTGGTTACTATCTCAATGAAAAACGAACATACTGGCTTAGTCTCACGTTGGGTAATTTCAATCTCAGTATAATGAGAAGGAGCAGGATCACAGTATCATAGTCAGAGCAGTGTCAAGGTCTTGGTATCTCACCATGATGATGGAAAGATCTTATCAAGTTATCGCAATCTATATTCATAATGCTACTTCCGTTATGATCTCGATCTCATGGATCTCGATGAAGGCTACAACAGTGATGAAGATTTTAATGGAGCAATCATGGTGCAGCAATGACCTAGTTGGAGGAGCAGCAATATGATGATCTCTGCAATGATCGAGGAAGAGGATCAATGGTTTGGTCTTGGGGAGGCAGATTGTGTCAAAGGTCATGGTCTTGGTATTCATCAATAGAATCTCTATAAGAAGAATTTACGCATGGGTTTTCCTCTCCAAGAGGGAGAGATTTTGGCCCTGGAAAAAAGCCAAAACATTTGTGTTCTTGTCTCTCTTGTTTTTTATAGCAATTTGATGAAGCTAACATGCACATGCTAATAATAAAGTGAACATTAAGCCAAGATAAATTGTTTAAATACTTCAGAAATTGTTATCATGTAACAAAGAATCACCCTAAATATGCATGCCCTAGATTCTTCAACAGTACACAACCTGAGATCAAATCAGCACTTAAAAAAAAAGGAAAAGGAGGAAGTTGACAAACTAGTCAGTAAGTGTCTTCTATGGAGTGATGTTCCTTTCCACATTGCCAAGACCAACCCATTCTACCAACCTATGTTTGAAGTAGTTGTTGTTGTTGGCCCGGGGTACAAAGCCCCTACCTTTGCAGTGTTGAGAGGGCCTCTTCCTTAAAATGAAAAGGTTGATTGCACTGCTAGATTGGAGGAGTCTAGGGCATCATGGGAACACAATGGATGCACAGTCATCTAAGATGGTTGGACTGACTAGAAGGGTAGGACCCTTCTTAACTTCTTGGTTAGTTTTGTTGATTTGGGGTAGCATCGGATGTGCTCTAACCATGAAAATTGATGGAGAGGCTAAAGCACATGAGATCTCCAAGACCCAGAAATGGCTTGGAAAGACTGTAACCAGTTTGGGAGATATTAAAATAATTAATTTTTTAATGGAGTTGCTAAGTCTAAACTTAGGAAAAATAAAATATTAATGGGTATTAATATAAAACTGGGTTAGAAGGTTCCAAAAGTCATGGATCAAGCCAAATCTAATCTTAGCCGTTGATTAGAGATTTAATCTCGATCGTTGATGGACCAATGAGAAAAGTATAAGAGGCTTGAGGGTCAGTTGGAGAACACACCAAAGTGATTAGTCATTCATTTTGCTAGAGCGGGGTTGCTAAGCAAAGTTGAATCAGTGATCAGCAGCGAGCGACTGCGTACGAGGCAGAGAGGCAGGGACAATACTGGAAGACCAGCACAGAAACCGAGACAACAAGAGCAACAGCCAGTCCAGGCTTAGCAAAGCCCAACATAGGCAACGCAAAGCCCAAAGAGACTGTGTCATCCACGCAGAGGGCAGAGGGAGTGACGCAGAGGCTCCCAAAGGTTGCGCAATGCCTTAGGAGGTTGACGCAAGTCAGCAGGAGGCTGACGCAGTGGCTAGAAGGCCAACGCTGAGCTTCAGTTGTGTTGGAGAGGGTTTCGTGGGACACGTTTTCTGAATACCTGTTTCCGGATATAGAGGTACTGTTGCCGTGTATTTTTCTCTGTTGGGTGAGTCGTTTAGACACCCAGCTGTACTCAGATAGACTGCATAATAATAAAACCCTATGAATAACTGCACCGTTTTTCCCACATTGTGTTTTTTGGAGGACATTGGGGTGTCACTTGTGTGCTTGTTTTCTTTCGATTGATGATCCGTAGATGTTGTGACTATATTGTATTTATTTTTATATTTAACTATGTTAAATAACTTGGAAGAATTTAGACAAGTAGGAGAAATTAATTAGAAGAATACAAAATAATTTTCTAACGGATAGACTTAGAAAATTCAACAAGTTTTCCCAACGGGACAATGTTTATGAAATTTGTTGATGCATCTGCACACAGTAAAGACGTACGTTTATTATGTGAGTTGTTGGACACCTTCATTCAGGAAGTAGGTCCACAACATGTCCAAGTCATAACGGACAAAAGTGCAAATTATGTTGTTGTTGGCAGATTGCTTATGGAGAGGTATCCTAACTTGTTTTGGACACCTTGTGTTGCACATTGTATTGACTTGATGTTGGAGGATATAGGGAAGATTCCTTTTGTGAGGGATATTGTTGAATCATCTAAGAGCATAACAAAATTTATATATAATCATGCATTTGTGCTTAGCTTGATGAGAAGATTCACCAACAACAAAGAGTTGTTGCATCCTGCCATTACACAATTCGTCACTAGTTTCATATCTCTTCAGTCTCTATTGAATTCTATGTGGGATGTGAAGGCCATGTTTCTTTCACAAGAATGGCGTGCTTTATCTATTAGCCGCAAGCCGAAGGGAGAGGGCATATGCAGACTAGTTTCATATGATCAGAGCTTTTGGGTAGGAGTAGAGGAGATGTGTGTTATTTCGAAACCTTTGGTAAGGGTTCTTCGGTTGGTTGATGGAGACAAGCCCGCAATGGGCTACTTGTATTCATAGCCATGGATACGGCCAAAGAAGTCATGCATTACTATTATGAAAATAAGGGGGATGAGTGGTTTGAGAAACAACAGTTGGTATGGAGAGTGATTAATGAGCGATGGAACAATACCCTCCATCACCCCATTCACGTTGCAGGTATCTACCTCAACCCTGTATTTTCTTACTCCTGTGGTTTCAGATTTAATGTCAGGGTGATGGATGGATTCAACACTTGTGTTGAGAGAATGGTGGCATCTGAGCAAGAACATGAAGAAATTTCTAAAGAAATGGAGATGTATAGGATGGGAGGTGCCACATTTGGTTTTACCATGGCTATTAAGAATAAGACGACCAAAATGACAGGTAAGGTTCAGTTTGTTTTAACTTTCAAATTTTATAATTCTTTGTCTCTTCATAATTTGCTTCAAGTTTAGAATTTCAATGATTTAATTTTTTTATGTTTCTCTTTTTTCTTTGAACTTGTAGATGCTTGGTGGACAAGCTATGGTGGCAGAGTACCCCATCCCCAAAAAATTGTCATTCGAGTGCTCAGCCAAACATGTAGTTCCTCTGGGTGTGAATGCAACTACAGTGTATTTGACAAAATATACAACAAAAAGTGCAACAGGGAAAAAAAATTCAGATTAAATTTTTTAATTCATTATAAATTATAATTTATTATTTTTAATATTTAAATTTTCTAAGTAATAATTTACAATCTATGACCCTAATACAGGTTGGAGTCCCAGTGCCTCAATGATATGGTCTACAAAACTAAAATGTCCGATTGTAGGTGAGACAACTTCAAAAATACCCTAACATGGAAGCCATCTCATTGGACCATATTAACACCACTGTTGCATGGAGGATTGAGACTAAGAGGCCTATCATGGACTCAATCCCTGATTGGTTAGAGGTGGATCTGGAGGCACAGGAGGCAAAGGAGGTAGCAGCTGCAGGGGAGGGAGAGGTAGAGGAGGAGGAGGAGGAGCAAGAACAAGAGGCAGAGCAGGAGGAGGAGGAGCAAGGACAGGAGGCAGAGCAGGAGGAGGAGGAGGAGGAGGAGCAAGAACAAGAGGCAGAGCAGGAGAAGGAGGAGGAGGTGACACCATCTAGGATGGGCGCCAGCAGAGGACAGAGGCCACATCCTTTTCTTGCTTCTAGAGGATGACAAAGTCCATTTGTAGCCCCAAGGGCAAGGCCTTCTTCCTCTAGAGGAAAAGGCAAAGCCATTCCCTATTCCTGTAAAGGAGGCAAAGGATCTCAATGATTGATTACTTTATGACATGTAGATGACTCATGATGATGAATCATGATATATATTTATTATATTTTTTCTTGATATTTTGACTCTTGAGAGTTGAAACTGAGTCAAGACTCAAGATTCAAGACTTGATTCACTATTTTGATATGTGATGTAGCACTAGACTTCTTATAGATCTTATATATTAGCTTTCTTTTCATATTTATGTGGCAATGCATTTATCTGATGTTTTGGATACTTTAGATGCTAAAAAACAATTAAAATGAATATTTTTGTACTTTTTAAATTTTGTCAAGTTTTTGAAGATTTTTCAAAATCCTCCCAACTTTAACAATGTTTTCAATTTCCAGACCCTTGTTGATTTATTCACGAGGTAAACTTTTTCCACATGGTTGAAACTATACACTCAGATTTTGCTGTTGTGCTTCAATGGGGAAGAAGATAATAGCAGAACAAGTAAGTTTTCATGGTGATCAATTGATTTTACCTTCTAACTATGAATATTCTATATTTTCTATGCAGGCCAAATTTCCAAGATTTATTTGAGGGTCAGCTTCTGCCATACATCAGTGGGGCAAATCTGTGAAGAAGACACCAAGTTCTATTGTGCTTGTTGGTCGTATATTTCTGACCAAGGGGCTGAGTTTACCATTACTAAAAGGGCGCCGAGTACACTTCATTTTGCTGGACAGAAGAAAGGGTTAAAGAAGGGGGTCGAGTTCTACTTCTCTAAGGGCCAAGTTTTGGCACTGGTTAGCGACCAAGCCTATGGTGGGGTTGCTGTGTCTGTTTCATCCATCTTTGGAGGAGGTCAAGTTGCACTGAAATAGAGGCTAAGAGTTATTTCTCTTGCTAGTTTAGTGGCTTTCTTTATCCACAAGTCAAGACATTGCCAATATTTGGGACAGTGTGGCTGTTGGATAGGAGCTGGGTCCATATCCCCCAGTTCTGCTGGTAGGCATATACCGCTTTTAGAAGCCGAGTTTGTGCTCTTTCAGAACTTAGTGAGCTGCTGGAAAATTTCTGAATCTGCATATCAGGTTCTCTGTACTCTTTATCTTATATCAACCTTCATATCAGTCCACAAATCTGAAGTTGTATCACTTTGTTTGCTCCTAGCAGAGGTCTGTATAATTTCTGGGTGCTATGTAAGTGATATGCTGTTGATTTAAAGTGTATCCATGAGCATTTATTTAGTATTGTCTGTGTCACATTAAATAAGCAACATAAAAGTGCACCTACAGCCAAACATACACCAGCTGTTTGACGAAATGACACACTGAAAGCTCAGACCAAACTCAGAACATTTGAAGGGGAATCCTAAGGTATTTCAAGGGATTATCTTAAACGGAAACCCTAACTTCTATAGCTAAAAGGGTCTCTCTAACAACATTTGAAAAGTAGTTTATTTATAGGAGAAAGTGGGGGTAGTTTCTTCCTACATATGGTGAAATGATTAATATTTGATGTGCCATGGCATCTTATGTTATTTATAGCAGTAGCATTAGATGTTGGTCATGATGTGCTAAATTAGTCATCATTATAATTCATTGGAAAATTTGGGTAGTTGGTTGGCAAATCAAAGGAGTCTAGCTATATAGCACAGGAACCCATTGCCACCCCTAAGGGCTCCTCCCTGGGGTTCCCTCATCACATGATATTTGAGGATTGGTAGGGGGCAGCCTCATGGATGGTGGGAATATTCAGACACCAAACATCCCCAGGGGGTCCCCTGCCAGAATCAAGGACATCCCAGGGACATTTGAGCCTCTCCAGCCTGATGGGGCCCAAAAAATTGTCAAAACAGGCATGATTTGGCACCTATTCAGAAAAAGGTGGGCCCCCATCGGCCCAGCGTAGCAAATGGAGAAAAAAGAAATATATAATAGTAATAATAACTAATGCTAAGCCCAAAATGTAAAATATTTCATTATTCCAACTCCCCCGTCACAATTTATTACTGAGCATTTAAGATAACTATATACATACTCTCGACCAGGACTGTATGGGATGTAAATGTGAAGAAAAACAGGAAGCAACTATGCATTATTGTAGAGAGAAATGGGTACAAATTAAGTACAAACCTTTTTGTCCCAAGAAAAAGTTCCATTTTTAATTGATATAGCAGGCAGGCCTGCCTGAATGGGTGGGTTTGGTTGCAATATTCTTTCTTCTGCCAAAAACAGATCCTCTAGTCTTTTCAATGACACATTAGCATTAACAACCTGCAGACCAAAAACATGCTCATAAAATCAAGCTTTTCACTTAGAAATCAAAGACAGTGTATCTTTACAGTTACATATCTCAAGCAGTTTATTTACCCCAGTGCAATATCGATACTAATATAACTTTGCAGGCATGCCTCCAGCATTCAGGTACAATCAAGCAAATAAAAATAAGCTTTCTGTTAACACCAGATTAAATTGGAGTTGTCTATAATGCGACTTTTTGAGATTCCGGTGACGGAATCCGGCGGAAGAAATTGAGATGAAATCATGATTTGTTGCAGTTAAAATGGTTTTTTAACTGCATATTCGGATTCAGCACCCTGAAAAACCCCTGGGACGCTTTCATTGTGCAGAAATTAGCTATCAAACTTGGATTCCAATAAATTACTGCCGGATTTTCACCGGAAAAAATCGCCGGAAAGGCTTTCAAAAAGTCGCGTTAAAGACTACTGCGATTAAATTTAGGAGCATCTAAATGGAGGAAAAGGAGTAGATAAAAATCTTGAGAAACAGCAATGATGAGGATGATATGTGATGTATAGAGGAAAATGTCACAAAATAAATTAATTCTACACTACAAGATGTCTCCAAACAGGTCAAGAGACATAGGGATGGTTTAGATAACACTTCAATTAATGATTATTGCATAAATCGGAACAGCAGGAAAGAAATTGTACTGAGAGAAGAAGATGTCATTAAGAAAAGGATTCTCTTAGAGGTACTATTTCAATTGCAAAAGCATAATTCTTTCTTGCTGCATGTACTATGAATGCACCACCCTTGTTTAAATATCTATGTGGTAAAAAACCATATTTACAGATAAAAACCTAGGATGTAAGGGCAGAGATTTGCAAACTATATTACCCATTTCCAATAATTAGAAGTATTGTGGACAAGATGAAATTATATAATGTCCATGAATCCGGAACACGACAATGTGGCTCAGAAAAATAATAATTAACAACAGCAATAAAGATGCAAAGAGAAGCTCTAAAAACTGTTAAATATTGTAGCTCAGACAAGTGTTCTAGCCTTGAGAGGTGTCATTGAACCTAAGAACAAAGAGGAATTAATTATCTCCACGCCCATCTAATTTTTCCTAAGATTCAAAAAGGGAAAATGTCTTAATTAAGTCAATTGGTAATTTTTAAATATTTCCTAAAAGTGGATAATTAATTGACATTAGTTGGGATAAGATTGATTGGATCAAGTTAACTTCTAATCTTGGCCATTCAAATTGTGAATGAGATTATCAAGGGATGTCGATGGGCAGCATTGGGTGATATTGACTCTCAAGTGAGTCGAGTTGGGTGAGTTTTCAGTAAGACACTGAGAGGATTTTAGCAGCAGTAATTGAGGAAAGTTTTGCAGGGTTTATTCTTCATCCGAGAAGACTTCCAACTTCTGAATTTTAGAGGGCTTTTCGCTGGCCAGATTATTATCCATAGAGAAGGTCGAGTTATTTTCCAGAGGCAGTGTGAATTTCCAAATTAGCGAGTGTGAGTTATTCGACGCAGTGCGAGTTGCCAGAACGAGTTTCCAGAGGTCGTCTGAGTTTTCCAGAGGCAATGCGAGTTTGTCAGGAGGTTGTGCAAGTTAGCCAAGAAACAGTGCAAATTGTTGGGGAGGTTGTGCAAGTTGCCATAGAGGCAGTGTGATTTGCAAAAGGGAAGTTGGTTTTCCTAGTTTGATTTAATTAGCAATGGTGAAGATAAATTTGCCGAAGTTTCGCCAGAGCAGTTTATGTAATTTCCCAATAGTAGATTTGTTGAAGATAATAATAAAACTCTCAGAGTAAAGATTGGTTTTCCCCACATTGGGGTTTATCCAAGGACATTTGTCCAAATATATGTGTTATTTGTGTAATTGGTTTCTTTTGTATTCCACTGCAAATATTATTTGGTGAACGGTGCTATTTATGTTTTTCTTCATTAGTTTCTGCTGATAAATTAATTTTGTTTTGTATAAGTAATCGGAAAAATTAACTAAGTTAATAGCACCTTCTACGTAGCAAAAATTTCACAAAAGCAAGAACCCAAAATGTAAAACCTAGATTAGAGAGAGTAAATGTTACATTTATCGTTAGCAGCAATTTATTATTGGGGGTCCAAAATTTTAATTATTGGCAATATCGGGGAAATTATCAGGAAATTATTTGGTAAAAAAAAAAAACCTTTTTTTTTTCCAAATTTTTGAACTTCTAAAGCAACATCAACATCAAATATTTAATGAACACATTGTCACATAAATACAAAGATAAAACTACTATATAAGAATGTATAAAATGTCAAGTGGCACATCAATCATTGATACTAGATAGTAGATACTGAAATATGACATTTTTTCAAATTTGTATTCTTTTAAAGTAATAGCAAACATCAACATCAAACAATTAACAAACACATTGTCACACAAATCTGAAAATAAAATTATAAAACTACAACTTAAAATGTATAAGATGTAGATAGTAAGATACTACTACTAGATACTGAAGTTTGAAATATGATATTTGTCATTTTTTCTTGACTCCTCGGTCAAGATTTCTGAGCCCTGACAAGATAAAAGTTAAAAGTTAAAACTTGATACAAAATCACTTTAAAACAATGTATCTCATGAGATGATCATCATGAGCCATCTAGATTCTAAATACTATGAGTCTGTAAAAATAATCCACTAAGCTTGTGGTTCTCTCTTTCTAGTAGTATCATGAATTGAGTTCTTTGCAATAAGGACAATGTCTGGGGTAGTTGTAGGGAAAATATGCACATATGCCCTGGGATTTTGGCAAGGTGGTATTTCAAGCGGGTGATTACGCCAAACATTTTATTTCAAGCGGGTGATTACGCCAAACATTTCATTTCCACAAAGCTTGCACCTTAGCTTTGCTCTATTATCATCCTCACATGGCTCACCATACTCCCACATTTGGTCCAATGGCTTTGCCATTTTGTAGAGCTCTAATTAAATTTTCCGGTTTAGGACCTACCACACAAAACAAATGTGGAAATTCAAAAGCAGATAAGAAGAGGTAGACACTAAATTTATGGTAACACTAATCTTGGAAAACAAAGAAAAGGAAGGGAATTTTTTTATATACCTGGAAATAATAAATATGGATATGGTATACTGGAGTAAATCTCCACTCCAAAAATGCTCAGCTGATGGCAAAGAAAACTATGGATTTCCCCTTGTTTGCTTGATGAAATATGGTCACAATACTTGGCCCTTCAGATCTCAACCCTAGCTACATAAGTATTAAATCCTCCAATCAAAGAGAGAAAAAAGAGGCATATCTAATGAACATTGCATACCCTATACCAGTCTTTCGAAAATCGCGACATTTTTCAAAAAATTGTGATTTTTTTGGCATGGCAATAAAATAGGCTGTTAATATCTGTGATTTTGTCCAAAATGAAAAAAAATCGTGATAAAATCATAAAAATTGCCAAAAAATCGTAAAAATAGACAAAAATTGTGAAAACAAAATGAAAAAATCGTGATAAAATCATAAAATCATCAAAAAATCGTGGGATGCTATTTTAATGATTATCATAAAATCGTCAAAAAATCGTGGATACTAAAAAAATTGAAAAAAATGATTATTTTTTAATTTTTTAATTTTATCGATGTTTTGATGATTTTTACCGATTTTTCCCCGATATTTTCAATTTTTTCCTTTTTCGAACCCTTGTAGATTTTATCTTGATCATGATTTTCGCAACATTGCCCTATACTAGATCTTGAAAACACAGAAAATGAAGGAGAAATTTTTTTTACATATTGGAAATGTGGAAATGGTATATTGGAGTATATATCCACTCCACAAATACTCGGCTAATAACCAATTTTTTCCTTTTTCAAACCCTTGTCGATTTTATCCCGATCATGATTTTCACAAAATTGCCCCATATTAGATCTTGAAAAACAACGAAAATGAAGGAGAAATATTTTTTTACATATTGGAAATGTGGAAATGGTAAATTGGAGTAGATATCCACTCCACAAATACTCAGCGAATGGCAAAAAAATCTATGGTAATCCCTTTGTTCACTGGTTATAGTCAGGTCACAAAGTCACTATACCTCTCAAAGCTCAATCCCAGCAAGCAAAAAACTGAAATTGTTGAGAAATCTAGGGCATGAATAGTTAAACGATTTCTCTGCATGATAATTGCTTGTGATATACTTTTACTTCTTAGCTTATAGTCTTTTCTTCGTTATGTTATTATTGTGTTCTTTTCATCAAGACAATTACCAATATGCACAATAAAAGACACGTGACACAGTATGTAGGCTTGTCAGTCAGGGCCAAAACCTCTCACCTCTTGAGAGGAAAACCTGATAAAAATTCTTTTTCTAGATCTTCAATTGATGAGTACCAAGACCATGACAAAGACCCTTGACTCTAGTATCCTCCCAAGATCCTTGTCACTAACATTTATGTTCTGCCTCTTCCCTTTCTCGACTTTCTTCTTGATCTCAAACTCCTCTCCTTGGCTCCTGTTGAAGAATCTAGGGAAATTAGGCCTAGTATGATTCTTCTTGACTTGATAACAATTTGTGAAGTCTTTTTACAATTTGTCTTGTTAGCTTAATCTTCTTGTTCTTCTTATTAATGCATGTGCGTGTGCTTCATCAAACTGCTACCAAAACATAAGAACAAGAACACAAGATGTTGGCTCTCTACCAGGGCCAAAACCTCTCTTCTCTTGAGAGGAAAACCCTTTGGTAAGTTTTCCCTTATTGAAGCTTCTTATTGATCAATGCCAAACCCTAAACCCTTGACTAGAACATCCTCCAAGCACAAGTCAAGTCCTTCCTCCTCTCTGCACTTGGTTTCCCTGGCAATTTGTCTTCCTCCTTCCAGCACTTCATCCTCCTTCTTCCAGCACTTCGTTCTTCCTTCAACAGTTGATGTAACTTGTTGCACTTGCTCTAGAAGAGACACTTGTACTTCTGATGAGTCCCTTCCCTTATGATGATCCCTACCTCCTCCTTGACCAAATGAGCTCTTCCTTGAGGTGTAGATGCAGACTTGGTAGCACTGTTCTGCAGCCCTAATTCTTGCATGTGTGGGAAGTTTGCTTGATGTAATATGGTCCCTCTCTCCTTCGCCTAAGGACCCTCCTTCTTTGCTTGGATAGGAGGCCTTGTAGGCCTAGATTCAAGCCCAAACAATGATATATGCTTGACTGTAAGTTGCTTTTGTCCTAACCGCAGGCATCCCTCATTTTCCTTCACACATGTGAATGGTATTGACCCTAGAACAGTCCCAAAACCTTCGTTGTCCCTTCTATCCTCTCCGTTGCATTTGGAGGCTCCTTCTTTGTCCTTCGCTCACCTTTTCTCGACTCCTTTTCTTCGCTGATTTCAGAAGTAGATGAATGGGATGATGGAGGAGTGGATAGCCTCTATATATAGAGGACTATCCCTCCTTTAGGTCGACTTCAAGATTGTTGGCCGACTTGTCTTCTTTGCTTCAATTTGCTTCAATTGATGGTGCCATTACTAGGAGGAGGCTTGACTTTGCTTGGAGGTGTGTTCTTTGACTCTCATACATAAATATACATGGTGTAACACTCCCTTAAGGTCTTCAACATAATTCTTTTGACTCTTTGACTCACCTATAGCACTTTAACATGTGCTAGACCTACTTCAATGAGCAAGAAACTCATTGACGCACTTTAACATGTGCTAGACCTACTTCAATGAGCAAGAAACTCATTGACATATATTATAAAAATAATATTTCTTTTCTTGAATAAATACAAATATCAAAAGTACATTTATGAAGACCGAAACTAGTTACATTTCCTTCAATAGCTCCTTCTAGAGAAACTCGGTCTCTATACTTCACACTGCTTCTTCTCGACTTCTCTTAGAGAAACTCAGTCTCTATACTTCACACTAGCTTCCTTTAGAGAATCTCAGTCTCTAGATCTCTATCTCGGTTACCCATAACAAGTATCCCAGAAGAATCCTTCCTTCACTAACCCCAAAAGAAAACTCTCCTCCGCTGACCCAGAAGAAACCTCATTCTCTGCCCCAAAAGAAACCTCTTTCATTGCACCAAAAGAAACTCTCCTTATCCTTTTTCGCACTTCTCTTGGCAGCCTCTTTTTTGCACTTCTTCTTCAACAAATGCTTGTCGAGTTTCTTACCTCTAAGTGAGGCCAAGTGTTGCTATATATACACTTCATCTCATGTCCTTTAGGCCAACATGATCACAAGTAGTTCTGTCGACTTCTTCTAGCATGTTCTTCCATCATTGTAGGTCGACTTGAAGAGGATATGTGACATACTTTACATAGACAATTTTGACCTTTTACGAAGTGTAACATGACTTCATTACATGACAATGACTCTATCATTTTATGACTAGATGACAAATAATTCCGAAAGACTCTCAATGGGAGTCTTGACTCAAAAACAAAATCTCTTGCTCATGAAACCCATGAAGCAAGTCAATACAATAATTTTATTTTTTTATTTTACATCTCATTACATACAATCATAATTACATGCCATTATGAAGACCAAACCTAGTTACACCTTCCTACACTCCCTCTTAACTAGGAAGGTATTCATAATGGTACTTGGACTTTCTCAATCTGAAGAATTTCTCATAAGAAGAATTCGGATTGGTAACTCATTTGTATAGCATCATATCAACCAGCATTGTTACATAGCAAGCACTTGACTAATAGCTCCATCTCTCCACAAAATCTGAGCTCAATGCTGGCGAGACCAATGATTTATAGACACTCTCATCATTGTCTCTCTTGAAACATCCCCTACCCGGGTACTCAAGGTGTGTTCCATGAGGACTATTCTTATCTTGGACTCCCCAGCCCTCAAAGAATATTGGTCCTCCACGACTACTCTTCTATTGGATGTCCTATCTCATCCTCAAAGAGTATCGGATGCCAAATGATTACCCAATCCTCCATTATGTCTTCCCAAGTGAAGATTAAAATGACATGTCTATCTCTCCCTCTCAAATAGGGAGGACATATTCCAATAAAGAGATGTACTCATTCCTACAAAAGGAATGTACCTAAGCTCCCTCTTGGCTTAGGAATTTTCAAGCTTCTTCCATGTAAGAAACTTCTTTTCAGGCTCCCTCTTAACTAGGGACCTATAGCAGCTCCTCATGTGGAGATCATGGAACAACCAGCTGCTTGAAGAGCTCCTTCCTTCGATGTCATGAATTTATTCTTTGTCATGGAGTCTTCATCTTTTGGGGACTTCTTCATAGGGCACAAACCATCCATCACTTTGAACCATGAATTAGTCATGTCCTTATTTCATCAGAAAGTGATCCATCAGTTTTCCATTTGGGTTTGCTTCATGTCATGCTGCTTTCATTATGCCATATTTTCCCCAAGGATCTTACATCCTTCAATATGGTCCTTTTGGAAATCATCCACATATCTTCCCTTTGGAAGTCCTACATAAGCCCATCCAGATATTAGTTCAAAAATAAGAAATGAACACTTAATTCAAAATTACATTTGTGATGGTATTTCTTCATGACATCTTCCTGTAGGCATCAGCATCATGCATGCAAGTTGACACATCTCCCACAGATATCCATTGTCAAGGGTCTCTATCTTTTTCGACTTTCATCGGAGTCTTCATATCTTTTCAGGGGATATTCTAGTCAAATCTTCTTGGACTTCGGATGTTGAATGACTTTTACCTTTTACGATCTCTTCCTTTCTTTTCACACACTTCATTCCTAGGAGCTTCTAATCAGAGTTCCTTAATTGAAGTCAATTTGCTCATGATTCATATGAGAACATATTATGTTCATTCCATTTACTGTGACTTATGCTTTTCTGCAATATTTCAGAGGAGGAGATCCTTTCTTCTTGTGATCATATTTCCCAAGATGGAAATAGTGATCCATATTATCTGCAACCATATGACATGACTTTCATAATATCGTATGCAAGCATACATACCTCATCTTTCCTTACAGTCATCCAGACTTTGTGTAGCAGCTTCATTTGAACGAAAGAACTTTATCCTGTAGACCTACTTTCTTGTTATGTCATCATACCATCATTCCTTGAATCCCACGAGTTGGAATTCGTGATGAAACTCTTGCCTTCCTTTTAGATAGGTGAATCCTCTGATAAGGATTCCATCAAAGAAACTAGAGGATCTTACATGTCCTCACCCAGCAGATGTTTCCTTGACTATTTGATGATCCCAGTCGATGATGACCTCTACTTCTTTCTATGAGTATCACTTGAGATTTCAATGAGGTTTCCAAGAGCCCTTATTCTTTGTAATCAATAGAATTTATTCCAGACATTCTTTTTGCTTCTCATGTCAAGAGCTCTTACTTCTAATGCTTCTACCATGATGCTATAATCTGATGCATCCTATCTTATTTACATTGCTTCCTATTTATAAATTACAAGTGAAAAGTACCTTTTAGTGAAGAAGATCATCTCAGTCATAGTAGAGATCTTTTATTTCTTCCTTCTTAAACTTCTTTGTCTCAAGTTCTTTCACTTCCTCAGTAATATGGGCTTCTTCCCTATCTCTCTTTACCTTGTTACAATTAGGACAATCTCTTCTATAGTGCCCAAGTTCCTGACATCCATAGCATCTTACATTAGCCATGTTCTTCCTTTTCTTTTGAGGAGCAAACTTTCCAAATTTTCCTTTCCTTCTTGCCATAGCAACATGTATTGAATCTGCTCATTTGGTACAACATCATCCTTTGCCTTCAGTCTGGTTTCTTCGATCTTATAGAGTGACCATAGATCTTGAAATAGAGTAGAATCTTTCTTCCCATATAAACTTGAAGTGAAGTTACCCCATTCTTTTGGTAATGCATTTAGCACCACTATGGTCATCTCTCTATCAGACATGACTTTTCCCAGCTCTTGTAGTTGATCTCAAATTTATGATATCCTCATAAAGTATGAAGCTATTCCATCTTCCTTGGATATCTTTAGCTTATAGAGTTCTTGCCTTAATGAGATTACTTTTCCTGCAGTACTTATGGAAAACAACTCTACCAGTTTGTCATATATTGATTATGCAGTCTCCAACTTTGATACATATGGAAATAGAGAGTCTTTTATAGCTTCCATAAGAATCCTTTGGGCTCTCACTTCTCCATTCATGAATCTAGCACATGCTTGAGTATCTTCTTTTGGAGGTTGGGTTATCGACCCTTTGATGTTATCCATGACCTCATTCTCAATAAGATTTAGGTCTGTCCTTTTCTTCCATGCAAGGAAATTTGCAACCCCAACCAATTTATTGCTTTCCTTGCAAAAAGACATTTTGTTATTATCAAATATAGTCATAGACTTACTTGAGAAATTGATGCTTTCTTCCTCCTTAATCTTGATGTTGATAGAAGATTTGCTTCTTGAGTGATTGATGAGAGAGAGCTCGATTCACGATCCTTCTTGAGTGTTTTAGCCTTCCTTCTTTTTTGAAGATGTTTGCAAGACTCTTGTTGGTGTAGATTTCTTCAATCTAGGGTTTTGAAGATCTTGATCTTGGTAGCCCTTTAATCTGCTACGATCCTTCTTCCACTGCTTGATGTTTCCTTGATTGAATGCCCCTTCTTGACTTCAGCACCTAAGCTCTGATGCCATGTTGAGAAATCTAAGGCATGAATAGTTAAGCAATTTCTCTGCTTCATAATTTCTTATGATATACTTTTACTTCTTAGCTTATAATCTTTTCTTCATTATGTTATTATTGTATTCTTTTCATCAAGACAATTACCAATATGCATAATAAAAGACAAGTGATACAGTATGTAGGCTTGTCAGCCAGGGCCAAAACCTCTCACATCTTGAGAGGAAAACCTGACAAAATTCTTCTTCTAGATCTTCAATTGATCAGTACCAAGACCATGACAAAGACCCTTGAATCTAGTATCCTCCCAAGTACCTTGTCACTAACCTTGATGTTCTACCTCTTCCCTTTCTCGACTTTCTTCTTGATCTCGAACTGCTCTCCTCGGCGCCCTCTAGAGAAACTCGGTCTCTATACTTCACACTGCTTCTTCTCGACTTCTCCTAGAGATACTCGGTCTCTACGATCTCATTGGCTTCCTTTAGAGAATCGCGGTCTCTAGATCTCTATCTCAGTCACACAGAACAAGTATCCCAGAAGAATCATTCCATTACTGACCCCAGAAGAAAACTCTCCTTCGCTAACCAAAAAGAAACCTCCTTCACTGCCCCAGAAGAAACCTCCTTCGTTGCCCCAGAAGAAACCTTGAATCTCGGTCTCTAGATCTCTATCTCAGTTACCTAGAAAACTCTCCTTCACTGCCCCAGAAGAAACCTCCTTCACTGCCCCCAAAGAAACTTTCTTCGCTGCCCCAGAAGAAACTCTCCTTATCCTTTTTCTCACTTCTCTTGGTAGCCTCTTCTTTGCACTTCTTCTTCAATGAATGCTTGTCGAGTTTCTTGCCTCTAAGTGAGGCTGAGTGTGGCTATATATACACTTCAACTCATGCCCTTTAGGCCGACATGATCACAAGTAGTTAGGCCGACTACTTCTAACATGTTCTTCCATCGTTGTAGGCCGAATTGAAGAGGATATGTGACAAGGTCTTGGAGGATACTTCACATATACAATTTTGACCTTTTACAAAGTGTAACATGACTTCATTACATGACAATGACTCTATCATTTTATGACTAGATGACAAATAATTCCTAAAGGTTCTCAATGGGAGTCTGGACTCAAAAATAAAATCTCATGAAACCCATGAAGCAAGTCAATACAATAATTTTATTTTTCTCTTTTACATCTTATTACATAAAATCATAATTACATGTCCTTATGAAGACCGAACCTAGTTATACTTTTCAACAGAAATGACCAAAATAAACCAGACCCAGACGCTTAAATTATCGCAATAATTTTCAGAAATTATCGCAATAATTATGATTTTGCCAAATTATCACAATAAATACCGGCAATAATATCAACACAAGTGATTTCAACAATAATATCGTGATAAATCCGATATTATCGCAATATGTGCAACACTGGAGTAGACAATAAGATGGGACGAGGGTGATTTCATGTCAATAAATCTTAACACCAAAACATGGAGACTTAGGCACTGAAGATAAATGGTCATTTGCACACATTTTGATGCATAAGCTTTCATGGAGGATATTTTTTAGCAATTTTTCACATCTTCCAAGGAAATTTTGCATATTTGGAAGCATACTCATCTTCATGGGTACTTTTCATTTTCTGCAAGGCACGTTTTACATCTTTGGAGGCATGGTATCATATGTTAAGACTCTCTACAATAAATTATGGTGGAATGCCCTCCATAGGATGAAACCACATAGCACATGAAACCCATCTACATGGTCCAAAAATCACTCACTGATGGAACACGCTTCATCCAAGGAAGACATTATAAAGAAAAGGACTTAGTGGCTGCCAATGTCAAACATTTGCAGCCCACATTTGGTACATATCTCCATAAAATTATTGGAGTGACTTTCTTAGAGGAGTCTAGCAAGCATTCTTTTAATGGTTTCATATGATGCATAAGCCCAATTACAAGGGGGAATTCAATTGAGAAACATTTACAATGGCACACTGGGCAATGAAAAGAAATATTCTTATGTAGAGATCAACTTAGAACAATGACACAGCTATTTTCACCCTCTGAAATAATAATGAATGCTTGTTTAGTGGAACACCCTAATTCTAGGACAATCTATACTTCTATTAATATTTTATTCTATGAAAAGTGCAAAGGAAGCCTGCAAAAATAAGCCTCCTATCCGTTTGCAAGGTGTTTTCATGGTAGATAAAACCCTAAACCATTGAGTCATAAATCAAAGATATCTTGTGCAGGATTGGAGCTTCATTGAGGAAATATACAAGGCTGAAATCATCAATTGTGAGGCTATTGTTGCATCTTGTTTTCCTCACTTCCATGCTGGAGTTTTTCATTCTGTTATAGGCTTTATATTCCAGAACGAGCATTCTTTTAATGGTTTCATATGATGCATAAGCCCAATTACAAGGGGGAATTCAATTGAGAAACATTTACAATGGCACACATGGCAATGAAAAGAAATATTCTTATGTAGAGATCAAATTAGAACAACGACATGGCTATTTTCACCCTCTGAAATCATAATGAATGTGTGTTTAGTGAAACACCCTAATTCTAGGAAAATCTATACTTCTATTAATATTTTATTCTATGAAAAGTGCAAAGGAAGCCTGCAAAAATAGGCCTCCTATCTGTTTGCAAGGTGTGTTTTCATGGTGGAGAAAACCCTAAACCATTGAGCCATAAATCAAAGATATCTTGGTTGTGGATAAACCAGCGGTCAGATAAGGCATTTGGCCTTCAGTTGTGGAAGCATTGAACTAAGTAAAGCACAAGTCCTGACCCCATTCTTAATGTTAGATTGTTTACTCCACGCCATACTGACATCATAATAGCATTTGTGTGCTCAGTATATTTATATAAATAAATTATTTTAAGCATAAATTTAACATAAAGTAGAACAGCTCAGGTACCTGAGTTATCAAGTTTGGGAACATAAAGAGTGGAAATCTCAATACTGCAAACAAGGAAAGAGACGAAAAGGCTTTTGCAGCTGTCAATTGACCACCAAGCAAAGTATACAGCCCAAAAGCAAGCACAGTAACAACGATTGGAATACTATTCAGAATGAAGCTGTTGCACTGCAAAATAATAAGAAGTTATTAGAAAAATCATGAATTATCATGCAAGCGTAAGAGGAATAAATTGATGGAATAAAAAACATTGTAGACAATATTTTGGCAACATAATTTCTATGAGTTAAGAAAAAAAGAAAACAATTTCATGACAACAGGTAAAACTAAGGCAATCTGAATCTATACCGATCCCAATAATTGTGCCTTCCTAAACCAGCTGAGCTCATCATTCCTAATAGTCTGGACCTTTGACCGAAAACTATTTTCCCATGCATAGCATCTGTAGGAATCATAGGAACATCATAAGGAATCCAAGCACAGATAAACAAAACTTATACAGGGGTCATGGTTTCTTAATCACAAGAACTTACTTGACCGTGTCCATTGCAGCCAGAATTTCATTCATGAGACCAATCCTCTTGTCTGTACGCTGCAATGCTTCCTTTGATAGTTTTTGCATCCTACTAATGATAAATGTCTGACCAAACACAAGAAGTGTAAATACAATGGTGTCCATGCTTCCTTTGATAGTTTTTGCATCCTACTAATGATAAATGTCTGACCAAACACAAGAAGTGTAAATACAATGGTGTCCTTGTTACATGAATCGACAAAACAAATATAATAGCTTATAAAATTCAAAAATAGATCATGATAAACACAGTTATACAAATAACATCTGAGGCATACATAATATAAGACGAGATAAGATAATTTTATTAATGTCCAACAAATGACCACAGAAGTAGGTCAATGGGAATGAAGCATATAGGGAAAATTTTAAGGATGGAAATTTATCTTAAATTTTAGAAACCTTGCCGAATCCTACTAGCATCTAATAGGCAAACTGTAAAATGTTTGGAGATTCTTCTATAAAAATATTCAAAGTTATAATGATTGTATATAGAGTCTATAAAATATTTGTGATTTATAAGGTAAAATAATTTTATACTATAAAATTTGGGCAAATCAGTTTTAGAAAAAACGGAAATTAGTGAATCAATTTTTTATAAAAGGCGTGGAAAATTAGCCCACCTGCAAATATTAGCCCCTAAAATTTTCCGTGGTTCAAGCATACAACCAGTATGAATAGAATGTAGAAGTTCCAACACAACTCATAGAAAATGCCAAAAATAATACAAAGAAAGAAACCTACATATATGAATAAAACCATGACAAAGGTATGGTGATATAAAACACCAAGTGAATTTGTCCATCACTGGAAAGGTGGACAACCCAACACAAGAATAACAAACTGGATTTATAAACCATGGGTCAAGAATCAGAAGACAACAGGCATCATATAATAGAACATTTATGCTAGAGTTCCCTTTCAGTATTTTTAATATTTTGACCTGCAGGCCATTAATAAATTTAACAGGCCAAGGTTACCATATCAAAAAAATGGCAACTATTTCCAGGCCATGGGAGATATTTCATGCAGCCTTTACTTAGAAGCATCTCACAGTACCGAGAGTCGACTCAGACTTGAATCCAAAATGATTCTATTCCAGATATCTAGATCCCAACATCGAGAATACATAAGATCCATGTGCATCAGGCTCTGGGAATGGATCTTGTAAAATTGCACAGAAATATGATACATGAAGTACTAGACTCACTGACATAAGTAGTCAAAAATAGAATAAAACATTATCCTTCAAGGGAGTTGTCATCTCTAGATAAAGTTAATTTACCAATGCAGTACCACTGCTTTATGCAAGGTTGCTTAATTTAAGAAGAATCTGGAGCTACTATATACAACATTCTTTACCCCCAGTGCCCACCTTGAATGGATCAAAAAAACCTCAACTAAGCCATTCTTTGACCTAAAAACTGAATTCAAGGCCTACTTTCAAATTTCAAGCCCTTCTTGCCATCTACTACATATAGAAGGTGGGTAACTATTTACTAACTCCTAATAGCAACACCATAACCTATATGTGAGTATCATTCTTGAATCACCAGTGAGTGTATGCACGTGCACATGAAAGAGATAGAGGGCAAGGAACATCATGTTGATGATGGATGAACAGACCAAATCAATCACTCTCAACTATTAGCAATGATAAACCCATAGATAAAATGATAAATCTTATATAAAGAAGTTTAGAGTCAATTCCAGTTCAAGAAAATACGATCACTTCTCAGTTAGTTTAACAATGAGACCCCCATAATCAAGTATTTAAAATTTAACATAATGAACAAATCCAGACTGCCTACCTGTTCCTTCTAATTGACTTCGGAACAATTTCTCTAAAGTTAACACTCATGTAGTAAACCTAGTCTAACCTTGTGCCCTATATGTACAGGAATGGTTAGAAAATATAATTTTAAACCAAAAATTGACTTGTTACTATTCAATTGGTCTACATATTGAATGGGAGAAACAAAAACATGTTGGACATGTCATCAAAGAAAAATACAGAACTCTGATTAGCACATAAGATGATTCCTTCGTCTAAAGGGCAAGACAAATTCAATCGTTTTAGTTCTTTCTCCAAAACAGACTGCAAGTCTCACTCAAAAATCAACAAGATCATTTTACAGAATATTGACTCGTACACATTGATAAGATCTACATATTGAAGTGGAGAAACAAAAACATGTAGGATCTATTATCTAAGAAAATCTAAGAAAATAAATAACTCTATTTGCTTCCATGCTTCACACACAATAGAAAACACAACATATAACCTGTAAGTTGTAACAGTACCTGTACTGGGAACAGAAGCACCAATACTGATGCACCAAACAGTGATGCCACACCAAGTTGTTTATAGAGTAGAACAATAGCAACAACAATACGTAGAGGTGCTGACCAGAGGCCATGCACCTGTTGGCAAATTTGCTGCAAAAGGAATGTAAAGTCAGATATATCATATTGCCACATTGATCTGAAGGCAATCTGGTACTGTACAATGGACATGGTAAAATAATGATAGAGAATGCACTTCAGATGGCATTAATGAAATAAATACAAAGAAATGCAACTGTTGCAAAGCATTTCTGGCAATGACACTGAGGGAAACAGTTAGAAAATGCACAATAACAATGTCCACGTTATGCAACCAGCATTAAAAATTACAGAACATTTTCACATTTACTTTTGGGTATAAAACTTTAAAATTGACCTGTAAGTAGAGAATTCTGAAAACAAAATCGATCAAAACTAAGATCAGATAAGATAATTACATTAATGTCCAACAAATGACCACAAAAGTAGGTCAATGGGACTGCTGAGTACAAAAAAGGGAAGCTTCTGCAGCAGTGAAATTCTGGCATCATTTCTTTCAGCAAATCTGTTATGTTCTAAAGAAAGGACCTTGAATGATCCAAGCACACAAATATTTGTGCATATGAACACCAGAACACATGAAATATAAAAATCCACATAAGCAAAACATTAGCTTGAATTGTTTAGAAATCACATCACTGATATTTGCTGTGCATCACTCCATTAAATGCCCCATCAACATTGCACTGTCATAACTTATTCTTAGGGTATTTCTGACTGAAAAGTTGGAGATGAATGTTCGCAGAGAGGATGATATTGCCAGGGGTATTTGGGCTTGTTCATGTCTTCGGTGGATTCAAGAGGGGGATGACAGCTCGAATTTCTATTTTGACTTCTTAAAGAGGAAGCTGGCTGTTAATACGGTGCTTGGTCTCTGTAAGGCTCATGATTCTCTTGCTGAGGACCCTTCTAAGGTCGGTATGATTAATTCACATTTTCAAAATAAGCCCTAATAGATAAGGTGATACCTGCAACAGATGCTTGTTGCAGGGTTGTCCCTGCAAGGTTTCTAGTGGCGATCAGGACAAGTTGGGTACAGATTTTTCAATGGGAGGAACTTTCTGCTGCTTTGATTTCCATGCAAAATGCAAGCCGCTGGGCATGGATGATCTTCCTAGTGAGATCCACAAGGCCATGAAGGGTCCACGGTCATTAAAAGGGCCTCAGGGGGTATTCTGCCACTACAGATTTGACCTTAATGGTGTGTCACTGCCATAAGGAATCCTCCAGGAGTAGCCCACAGCAACAGTAGGATCTATTTAAACCTCTGTTGCCAAAATCAGGATTAAACCCAACACAACTCGCCAAATCATGAGTTTTTCAACCAACTGATTTTATCAGCCGAGTTTTGGGTGAGCTTTTTGAAATTGAAAAAATCAGGATTAAATCATAAAAATCAAGGTTAAATCATAACAAATCGGGAGTTTTTTTAAACTGAAAAAATGGATATCTTTGTACTTTTTTTAATTTTGCCAAGTTTTTGCCGATCTTTTCGATTTTCTTCGTACTTTTACAACTTTTTCTATTTTCGGACCCTTGTTAATTTATTCCCCAGTCCGACTTTTGCAACATTGGTTCAAACCCTTGTTGTCACAGAGGGGTCCTTCAAGGGTGATCCATTATAAAAATTGAGCCTTAATTTTAATTTTATCTTTGTGTAATTTGACCGAGTCAAAATGTTTACATAACAGGACAAGATAGGACAAGACAAAAATTCCCCTTGCTGCCTCAGATCCAACCCAAGAAACTTCGCTGCCACAGATTTAGCATAGAAATTAATGTGTTGTCACAAGAAAACACCCTCAAATGGGTCATTGCCTTACGTAGAGTCACAGAAACCCTCATTTCCTTAGATTTGATCCTAGGGGCCCTTCACTGCTTCAATCCTAGCCTCAAAAACCTTCACTATTCAGTCCTAGCCTCAGAACCCTTCGTCTTCACAAATCATGCCCTAGAATCCTCGCTACCACATACTCGTTGCCTCAGATCCCTTATTGTCATAAGATAGATGAAAGTTGCCTCATAAATTATTCTAAAGAAAGTAGAAAGAAAGGATTGGATATGGTGGAATCTTCCACCACCGAAACCAATCCAAAAAAAAAGGGTCTTAAAACCCTCCAAGAGCCTCAACTCAAAAATTAGAAAGATCCACAATCCATAACATTGGAATAATTCTCCTCTCTCCTTTGTATAGATTCCCTTTGGGGTCTTCCCTCCTAATTTTAGTTTGAGGGGCTAACTAGTTTCCCTCCATTTTGCCCCAAATTTGGCTTTTATCACAAGTTTTCCTCCACTAACCCAAAATTATCCAATGTTACCCCAATAACATCAGATAATGAGTTTCCCCCTTTACAAATGACTAAGACTATAAGGTTTAATAGGGTACTCCATCCTCGCTTGGGCAATTTAATTAGAATAGCACATTACAATCCCCACTTCCCAACATTGCTTGTCCTCAAGCAATTGCAGAGTCGACACATCAATACTATGATCCCAATTATGCCTGAAGAATGCTCCAACATACATTTGTTGTACTATCCTTGCTTCATTGTCAAACTCTAAAGACTTCAACCTAGTGTCTATTTTATTCCTCTTCTTCTCACCCTGCAACAAATTTAATAGCCTGCCATTTTCCTTCTCCCCTTCCATGATCAAATCTTTCTCTCCTCTCCACTGTAATGTAGATGCCTAAGGTTGTTTGTCTTCAGATTCAAAGAGATCAGCCTCATCCTCATCATCCAAATTCAAATCCAAGTCCCCAAAGTTTTTGAAATTGTTCTTCTCTCCTATTGGTATCAAGAATAAGGACCTCTCAAATGATCCATATTCCTTCCTTTGATCACTTCCAAACCACCCATCTTCATCATAAATGTGGGCCCACCCTTTTTCTCTGGCACTGTTAGAATCTCTACCATATCTTTTAGATACGCTTCCACCACTTGCCTTTTTCCAATTAGAATCAGCGACATCATCATCATCATTGTCATCTAAATCCAAGTCAAATTGACTTGCTTTAGCACTAGAAAATCACAACCTTTTATCTACTCCCAGATCCCCGCGACTGAAAGTTTTCTCATTTTGTTCTTTCTTTTTGCCAACTGTGCTTCCACTTGTACATCCACGCACAGGGAAGTCATCAAAATCAGAATTGCCATTATTAATGCCATGAACCTTGCTCCTCCTCGCACTATTGAGAAAATCATCATTGGTGATATTTGAAACAAGACACACAAGAGCACTATAATTGTGTAGTAGAGAGGGACTTGGCCTTTCAAGAATGTCAACAAAGACAAACTCTTCTTCCTCCTTTTCAATACAGAGGATTACAGTTGAAACAAAATTACCTTCACTAGTAAAGGATTGCAATAATTCTCCATTATAGACTAATGAAAAATGCAGATCCTTTCCATTGGAATCCAGCAACCAAAGAGCCACAGGTGTAAACTGTTAATAATTAACATGGCGAGACAAGCATGTATATTAGCGGAAAAGGCCTGAAGCTGATTTGATATATTGTATTGATCTCTAAATTTGAATTTATAATACATCAATGATGATTCTAGATCTTCTAGATCTAGATCACACTGACAATTCATCTGTGGATCATCATGACACCTCATCAAGATAAGAATTACAATTGTATTTTTGGACTTTGTCATTGTCTAGGGACTCACAATCTAACATCTCCCCCCCCCCCCCCCCGGCCATCAATCACAAGTCTCAATAATTTTACCAATAAATTTTGTTATCTTCAATCTGAAACTGTTGAACTAAACTTCAATGAAGATATGCCTGAAAAATCGTCAATATATGACTGTCTAGAAGTGATCAGTTACTGTGTCTGAGCATATCCATTGAATGATTTTGCCAATAAATTGTGTTATATTCAATCTGAAACTGTTGAACTAAGTTTCGATGAAGATATGCCTGAAAAATCGTCAATATATGAATGTCTAGAAGAGATTAGCTACTATGTCTAAGCATATTCATTGAATGATTGAAATCATTTTCTGTTGAGGAGACCAAATACTATGTTGGAATTCCCAATTGCTAACTAAATGCTAATTGACTTCAAAACTTGAAGCCTGATATTTGATGTCCCCCCCCATCAGGTGCAAGGAGAGAAGTTTTTCAATAGTTGATTCTTCAAGTATCTAAGCTAGGGCTTTGGATTCTTTAGTGGCTTTGGTTGACCACTAACCAATATTCCATGGAAACTGGTGGTTTAAGGTTTACCACTAACCAATCTGCATTGAATAAAGTGGTGGTTTTCTTATGACCACTATCCAATTTGACTTCATCAATTTACTCCCCCCCTTAACATGTAGGAGAGTTTCTTTCTTTGGAATTACTGGTTGAATTTTTTTTTTTCATTTCTTCAGACAACTTTATCTTTATCTTTGTCTTGACCAGACTGTAAGATTTATGCATCTTCTTTACTTCTAGATTCCATCTCCAAGGGTTTATCCATCCATAATTGATTGTCTTTTTATCCTTCTTCTGCTTTCAACATCTTTCTGATAGATGATTTGTCTTCCCACAATGAAGACAAGGATGGATATCAAAACACTGACTCTCAATATAACCATCTCTTCCACAATGTTGACACTTTTAACAAAATTTTGAATATCTTCAAGAAATCCTGCACTCACAAACTAAACTGGTTTGGAAAAACCTAGAATATGAAAATTATTCTGTGGTGTATCCCAATCCGTGTTGATTTTTGTTGAAATATATTTATTCCCAAGGTCTGATAATTATCTTGGAAAAAAAATCTTGAGCTTTTTCTTCTTCAAAATTACTATTGCTACTGATATTTTGTGCTTGATTCAATGATTCCATTAAAACATCTATATCACATTGTGCATCAATCACCTGTCTTAAATCTTGGGTATCACAAACTAAATCAATGTTTGCCATTATTTCAACCGTATCACATGCTGCATCAGACTTTTGGTTTAGGCCTTCAGTACACCTTCTTGCATCAATTTTCTCTAGTAGCTCCACTGTGTCAAAATTTTCATCAACTTGTTGGATGGGTTCATTTGTTTCACATATTTCATTTGCAGTTTGGATGAGATCCCCTGTGTCACAGATTGCATCTATCCTTTTTGTAGATCTTGCATCAATCATATCACCAAATAGATCTTGCTTTTGCCTCACTTTATTTGGGGTGCATCAATCAATCGTTCTTTCATATCTGTTTCATTTTGAAGATCTTTTGCAGTGGCTAGTGTGCCAGCCATTTGATCAATAATAATTTGATTTTGCTTTAGCTTCCACTCAAGTACTTTGATTTTATTATGCAATTCATGGTTTCATTCTTGCAATTCTTTACTTTCTTTAGATGCATTTTGCAAACGCTTTTCTCTACACATATTGGACTTATGCTCACTTGATTATCACACTTGCTTGATTATTATGTCACTTTAGGGTGTCGGGTACTACCAATAATGCACCCTAAATTGTGAATACAATCTTGAATTTTGATGACTCACTTGACTTTAGATACAATAACTTGAATTTTGATGACAATCACTAGACTTGGTTGACCCCCTTATTCAATTTCAGGAAGGTCTTGTTACATCACCATTTGACTTGAAAGTTCTCTTACTTAAACCAAATTCATAATCACTTATTGAAACTTGTACATAATCACACAAGTACAAGTGTGTTTAGATCCCCTTATTCAATTTTTGGGTGGTCTAGGACACAATCACCACAAAATAATTGATAATTTCATGACTCTTCGTACAACTCACTATATATACTTTTAAAAGACTACAATCTCTCTCTTTTGACACTTTTGATTTCCAAACCCGTCAATGTGTTCAACCATACACTTTTAAATTTTCACATAAAAAAGTAAAAAATAAAACAGAGTATGCCCCTTGAAACTAATGGATCCAAATGGAGTTCTTTCCAAATGTCTACCTCTGAAACTAATGGATCCTACTACCTTTGAAATTAATGGATCCCACTGTCGCTGCTTCCAAGACCTTTTCTATCGAACCATCCAACATTTGATTTCTATGTTCTCTTAGCGACTGGCTTTACCAAGCAAGGAAAGTGAAATCCCCATCAAAGTACATTTTTTTGTTTCTCAAGGTATAGGCAATTTGATGAGAAGTTCAAAATTATTGTAAAGAGACAACTTATGCTTTGTCAAAAAGAATGTATTGAATTCCCCTCTAGCAACTCAAAAATCTATGTTGTGGCATTCGCTCTAGTGCAGCTACAGCTGAGATCTCCACAACACAAGTTCAAACCACTACTCCCTTATGCATCATGTCCTAGATGAAGTGACTTGATCAAATAATACTAGAAGAAGCTTCCAAAGCCACACTGCTTCACGACTTGCGACACTGGTTGCGATATACTATGCCTCTATCGTACTGAGTGTGACAGAAGTCTGCTTCTATTAAACCAAGACATCATAGTTGATCCCAAGCTAAAGTAGCACCCCGAGGTGCTCTTTATGTTCTTTGCACTCACAGTCTAATCCAAATCAGTGTATCCATTCAACCTCACTTCACCACCTGAGACATATCTCAAACCATATCCAATTGTACCACGCAGGTACCTCAACACATGCCTCACTGCATGCCTTGGATCAACCATAAACTACCTAGCTTCCTTCACCACAACTGCTTTTTGGTCACCCTGATTGGGTGCACCCTTTGACATTGAAGCAGATCCTCCTACGGTAATCCCGGTTGGCTCCCTTTGTCACGGAAGCAGATCCTCCTACAATTGTTGCTCCCTCCATCATTGAAGCATATCCTGATTTTTGGCATGGTCCCGACTCCCCTCATAGAAGGCATACTGCTCCCGGTGACCTCCCGTCTCTAAGCATCTAGTATGACAATCTCAACCCATGACATCCTCTTGGAAGGCTACTCCTTCCATTTTTCCTAATTGTCTGCTTCTTCGAAACTAGAAGTTCTTCCAGTCATCTGGCACAGTCATGGATGTCCTATCAATCTGTACAATCCTACCTCTTGAACATCAATCACTTCCTATTGAGTCTATGCTCGAGCCCTTAGGCCATACAAGAACCCGACCATCTGACGACAGGAGCAAAAATCTCCCCATAGTCTACTTCCTCCTGTTGGGAGAACCCTCTTGCCACAAAACTCACTTGTATGTTGCCATCTAATGCGTGAATCATCACCTTGGAAACCTCCATAATGGACCTATTCTTCCTTTCCACAAACCCCATTCAAGAGGCCATGGAAAAAAAAATATCATAACCAAGCAAAATACAAGGACATGAAGTTGACTAAAAAAATAAAAGTAATAATAATAATCAAGGGAGATAAAATATAAAGTAATTATCTCTTCATCTAAGGATTGAAGGGAATTGCTAACTTCCTCTCTGACGAATCTGAAAGAGAGTCTTGGAAACCTGTCATATGCCTTGTCCACAAACCAAACATCACTACTATTGGTAATGGTTTCTAAAGGAAAAGTTTCTTTAACTTATTTTGCGCTGGGTGCTCATCATCATCATCAACGTTGGTTGTTGATGAATGTTGTTCTCCCTTCCTTTTCTTCTAAGGACACTAGGAGGCATAGTGTCCAAAACCATGACAATTGAAGCACTTAACCTTTGAGTCTTGACATATCTTTTTTCTTTTGATCCTAAACAAGAGCAGAATTCTACCTATATTCTTCTTATCAATCTTTCCAAAGTTCCTTCTTCTTTCTCATTTCCTTGTGTGAGTTACAAGAACTTGAGTTTCTTCATCCTATGGATTATGCAAGTTATTCATGGACAACAATCTAGTCTCCTTTTGGAAACAATCAGTGCATAGATTATCAGACATGGGCAGTGTTTCTCTAGCACAAATTCCTTGAATAAAAGGATTCCATGAGGAGGGAAATCCACTGAGAGTCAACATAACAAGCTCTGTATCATCAATGGCATCTCCAATGGCTACAAGCTCATCTTTGATCTTGGCGACTCTCATAAGATGTGCAACAACAGAATATGACCTAGTCATGATGACATTACGGAGACAATTTCTCAAGGTTAACTTCCTACTAGTGTTGTTCTCTCATACAATCCTACCAGAGCATCATATACTTCCCTGGTAGTCTTCAACGCAGCAACATGAGGAATCAAGCAGTCCTTTGTAGAATCTACCAAGATTCTCTTAGCCTTGGCTTCATTCTTCTTATACTTGGCTTTCTCCTTAGCTCCAGCTGGCTCTGGAATAACTTTCCCCACATGATTTGTAGTTCATTCTCTTCAAAGATGAGTATCTTGATTCTTGGTCTTCCAAGATCTGAAGTTGATGGCACCATCTAACTGGTCTTCAACTCTGAGACTTGGTGCCATTTTGACAAGAGATCTCAAAACCAAGTTGTTGAACACTTGTCTCTTAGGCTGACTTCAATGGCTGCTCTTTCAACAAAGCTCTGAAACCATGTTGACTATTTCCACAAGATGAACAGTAGACATAATTTTCTACAAGATAATTACTTCCTAATGATTTTCACTTAATATTCTTATGCCACTGATATCATTGAGCAAATACACCTCAGAAAATATCAACAGTAAATGCAAAAGAAACCATAAAGATCATAGAAAGACAACCATGCACAATAGAGACTATTTTTAGCCTATGAAACCCAACCTTGGGAGAAAACCTAGCAACTTTTCTTTAGGAGAAATTATCTATGTTCCACCAAGGCTCTAGTGCAGGGAGATGCGGGTGCAAGGAGATGCACTGGGGGGAGGTGTAGGAGTACCCTCAAATTTTAGGGAAATTTGGGGGGTTGTGGGGGCACGTCGAGGTATATAACTTTTATATATATATATATATAATTCAAGTTCATATTCAATAATGAAAGCATAAATAGACTAATAGTAATACATTAATCCACACATAAAATTTAAACTCATAATTGAATTAAATAATGACATACATTGATCCATCCTCATCATTCATTTTGATGCATACAGCATTTATATGACATACTCATCATTCATCCATCCCATGAGATTCAATAATAAAATTCAATAATGAAATATTCAAATACATTGATCTATATCATTCATCATTCATCATCAATCATTCTATAATCTACATTGAGTTAAAAATTAAATTCATCGTTCATCATTCTAGAGGAGCTCGATGGTGGGCAAGAGAGTAAAGCTCGACGGCAATAGGAGAGCACAACTCGATACCGCGCAAGAAAGTACAACTCGACGATGTCAAGAGAGCACTCATGTAATATCCCTAACCCAGAATATTCCTCAAACCCCAGCAAAAACTCCAACCAAATATGTGCAAATGATATAATAACCCAGAAGTGATAAAATAACAGTGGAACAACATATAATAATGTAAACCGGAAATATAAGCAGATACACAAGAAATGCAGCGAGAAATGCTAAGCCATTTTATTATACCGAGCAATAAAATGAGTACAAGAGGTGATTAGACAGATGGCACCTCGACTTGCACAAGGTAAGTGAAGAAATACTCTCAAAATGACAAGAATGGCCTCTCTGTGTGGATGTTGTTGCTGCTTCTAGGAAACAAATGATGATTTCGGGCTACTCCCCTCCTTGGAAAAAGCTGAAACTCTGGATTCGGGCTCTACTCAAGAAACCCAGAAAAACCCAAAAAGTTCTCCTGAAATAGCCGATCCCCGAAAGTCACCCCCTTGGGGTTCTGCGCAATTCCTCACTGCTCTGTGCTGCCATTAAAGGAAACCCCTCTAAACTCTACCTAAAACTCTGCCAAAAATCTTCCAATAGGCAAGGGCTAGTCCCCTACTCAATCACCCAGCATGAATCCTCCTACAAAACCCCAATCCAACACTACTGCCAGAAAGAACTGCATCCCTCTCTCATTGTTGCGCAGTCCTCCAGAAAGCTGATGAAACTGCTGCTGAAAATGCTGATAAACTACTGCTGAAACGCCAATGGAAATACCTTGCCTGAGCAGGCACTCGAAGTCCCCCGGGGCTAAGGGTGGGTTCTCCAAACGGAGACACTCAATGCACTAAACAGTGCTGCAGACTAGCTAACAACCAGCGTGCTCAGAAGTCGAAACAACTAGCTCAAATTGCACATAATTGAATGATCCAAAATGAGGGGGCTCCTCTCTATTTTATAGCCTCTGCCTCTCACAATCCCTAGGCTCACCTCCTCCTGCGTGATTCCCCTCTTACCATGTGTTCTTCCCTCCTGCGCAGTCCCTCCATGTGTCTGCGTGGGCCCCATTTCTTCGTCCCCCTTTGGCCCCCTTGGCTCCTCCTTAAGTCACAACGTTGTGCTACTAGGAAGTGCCTTTTTATTCTTAAAGTGAGTTATGTCCCCCGACCTCACTTTTTTATTTATAAATAACTATAGAAGGCAAAAATTGGGCAAAATCGAATATTCCAATTAGCCATGGCTAATTAGGAATATTACAACTCAGCAAAGCTCGACAACAGCCTACAGGGAAGAGAATTTGGGAAATGAATAGGTAAGTTAACCAAGGAAAATTCTAACATTTTAATTTTTAGTTTTGTTTTATTATTTATTTATTTTTAAGTTTTTTAATACGTGAATTTTCAATTTTTTATTATATTAATTGTTATTAGACAAATTCGAGGGGGGGTGCCCAGAAGCACCCCTTTTGGGGAGTCACATCCCCCACACTGGGGAAACGCACCCCCTTGCATCTCCCCATGACTCCCCGAAAGAGGTGTGTGTAGAAACGCACCCCCAGACGTCCCCCCGTCTCGGGTGCATGGGGCGCAAGGGGTGCATGCACCCGACCCTAGGAGACGGGTCCCCATGGAACACTGGAAATTATTCTTCAGCAAGGTTTACAAATTCAATTTGTCTAGAAATCTATGCCATATCCAAGTTAAAATACTAGTCAAACCTGCTCAAACTCCTGCAAGTCAATGCTAGTCAAACTGCCCAAAATACTCAAAAGTCAACAGTGGTCAAACAGACACCCTGTGGTCAAAATACGGCCCTATGGTCAACCCTCAGACCTGCATTCAACCATGCGGCCTGCATTCAACTGTCATATGGATTTCAGTCAAACTGCAGTCAAATCAGCTCAGTCAAACAGCCAAACTCAATCAACTACTGTGGTCAAATTCATCCGTTTGTTCACATGTGTGACTGTCCAAGAATGCTGATTAAACTCGTCCAAGAACTCGGTCAAAGACTCCTTCACACATGCGGCCAAGAGAGAGATAAAAATATAGAAAGATGATCTCCAAAACAGACTTCTTCATGCTCAGATTTTGCTCCTCGTTGGTTGTTAAAAATGAGATGTCACATCATTTATTAATTCAAGTCAAATGGGGTGAAATAACCCAAGGGACACATCCGGTCACCCTCCTGCAGCCGCCTTGTCATTCTAAAATCAATTTTTTATTTTAATTCTTCATAATTCTTCTAGACCAACTTAAGCATCCAGGAATACCTCATGATGCTACACAAAAAATCAACACATATCACCTCATACTTTTTTTACAATCTAATACGGAAGATTTGTATGAAATAAGAATTTCCTTGAAGAAATCCCTTGAAGGGCCCTGGCAACAATATTTCTCTAACCCATTGAGGAAAGCTTAACCAAATAAGACCCGTTCAATGTAAACCATGTTGGGGTTCTCTACAATGGAATAAAACATGCAATTATTCCATCTCCAGATTTTAAAATAACACATATATTAAGCAATAACTGTTTTCAGGAAATATACATATTTACACACCTGGAGAGCTTCAGCATCTTGAGTCATCATGTTGGTTATTCTTCCAGAAGCAAATTTCTTGCGGCCTTCATGTGTCAACCTCAATGTTTTCCGAAATACAGCAGCAACCTATATCAGATACGCGTACCAATCATGGCATGAACTCATAAATTGGTCACAATTATAACATAAACAGATATTGCAAAAAAATGCATACTTCAAATAAAAATAATATACCAAGGTTGCCCTGATACGGTAACCAACACGCATAACATTCTGGAAGTACTGTGCTTCTGATAGTACACCAACGAACTGCACAAATTTCAGACTTAGCATTCCATACAAATATATTCCCTCTTGTACAAGAAAAGAAAGGGATCCAAGAAATTTGTATAGTAACTAGCATTGTCATTATAGTGCCTCAATGAAAGTAACATAATAGACTCTGAAGTTAGTTCTGATACGGCAAGGTGAACATGAACATCTGCCAATTTCCAGTAATTAATAAAAATGTAATCTGCAGCGTCCAATGTCCACAAGACTCATTTCTGCGAGCTATAGAATACATGTTCAAAAAGCTCTATGACACACTATACAACAACAAGTACAGAATTAAGATCACTTAAACTGTACACGATTTCTAAAAGGCCTATGAAGAACTTACATTTATCATTTCTTTTTAATTTTATCTTTCAACACACTCCATTTGAGATGTTGCCTATCCATTGCATAACTTTTTATCAAACATTAGAAATATGACACATTTAACTGACCCTACAAACAATATGACTCAAATAGATTCATGTCTGTCAAATTTCAATATTGATGCTATTGTAAGCCAGTCAATCTTACTCATGTTTAAAATTCAATTCAGTTATAAGCCACTCAATCTCACTGATTTTTAAAATTGAATTCAACTCTCTTTCTCCACTCTGCCACTAAAAGAAAACACACCTCAAAACCATTCATACAGACATATCTACAACTTGAATTGAGAAAGAGAGAGTCAATACCACTCCTAGAAAGATTAATGTTGCATACAAGTAACCAATCCATGAAGGTTCCCCGCGTTGCATTGACTGCCCATAAAATCCAGAGCACAGAATATCAGATAAAAGATAAAACATAATAGATATTAAATACCAGCATCATTAACTCTTATTTTTTAACTCGAAAATAAATAAATATAAAAATAAAAACTGATCTGCCATGACGTTCAGACAATCAATGTAAATATGACCACCTTCTATGAAATACATTAACAAAGCATACAAATCAGTAATAATTCAATACGTGAACTTCACATCCTCTGACATTACTCAATTCACTGGAAACTAAAAATATAAAATCCAAATGTATAAGTTGAACATGGATTTCACAAGGGCTGCAAGTTTAGAATAATAACAAGGGAAATGGTGTTAAATATATGTGTATGCACATGACTTAAATAAATATGAGAGGGACAAAAGAAATATTCATGTGAACATGAATGGCATTGTCATTACAAATCAGCACGGAGATACTCATGCATATGTACAAGTGATCAACAAAAAGGTGATATGAAGCACAAAACTAGCAATGATGCCTCAACTAGTGATGATTACTCAATCTGAATAAGGGGGGCTCTCATACACAATAAGGTTGTAGATATGTGCTAGTTGCAGGGAAACTATCCCGTACCCAACTAATCAGAAGTCCCAATCAGGATTCCCAAATCATAAACTCATAATCATGAGCTCTTAACTTTAAACCTCTGTTACACGGGAACCACTCCCGAGAGGTGGGAAACCCGTTCCAATGGTTCCCGCGCTCCCGAGAGATTTGGAACTGTATGGGAACGTTCCCTTTTCAGCGGGAGCTGCAATGGGAGCTGGGGAAAGTTCCGGGAGCTTTGAAGACTGTTTTTTTTGGAGTTCCAACATGCGCTGTGGTTGGAGAATACAAAGCCTGTAGAGAAATAAGCTGAACTGCCCACAAAACATGAGCCTATGTTGAAACCTTCACTGGAAGAAAGGCCAAAGACATCCTTAACACCGATATCCTTAATTGAAAAGCTAAAGGAATCTCTTGATGGGTTAAGGAAGAGTGTGGCACCTCGATGTAAGGGCAATATCTGGGATGTCATGCTGATGAGTATTTCTTTTGCTATTTATGTATATATATCGCAAAAGATTGTGTGTGCATATTGTATGTGGCAGTCAATGCTTAAACATTAGAGTTGCTTTACTTTTTCTCTTAAGAATAACTAGAGAAACATATGTAAAACTGTTCCTTTGTATTTTTAAGCCAGATTGTTTCAAAGACTAGTCATGTGTCAGAGAACTGATAATGAACTTGACATTTTAATATTTTATATATATAAAAGGGAGAGACTCAAGGAGAGAGACACCCAGAGAATATATTTATATATAAGAGAGATTATATATTTATTATTTATATATTTAAATTGATTTGAATATTTGAATATTTTGATTCAATATTAATTCTGATTATTATATAAATTATATAATTAAAAAAATATTTTTTATCTTTTATTTTTTATTTTTTTATTATATTATTACCGCTCCCGATTAGCCATTTCCTGTAAATTTTGGAAAACTTTTAACCGTTCCTGACACCCGTACCCAAGTTCCCAACATTCCCACGTTCCAGAAGCTCATGCACCATAGCTTTAAACTCATGAAACAACTTATAACTTTCGAGCACATTACAACTTGATTGACCAAATGGACCTTAATTACAAAGTAAATAAGACAAAACTGTATGACACAAGTCACCAGATGACAAAAGATGACTTCATATAAATATTTGGGCCAACATCTTCCCCTTCTACTCCTGAATACCTGAAAAAGAAAAGCTGTGCAAACTACTAGTTTTGCTCGCCACAATTGTGTAAGTACAATAATACCCAGGACCACTGTTGCTTATGCCATCACTGCTGAAGATGATGGCAGTGTTAATCTTTAATGTTCTTTCAATTCCTCAGACTATTTCAAATGAGTCAGCTCGCATTTACAATGTGTTCCTTTTCCATTCTGGTATGTTCACTCTCTGATCGAGTCAAGCCAATTCCTCTTCCGAATCCTTAGCACTCTAACACTCTTCTGCTCAACCAATAAATTCTTTTGTTCAACTTCCAATCCCCTTGCTTTAATTTCTACATCCTGTTGCATATAATATCTCTGAGGAGCAGGTTTCAGTACCATTTCGAGCCAGACGATGGTGGTGGGCTTTATTATCTTTGGAGGAAAGCATTCTTTCTTGTTTTTGCAACATCGATGGCTTCTCAAAGTGGTGTTTCCCATGCCCCCATCCCTGCTAAACTAAACAAGCAAAATGATTACTGTCCTCTTTAAAAATGTCATAAACCTTGCACAAATGCCCAGTGGGGCTTCATGGGAATGGACATGAAATCCATGCAAAAAGTACAAGGTTTTCAAGGGCTCTTACACAACTGTCAAGGCACGTATTTTGCATAAAGGAGTAAAGGTTGTTGATGTTTGTTCCAATTTTAACACTCAGACACAGTTCGGAATCAGATCACAATTACACCAGCTTAAAGTTTATGACTCAATTTACTAAATAAGACATAAAACATTAAAATTTTAATGGAAAAAAAAAACAAAATCTATACATATATATATGAAGGATTCCAAACCATTAGAGGCAAAATATGCAAACTCTACTCATGCATTTACCATGAAAGTGTAAATATATCAAAACTGAACCAAGTTCAATACATAACCAAAACAAAATACATAATCAGTGATGCTTTGAATAGCCTCTATAGTCCAAAAAACAACATCCTACAAGGGAGCGCCCCCCCCCCCCGGGATCCCGCTCCCAATCCACGCTCCAGGCGGGAGCGGCTTGGGAGTGTATTCCCGGTAAAAAAAGTTCCGCTCCTTGCCAATTTCGGGAGCAGCTTCAAGAGCGTCGCTTTGGGAGCGGATTTTATAACCCGGGAGCGGTCAAGGAGCGAACACTCCCGACCGCTCCCAGGTTATAAAATCTGCTCCCGGAGCGACGCAGGCAGGAGCGAATCGGCAGAACCAAAACAACAAACAGACAAACAAAAAATCCAACGTCCAAAAAATCATTTTTTTTTATAAATGGGGGGAGGAAAGGGTCTAAATGCTTCATTGTGACATTGAGAGTTGAGTGAGAGGCTGATCTGAGAGAGGGAGATTGAGAGTGTGAGATTGAGAGTGTGAGAGTGAGGACTAAGGACCAAAGAGAGAGTGAGACTGAGAGAGAGCAAGGTGCCAAGGAGAGAGCAACGAGCAAGGAGAGAGCAAGGAAAGAGCAAGGAGCAAGGGGAGATTGGACGCATTTGAGGTAGGTTCGCTGCTCTACAATGTTGAATAGAATGTTTAGCATTTTTTATTTAATGTTTATTAAATTATTCCTAATTTCTAAATAAATAAATAATTTTTTTTCTATTTCGGTTTCCAATTCCCATCGGGCCATTCCCATTCCATTTTATTAAATTTTGTAGATTCAAAACTACAAATTTCAAACATCATGGTTATATTTCTTGGCATTTTCTTCTTTTTGGTTCCTTTTTTGGTTATTATGGTGGTGGAGAGTAGGAAAAGGAAGGTTCAAAATGAAGAAGGGGGACAAAGTGGATTTGATGAAAAACCCGATGAAGAGGAGTTGGAAGAAGGTGAACATGATTCAGCTCAAAAAACTAAACAAGACCAAACCCCATTGTGGAAATATGTTAACAGGCCTGAAGCAGGGAAAGGGGGTCGAACCACTAAATTTCATTGCCCCCATTGCAACAATAATTACACAGGTTCATACACCCGTGCCAGAAAACACCTCTGCGGGAAAACGCCATGGGATGGAGATAAACAAATAGGAATCAAAACTTGTGCAGGTGTGTTAGCAGCAGATAGAGCCAAATACATAAGGGAAGAGGAGGAGGCCCAATACAAATCTAAAAAATCAAAGGGTTTCTTTGAACCAAGCTCACAATCACAAGCACAAAGAACTCCTTCAGCATCCTCCCAAGGCAATGGATATGGAGGCACAGGGTCACCAGGTTTAAGGCGTAGAACCATATCAGATTTCCTTGATGAAGGGTGTAGGAATGATGTGGATTCAAAAGTTTACAGGTTTCTCTATGCATGTGGGATACCAATCAATGTTCTTCACTCACCTTGTTGGCACGAAATGGTTTCTGCCATAAATGATGCCCCTAAAGGATACAAGAGCCCTGGGTATGACAAGGCAAGAACCGTTGGACTTGATCATGAAAAAGCAAAAATATCACATTCTTTGAATAGAATGACAAGTTCTTGGACTGACCACGAGGTGTCCATTGTATCTGATGGATGGACAAATGTAAAAGGCAAGCCATTGATAAGTGTTCTTGTTGTGTCTGTTAGTGGTGCCATCTTTCTTTCAGCATATGATTACTCAGACAAGTTCAAGACCGGCATCAACATTGCAGAAGCATTACTTGAAACAATTGACCGTATTGGGCCATACAATGTCATCCAAGTCATCACTGATAATGCTCCTAATTGTAAGGTAGCAGGAGCAATTATTGAGGATAAATACCCCAACATATTTTGGTTTGGGTATTTGGTTCACACATTGAACCTTTTGATGCATGATGTTGTTAAGAACAAAAATGAGCAATACAAATGGATTGGTGATTTGTACAAGAAAGGCAAACAAATGATAAAATTTATTACAAATCATAGCAATACCCATGGCCTTTTCCGCAGTCACTCAAGATTGGAGTTGTTGAAGATTGCGAGGACTAGATTTGATAGCTATTACCTCACCTTCAGGCGCCTTTTGAAGGTAAGAGAGTCATTGGCTAGCATGGTATCAAGTCCACATTGGCAGGTATTAAAGGAAAGGGCTACAAATGCAGCTGACAGGCAAGGTTTTGAACTGGTGGAGGAGGCCGCACTTGATGGTATGTTTTGGGCACGCGTGAGGCAAGTATTGGATTTCACCAGGCCCATTTATCACATGATTCGGTTTGCAGATACAGATAAACCAATGATTGGCGAGGTGTATGAGCAGATGGATACCATGTTGGGGCAAATAAAAGATATTGTTCATAACAATGATCCCAATTTGTACAAACTGATTCACGATTTTGTGTGTGTACGGTGGAATAAACTTAATCTTCCACTACATTGCTTGGCGTATATCCTTACACCAAAATACTACTCTACATCTTGGTTGGGCCAACCTGCAACAGGGGGTGGGGTTAGGACCAAACCCCATATAGATGAAGAGGTATCTAAAGGATATTTGGAAGCATTAAAAATGTTGATACCTAATAGGGAGGAAGGTGCTAGTGTGCGCCTTGAAATAGGCAGATACTTCAGTAACACTGGTTTGTTTGGTACCTTCCATGCAATGGAAGACAGAGACAGATTTGATGCTCTCACATGGTGGGAAACATATGGCGGCCATGGACTTTTGCCAAAATTGGAAAAAAAAGTTCTATCACAGGTTGTAAATACTTCTTCTGCAGAGAGGTGTTGGAGCACCTACAGCTTCATACATAATGTGAAAAGAAACAGACTCAATGAAAACCGGGCAGAAAGCTTGGTTTATGTGCACTACAACTTGAGGTTGTTGAGTCATTACTGTGATCGGGCTTATGAGGATCCAACATATAAAATCTGGGACAACCACCCAGAGGATGACAATTTGGAGGATGGCACTATACATCTTGAAGAACTGGAAGAGGAACTTATAAGGGAGGAAGATGAAGCAGCAGCCATGCCACCTCCACCATCCAGTAGCAGTGCTCGAGTTCCGAGTCTTGTTCCTTTGTTGTCGCCACCTCCATCCACACCCTCACGTGGAGGGCATGTGCCTTCTAGTTCTGGTCGTCGGTCTGTGTGTGAGACTCCTAGAAGACCACCACGACCTGCTCATACATTAGACTCTCGTGGCAAGGGCTACATGCAGTAGTAGATAATAGATTTACAGTTTACTTGTCTTTTCTAGTTTCTATTAGTTTTCATAACTGTTGAGTCTTGACTCTTGACTCTTTCATATCATAATGATATTTTTTGTAAACAATATATGACTGTGAGTCGTGACAATGAAAGTTTGAAGTTTGAAGTTGGCAATTATAACTCATTGGTAATGATTCTGAATTATGAATATGATGCTTCGTGAAAGTTGTTTCATTTCATTTCATAATTCATTTTATAACATTTCATTTCATGTTAAGTTGTTAACAGTTAGATATTATTTCTTGTAATGGTTAAACTTAGCTTACAAGTACAACTTTGGTGATCAATGATGACAAATGTTATATATTGAATTTTCAATTTTGAAAGCTTCAAGTTGAAACTTTAAGATTGATGAATCATGATTCACGAGACTCAATTGTGGACGTGGTTGATGAAGATTATAACTTCTAGATGATTGATGTTATATGGTTCAATGATCAATCTATGTATTTTTATGTTTTTTATATCTAATTTATCATTCTACATGTTTTTGTTGACATATATGTATCAAAATATAAAATATATATATATTATATAAAAATCGCTCTAGGATTCGCTCCCAAACCAGGAGCTTTTGAAAATGTCGCTCTCGCTCCCAAGTAACACTGCTACAAGCTAATAACCTACTACATATCATTGATCAACATGATCTATCATCAAACTCATCAGCATTGTTGGACATGCGATCCTCGGCATGGCCTACAACACCATTTTCTGGTGCAGACTAGTCAAACTCTAGTATTAGTAGAAGCATGACTAGTGCTAGGCATATGTGGTACTACTACTAGTGAATTCAAATCCAAATCAATAGACTCCAACTCATCAATATCAAGACCAAACTCTACCAAGCGAATTTCCTTTACCCATTAAGAGGTTGGATCAATATCATCCAACATAATGGGATCCATATCAGGACTTATATTCAGTGACTCAAGCAATTATTTGCATGTTCTAGGACTCCCATTTTTTAGGAGTCAGAACAACTATTTTTGGATTATTTATTTTTAGCATGTTTGTATTTTGCAAGTGGCATGTCGCAAAAAAGCAAGGTTATATTTGGCATCTATTTGATGGTTTAGTGTACTTGTCCTTAGTGTTAAATATTGTAGCTCGGACAGGTATTCTAATCTTGAGAAGTGTCATTGAGGCTAGAATCATGGAGGATTTAATTACCTCCAAGCCCATGTAAGTTTCCTATGTTTCAACTAAGGAAAATATCTTAATTATGTCAATTAATGATTTTTTTAATTTTTTCTAAGTCTAAACTTAGGGAAAGTATAATTAATTGACAATTGTTGGGATAAGATCGATTTGCTACTAGAAGCTTGTAGAAAGTTTCTAAGATGATCTTAGCCATCGATTGGATCAAGTGAACTTCCAATCGCGGCCATTCATTTTTGAATGAGAGATTATAACTGTAGATCGATGAGCAGCATTGGAGACACATCAAGTGAATGATTTTTCACAAATGCCAAGAGGGTTTTAGTAACAGTGATTGGGATGAAATTTGCCGAAGTTTATTCTTCGTAGAGGTTTCCAGTTTTTGAGTGATAGGAGGAGGCCAAATTATTTCTATAGAAGGAAGTCGAATTTCCCAGTTCGAGTTTGCCAATTTACGAGTGCAAATTGCCAGACTGAATTCCCATAGGTAGTGCGAGTTACTGGGAAGGGCAGATCGAGTTTCCAGTGGCAATGTGAATTGCCAGGAAGGGTAGTGCAAATCTCCAAAGGTTGCCATATTGCCAATGCAAATTACTGGAGGCTATCAGTGCGAGTTTCAAGGGTAGTGCGAATTCTAGAAAGTGCCAAGTTGATTTACAAAGGGAGATAGTGAAATTTCTTAGTTTGACTTCATCAAAAGTGAAAAAAATTTTTTGCCAAAGCTTAGCGAGTGTCAGGCAAGCAGTTGTAATTTCTCAATAGCAGTTTTTGCTTAAGATATTAATATAATCCCTCAAATATGTAAATTGGTTTTCCCCACATTGAGGTTTTCCCAGGGACATTTGCCCAAAATACTTGTGTTCATTGTGTGATTGGTTTCTTGCATTTTCTACTACAAATTTCATTTTGTGAATGTTGTTGTTCATGTTGTTATTCATTACATCCAGAAAGAGATTTAATTTTCCATGAACAAGTAATAGAAAATAATTAACTGGGTTAATAACACCTTCTGGGTAGCCAGAAATTTCACATGGTATCAGGGCAGTTTCAATGTTGAGGTTATTTTCATCTAAGCATGAGGGTTTCGAAGGAGAAATCAAAGGTTTTTTGTTACAATTGGCAACTAGGGCCAAATTCCACTTTGGACAGCTCATTTGATGAAGATGATTATTGCATTGAATTCCTCCTTTCAAGAGTACCAAAATCGACCTAAAGATCATCAAATTTGGACAAGGAAAAATATGGTTTTGAGGTCAAACCCACACATGTGCAAATTGTCAATGTCGGCCACAACATCATGTAGGCTCATGAAGCCCAATGGAGATGTCCCTTGACCCTCAACGACTTGTATAAATAAAAGAGATCTCAAACCTCATTTGGCATCATCACAACTCATCATTTCTCTCTCCTCATTTGATTGGGTCGTACAAATTACAGGAGAGCTCTTCTTCTCTCACACGTGTGGCTGAAGGAGGATGAATTACAGAGCCCGAATTTTAGGATATGTTGCAGGTGTGACCAGCGTTGACCAGGGCCTTTTTTTACCTCCTTTGACTGCGCCTTTTGTGCCAAAATTTCAGTTTTGGAAGGTTGCATTAATTGGCATAGGAACCGAGATTTTCTGGGCATGTTGATTGAGCTGACCGCAGGACAAAAGTTTAGATTTTGACCAAGTTTGACTGTTGTTTTATTGACTGTTTTGGGCTGAATTTGACTAGCAAAGAAGGTCGAGTTTGACTAGGTTTGACCGAGCTACATTGTGAACTGTTTGATGTTGCGTTGACCAACGTTGACCTTCTTGGTTAGGGCAAAATTTGACTATTATTGACTATAGATTTGACAGGGCCATTTTGACTATGATTTGGCAAGTCAATTTTGACTTTTGTACTCTCTCTCTCTCTCTATACTGAACATTTAATATAATAAGAAGAAGAATTGATCAAAGGGTTTTTCCCTGACATTCACCAAATCCTGGTGTTCTCTTGTCTTCTGCATTTATTGTTTATATTCTATCTACAGTTATTGTCAATGTGATTAATGGTTAATGTGATTGTTATTGGAAATTGTCATCGGGCTATCTAAAGTACATTGAAGTAATTGTTGCGAGCATAGAACATACCATTGTTAACTAAAATTAACATGGTATCAAAGACCAAGTGAAGACAAAGCCCAAGAAAGAGAGAGAACAGCAATCACTAAGAGATCTGTTAGACAAGACAATTAGACAAGTCTCCATGGAATCTACATCTTACTTCAAGACTAAGGACAAGCTCAATGACAAATCTGACTATCATGCATGGAAGATGACTTTGGATCTGACTTTGGAGGGGCATGAAGTATTGGACTATGTGCAGGGAAAAATGGTGGAGCCTCCTTCAAATGCACCAACTACTGCTAAGACGAAGTATAGAAAATGTGAGGTCAAAGCGAAGAAAATTATCATTGACTCCATTCAAAAGCATTTGGTTGCCTATATTTCTGATTTGGGAACATCTAAGTAGATGTATGAAAAGCTGGTTGGGATGTTCAAAGTGAACAATGTGAATCAAATTCTCTTTCTCAAAAACAAGTTGAAGGATATCAAGATGGATAAAAGGGAATCTATCCAATCCTACTTCATGACAATAACTCAAATTAAGAATGACCTGCTATCTACTGGAGAAATTATTGCTGACAGGGAGCTCATTCTCATTGCACTTGGAGGTCCTTCACGACCATGGGATGTATTTACCACCACCAATCTCAACAATGACAAGATAACTGGTTTCGATGAGTTATTGGCTAGATGCACTCAAGAGGAAACAAGGATGATGGAGAGAGATAAGCCCTTCAATGGAAATGAACCTACAGCCTTCTCTGCTCATGCAAAAAGGAAGAATAATGTTCGTCCAAGAAGATAGGGTCAAGGATCTAAGAAGGGATTCAAGGAAGGAAGAAAAGGAAGGTGCTACAATTGCAACAGGTTCGACCACTATGCTAGAGAATGTCCTGACAAGCTCCAAGGGATGATGCCAACAACAACCACAACAATTTCAAAGGCAATGACAATCAAAGGAACAACATGTTCAACAACAAAGGAAAGAGGAATGCTCCCGCTGGTCGAAATGGAAATGGTCGACCTCCCAAGAGTACAAGAAATGCCAAGTATGATGAAAGTAATGTTGTAGAAAAATAAGATGAGTTTTATCTTATTTCTACTCTATCCACCACCTCTCCTCCGGATACTTTGGATCGTTGATTGATTGATAGTGGAGCCTCAAGGCACTTCACTAGGTACTAGAAGGCCCTCTCAAATTTGGTTGAGAATAAACCTAATCTAAAGATCATACTTGGAGATAATGCCACCTACCCCATGAAAAGGATAGGTATTGTCACTCTTCACTTGAATCAAGGTCAAACCATTCATCTACAAGAAGTATTGTATGTGCCCGAATTGAAAAAGAACTTAGTGTCTATTTCTACGAAGCAAGATAAAGGCTTCAAGGTAGCATTCAAATCCTAAAGATGCATTTACTCTTCGAATTAAGATTGATGGTCTCTATCAAGTTGGAGGAAGTCCTTTGGGAGCTTTGGCGAGTGATACTTCTCTTCAATGTGAATTATGGCACCCGAGGTTTGCCCACTTACATTACAAAGCCTACGATAAGGAAGATGGTCACAGGGATGCCCGAATTTAATATGAACCATGAAGGAGTTTGTCAGGGATGTGCTGCTGGGAAACATATAAAGGGACCATTCCCTTCTAGTAAAAGCCAGAGAATTAATATTCCTCAATTGGTCCATTCTGACCTATTTGGTGCCCTGCCCGTAACCTCATTGGGAGGATACACATATTATGCAATCTTTTGGATGACTTCTCTGATGCAGGAGCATACAGCTCAGCAATTTCATTATGTTCTAGTTAACTTAGGGGGTCTTGTGTTTTCAAGGAAGTTGGATTCCTATGTATGTAATTATTAATGTTTTGAGTGATTAGAATAGAATTAATTAGATATTGTGAGGATATTTGTAAATGCTCTCGAATGTAGGAGAACATGAGTGATGACGAGAGAGTTGGAAATCAATTATAAGTCTTAGAATAGAAAGTGGTGTCCTGATTCGTGGAACTAGAGAGGATTCTTAGGGATTACTGGAGTTAAAATGGACTTAGAGGATATTCGAGATTTAGTTTAGCAGATTAAGGATCTGAACCAGAATTGGTTAAATAGAACCTTTTGTATAAATGTAAGCCTAAAATGCATAGTAAGGGGGTAGAGAGTCCGCAACCAATCCGTCAGGAGTTATGAAAAGACATGGTAAGACCATCTCTGTCTGGAGTGAATTTGTTGCTGCAATCAAAAAGCAGTTCTATCCATTGGCCTACATGCAACAAGCCATGATGAGTTGGCAAACTCTTTGACAATTGAAAGGGCAAAGTGTGCAAGGGTATACTCAAGAGTTCAGAAAGAGAGCATTGATGTTGGGTATCTCATTAAACTCACCAAAGACTCTTTTGAAGTACATTGGTGGTCTACACAGCTACATGAAGCATACCATCCTCATGTTTAATCCCACTAGTATAGATGAGGTATCTGTACAAGCTACTCATCTAGAAGCTAGAGGAAAGAATGGAAATCCAGAAGTTGGGGGACCATCCCAACCCATTGTAAGCAAGAGCAAGGAGAAAAGAAAGCAGAAGTGGAAAGCAAGGAAGGCTAACACTGCACAGAAAGCCAAAGCTTCATGCACTCACTGTAAAAAGGATGGGCATGATGATGAGCATTGTTGGATTCTGCATCCAGAGCTGAGACCTAAGAAGTCCGAGGGCAAGAAGAAGAAGACAGTTGCAGCTATTCAGAAAGATTTGGGATCAGACTCAGGAGATGAAACAACTATAGCAGCCACAGGTATAAAAGGTAAGAATTCTGAAGAATCTACTAGTAATTCTGCTCAATCTGTTATTGATGAAGAAAATGAGAAAAAAAACATGAGCTTTTCCATATTCGAGTTATTTCCAAAAATCAAAAGATTGATACTTTGTTTAATAGTGGCTCACAAGTAAATCTAATTTCTGAAGCAATTGTAAAGAAATTGGGATTAGCAACTATACCTCACAAGAAACAATACCCATTAGGATGGTTGAATGATAAAGCACAACTACAAGTGACTAGACAGTGCAAACTCAAGTTTTCTTTTGGGTCAGCATTTGTAGATGAGGTTGAGTTAGACATAATTCCTTTGGATATATGTGGAATTGTTTTAGGAAGTCCTTACTTGTATGATAGAAAGGCTATTTTCTATAGAGCTGAGAACAAGTATCTACTTGTTAAAGATGGAATCGAATACTTTGTAAGATCTCATAAGCTCAAGAATAATTATACTCTCATAAACTCAGGGCAGATGAAAAGAATGATAAATTCATGCAAACAATTCTTACTGATGGTTGTAAAGAAAAAGAAACCTGATAAAACCAATGTATTTGAGGGTTGTAATGCTTAACAGCAAGCTAATATAGAAAGGGTTGTTTCAGAGTATGATGTCTTATTTCAAGAACCTAAAGGTCTTCCACCCAAAAAGGGAATAGTACATGATATTATTTTGCAGCAAGATGTTCCATTGCCTAACATTGGGATGTACAAGTTGTCTGCTTTAGAGAATGTTGAAATCAAAAAGCAGGTGCAAGAGTTGTTCGAGAAAGGGTTCATCAAGCCTAGCACATCACCATGTGGGTCACCAATCGTTTTCATGAGAAAGAAAGATGGCTCGTGGAGAATGTGCATTGATTACCGAGCACTTAATAAGATAACAATCAAAAATCGTTATCCCCTTCCTCGCATAGATGATCTTTTAGATCAATTAAAGGAAGTTGTTTATTTCACCAAGCTGGATTTTCACAGTGGATACCATCGGGTCAGAGTTGCAGAGCAAGATGCATGGAAGACTGCTTTCAAAACAAAGCAAGGATTGTATGAATGGCTGGTTATGCCTTTTGGCTTAACTAATGCTCCTGCTACTTTCATGAGATTAATGAATGATGTACTCAGACCTTTTCTTGATGATTTTGTTATTGTGTATCCAGATGACATTCTGATTTTTAGTAAAACGTGGAAAGAACATTTAAAGCATGTTAAGCAGACATTAGATGTTTTGAAAGAGAAAAACTTTATGTTAAACTCTCAAAATGTGAATTTGGCAAAACATCTCTAAACTACTTGGGTCATATAGTAGGGGGGAGGTGAATTGAACATAGATCCCTCTAAAGTGGCAGTCATTGTGAACTGGCCTAAACCCAGGTCTGCTACAGAAGTGAGAAGCTTCTTAGGAGCAACACAGTATTGGAGGAAGTTCATTTCTAACTTCTCCTTGATTGCAGCTCCCTTACATGCTTTAACAAGATTGAATAAGGTGTTTCAGTGGGGAGGCAAACATCAGAAAGCCTTCGACACCTTAAAAGAAAAGATTAGTACAGCAACTATACTAGCACTACCAAATCTACAAAGACCATTTGAGATCCAAACTGATGTTAGTGACTATGCCATGGGAGTAGTGTTGACACAACACGGTAAACCCATATGTTATCATTCTGAGACTTTTAATCCTGCAGTAGTTAACTATCCTACATATGATAAAGAATTGTATGCATTAGTTCAGAGTGTGAAAAAATGGAAACATTACTTAATGGGCAAAGAGACAGTAATACATACTGATCATCAACCACTTCAATATCTACACTCCCAAACTAAGTTGCAGCAATCAAGACATTATAGATGGATGGGTTTTCTACAACAGTTTCACTTAGTCATCAGATATAAAAATGGCATACATAACAAGGTTGCAGACATGTTATCTAGACCCATTATAAAGGCATTTACCATACTTAAGCATAATTCTGTGCTACATGAAAGCTACATAGAACAATATGCTCAGGATATGGACTTTAAAGATGTATATGCAACTTTGAGTCAAGGAAAAAGAGTAGAAGAAATGGACTACCATATAAAAGACCGACTCTTATATCATTGTGGGAAACTCTGCATTACACAAACTGAAAGAGTAAAGATAATTAGGGAAGCACACACTTCTCTGATATCAGGTCACTTTGGGGTAAGTAAAACAGTTGCACAGCTCAAAGGTTTTGCTATTGGCCGAAAATGAATGAGACAGTTTCTAGATATGTAAGAGGGTGTGACATGTGTGCTAAAAGCAAGCCCAGCAACAAAAAACTAGGCCTGTACACTCCATTGCCAGTTCCTTCTCACCCTTGGGAAAGTGTTTCCATGGATTTTGTTGGAGGACTGCCTAAATCTAGGAAAGGTCATAATTATCTATATGTTGTAGATAGGTTCAGCAAAATGTGTATTTTGATACCTTGTAGTAAACAGATTACAGTTGAACAGACTGCAAAATTGTTCTTTGAACATGTATGGGTTCATTTTGGATTACCCACTTCCATGGTATCTGATCAAGGCACCCGATTTGTGGGGAAGTTTTGGTCAAGTCTGTGGGAACTGATGGAAACCAAACTGAAGAAAAGCACAGATTTTCATCCACAAACAGATGGCCAGACAGAAGTAGTAAACAAGACGGTGATCCAGTTACTGAGAGGATATTGCAGCAAACATCCTAAACTTTGGGATGAACACTTGTGCTATGTGCAGCATGCTTACAACAGAGCCAAACACTCTTCTACATAGAGATCTCCTTTTGAGACCTGTTATGGTTTCACACCAAGGTCACCTTTGGATTTTGTCTTTGGTAAAGATACCATGGTTGATGGACACATGATGTGGACAAAACAACTAGGTTCATTAAACAGATCCAGGAGATCCACCAGGTAGTATAGAAACAGCTAGAAAAGAGCCAAGCCAAGTACAAGGCCAGGCATGATAAGCATCGGATGGAGCATAGTTTTCAAGTTGGAGACCAAGTCTAGCTGTATGTCAACAAGGACCGGATGCAAGGTGAAAGAAAAAGCTAAAGCCTATCAGGTATGGACCTTTTAGGATACTTGAGAAGATTGGTGAAAATGCTTTTCGCCTTGATTTGTCAGCTTACATGCACATCTACTCAGTCATAAAAGCAGATTGCTTGAGATTGTTTGAACCTTCAATGATTGAGGACTATGAAGAGTAGAGTCAATTGCCTTCTATTGATGACCTGCTACCTGAATATCTTAATGAGTTGCAGGGAGACACACTGTTGGACAAGAAGGTGAGGACGACGCACAGGGTAGATGTTGAATACCTCAGGATTGGGCTCAAAGGTTCGAAGCCAAGTAGTGCAAAGTGGATTGAGATTGGACAAGGGAGAAAACAATACCCTCACTTAGTCAATGCTTGAAAACCAACTTTTGGTGGTCCAAAAGCTTTTTCAGTGGGAAGGTCGTGATCCGAATTGGATCCATAGAAGACTGTCAAAGAACCATGACTATATCAGGTCGGAACAAATCTCTAAAGAATCCAAAACAGCAATCAAAAACACCCTGAACTAGTGGCAATGGCAGCCAGCATGGAACGACGAGGACCTCAGTCAAAGCGCGCTAACCGAGGCCCATGGAGACTGCGCAGGAGGTCAAAGTAGCCCCGGGGAGCCCCAGATGGGGAAACAGAGGTGGAATTTGATGCGCAATTCGCGCTAATCGCTAGGTGAACAGGGCCATGAAGGAGGAAGCCCTTGCACACGGACGCATGGTGAGCCGGAGAGCCGCGGGCGAAAAAGGCAAAAGCGCTAAAGGACAAAGGCGAGACCCGCGCTCTGGAAAATGGCAGTATTGATCGGGACGCCCTCAAACGGTAAAAGGTTTTAGATGAGAACGGAGCGATGCCATTCATTGATCGACGCGTGGCAAGTGGAGTTGAGAGAAAACCGCCGTTGATCGCGCGCTAACGGTCGAGCAAGTCAACTGCACAAAACGTGCATATGGCGTCAGATTTGGAGGCCCCAGATCGGACAGCTGAGATCGCGCCCGATGGAGGAAGCGGAATCGACGAGGGAATACGCCACGATTTGCAAAGATTTGGAATCCGTTTGACCGCCACGGTGGAGGAAGACTTCATCCACGACGTAACTGAAGAAATGAACCGACGAAGCAAGCTAGCGCCATTTAGAGGAGGACATGTGGCCACTCCCTAAGCGCTGATGATGACACCGAACAGGGAACTCCAAGCGCAGCTGCAGAAGGTGAATCGACAGAGGCGGAAGAGGAACTGAACAATCTTGGAATGGATGGCCTAAAAGCCATGAACAGAGACAGAATACACAGTTAGTCGAAGTCGAGAGACGAAGAAGTGGAACAGTGAACCCAGAGAGGAGGACTGAACACAGAGAGACAGAAACCAGAGAAGAAGGCAGTAAAGCAAAGCAAAAGAAGACAGAGGGCTGAGCTGACCAAAGGCAGCATCGAGCACCAGAGAGCTTGAGAGATTCAAGCCATCCCATAGAGGAATCTGTCCGGACTGAGCACCACATTTGGCTCTTTCCACTGTAGACCAGAAGGTCACAGAGCTAGTAGGAAGAAGAAGTTTGTGTACTCAAGTGGCTTGGGGAATCCAAGAACCACCCTGCCAAGCAAATCTGCTTCAAGAAAACTCATATTGAGTCCCTATATTGTAATTCTCTGCTCAAAGACACAATAAACAAGGCCACCACTGAAAGCTGGACCGGAGATGTAGCCCTGGAGAATAGGGTGAACTCCTTATTAAATTTTTGTGTTCTTGTATTTGCTTACTGTATTTCTCTATTGTCTTTCATTTAAATGTCTGTGTATTGGCAATCTGATCGATCCGTTGCTTAAATAACACAGAACATACACCAGCACATGAGTCTGTAATACCTTTGTTTAATAAATCTTAAACTGATGTCACTAATAGGGTGAATATTAGATCAGTATTTGAATTATAAGTTGTGTGTGAACTTGAGTAATTCTGCGTAACGTAGGTTGGAGGTGTGCAGAATCAGAGAAGAAGTGTCGAGAGGGGTGTTATGGTTTTACACACAAATAGTATTGGAGAAAGCCTTTAATGTTACAACGAAGGTGAAGGAAGCATAAAGGCACGAGCGGAGATTGAGATCATAACAAGTGAAGGTCACGAGGCGAAGACAAATACACAAGTAGAAAGCCGAATGGGCGATTATACAGTAATAACCAAAAGAATGTAACGGTGCATAGGAACTGTTGGATCCATCAGATCAACAGACGAGTTGGTGCGCAATAGACGACTAAGATTAAGTCGCGCAAAATAAAGTTAAGAAGATGAACGGCGGAGATTAAACCCACGTGCTTGAAGAAGGATGAAGTGGTATTCGCAAGGGGTAAGCAGTTTCTCGCACACCCTAAAGGTGGTAAGCAGTCTTTCAAAATTTCACGTGATTACCTTTAGATGTTGACACGTAGCACATGGTGGAAAGAGAAAACCACTTTTCTCACATGCTCTCGACCTGATATCGGTCGTGCACGATTCCACGCAAGATTGTGCGATAGCCGTTGGATCAAGCGAGATTGATCAACGGTGGAGATCAGCGAATCTAGTTGATGATTGGGTGATGGGACAACCATTGGATTGGGCGGAGCAGATCAACGGTAGAGATCGTCCGGGTTAGTTGATGATCGAGTGACACGATAACTGTCGGATCGACGAATGAGATCGACGGCAAAGGTTAATATGCGCGGGTAATAAGAATTAACCAAAGGTTATGAAGGGTCGTATAAGGTTCCGCTTAAGGGGTTATCAAAGGTTTAGACTTTGGATAGTTAAGTCAAACGTTTCCGCATAGAGTTATTAAATGAACATTAAACCTTGACTTATGGAAGGTTTTACTAAGTAAGGAATGTTTGGAATTCCTAGGACACACATAGTGTAACATGCAATTTTATTTGCATACTGTGGGTATATGCGGCTTAGGCTGCATCATTGAGGCATATGCAGCTTAGGCTGGCATCATTCTCACACAAAACATGGATCTATTTCCTTAAGAGGAAGGATGAAGTGTTCAAATGGTTCCATTCTTACAAAGCATTGGTGGAGAACCAAACAGGAAAGAAGATCAAGATATTGAGGACCGACAATGAAACCGAATATGAATCCAATGAATTCAATGACTTTTGCAAAGAGGTTGGCATTAAGAGGGAGACAACTATTCCATACACTCCTGAGAAGAATGGAGTTGCTAAAAGGAAGAATCAAACAATCATGGAAACCACTCGTGCCATGCTCCATGATCAAGGTCTACCAAAGTTCTTGTGGGGAGAAGCTGCTAACATTGTCTTATATGTTCGAAATAGGAGCCCTCATCAAGCATTGGATTTCAAGACACCTGAAGAAGTCTTCACTAGTAAGAAACATGATGTTTCTCATTTCAGAGTCTTTGATTGTCCAGTATATTTTCATGTGCCTAAAGAGAAAAGAAAAAAGTTGGAAGCTTTTGGGAAGAAAGGTATATTCGTCGGCTATAGCGAAAACTCAAAGGCATATAGAATCTATGTGCCTGGTCAAAGAGATGTGGAAGTAAGTAGTGATGTCACCTTTGATGAAGATATTGCCCTTGGGAAAGCCAAAGATCTCCCTATCCCAAGGAAGGACGATGATGTTGCCGAAAAACAAGATGAACCTCCGATGTTGAAGGCCCGATGGATCCTATTGATCCACCTCCTGGTGATCCCTCTACCTCAAGGAAACATCCACTATGGCTCAAAGATACTCTTGAAGATGTTGAAAGACACATTTCTCCAAGAGGGACATTTTGTTAAAGTAAAAGACCAAACAAGTATCAAGGTTATTTGGCTACTATGAGTACTATTGTTCAAGTTGAACCTTGCACATTTGAAAGATGCGATGAATGAGGAGTATGAGTGAATCATGAAGAATGATGTTTGGGATGTGGTGCCTAGAGAAAAAGACAAGTTTGTGGTCACTTCTAAATGGATTTATAAAATTAAACATGGAGATGATGGGAGTGTTGAAAAATATAAAGCCAGGTTCGTTGCTCGTGGCTTCTCTCAAAAGGAAGGAGTGGACTACGACGAGATATTTCCACTGGTTACCCAATATACCACTATCTGGTCTATTATTTCTCTCGTTGCCAATCAAGGATGGAGCCTGATGACCACTACGTGTCAACGACCCATAGCAGTACACCCCCTTTTTTCGCAAAAGGGATAGCATCTAATCGACGTGTCTGTGTTGTTCAACTATCATCATCAACCTTATCATGTTATATTGTAAACCCTTTCTACGTGTAAATTGTAAATAATCTCAGCAGATTCGTGTCGTGCATGTAATTTCCTAGGTAAGCCTAATTTTCTAGTGACGATCTACATCCCGGGAGGTTTTTTGTCTCACTGATCCATTCTCGGATGGTTGGCAGAGTTTTCCTTTAGCCTTACCCCAAAGCCGGAATGGATTTTGTCACTAGGATCTTAAGGGAGTCCTAGTGTTCTAGATCGAGTCTATGTAAAAGTGATTTGGGAATAATCCTAACTACTTGGTTAGATTATTTTATTACAAATTGCTTAGTCTGCTAGATTATATTTGTGTCGCAGAATTGGGTAGTCTGTGAGGGTCTTTTGCAAAGGGGTTTTCCCCCTTGAGATGTAAATAATGTGAAATCATGATGTAAAGTGTCTTGAGGGTTAGAAAAATAATTTATCCCCTCATAGATTAATTTATTAAATTTTCTGGCCAAAATTAATTAAAATCCTAAGCAAGAAATTTGATTAATTCTAGGTCCTAGATAAATTTAAATTCTCCAAAGGCAAAATTCGTTGGTCCTTTAAAAATTGGAATTTAACAGGTCTAGGGACAAAGGTAAATTAATTATTTTGCTAAGTTTTAAGTCTTTGATCCCTTGGGTTAAGTCAAAGTCAAAATTCTAAGCAAATTTATTCAAAAATTTAATTTTTGAATTAATTAAAATTCATTTAATTGAAAAATTCGAATTTCCTCGGGAATTTGAAATTTCGACGGGATGAGATTAAAAGAAATTTTGATCCTCATGTTCATGCATAGATTTCTTTTTAGCCATTGATGATAGCTTTCTGATGAGCGATTTGAGTACAGGTATCTTGCTCAGTCGTTGGGATTTGAATGATAATTTAAGTTTTGAATATAATAGCAAGTATCTCTATTTATCTGAATTTTATTATCGTTTTCTCGCTCTATGTTGATGGTTAAATTGATTTTTACAGGAAATCCTTGATTATTAGATCATCGGGTGTTCGGGGAAGTTCTCGACTGAACCAGCCAACTCCCGATCTGTGTTTTCTGAAGAGCTTAGCGTAATTTGATCTCGGGCTTATCATAAGATATTTTTTATGGGTGATGCATAAAGGGTTTTGAACTCAGTACCTCCTCTAAATTTCAAAAAAAAAAACATCTGTGCTAAATCTATAGATCTGGCTGTTGAGAGCCTCAAATCATCAGATCTAGGAGCGGAATCGGACTCACATTCCCTAGATCTGACAGATCTGCCATTCATGTATATAGATTTGTAATTATTTTCAGTTTTCTAACTTGGGTTTTCGGGGTTTTAGTTTTTTGGGTCATTGTATATATCGTTTGGGTGTTTCTTGTTGTCTTGTAGCTGTAGATCTGAAGTTGAAAGCTGTGCAGAGTCCAGATCTAGGCCCTGGAGGGTAAGATCTGGATCTCTAAGGGTCCATCAGCATCATTTTGGCAGGGATCATATCCATATTTCACAGTCCAAGGGTTTAAATTTATTTATTTTCAAATTTGGAAATTTTATAAGGGTTTCAAAGAAATCTGAAGCACGACACCCAATCATCAACTTCATGGTGAGTTATTTATTAAAGTTATTGAAGATGTAGGTGTTGATTCTTGTGTGCAAAACATTACAGATAATGCCCCTGTTTGCAAGGCTGCTGGCATGATTGTGGAAGCTAAATATCCACAAGTGTTTTGGACACCTTGCATTGTCCATTCATTGAACTTAGCACTGAAATCCATTGCTTCTGATGTGCTTTGGATTGGAAGCATTATTGAGGATGCAAGACATATCCGTAACTTTGTGCAAAATCATACAAATGCCCTCACTATCTACCAGGAGTATTAAGATTTCTGGAAAAAATCTTAGAGGTTCTGGTGGAAGTTCTGGGCCACCATTTTGCAGATTGATTGGCTGCCTGGTTTTGGAGTTCACTGTGCATTTTGAAATTTTTTTTAGAAACCCTTCTTCTGCATCATTCCCGCAATCACTTTTCTCACTCTCCACGCTGCTCCACCTGCAACCACAAAGAGAGAACCCTCATCTCCATTCACACTGTCCAGATCTGTACGCTGCTTCATCTGTGGCCTCATCCCTGTCTGCACCATCCAGCACTCCTTTCCTCCCATTGCACCCTCCTCTCATCGCTGCCAGAACATCCCAGCTCTTCCTCTCTCTTCCAAACCCTCTCCATGCAGCATCCTTCATTCCCTCACCCCTCGGATCCACAGCCTTTCTCTCAATCTCCATCCCGCTATCCAGATCCACACAGTCCTTAACGCTGCCCAGCAATCTCATCCAAACGCTGGCCATCCTCTCATCCCTCCCACAGCTCTCCCTCATCCGCTCCTCATTGCACTCCGTCAGCCCTCGCTACCCTTCACCTTATCCGCAGTCCTCCATCCGCAGCTCCATCTTCCCTCGCAATGCATCTCTTCCCTTCTCTCGCTGCGTATCCTTCTCTGCCGCCCCCTTTAGCTGCTCATTCACGCTGCCCTCACCATCCTGCTCTTTCATCCCACCTGCGTACTCTCCTTAACCCTCACGCTACTGTCAAACTCGCGGCTTTAGCGCCTTTCATCATTCGACCTGCTCTTTCCTCCGTTGTCGTCCTGCACCTGCACACAACAAAAAACAAAAACTATTCGACTTTTATTGTAATATATGCATTAGTTCAGTTTTAGGTTAATAGATAGCTAGGGTGTATATATTTCTTTTAGTTTCATTAAAGTTTTAACTTAGGACTTTAACAAATAAAATAAAATAAACCAAAAAAAACAATTTAGTTTTTATTTTTATTTGTATTTCATTTCACCTAGTTATTTTAATTTTTCATTAAAAAAAAAAATCATACTTTTAAAAATTTGACCTTTTCACATTTTACTTTTCCTTTCTTTTATTTTTGATCTAAAAAATTTAAAAATTCATAACATTTTTGAAAAAAACTAAAAATCCTAAACATTAAAAAATTCTAATTTTTTTTCCGTTTTTTTTAATTTATGACTAAGGAAAATGAAATACATTAAGGGGATTTCGCTTAAACATTAAAATTTTTAATGTGGCCTATGGCCCATTAAAAATTTCGATTCGATTTTTTCAACCTGTCGATTTGTTTTATTTCTTTAGTTATTACCTAAGAAATAATTAAAAAAATTTAACCTAAAGTTCCTTAGTGTTATTTGGTCATTAAATGCATTTTTATGATTTTCCTATGGTCAAAGTACGATAAATGTTTGAAGTTATATTGACTGTTGGAGAAAATTAATTAATTCTAAATCTTGGTCATTAATGATAATCATTTTAGATCTGGAATCTTTTGCATGTCACAGTGTTGGGCATTTATATTGATTATTCATGATTGTCATTATTCGTCACATATTGAAAATTGTTCTGGATAACTTGTTTTATTTAGTTGATGGTTAATTCAAATATTAAAGGCGCTGGTCTATAATTATTTATATCTTGTGGTCGTGTCTTGGTTACATTAGCATTTAATCTATTCATCTGAGTTAATCAAAATCCATTTACAGTTCATAGAGTTGTCCATCATTAAAATCTCCTATAGTCTGTTTTTCACAGGTTATTTCATCCATTTACCTAGGGACTACCCCCTTGACTTGTCTAGGAGAGAGTCTAAACGGAGTGAGTAAGGATTTAAGAGCAACAACCCTTACTCTAAGCGTTGTCGCGGTGCCTAGACACTTTGTGCGACAACAGAGCCTACATCAAATGAACATCAAAATTGCCTTCTTGCATGGCTCGCTGAAGGAGGAAGTCTACTTGGAGCAACCTCAAGGGTTTGAAGTACAAGATCGAAAGACTCATGTATGCAAGTTGACGAAAGTTTTCTCTGGGTTAAAGCAAGCCCCTAGGGCTTGGTATAAGAGGATTGACATTTATCTCCTGAACTTGGAATTTATAAGGCACTATGTTGATCTTAACCTATACTTCAAGGTTGAAAAGGACGTGCCTCTTATTTTGGTCCTTTATGTTGATGATCTCTTTCTAACAGGTGCAAACCCTCTCAATTATCAATGCAAGAGCGAGTTGACTTTTGAGTTCAAGATGAAGGACCTAAGATTGATGCATTACTTCCCAGGTCTGGAGGTTTGGCAAATGCCAAGCGAGATTTTCCTTTCTCAAGGAAAATATATTGTGAAGCTGCTAGGGAGATGTGGGATGGTGGAATGCAAGTCTGTGTCTACTTCGATGGAACTCAACTTCAAGAAGCTATGTGGAAGTGTTGTTGGGCCTGAATTAACAAACCCTTCCAAGTATAGACAACTTGTGGAGGCCTTGATGTTCTTGGCAAACTCTTGTCCGAACATATGCTTCGTTGTAAATACTTTGAGTTAATTTATGGTAGAGCCTCATCACATACATTGGATTGCTGCTAAGAATCTCTTGAGATACCTCTGTGGCACAATCAACTATGGGTTAAGATACACTGCCAAGAATTTGAGGCTACATGGATATTTTGATGTTGACTGGGCTGGCAATGTGGTAGATAGAAAGAGCACATCAGGATGCTCCTTCTCATTGGGGTCTGCTTCCATTTCATGGATGAGGAGAAATTGATTGCTTTAAGCACCGCCAAAGCCGAATATAATGTCGCTAGTATGGCCTACTATGAAGTTGTCTAGTTGAGGAAGCTCTATAATGAGCTATTTGATCACATGTTGGATACCACCATGATCTATTGTGACAACCAGAGTGGGATTCGCCTTTCAGAGAAAATCGTGTTCCATGACCGCTCCAAGCATATTGACATCAGGTACCACTTTATCGGGATATGGTACAACAGGGAGTAGTAAGGCTCCAACACATTAGGACTGATGAGCAGATTGTTGACATTCTTATGAAGCCCTTGGGGAAGGTCAAATTCTTAGCCTTCTGAGAGAGACATGGAGTCGTGGAAGGACCCTCCCATGAGGGTCCCGCTTGAGTTGGACACTGAGACCTGGAAGCTCTTGGGAGATTGGGTACTTCTTGGAGCTATGTGCAACCATAGGGTGAGTGGTTCCCCTTCCCCTATAGGTACATTGTGTATAGGGTGAGTGGTTCACTTTCCCCTGTGATACCCCATGGTGATATATGAGAGCATAGGGTGAGTGGTTCACCTTCTCGTATGGCATATGGGCAGGATGAGTGGTTCACCTTCTCCTACGAATGCTCCAGCATACATCCTACCCATGTAGTCCGAGACTCATGGGAAGTACCTCTCGTATCGCCAATGAGTTGGGAAAAGAGGATAGGGTGTGAAAATTCCTAGATCTAACAATCTCAAGAATCCTACTGCAACCAGTGGAATTTACTTCTACTAGATTGTAAATAACATTACACACTTATTTCAGATTTCTTCATGAAATATCGAAGTAAATTACTGTAGCCACCTACACCAATTTAATATGATTCTGAAAAATAGAAATTGAGCAAGGAAAATAGAAACACATAGGACACAGTGATTTTTGCACAAATAGTCCCCAGAAAAACCGAATGCGAGAAAACCAGTGCAGTAGCTCTAAGCGTTTATTATTATTAAGGAGTAGCAAAATCTGAATACATCACTGAATACCTCACAAGGTTATTCAATTACAGAGAGAAATATTGGCAGAAGCTTTGTAAATTATACCTCACACAATCACTGAGAAATCCTGGTTGATCCAGCTGCTGGATGAAGTGCCCCTCGTAGGCACTGCGATATCTCTGTGTTTCCTCTACGTTGTCCCAGCGTCAACCCTTTTAGGCATTGCGTCACCCAACCGAGGATTCGATCAGTAGCCCAAAGTCACTGCACTCAGCCTCTCGATCTCACACCCCGGCTTCTAGCTACTGAAACTGTCCCTTTGCTCTGATTTTCGACTTTATCTCTCTACCTCTACGTCACTTTGCGTGGCCCTTCTGACCCAGCGTCAGCCTCTGTGCCAAGGCTTCTGGATCACTTACTACCTCTCTTTGTTGACATATCTCCGATTGAGAATCTCTCTCCAGAAGCTGCTATCCCTGCCCCTCAACTACGAGAGATCTCCTCAATCGATTATTCCTCCTGAGAACTTCTCACTTCAGAAAATCGATTTTATCTATCTCTCTATGTATTTTCCAAATGACCCTCAAGCCCCTTCGTATATCTTCTTATTGGACAACCAACAACCTAGATTACATCTTAATCAAAGGCTTAGATCATTTTGGCTTGATCCGTGCCTTTTTCTAGAAGTTTCACCCCTAATTAGATTAATACCCATTAATATTTTAATTTTCCTACGTTTAGACTTAGGAACCCCATTAAAAATATTAATTATTTTGATAAAATCACTTTTGGGTGGAATTTCCCAAAACGCTTTCTGAGTTCTTTGGAAACCCTGTCCCCAAGCCTCCCTACAAAATTTGAGGCTTGGTGCACATCTGATGCTACCCCAAATCAACACTCCCTCTTAGCGAGGAATGTGCTCTAGCAATACATTACCTCTCTGCATACTGCTTTGACTTTGAAGAATCGTCTATGTGCCACTGATGTCTGACGTATTGTCCACCAACCACTGCGTTGTTGCTGCTACTGTACTACTACCTTTGACATTGCCACTGTCAATGCTCCATCTGTACTACAGCTCCCTCTCAGACGCTGCATCTTCTATGCTACTAGCACTGCACTACTAACACTACATCCGTACTACAACTCAGTTGCTGAGAAAAGAAACTAAAAACACCCAAAATTGGACAAGTATCCAGTGGATACTCCTCAGTGTTGAAATCTTGACTGTTGCTAGTCCCATTGTTAAGTTATGGTATGTTCTATGCTTAGAGCAGTTTACTTCTTTTCTTCTTATTAGCCACAGATTAGCAATCACATATACATTAATTAAAGTGCAGATAGAACATTAAATGATCAACAAAAAACAAGCCAAGACAAGAGACACAGGATGTCGCGGCTAGCCAGGGACAAACCCCAATGCGGGGAAACCCTTTGATCAAATCTTTTTTTATCTTCAATAGTTCAGTAGAGAGAAATAGTACAAAATTAGAATTCTGTAATTTTATATCAGCAGCAACAAACCCTAGATCAACGAAGTCAAACTTGGTCAAAAGAGTTGAAATTGACCTCCAATATGCTTGGTCAATTTCCGGTCAACTAACCCTCGAACAACCTAAAGAAATAGCCCTTGAACAGCCCCAAAAACACAATCAAACTATTGTTGATTAAAGTCAACCTGCTGCCCAAAACTAGGGCAGTCAATGTTGGTCAAACCAGAGGTCAGATTGCCTTGGTTTCTACGCCAAAATTTGCGGCCTGCCTAGGAGAGGCAGCCACACCAAAACCACACCCTTGATGAGTTAACGCTTGGTCAACACAAGTCAAATATGTCTTTTGCTGCCTCAGTCAAACTTGGTCAACGCAGCCAACAATTTCTGCGTCCTCTTTCCTACGTCCTCTTTCAGCCTGTGTCTTCTTGCTTCCCATGTGTGAGAGAACCTCTTCCTTGTGTATACTCAATCATACAAGGAGAGAGAGAAGAATGAGAGATGATGAGATGAGTTGAAATGAATCAACCTCACTTGTATTTATATGATTTGTGCCACACATTTAGTTGCTGGCCGACCTTGACAATTTGTCAAGTAATTACAAATAAATTCATATCTTCATAAATACTTGTTGGAATCGAATGATCTTTAGATCAACCCTACACCTCTCAACAAGAGGAATCTAGGAAAAATATCAGCTGCCATAAATGAGGTGACCCACATGGAGTTTGGCCTAGTTGCCAATTTTAACACCCATGCTGCCTCTGAAGCCACTGCGTTGCTGAAGCTCTGCACTATGCCTCCTCGCACTGTTGCCTCTCTGCTCTGCGCTGCTTAGTCTCTAGCTCTCCTAGCCACTGCATCTGTCGAATCAACACTCCATGGCACCAACTGAAACTCCACCATCCCGCTACTCTTGATCATGGGCTCCCATAGCAAGGTGATGATCCAAGAGGTGGGCTCCTCAAGGATCCTGCCCATTTGTAGCTCTTCCGAACTACAGTTCTATATCAACCCACCTCCCTCCTAGAGGTATCTTGGTTGTCATGGCAAACTCCTCCTCCTGTTCGATCTTTGCGGATGCAACCTTGGGATCATGCTTCTCATCCTTGTCATTTTTCTTCAAAGGACACTGGGATGCATAGTGGCCCATCTCGCCACATCTGAAGCACTTCACCTTGGAGACATCCTTCTTCGTCTTTGTTGCCCCTGTCGTCCCTTCGATGCAAGGACTGTGTTATCCTCCTCCGCTAATTTGGTCTTCGACCCACTGCTGTTGCTGCTCTCGTCAAGTTTGACCTTAAGCAGGTCTCTCCTCAGCTCTTCTTATTTCAAAGCCACCCACATCTATGCTACTTTTCCAAGGATACTCTAGACAAAGATTTGCCAATCATCCGAGACGGAATTTAGAGCTAGTCTCACTAACCCTGAATCCTGAGGTGTATGTCCCGCAGCTGACAGCTCATCACGGGTCTCCTTCAGTTTCGTGAGGAACGGATCCACACAATCTCCCTTCTACATCTGAGCAGATCTCAACTTCTGCTCTAAGAACATCTTTCGCTACTCGAAAGATCCCTGATATAATGTGGCCAAGGCATCCCACATCTCCTTAGTGGTCCCTTTGCTTGCAATGTCACACACCACGTGATCCTTGACTCCATCCAGGATCATTCTCTTGGCCTTAGCCATCTCATCTTTGTACTTCTTCAGCGGATCTGCATCTGTTGGGGCAGCTACCACATTATCAACATAAGTCTTGAGGGCATGCTCATCTAGAAGGAAGTTTCTAGCCTTCTAGATGGCATAGTTGGAAGCCCCGTCCAACCTGTCCTAATTCCTCAAGCCACTGGTTGCCATATCCTCTGAAAAATGTCGAACAACTCCTCTCTCCCTACTGCGTAGCTCCTAGGCTGACCTACGCACTCCCTATTGGAGTTGGTAAGTTGTTGCTCCTCTATTGCTCAACAAATGAGAAATATTGATTTCGTCGGCAAGAAATCACTAAGGAAGTATCCCTCACTATGCGATCTACTTCTTCCTTTTGATGCCTTTTCTGCCCAACACTCAGCTTGCAGAAAATTGTGTCCCTCTAGCTTTGCGTGGCTCTGCATAGCTCCCTCTGCCTTGGCAAGTTTTCAATCTGGAAATCTTACCTCTCTGTCGGCTCACTAAAAGAGAGACACCCACGAAAATATAGCCCTCCTGGCTAGAACTGCACAATCCCTCAGGGGATTCAAACTGTTGCTTACTGCAGCAAGTTGGCCCTTGCTTCAGTGCTAGATCTACTCTTCCTGTTTCACATCAACAGCTCTGATACCATGTGAAAATTCCTAGATCTAACAATCTCAAGAATCCTACTACAACTAGTTGAATTTACTTCTCCTAGATTGTAAATAACATTACACGCTTATTTCAGATTTATTCATGAAATATTGAAGTAAATTACTGAAGAAACCTAAACCAATTTAATATGATTATGAAACATAGAAACTGAGCAAGGAAATTAGAAACACATAGGACAGTTATTTTTCGACAAATAGTCCCCGGAAAAACCCAATGCAGGAAAATTGGTGCAGTAGCTCTAAGGGTTTATTATTATTAAGCAGTAGCAAAACCTGAATACATCACTGAATACCTCATAGGTTTATTCAGTTACAAAGAGAAATACTGGCAGAAGCTTTATAAGTTATATCTCACACAATCACTGAGAAATCCTGGCTGATCCAGCTGTTGGATGAAGTGCCCCTGGCAGGCACTGCGCTGCCTCTACGTTGTCCGCTCGTCAACCCTTTCAGTCACTGCATCACCCAACAGGGGATTCGATCAATGGCCCAGAGTCACTACTCTCAGCTTCTCGGTCTCACACCACGGCTTCCGACTAGTGGAACTAACCCCCTGCTTTGATTTTCAACTTTCTCTCTCTGCCTCTACATCACTTCTACATGGCCCTTCTGGCCCAGTGTTAGCCTCTACGTCAAGGCTTCTGGATCACTCACTGCCTCTCTCTGTTGATGTATCTCCGACTGAGAATCTCTCTTTCTGAAAGCCATTATCCCTGCCCCTCAACTGCAAGAGATCTCCTCAATCGATTTTTCCTCCTGAGAGCTTCTCACTTCAAAAATTCTCTATCTCTCTGTGTATTTTTCAAATGACCCTCAAGCCCCTTCTTACATCTTCCCATTGGACAACCAACGGCCTAGATTACATCTTAATCAAAGGCTCAGATCGTTTTGACTTGATCCGTAACTTTTCCTAGAAGTTTCACCACTGATTAGATTAATACCCATGAATATTTTAATTTCCTAAGTTTAGACTTAGGAACCCATTAAAAATATTAATTATTTTAATAAAATCACTTCTACATGGAATTTCCCAAAACGCTTTCTGGGTTCTTTGGAATACTTGTGCCCGAGCCTCCCTGCAAAATTTGAGGCTTAGAGCACATCCGATGCTAACCCAAATCAACATAGGGACCATAGCAACACATCGTGTACGGTCATACTCTCTATGTCCATTGTCTATGATGAATGGTGTTCAACAACTTGCTTTGGGATCAAATCCAATTAGTGTTCTACCCCTAGATTGACTTCCGTCGATGGAGAGTGGCAAGGTCTTGTGACTCACTAGCGATCAATTCTTCTTCATTATTACATCAGTGTTTAATAGAGTTGAGGTGAGATGCAGAGATGGTACATGATGATAGGATGTCGTGATGATGGATGGATTGGCAAGTGAAATTCTCCCTAGTTGAGAGGGAGTGTCAAAATTGGCAACTAGAGCCAAATTCCACTTTGGACAACCCGTTTGATGGAGATGATTATTGCATTGAATTGCTCCTTTCGAGAGGACCAAAATCGTCCTAAATATCATCAAATATTGACAAGGAAAAATATGTTTTTGAGGTCAAGCCCACACATTTGCAAATTGTCAAGGTCGGCCACATCATGATGTAGGCTCATGAAGCCCAATGGACATGTCTCTTGACCCTCAACGACTTGTATAAATAAGAGAGACCTCAAACCTCATTTGGCATCATCACAACTCATCATTTCTCTCTCCTCATCTGATTGGGTCGTACAAATTGCAGGAGCATCTCTTCTTCTCTCAAACATGTGGCTGAAAGAGGACGAATCACAGAGGTCAAATTTCAAGATATGTTGCAAGGTAGGACCAGCGTTGACTAGGGCCTTTTTTGCCTCCTTTGACTGTGTTTTTTGTGCCAAAATTTCGACTTTGGAAGGCTACATTAATTGGTACAGGAACCGAGATTTTCTGGGAATGTTGACTGAGCTGACCGCAAGACAGAAGTTTAGGTTTTGACCAAATTTTAGCATTGTTTTATTGATTGTTTTGGGCTGACTTTGACCAACAAAGAAGATTGAGTTTGACTAGGTTTGACCAAGCTACATTGTGGGTTGTTTGTTGTTGTGTTGACCAAGGTTGACTTTTTCGTTAGGGCAGAATTTGATTATTGTTGACTACAAATTTGATAGGGTTGTTTTGACTTTGATTTGGCAAGTCAAATTTGACTTTTGTACTCTCTCTCTCTCTCTATTGAACATTTGATATAATAATAAGAAGAATTGATCAAAGGGTTTTCCCCATCTTGGGGTTTTTCCCTGGCATTCACCAAATCCTGGTGTTCTCTTGTCTTGGCTTGTCTTCTGCATTTATTGTTTATGTTCTATCTACAGTTACTATCAATGTGATTAATGGTTAATGTCATTGTTATTGGAAATTGTCATTGGGCTATCTAAAGGACATTGAAGTAATTGCATAGAACATACCATTGTTAACTAAAATTAACATTTTCACATAGACATATCTCTTCAGATTTATTGGAGTTTATTGTTCGAGGGTATTAGAAATGGCTTCCACTGGATTGCGGGGTCAGGACAAACTTGATGGTGCATACAACTTTGGTATCTGGAAATCCATAATTTTATTACTATTGGAGGAGCATGGTCTAAAGCAATATGTAACATTTGTTGTTGTCATACCAACAGATCTAGCGCAATTAACGACCTACCACAAGGAGGATGCCAAGGCTAGGCATATTATTCAAGACGGGGTTAAAGATCATATCGTACCCCATATTGCAAAATTAGATATATGCAAGAAAATGTGGTATGTCATCTTGAAGTTGTTCCAAAATGCTACTGTAGACAAGAAGTTGATCCTTAGAGAGAAGCCAAGAAACACCAAAATGAACAAGGAAGAAGGCGTAGTCAGTTAACTCAACAAGATCAAAGTTGTCAAGGACGAGTTAGCAGTTGTCGAAGAGAAAAATAGATGATTACGAGCTCGTGAGAACAACTCTTAATGGGTTCTCAATGTAGTGGGACGTGTTTTTCCAAGTGATCAATCGACAATAAGACCTACCTGACTGGGATTGTTTGTGCCATGTGGAGCCATTGAGCTTAGGTCGAGCCTTGTCAATGGTAGCAACAGTAAAAGCCAAATGCATGAGGATTACGAAAATATTGCTCTTGCAAGAAAGGGCAAACCCAAGAAGGGCCTAAGCAAGGGACCTAACCCAAAGGGAGAGAAGAAAAAGAAAAACTTAAGTAAAATCAAGTGTTTTGGATGCATTCTACGTGGACACTATGTCAGTGAATGTCTGAACAGAAAGAGAGGTGATAAGAAGCAACAACAGACAGTAGCTTCAACAGATATTAAAAAACTTTCTTCAAGGCTAGAAGACAAGTTCACTCTCATAGCTTGCCTATCTAGCTTAACCACCACAGGAGTTTGGTATATTGGCAGTGGGGCATCATGTCACATGACCGGAGTTCGAGAGTATTTCTCCAGCTACAAAGCAGAGGAGATAGGCTTCCATATTCAAATGGGTAACAAGTCCAAGTGTACTCGATTTGGGAGAGGGATGGTCACCTTTCAAAGGGAGTCAAGCAAGAGTATTCATGTTACAGATGTGTTGCAAGTGCCAAGTTTGGGAATGAACCTGCTTTTTGTTTTTCCTCTTCAAGATAAGGGGTATGGGATGGCGTATACATTTGAGGACAAAAGGTTTACATAAAACACCAAGATTGGAAGTCAGTAAAGAAGATTGGGGTGAGAAGCAACAAGTTGTACAGGTTGCACTTGGATGTTGCAAAGGCACTAGTTAGCAGCAACAATAACAGAGATATGGGAGAGCTATGGCAGAGGAGAATGGATCATATCCATCATAGAGCACTTAAGTTGCTCAGAGAGACTGTGACAGGATGTTCCAGAGGTGAGTACAGAACATGATGATGTTTGCAGAGGGTGCATACTTGGGAAGTTCGCAAAGGAAGCATTTCCAAGGACTTTGTGGTCCAATATCCACAAAGTCTCTCAGGGGTTATGAGTATTTTGTGAGAATGATCAAACCCTTTGAGGTGCAAACCTTCCTCAAGTTTTGCTCCCTTGAAAAGGTTTCACCTCCACAGATTTGATCCCACTCAGCACTTGATAGAGCACAAGTTAAGATGGATCTACATTGGTTATTATATAATATATATCAGAATGGATAGCAAAACTGCAGAGAATTCTTTTTCTATTTTGTATAACAGATATTGCACTGTGGTTCTTAGTATTGATGACAAATAATGAATGTCGTGAAAAATATACTTGAAGTGTTTATGTTTGAAGGCTATCCAAAAGAATCTTGCCACTGAATATTCACTGCACTTGGTGTGTTTTTTCGAAAGCAGCCAAAAAATACATCTTTTTCTCTTAGCTGTTTATCCACACCAAAAGAAATAGAAAAACTAAAAGAAGAAAACAAAAAGCAATGTTGCAATGCCCAACAAACTTTCTTCGCTGTTTATCCAGCCCATAAGAAACTTAGAATCGAAGAGGAGAGAACCAAATGCAATATTGATCAAGAGTATGTTTTGTGACAATTATTATGAGGAAATCAATTGTATTCAAATGGAAATCGATGAAGTGGACACTTACCCTCCTCTTATTGAGTAACTTTAGTAACTTATAAGCATGTAAACATTCTTTACTTGACAACTACAACTAGCCATGCGAATATATACAAGACTTGATATAAAGGTGTCTACTGTAATACCATATCACAACCATAGTCACGAGTGTAACTGTACCATTCACTTTTCACATATAGTTATTCTTATAACCTCGGATGAATGGTTTCTAGATAACCATGCAAGTTAACAGATGACAGGAAAATAAAGCCATAGACCTTTATATTTAAGCAAAACTACAATCTTCAGGTGCAAATTTAATCTAGTGCAGCCCTTACATGTCTTGCAGAGTAGTTATCCCTTCTAGTAAACTCAACCATGGAAGGATGAATCACATTATTATTGCCAGTGCAGATATGGTTAATATAGCACAGCGAGTATGGTTTTAACTTCATGCTTTTACTTATATAGCTAGAATGATGACTTATGTCAGAGAAGGAAATTGTATTAGATAAAGTTTAAACCAACCTCCAGTAGAAGGCCTAAAACAATTGGACCAACAAATTGTGAAGCATCATTTCCAATCTGCATTTCCAATAAAGAATTAAGTCAGAAAATTGACATCATTTCCCACATTCAATCTAGGAGCAGAAACTAAATTTTAATACCACATAAGAAATAAGATTTATACAGCAATCATTTTGATTATAGGAAATAGCTCCTATAGTTGACTACAAGACAATAAAGACAGGTAGCCTACACATTGCAGAAAAGAGAAATGTAACGTATATGTCTGTGTGTCTGGATCTATTCTTAAAGGATTTAAATAGCGATTTACACCTCTGAACTTACAGGATAACATCAAAAACCTCTATAATAATTTTACTACAACCCTCATTGCTTCCATTAGCAAGTTCTCTATCGAGGTGTCATATAAAAAGAATAATAGAACTACCAACCTTTCATATGGTAAGGATTGTAAAATTGCCAGAAAAGTGATTATGGATACTACTAACGAATATTTAAAGCTTGAAAAGACAAATACGTACAAAGCTCTTATTAAAATCAAGAAAAGGTGCCATATAAATCAAAAGTGAGAGCAGCTGCTGCACCTACTTAAATATGATTCTAAATGTTTTGGAGGAAAGAAAAAGTTATGATTCCCTTGAAGAATTGAAATTCCTACGTTAAAAACCTTTATGAATTCCCTAATTCCATGGACATCATTTTGACTACCCATATACAGGATGATATATTTTCTTTGCAAGACGTTGAGCCTGAGGTTAGGCAACTCACTGATGAGAACGCTAAGGATATTGAAGGCTAACAAGCAGAAATTTTTAAAATTGGAGGGCCTATACACATTCCTCACATACAAAAGCTCTTCAGTTTGGTAGTGAAACAAGGCTTCCCTAAGCCCTGGATGCAGAGCCTCATTGTGCCTCTCTAAAAGTGGGAATAAAAGCATTCTCTCTAATTACATGACCATTATTATTAGCAATAGTTTAGCCAAGATGTACAGAATTATTTTGGAAAATGAAAATTAGCCTATGGATAGAAAGCCATGGTAAAAGAGCTAAAGGCCAAGCAAGGTTCAGGAGATATCATTCAACTGTGGACCACCTTGTTACTCTCAAGATCATCACAAATTAATGTTAGAATAATAACTCTGATATATTCTGTTGTTTCGTTGACTTTAGAAAAGCTTTTCACACCATTCCTACGACAAATTTGTGCAAGAAGTTGCAAGCGATAATGGTCGCTCGCAAGTTGAGGGTTGTGACAAGGCTAAATGAAAATGTTATTGCCAAGTTTAGGACCAACCAGTGTTGATCGGAAGCAATTAAATGCAATATTTGTTAATTTTGGTATGTTCTATGCTTAAGAACAATTTACTTCAAATTTTCTTATTAGCCCAATATCAATTTCCAGAATAGCAATCACATCAGCATGATAGTAAAATGCAGATAGAACATAAATATAAACAGTGGAATACAAGCCAAGACAAGAGGGCACAAGATGTGGCACCAGCCGGGGACAAACCCCAATGCGGGGAAACCCTTGATCAATTCTTCTTATATTCTTCAATAATTCAGCAGAGAGAGAGAGAGAGAGATAGTACAAATATACAATTCTGTAATTTTATGACAACAGCAGCAAAACCCTAACCAGCAATGTCAAAGCTGGTCAAACAGGTCATATTTGACCTATAGTCAACCCCGGTCAACCCTTTTGACTAGCTTTGACATTGCTAGTCGGCTTCTTAGCTTTCACTGAAAGTCCCTCTGGGTGCAATATGTCTTTCGACATCTTCAAGAGTCTCCCTCAGCCATGAGGGTCTCTTCCTAGAGGAAGAGGGCTCTTGAGGAGGAGGATCAATAAGATCCATAGATTCTTCAACATCCGACATCGTTTCATCTTCTTTTTCATCCGGCTTCCTGGTGTCAGCGTCTTTATCCTTCCTTGGAATAGGAAGGTTGTCAACCTTGCTAAGAGCCATATCTTCGTCAAAGGTGACATCATGACTTATTTCAACTTCCCTTTGACCAGCCACATAAATTCTATAGCCCTTAGTATTTTCGCTATAGCCCACAAAGATTCCTTTCTTTCCAGATGCACCCAATTTGCTTCTCTTCTCTTTCGGCACATGAAAGTATACAGGACTTCCAAAAATTCTAAAATGAGAGACATTGGGTTTCTTACCAGTGAACATTTCTTTGGGAGTCTTGGAATCCAATGCTTGATGAGGGCATCGATTTTGAACATATACGGTGGTATTCGCAGCTTCAGCCCATAGAAACTTTGAAAGCCTTTGATCATGGAGCATGGCACAAACAGCTTCCACAATCGTACGATTCTTCCTTTCAGCCACACCATTCTGCTCAGGAGTGTATGGTGTTGTGGTCTCCCTCTTAATGCCAGCTTCTTTGCAAAAGTCATGGAACTCATTGGATTCATACTTGGTCCCATTATCAGTCCTTAATATCTTGATTCTCTTCTCGGTTTGATTTTCGATCAAGGCTTTGAAGTGATGGAACCAGGTGAACACTTCATCCTTCTTTTTCAAGAAGTAGATCCAAGTCTTGCGAGAATAATCATCTGTAAAAGTGAGATAATATAGATATCCTCCCAAAGAGTTTACGGGCATCATACCAGATACGTCAAAGTGAACCAACTGCAAAATATCGGAGGTCTTGCTATTACTTGTGGGGAATGGTCCCCTTTTAAGCTTTCCTTCAACACATCCCGAACATACACCTTCATGCTCTACTTTGAACTCGGGCATCCCAGTCACCATCTATCTCACATCGGGTAGAGCCTTATAACAAAGGTGGGCAAACCTCTGGTGCCATAGTTCAGATTGTAGAGATGTGTCACAAGACATTACCCCCAATGGACTTCCTCCAACATGATATAAAGAGTCAACCCGGAACCCAAGAGTAAAAGCATCTTTAAAATTCTTTTTCCAAACACGTACCTTTCCATCGATGAATGCCACCTTGTAGCCTTTGTCTTCCATTGTCGAAATGGACACCAAGTTCTTCTTGAGATCAAGTACATATAAAACTTCTTGCAAATGGATCGTGTTACCCTTATTCAATTGAAGAGTAACATTCCCTACACCCTTTACGAGATAGGTGGAATTGTCTCCAAGAATAATCTCCAAGTTTGTCTCCTTCTCTATCAGATTAGAGAGAGCTTCCTTGTAACTAGTGAAGTGCCTTGAGGCACCACTATCAATAAGCCAATTTCCCAATGAGTCCGGAGGAGAGGTAGTGGAGAGGGCCGATATAAGATAATACTCATCTTGCTTAATGTTAACAACATTTGATTCATACCTGGAGTTCCTTGCTTTTTTGGAAGGTTGACCATTTCCATGATTTCCTGCATTCCTCTTTCCTTTGCCATTGAACTTGCCATTCCTTTGATTGTTGTTGTTGAAATTGCCCTTGGAGTGATTGTGATCATCATCATGTGATGTGCCATTTCTATTTGGACACTCCCTCGCATAGTAGCCAAATTTATTGCAAACAAAGCATCTTCCCTTCCTTCCACCCTTCGATCCGGGCTTTCCTTTGAAATGACCTTTAGACCCAGAAGTATTTCTCCTTTTGGCATGAAAGGAGAAAGCAGTGGGGTTGCCTTTATTTGAAGGCATTTCTTGCTCCACCATCCTTGTCTCTTCTTGAATGCATCTCGACATCAATTCTTCAAACCTTGGAATTCGATCATTATTGAGAAGAGTGGTTCTAAATATATACCATTGGGATGGGAGCCTTCCAAGGGTAGTGATAGTTAGTTCCCTGTCAAGAATGACTTCTCTAATTGATAGAAGATCATTCTTGATCTCAGTGATTCTTAAGAAGTAGGATTGAATATCCTCGTCCTTGCCCTTCTTAATATCCTTCAACTTATTTTTGAGGAACAAAACTTTTGCATCACTAACTTTAAACATGCTTACCACTCTGTCGTAGATCTCCTTGGAGGTGTTCAAGTCGGAGACGTAGGCCACCAGACGCTTGTCAATAGAATCTCTGATAATCTTCTTCACTTTGACTTCACCCTTAGTGTACTTGTTCTTTGTAGCAGTCGGTGCATTTGATGGAGGCTCCGGGATTTTATCCTTCACATAGTCCAACACTTCTTGTTCTTTCAATGTCAAATCAAGAGACATCTTCCATTTGTGATAGTCAAAGTTCTCACGGAGCTTGTCCTCGGCTGGGAAGTGGGATGAGGAACCCATGAAGCCTTTTATCCTTTCCAACTGTCTTCGGTGATTTCTCTTTCACTCTTGCTTGGACTTTGTCTTCACCTCGGCTCTAATCCCATGTTAAGTTTGGTATGTTCTATGCTTAAGAGCAATTTACTTCAAATTTTCTTATTAGCCCAATATCAATTTCCAAAATAGCAATCACATCAGCATGATAGTAAAATGCTGATAGAACATAAATATAAACAGTAGAAGACAAGCCAAGACAAGAGGAGACAAGATGTGGCACCAGCCATGGACAAACCCCAATGTGGGGAAACCCTTGATCATTTCTTCTTATATTCTTCAATAATTCAGCAGAGAGAGAGAGAGAGAGTACAAATATACAATTCTGTAATTTTATGACAGCAGCAGCAAAACCCTAACCAGCAAAGTCAAAGCTGGTCAAACAGGTCAGATTTGACCTCTAGTCAACCCCAGTCAATGCTCAGTCAACTCGGCCTCCAACAGCAAGAAAAGGCAGCCCAAAATAGTCCAAAATATCCAGTCAAACTTCAGTCAATTTTGGTCAAACCTGCGGTCAACGTTTGATAGTCAATGCTGGTCAAATGCTGGTCAAAGTATGGTCAAAGAGAGGTCCAAACAGTGGTTCAAAATGTGGCCTGCCAAGGAGAGGCAACCTAACCCAATCCACAGTCAAAGAGGAGTCCACGCTGGTCAACGCTATCAAATATGCCCATCTGCAGCTCGGTCAACCCAACTCAACGCTGCCCTAACCAGAATCTGCGTCCTCCTCCTTCACACGTGTGAGAGATCTGCTCCTCCTACGCATACTCAATCAAGCTAGGAGAGAGAAGAGTGTGAAATAAGATGAGTGAGATTATGCCACAAGGTCTCCTCCTTTTATATCCAACGTTGAGGATAGATGGGGGTGAAAAATAAATGTTTTGCTTGCTGGCCGACCTTGACAAATTGTCAAGAATACAAATAAATTCATATCTTCATAAATACATGTCGGAATTGGATGATCGTTAGATCAATCCTACACCTCTCGGAGAGAGGAATCCAAGAAAAATATCAGCTTCCATAAATGAGGTGACCCATATGGAGTTTGGCCCTAGTTGCCAATTTTAACAATATTTGAGTCAAACAAGGGTGTCCCTTATCTCCTACCCTTTTTGGCATATCCATTGATAAGCTAGAAGAGTGTTTGGAAGCTGCAAGTTGTGTTGGCCCCATGCTCACTGGTATACTCATAACTCTCCTCCTTTATGCTGACAATATTCTCTCTTGACAAAGAGCCATTACGATCTTGGCAAACAACAAAGAATCAACCAAGATTTTTCCTCTAAGATGGGTATGATTGTTAATACTAACAAACAACAATCAAGATAATTAAATCCATAAATATCACATATGATACTTTCATGACAACACCTACTTGGAGGAAGTTTCTTCATACAAATATCTTCGAATCGATATCCACCACAAGCTTAATTAGAATTATACCACTAAAAATAGGATAAATGGAGGATGGAAAGCTTACTATAGGCTTCAAAGCAATTATAAGTTAGCAAAACTTTGGATATGGGATAAAAACGACTCCTCTTTGAGAGTCTCATCGCTGCCATTATTTTATATGGATATGAAGTTTGAGGTTGCAGTAACACCAAATAGTAATGGAGGAAGGCAGAACAGATCCAAAAACAGTTTATAACCTACAATCTCGAGATTAAAGGAAATAGACACAAGCCTTTCCTCTATTGAAAGCATGGCTATGACTAGGTATCTTATGTATAAGAAGAAATTAAACAACATTAAAACCAAAAGTTTTCCTAAAATTGCTTCTAACTCTAGCCTAAACCCACACCTTTGGCTCAATCGGGGACGGCACTAGGATGCTCAGTCTTGGCTTGACCATTGGGGGATAAAGGAGAGATCATTTTGCAAAAATTAATACTAAAAATATGATTCCTTTAAAATTTAAGGCGAAATTGTGCGGTGATAAGGAGTGAGTGGAAAACTTAAAAGCAAATTGAGATACTATAAGTTGTTATCAACCCCATTCTCAAAAATCAAAAGTATATGTCTATCTTGACTAATGTTAAGAAGAAAATGAAATTTGCTAAAATAAGAACAAATTCTCATGAGCTTTGTTAACCACCACTTATGGGTGATATCCATAGGGGAAAAATTTTCTGCTAGATGATCCTCAGTCGGCAGCCAGCAGCTCCTTGCAAGCACCAGATAGCTCGATGTGGCACCATATCCACCACCTGAGCTAGCCATTGTGCGCCCTTGCCCATCTTTTGTGATCATATCTTTGACGGTGGGACTTCCAACCCCGAAGATATGCCTTTCATTATGTAGTTGGGTATTTTGGCTAAGGCTTACTTATCATGAACACTTTTGGCCATGGACTAGGGGGCGATTCATAGGAAAGAATGGGTTTCGTTTGTACTCTTGTCTCCTTCGTCCAACTTGGTGGTTCACCTTGTATCCTAGTCCCATGGGATCTCCTTTATCGGCTACTAGTTTTAGGAGTGCCACTACATGGGAAATCCTGATTTTGGTTGTGTGGTCCCGCTTCCCCACAGCGTATACATCACTCCCTTATGCTCATTATAACCCCTTTTCATATATTTCACATTCGGGTCCACAAGGTGTTAGCCTCCCCCTCCCCTTGTCCACACTCTGGGTCGGACCTAGAATGATGCCGTGAAGGTTGATGTAGCTAAAAATAAAGTAAAAAGCATAATTTGGCCACTATCAACAAGAAATGTACCACAAAATGCAAAAGATGGTTAGGACATACAAATTTAGCAGTGGGAAAAATCCAACATAAGCTCTACTCCCTATCATTATGGCCATCACCCTGAATCCTAGGGCCCCAATATGAGGCCCCCTACATCACTAAGGAACCCATGATTGTCCCAAACCTTGGTGTGCGATGAACTTCCCAACCTTAAGGGGGTATTCACTATTATATCATCCACATCATACTCTCATCCCCTAGAGCCCCTAGCAGTTATAAAAGGAAAAAGGCATATGAAGAAGGGTTGAAAAACAAGGGTTGGGGTAACTCATGTACCACGATTGCTCCCTCCTACATCTATACACCCAAGTGTGGGCTTCCCTTATCATAGCTTACTAAGGCATGTGGCCTGGAGCCTTACCCTAATGCCTCGCTTTGTTCCATAATTTATTCACATGACACCTGCCTCTTGATGGATGCACTATGGAGTTGTCACTCCCTTAGAGGTTGAAACCAACTAATAGGATCCTTGGTTAACCTTCTTCTTGAACTTGGAGACACTTGTACACTCTAAAGTCCATTATGGAAGCACATGCCACCATGAAGTGTCCACTTGGTTCCATGATTTATAAGCTCATTTAGTCAATTGCACTAATGATTCATTGTATTAGAAGGTGAGGAGACGCATTGGATTTTATACAGGATTGCAAGTCTCCCTATACGGGGTCCAAGCCCTACATAGGGTCATATTGGCATTTGTAGGATGAGTGTTGAGAGTCATGGGCCTCCACTATAGTAGAGAGCAGATTGCCACATCATGGAATCCATCAGTACTATCCATTGCTTGCTCGTGTTCCACTTATTTGATGATGCTAATGCACCTCGCCCACCTTGAGCAGCCAACTACACTCTTGCACCATACACTTGGCAATTGATCCAAGACCTAGATGAGGTTGTGTCACCATGGGAGAAAAAGGGAGGGTTTTCATCATTCTTCTAGCCATTACAAATGGGATATAGGATAGTTTGATCCATTTGGAGACACATGAGGATGTTTTGTACCCCCACAACCACTTGGGAGCACCACGGGTCATTTGCTTGGAGATCAAGGGGCCACTCCCTTTATCACTATATTTGGAGCCTATCCACTCATTTTGACACATATTAGACTTCACTAGGCCTTTCAACCTATTGTATCTATCATTTTATCCCTCTTTAGACGCTTATTTTCATGTTTTGGAGCTATCTTGGTGGGCTTGTCATCAAGTAATGTTATTTTGTACATTATTTTATTAGTTGGGGCATCATTAGGCCTAATTAGGCAAATCAAACCCTTAGAGGATGATATAGATAGATGAGAGGATTGTTCTCTTCTCATCATCGCTTGGATTTGGATCTTTATTTTTTTGGGAATTTCGCTATAGCTATTGGAGGACGAATTGGATAATCTTTGATGCATTTTGACATTTGGAAATCTTGTCTTGGTCTTGGAGCTTCGATTTTGTCTCTCTTTGATGGTTGGATATATTTGCTATACTTGTAAGTGATTTTTCATGGTCTATTTCTCTATTTCATGTCACATGTATAATGTATGGAATTTTTGCTCATGGAATCTATGTTTCTGCCCTAATTGAAGTGTGAATTTGATTTTGTGAGGGTTTTGCATATGTTACATGTCTAGTATAGTGAATGAATGTTCCTAGGGGTATATTATCTATATAATTGCCTTGATAAGTCATCAAATTGCAGCAATAAGAAGTGTAAATTTCTTTGGTAACCTAGTTGTTGCCTTTAGGGTTATACAAAGTTGTTGGGGAACTCCTTGATTAGGTAAAAGAAACTCCAAAAGTTAAAATCTCATTGACTCCATTCTCCCAATAGACTAGGCACTGGTCTAATCCTTTGTGATCACTTCAATGAAAATCTTTTTGCCTCCTTTTCTCTCCTTTTCCAAGCCCTACCACAATGTCTCCTAAGACAACACACGAAATCCATTGTAACCATCCATTTGGTAAGCGAGTTCAAGCACAACTACAAAGGGGTGTCCTCTAAGCCCTTGCAAATTTTGAGAGAATTCTCATGGCAAGACGTGGAATTATCCCAAGCCCTAGCTCCAATTTTGTTCCTGGTCATAGGTTTCATAGGTCAGTGGCTTCATCAAGGATCATTGCATCGAAAATTCAAGTCAAATCCAATCTCTTTGATCATTTTCTCCTCCCTTCTTGGTCAAGTCCTTTCAAAGTTTCACCCAAAAACCTTGACCTTGTCTGGGTCCACTAAGGTTTCTTTGTGGTCCCACAAACTTGTCACTCTAATTTGTTAAAATTGGAAACTAGGGCCAAATTCCACTTTGGACAACTCATCTAATGGAGATAACCATTGCATTTAATTCCTCTTTTCGAGAGGACCAAAATGGACATAAAGATCACTAACTTTGGACAATGAGAAATGTGTTTTTGAATTAAAGCCCAGACGTGCAAATTCTCAAGGTTGGCTACACCATCATGTAGGCTCATGAAGCGCAAGCGTCATGTCTCTTACCCTCAACGATTTGTATAAATTAAGATGACCTCCAACCTTATTTGACATATTCTATGAGCATATTTCATAGCTTTACATCAAATTGAGGTGAGTCGCAGCTCTAGGTGGAACGTCGAGGTTGGGAAGAGGATCATTTGAGGTATGTTTTGTCTCTTTCAAGAGGCTGAGTAGGAGCAGAAGGCAACTATTGTGGTTAAGGGTAATTTTGGGCATTGTTTGAAGGTTGTTTTGTGTAGACAGTTCAATGATCTAGGAGCCGCAAGCCTATATTAGGGCTTATATGAGGTTCGAGCTCCATACCTTAGCAAAAGGATAAGCAGCAAGTATTATTTAGGGTTGGCATTAGCTCTGAACAGCAATATATATAGTGCAAACCTTGCTTGGAGGTTGGTCGCAGTTGTTAGACATGTTTTGGAGCAGTGGAAGAGGGCTAAGGTGTTGGTGCTTAGCCCTAACCAGGTCACCAAAACCTGCAACAGAGAAGCAAACCCAAAACAAAGGAGATTTAAGGTATGTTAATGCAGATTGCCTAGGAAGGAGGGCCACAATTGTTGAGAGACCATAAGCACTGTTTGGAAGAGTTTGATAGTGGCCATTAGCATAGTTTTAAAAACTGGAACTGGTGATCGGACCGGTCCACCTAATAAACCGGGTTTCAAACTGGAACCAGTCAAACCGGGATTGGTCAGGTCTAAACAAACCGATCTTTAAAAAAATACATGAAATAATTAGCTTTTATTAGATATCATCTTTTGGGATTAAACTGCGTTAAGTCATTCATCTACGATATCTAATATAATGCACTGCGAAAACCCCCAATACTTAATTTGTTTTTAATTAAAAAAAACTATTTTTAGGTTTTAAAACCATGATTTCAAACCAATAGAAACAAAATATGAAAGGTTTGCTCATCTATATACCATGTAAAGGTGAATATTTCAAAATGGCATCGAGTGTAATACATATCAGCAACAAAATACATAATCAATGAGGCTCTAAATGGCCTCTAGAGTCTGAAAACAATGATCTAAGCTATGGGGTCACTGACCTACTACAAGTCTACATATTAGTGATCAACAACATGATCACTCCTCATCATGATCAAACTCATCACCACTACTAGACAAGAGATCATCAACATAAGCTACATAAATAATATGTCTCAAACTTTGAGGACTCCTAAAACTCCTCTACAACTTTAGTGGTAGTAGCAAAAATAGACATCAAAACTACAAATCACTAATCAACATGGTCACTCATGAAACTCATCATTGATTCAACGCTACTAGAAATGGGATCATCAACAAGAGATACATAAACATCATCTAGCTCAAAGTCTTCAGACTTGGATTGCTCAACCTTATAACATGATAGAAATTGAAAAGGTTTAACATGCCTAACCAATGATTTTGGTTTGAGTGAAGGGTTCATCTCCTCCACCTTATAATGTGGTAGAAAAATATTAGCATGCCTAACCTGTTGCTTTCCTTTGAATGAAGGGTGCATTCTTGTTAAGGCCATGGTAGAGGAGTTCAACAATCAATAACACTAACATCAACAAAGTTCAACAATCAATGCCACCAACATCAAGGTTCTTAAAGGGCTTCATGCTCTTGATCACATGCCAATCTCATATTGTTAATTTTAGATAACAATGGTATGTTCTATGCTTAAATCAATTTTACTTCAATTTCTTTGTTACCCCAATATCAAGATCCAGTTCAGCAATCACATCATCATGATAGTAAAATGCAGATAGAACATAAACAATAACAGTAGAAGACTAGCCAAGACAAGAGGACACAAGATGTGGCACAAGCCAGGGACAAACCCCAATGTGCGGACACCCTTGATCAATTCTTCTTATAATTCTTCAAAAGTTCAGCAGAGAGAGACTACAATGTATAATATTTACTTGCCCAATTATAGTGACATTCTGATCAGTCCAATAGCAAAAACAGAAAGCCCTAACCAGAAAGTCAACGTCGGTCAAACAGGGCAGAATTCTTCCTCAATTCAGCTTAGTCAAACCCAGTCAACTTCAGCCTCCAACAGCAAGTCCAAACAACACAAAAACAATCAGAAAAGGTGCACTCAAACCTGGTCAACAAAGGTCAACGTTGCAACCAACCCTAGCACAGTCAACGTTGGTCAAACAGAGGTCAGATTGCCTTGGATTTTGTGCCCAAAACTGCGACCTGCTCAAACATAATTTCTCCACCCAAAACCACACTCAAAACAAGTCAACACAGTCAAAAACAACCTCTGCAATTTCGGTCAACTCTAGTCAACGACTGGAATAGAAAACCCTTCTTTTCCTCGCACGTGTGGAGAGCAGCTTCTAAATTTCGTAGCCAATCAAATGTAGGAGAGAGAAGATTGTGAGTGAGTGAAATGTCCAAATGAGGAAGCACCATGTATTTATATGCAAACTTTGAGGATGAATAGACATGCCTGTTGGGCTTCTGAGCCTACATGAGTTTGTTGGCCAACCTTGACAATTTGTCCATAATCAAAATAAATTCATAATTCCATTTGTACATGTCAGAATGGGATGATCTTTAGATCAATCCTACACCTCTCGGAGAGAGGAATCCAAGAAAAATATGAGTTGCCTCATATGAGCTGTCCAATGTGAAGTTTGGCCCTAGTTGCCAAAATTAACACTCCCTCTCAACTAGGGAGAACTTCACCTGCCAAATTGTCTGACAATCTATACCATCACTATCTCTGCTCTGTTGAACTATGAAGAAAGAAGAAATGATTGAGAATGTATCATACCATTCTCCACTGACCCGAAGTCAGTCTCCAATAATAGAGAGTGTGTCATACCACTCTTAACCAACCCGAAGTCAGTTTCCATTGATCCCAGATCAATATCAATATCCTAGCATAGGGAGTACAGTAGTACATGATGCATCCATTGGTAGTACTATGGTCCCTATCCTCATTTCCATACTCATTGGCCAAATGAGAGGTACTTCCCATGAGTCCTGGACTGCATGGGTAGGATGTGCCGACAGGAGAAGGTGAACCACTCATCCTGCTCATATGCCATAGGAGAAGGTGAACCACTCAACCTATGCATATGTCATCATGGGGTATCACAGGGGAAGGTGAACCACTCACCCTGTACATCGCGCACCACTAGGGTGGTGAACCACTCACCCTATGGTTGCTCATCACTCCAAGAAGTACCGCAAGCCCCCTGGAGCTCCCAAAGCTCAATATCCATCTCATACGGGACCCTTATAAGATGGTCTCTCCACGACTCCAAGTCGTTCACGGAAGGTTAAGAATTGACCTTCTCCAGGGTCTTCGTAAGAATATTGGTGACCTGATCATCAGTCCCATTGTGTTGGGAGCCTTATTGCTCCCTATTGTACCATATCCCGGATAAAGTGGTACCTGATATCAATATGCTTGGAGTGGTCATGAAACATGGGATTCTCCGAAAGACGAATCCCACTCTGGTTGTCGCAGAAGATCACGGTGGTATCCAACACATGTCCAAACAACTCACTAAAGAACCTCCTCAACCAAACAGCATCATAGGAGGCCAAACTAGCAGCAATGTATTCAGCCTCAGCAATGCTCAAGGAAACCAACTTCTGCTTCTAGCTCATCCATGATATCGAAGCAGAACCTAGAGAGAAGCAACATCCAAATGTCCTCTTACGATCCACCACACTGCCAGCCTAGTCTACATCAGAGTAACCATGGAGCCTCACATTCCTGGCAGTGTATCTCAATCCATAAGTGACTGTGCCCTGAAGATATCTCAAGAGATTCTTGACAGCAATCCAAGGTATGTGATGAGGCTCGACCATAAACTGACTCAATGTATTCACTGCAAAACATATGTCCGAATGGGAGTTCACCAAGAACATCAGGGCCCCCACGAGTTAACAATACTCAGAAGGATTTCCCAAATCGGGCCCAGCAGCTCCTCCGCATAACTTCTTGAAGTTAAGTTCCATCGGAGTAGTCATGGACTTGTAGTCCACCATCCCAAATCTTCAAGTATCTTCACAATATACTTTCCTTGAGAAAGGAAAATCTCACCTGGTTTTTGCCAGACCTCCAACTCCCCCTTACATTGATAAATAAGAGGATCTGCACCTGTCAGAAAGAGACCGTCCACAAAAAGTACCAAGATGAGAGGTCTATCATTCTCAACCTTAAAATAAAGGTTCAGATCAGCTTCACTTCTCGTAAATCCCAGCTTCATTAGATAGCTATCGATCCTCTCATACCAAGCCCGGGGTGCTTGCTTCAACCCATAGAGGGCTTTCTTCAACCTACATACATGTGTCTGATGATCTTGAACTTCGAACCCCTCAGGTTGTTCTACATAGACTTCCTCCTTAAGTGAACCATGCAAGAAGGCAGTCTTGACATCCATCTGGTGAAGATTCCATCCTTGCGAGGCAACAAGGGCAATGATCAAATGGATGGTGGTGTAGCGGGCAACCGGTGCAAATATCTCATCATAATCTACACCTTCCTTTTGAGAGAAGCCTCGAAATCTGGCCTTGAACTTTTCAGCACTTCCATCAGCTCCATGCTTGATCTTGTAGAGCCATTTTGAGGTGACAATGGATTTGTCCTTGGGTCTAGGGACCACATCCCAGACATCATTCTTCATAATCAACTCATACTCTTCGTTCATTGCATCCTTCCAAACTTGGTGCTTTGCAACTTCTTCGAATGTGCAAGGCTCGGATTGAATAATGATGCTCATTGCAGTTAAGTACCCTTGGTACCTATTCGGCTTCTTGCTTTCACGAAATGTCCCTCTAGGTGCAACATGTCTCTCGGCTTCTTCGAGAGTCTCCCTAAGCCATGAGGATCTCCTTTTTGAGGAAGAGGGCTCATGAGGGGGTGGATCAATGGGAAACATTGGTCCTCCAGCATCGAGCATCTGCTCATCCTGCGGCTCTCCCTACTTTCTGGAATTTGCTTCTTTGTCCTTCCTTGGAAGAGGAAGGTTACTAATCTTCCCAAGGGCAGCATCCTCATCAAAAGTGACATCATGACTTATCTGCACTTCTCTTTGACCAGGCACATAGATTCGATATGCCTTCGAAATTTCACTGTAGCCCACAAATGCTCCTTTCTTCCCAGAAGCATCCAATTTGCTTCTCTTTGCTTTCGGCACATGAAAATATACGGGGCTACCAAAAATTATAAGGTGAGAAACATCAGGTTTCTTACTGGTGAAAACTTCTTTGGGAGTTTTGGAGTACAATGCTTGATGAGGGCATCTATTTGGAGCATACACAGCGGTGTTTGTAGCTTCGGCCCAAAACAATTCAAAATGCTTTGATCATGAAGCATGGCACGAGTGGCTTCTACAATAGAACAATTCTTCCTTTCAACAACACCATTTTTCTCAGGAGTATATGCGGTAGTAGTCTCCCTCTTAATGCTAGCTTCTCTACAATAATCTTTGAACTCATTTGATTTGTATTCGGTTCCATTATCAGTCCTCAATATTTTGATCTTCTTCCCAGTTTGGTTTTCAACCAAAGCTAGAACGGAACCATGAGAATAATTTGTCCTTCTTCTTCGAAAAATATATCCAAGTCTTGCGAGAGAAGTCATCCATAAAGATAGCATAATATAAATATCCTCCCAATGAGTTCATGGGCATTGCACCAAATAGATCAAAATGAATCAACTGCAATATTTCAATAGTCTTGCTATCACTTGAGGGGATGGTCCCCTTGTATGCTTTCCTTCGGCACACCCCTGACAAACACCTTCATGTTCTACTTTAAATTCAAGCACACCTGTCACTATCTTCCTCACATCGGGTAAAGCCTTATAATGTAGATGAGCAAACCTCTGGTGCCATAATTCGGATTGAAGTGATGTGTCGCAAGACATAGCTCCCAATGGGCTTCCTCCAACTTGATATAGGTTATCAACCCTGAAGCCAAGTGTAAATGCATCTTTGAAATTTTTATTCCACACATGTACCTTTCCATCGATGAATGCCACCTTGAATCCTTTGTCCTCCATCGTCGAGATAGATACCAGGTTCTTCTTTAGATCAGGTACATATAGTACTTCTTGTAGATGAATGGTATTACCTTGATTCAATTGAAGAGTAACATTCCCAACTCCCTTCACGGGATAGGTGGCATTGTCTCCAAGGATAATTTCTAAATTTGTATCCCTTTCAATCAGATTTGAAAGAGCTTCCTTATACCCGGTGAAGTGCCTTGAGGCACCACTATCAATCAACCAATTTCCCAAAGTGTCCGGAGGAGATGCAGTAGAAAGGGCAGATATAAGATAGAATTCTTTTTGCTTGTTATCAACAACATTAGATTCATCATACCTGGTGTTTCTTGATCTCTTGGGAGGGCGACCATTTCCTTGATGAGAAGCGGGAGCATTCCTTTCTCCTTGGTTATTGAATCTTGCATTCCTTTGATCATTGTTGCCCCTGAAATTGTTGTTGTTGTGGTTGTCATCATCATGAGGTGTGTCCCTTCTATTAGGACACTCCCTTGTTGATTTTTCGTAGCATCAGATGTGCTCTAGCCATGAAAATTGGTGGAGAGGCTATGGCACATGGGATCTCCAAAACCTTGAAATCGTTTGGGGAAATTCCACCCAACGGAGAGATATTAAAATAATTAATATTTTTAGTAGGGTTCCTACGTCTAAACTTAGGAAAATTAAAATATTAATGTCTATTAATATAATATGGGTGAGAAAATTCTAAATAACGAGGATCAAGCCAAATCTAATCTTAGTCATTGATTAGGGACTTAATCTCGGTCATTGAATCGTTAACAAGAAAAGTATAAGAGGAGGCTTGAGGGTCAATTGGAGACACACCAAGTTGAGAAATAAAGTTAGTGATCTGTTGCAGCGAGGGGCATTTCGGCAGGAGGTCGAGAATACATATCAGAGAGGCAGAGAAAGTGCCACAGAGACAGCGCAGAGCCGAGGAAGGTTGACGCAAAGGCAGCAAGGTTTGATGCAAAGGCTGAGGAGGCCAGCACAGAGGACACAGAGGGCCAAGAGGTTGACGCAGAAGCGCAAAGGCTAACGCAGGCAGCGCAGAGGAATGCAGCGCTGACGCTGGGCTGAAGAGGCTACGCTGAGATGATTTCGTGGGCCAGACTGAGAGCTGATCAGCTGATGCGGAGCCTTAGGAGGGTGATGTAGTCCCTGGAGGGTGACGTAGTTCTAGAAAATAGCTTGAAGCAGCTTTTGCTGTCCAGCTAAGGAACAGTCGAAGTTACTGTGGGGCCAATCATCCGGTTGCAAATTAGCCAGAATATCTGTCTCCGAAGAAAGGTACTTCTACCGAGGATAATCTCTGAAGGGTGAGCCATTTCTGGCACCTTCGTTGTATTCAAAAATCTACATAATAATAAAACCCTCATCTGCTGCACCGGTTTTCCCACACTGGGTTTTTCCAGGGACGATTGTCCAAAAATAATGCTGTCCCTTGTGTTGTCTCAGTTTATTTCAGTTGTTGATCTGTATATTTGTGAAGGCTGCAATTGTATATATTTCGATATTTATGCATATAAATAACTTGTTAATGTAAAGAACAAGTAGGAGATAATAAACCAAATATTGCAGTATGGGTTTCTAATGTGTTAGATTCAAAAAAATTCACATGGTATCGGAGCAATTGCAAATCACAGGAGGACTGAAGACACCAGCAGAAGAAATCTGAAAATTTGCAGCAGAAGCAACTGGCCCGAGAGAGAGCGTTGTTCCAAAGATGAAGCAGCAAGAGAAGAAGCGACGCAATGCTTAGAGGGTGACGCAGATCCTGTAACAGCGTTTCGAGCTAGGAGAGGGGCCAGCGCAGAGGCAGAGAGGTAGATCAAGCCTACGCAGTGCCCGGTCATCTTTCTCAGCCAGGAAGGATCGACGTTGTGGCCAGGAGGACCAAATTCAACCCAAGCCGTGATTTCGCAGAGCCTGAAGGGCTCAAATTCTTCAGTTGTCAAGACTAAGGGCGTTGTGCAAATTGTGATTGGAGGAGCTATTGGGACGTTGTTTCTGTCAGTGCAGAACAGTGTCTAAGGAGACGGAACCAAGGTAGAGGGAATCACTACCTCAACAGATTTCTAGCCAAGGAATCCAGATCCGAGTTGCAGTTGCAAAGGAGGATTGGAGAGGAGCAGTTCGATAGTTGGCCAGAGGATTTCCAGGAGGGAAGTCAAGACTCAGAGGGAGTCTAAAAGAGGAGCAGAGATGGAAGTGAACAAATTGAGGGATCAGGACAGAATGGATGGGTCTTCCAATTTTGTCATCTGGAAGGCCAGGATCCTGGCAATCCTGGATAAACATCGCATCAAGGACTATGCCTTGAAAACTGTAACTGTCCCAGTTGAGCCGAATGCTAATGAGAAGTATGAGGAGGTCGAGGCGAGAAGGCAAAATGCATGATCCTAGATGGGGTCAAAGATCATGCCATACCACATATTGTTCAGAAGAACACAACAAGGGAGATGTGGGAGGCGCTGACCACCTTATACTAGGGCTCTTCCATGCAACGAAAGATGTTATTGGAAAATTAGTTGCGATCATATCAGATGCAGAAGGGAGAGGAGATAGATTGCTTCCTCCCCAGGTTGCAAGGAATTCGCAACCAGCTTACTTCCGTGGGGTCTACATTGAATCCAAAGTTTATGGTCAGCACTACTCTGAATGCAGTCTCCGGGGACTAGGAGTCATTTGTCCAAAGCATTTTGGGCAGGGAGTCTCTCCCCAATTGGGAGGAGATGTGGGCAGCTCTTCGACAGGAAGAGATCAAGAGGATGACCAAGGCGGGGACTAGGGGTAAGGGAATTCGAGTCAAGAAAGAGGAGGAGGAGGATGCGGATCTAGCATCTGCGGGACAACAAGGGAAGAGGAACGGAAGAGGAAGAAGAAGGACATCTCCAAGGTCAAATGCTTCAATTGTGGGCAGTTAGGACATTATGCATCTCAGTGCCCCAGGAAGAAAAGCAAGGGAGAAGCTTCTGACTCAAAGGCAGCTCCAGCAAAGGCGGAGAAGGATGTCGAGACTGATAACAATTATGCCATGAGTGTTCATGCACCTCTAGAGAAGAGGTAGGGTGACATCGAGTTGTAGTCAAGAGGACTACATGCAGGGGCAGGATCCTTAAGGTACCCAAACTCTTGTATCACATCCAGCTACGGGAGCCCTTAACGACAGTAGCATGATGACGGGTGTCGGGTGGAGCAAAGTGTGATGGAGCAGCAAGGCAGGGCTAGAGTGTAGAAGTTTGTAGCAGCGCAACAGAGGTTGCAACAGTGCAAGAGGCACAAAGGTGTTTGCAGCAGCGCAGTGACAGCAGAGGGAGCACGGGATGGTAGCAGAGGCAGCTTCAGCATCACGAGGATTCCAGACTAACCAAGATGTTAGTATTTGGGGGAAGTCAATTACCTACTTCTCGATAACTGGTTGCAGTGCAGCAGTTAGCAGTGGCAGTGTTATGGGTAGCGTGATGCAGCATGTTGAGAGGGAGTTGTAGTACAGATGTATCAATGGCAGTGACAGTGTCATGCGCAGCGGTACAGGAAGCAGTAGTGTAGTGGATGTGGGGCAGCATGCCAAGCATCAGCACAGGTACCGATGCAGAGGATCAGTGTGATGTTTCTGTGGTGAAGCATTACTAGAGCACATTCCACACTAAAAGGAAGTGTTGATTTTTGGTAGCATCAGATGTGATCTAGCCATGAAAATTGGTGGAGAGGCTAAGGCACATGGGATCTCCAAGACCCAGAAATCGTTTGGGGAAATTCCACCCGGACGGAGAGATATTAAAATAATTAATATTTTTAATGGGGTTCCTACGTCTAAAGTTGGAAAATTAAAATATTAATGTGTATTAATATAATATGGGTGAGAAAGTTCTAAATAACAAAAATCAAGCCAAATCTGATCTTAGCCGTTGATTAGGGACTTAATCTCGACCGTTGAATCGTCAACTAGAAAAGTATAAGAGGAAGCTTAAGGGTCAGTTGGAGACACACCAAGTTGATCAGTCAATTTGATTTTCTGGGGCAGGGTTTGCTGAGAAATCAAGTTAGTGATCTGTTGCAGCGAGGGGTAGTTCAATAAGAGGCCGAGAATACATATCAAAGAGGCAAAGAAAGTGCCAGAGAGAGCGCAGAGCCTAGGAAGGTTGACGCAGAGGCAGCAAGGTTTGATGTAGAGGCTGAGGAGGCCAGCGCAGAGGACGCAGAGGGCCAAGCGGTTGACGCAAAAGCCGCAGAGGCTGACGCAGGCAATGCAGAGGGCTGCAGAGCTAACTCTCGGCTGAAGAGGCTACGCTGAGGTGATTTCATGGGCCAGACTGAGAGCTGATCAGCTGACGCGGAGCCGTAGGAGGGTGACACAGTCCCAGGAGGGTGATGCAGTTCTAGAAGATAGATTGAAGCATCTTTCGCTGTCCAGCTAAGGAACAGTCGAAGTTACTGTGGGGCCAATCATTTGGTTGCTGATTAGCCGAAATATCTGTCTCTGGAGAAAGGTACTTCTGCAGAGGATAATCTCTGAAGGGTGAGCCATTTCTGGCACCTTAGTTGTATTCAGAAATCTGCATAATAATAAAACCCTCATCTGCTGCACAGGTTTTCCCACATTGGGTTTTTCCGGGGACGATTGCCCAAAAATAACAGTGTCCCTTGTGTTGTCTCAGTTTATTTCAGTTGTTGATCTCTATATTTGTAAAGGCTGCAATTTTGTTTATTTCGATATTTATGCATATAAATAACTTGTTAATGTAAAGAACAAGTAGGAGATAATAAACCAGATATTGCAATAGGGGTTTCTGATGTGTTAGATTCAAAAAATTTCACATCCCTAGCATAGTGACCAAACTTGTTGCAAATGAAGCATCTTCCCTCCCTTCTATTTTTGAAACCTGACCTTCCTTAACATTGCTTCTTTGAACCTGCATTGTTCTTCTTTTTAGCATGAGCAGAGAATGCAGTAGGATCATTCCTATTTGAAGGCATATCTAGTTCCATCATCCTTGTTTCTTCTTGAGAGCATCTAGTCAACAATTCTTCAAAACTTGGTATCCTATCATTGTTAAGAATAGTAGTGTTGAACACGTGCCATTCACGAAGGACTCCTCCAAGGGAAATTAGGGTAAGCTCCCTATCAGCAATAGCTTCCCCAATTGAAAGAAGATCACTTTTTATCTCAGTAATCCTCATGAAGTATGATTGAATATCTTCATTTCTTCCTTTCATTATATCCTTCAGCTTGTTCTTGAGGAAAAGAATTTGATTTGCATTGCTAGATTTGAACATGCCAACCAACCTGTCATATATCTCCTTTGATGTGTTCAAATTGAAAATGTAAGCAACTAAATGCTTATGAATAGAATCCCTGATGATCTTCTTGGCTTTGACTTCACCCTTCTTGTACTTGGTCTTAGCAGCAGCCAGTGCATTAGAAGGAGGTTCTGAAATCTTTCCCTGCACATAATCCATCACATCTTGCTCTTCTAATGTCAAATCAAGAGACATCTTCCATGCATGATAATCAGACTTATCATGAAGCTTATCATCAGACTTGAAGTAGGATGTGGAGGCCATTGAATCTTGTCTTTGATCAGTGATTGCTCCTCTTAGTGATTTCTCTTCTCACTCTTGCTTGGGCTTTGTCTTCACCTCAGCTCTAATACCATGTTAATTTTAGATAACAATGGTATGTTCTATGCTTAGAGCAATTTTACTTCAATTTCTTTATTAGCCCAATATCAATCCAATTCAGCGATCACATCATCATGATAGTAAAATGCAGATAGAACATAAACAATAACAGTAGAAGACTAGTGAAAACAAGAGGACACAATATGTGGCACCAGCCAGGGACAAACCCCAATGTGGGGAAACCCTTGAACAATTCTTCTTATAATTCTTCAAAAGTTTAGCAGAGAGAGAATACAATGTATAATATTTGCTTACCCAATTACAGTGAAATTTTGATCAGTCAAATAGCAGAAACAAAAAGCCCTAACCAGAAAGTCAATGCTAGTTAAACAGGGAAGAATTCTTCCTCAATTCAGCTTGGTCAAACCCAGTCAACTTCTGCCTCCAACAGCAGTGCAAACAACCCAAAAACAATCCGAAAAAGTGCAATCAAATTTGGTCAACAAAGGTCAACACTGCAGCCAACACTAGCACACTCAACGCTGGTCAAACAGAGGTCAGATTGCCTCGGATTTCGTGCCCAAAACTGCGGCCTACTCAAATAGAATTCCTCCACCCAAAACCGTGCTCAAAATAGGTCAACGCTTGGTCAACGCAATCAAAAACAGCCTCTATAATTTCGGTCAACTCTGGTCAACGACTGGAATAGAAAACCCTTCCTTTTCCTCGCACGTGTGGGGAGCAGCCTCTGAATTTCATACCCAATCAAGTGTAGGAGAGAGAAGATGTGAGTGAGTGAAGTGTCCAAATGAGGAGGAGGCAACATGTATTTATATGCAAACTTTGAGGATGAATAGACGTGATTGTTGGGCTTCTAAGCCTACATAAGTTTGTTGGTCAACCTTGACAATTTGTCCATAATCAAAATTAATTCATAATTCCATTTGTACATGTCAGAATGGAATGATCTTTAGATCAATCCTACACCTCTCAGATAGAAGAATCCAAGAAAAATATGAACTGCCTCATATGAGCTATTCAATGTGATGTTTGGCCCTAGTTGCCAAAATTAACACATACCCTCACGCATGATAGAATCAAATGGAAACATTGCAAACCCCCCAACCATGAAATCCTGAAAACCATTAAGTTTGCTGAATTTTGAGTGAAATCTAAAATTATAGTTTCTCCATATGAAATCCAATGAGGTCGAAACCACTCTCAAACATCCTGAGTCATTTCATGGTAATGTTAAAATTTTAAGTAAAAGGATGAAAATGAAAATTAAAAGATGGTAACGAAAATTAAAGGAAAAGTGACATTTCCTTTAATTTTCATTTTCATCCATTTACTTTAAGAATTTAACATTACCATTAATTGTCAACATTGCTAGGGTTGATATGTGTCAAGAAAATGAGAGGGTAGGCATGTTTTTCTTGGAGGGACTATTTTTGGAGGAAAACAACCCCAAATTTCCCTCAAAACATACAAAAATGCATTCTATGGGGTTTATAGCTTCCCTGGCAATAAACCGGCCGGTTCCATCATAAACTGGCCGGTTTGGTCAGTTTTTTGTGAAATTTGGGCGAAATGGACCCTTTAATCGGGTTTTTTGGCCAGTTTGACCCGGTCGCCCAATGACCTGGCCAGTTTGACCAGGTCACCCAATCAACTGCTAGTTTGACTGGTTTCTGGTTCAAGCTGGCCGATTTTTAAAACATTGGCTGTTAGGAGCCCTAACCAGGCAGCAAGGTACATCAATCAGAATTGCAGACTTTACAGGATTGTTTTTGGACAGTGATTTATCAAGTCAATTTTGACTTATATTATTGTACTATCTCTCTCTCTACTGAACATTTGATATAATAATAAGAAGAATTGATCAAAGGGTTTTCCCCATCTTGGGGTTCTTCCCCGGCATTAGCCAAATTCTAGTGTTCTCTTGTCTTGGCTTGTCTTTTGCATTTAATGTTTATGTTCTTGCTTCAGTTACTGTCAATGTGATAATGGTTTATGTGATTGCTAATGGAGATTTGATGGAATTGAAAATGGGCTTATATGGAACATTGAAGTAATCATCCTAAGCAAAGAACAAGTTAACTAAAATTAACATGGTCACAAAGCTAGGGTGAGGACAAGCCCAAGCAAGAGTAAAAGAGAATGCAATCACAAAGTGAAGTTTGTTGACAAGTCTTCATGGTTTCCCTTTGCAAGTCTGAAGGTCCTAGCAAGTAAAGAAGTTCACTATGTAAGGCAAAGAATAAGAAGATTTTATCTCTGTTTAGTATGAGTTCTCCTTGGGAGACAGAGCCGCAGTTGTGAGGCAGCCAACGAGAAGGCTTGAGGGCAAGTCTAGGACAGAATTTGGTGTGCATCCCTTGCAGACTTACGCCACTGGTGCAGAGGTAAGTAATGGTATATTTTGGTATGGTTTAGGGCCAAAGGGAAAAGCTGTAGGTACAGCTGGTTGTGGAGGACTGGTAGGAGCTGTAGGAAGGACAGTCTTCTATCTTTGTTTTGGGTATTGATTTTAGCCTTCTGTCGTAATGATGCCAAGTTTTGGATCTTTGTTCTAAGTATCCTTTAAGGCCGATATTTCTATTTGTCTTACCATAGATCAGAAGTCGAGTCCTGTAGGAAGACCACGTCACGACAAGGACTGTTTTAGGGCTCCTACTCTTGGAGAAAAGTCGGGTTAGCAAGCAGAGTTCAGTTATGGATGGAATGATGCTACGCATAGAGGAGTAGCCACAGTTGAGGATCTGGACCTGTGGTTTAGTTTCAGAGAGGGTCGAGGGCAGGAAAGAAGGTCACTTTGCATCATCAGAAATCGGAGTTTAGCTAAGCATACTGAGCAAAGTTGTGAAGGATTAAAGGACTTATCTAGCAGCATAAGAGAGGTCGCACCTTTTGACATTGAAGCATGGGTTAAAAGGGAGACCACCAGATCTGCATCTTTCATCACCAAATTTGAAATTTCTGAGTATGTAACTTCACAACTCTGGTATGTACATTATAATCATTATTGATCAGTGAATTTATCAAAGTTTAGTGAAGGGACTGTTCTAGTGTTGCAAGGCATTCAAGGCCTTCCTATTGGCAGCCATATCAACCCTAGAAGGGAGGCAAATCTTCTATACATGGTCCAAAATTCTATGGCATTGTTTTATACATAAAGGACAGTCTCCAAAAGAATCAAAATTCTGAATCTACGCCTTTGTAAATAATCAACCCTAAATTGATTTTGTTGGAAGGATATTTTGAGCATGAGACTGTACATGATCCTCTATCTATACCTGAGTGTGAGGTCCAAGTTACTTCAAAATTCTGATCATACAAGTAAAGGCTAGCAAAAAAAGAAAAAAAGCCTTGTCCTCCTATTGTTGTGAGCACAACTACATTTCAAAAGAATTAATTCATGCCACTCACAAAGGAAGAGGATTCGAGACTCCTATCTCATTTCTATGCATAAATCATAAAAGGATTAAGCATCTGTACATCCTACAATGATGAGAATAAATTCTGACCTGTGGAGACTACAGTAACAGTCATATATATACACAGCTTAAACTTCTTAAATCAATTAAGCCGACCTGTCGAGATTTCTGATTTACAGTGGCAATATTGTTAATGAATAAGGGTCTATACTGAAATCCTTGTCTTAGGGTATAGACATCAGAGAATATTTGGTCACAATGGAAAGAAGGAAACCTACAGGCATCAAGCAGTGGAAGTATTCAATGTTTTGTTAGAGTTAATTCTCTTTCAGTTTTGAGAAGAAATAGTCTACTTAAAATCTTCTGTACAGTAATTTGAAGCCCTGCAGTAGCATCACTGAAAGAAGCAGTCTGAAGCAAGAAGGCCAGCTCAAGCAAAGCAGAATTGTCATCTTTTGAAAGAGATCTAACAAAATTTCAGAAGCTAAGAAAGACTATGGTGATGAAGGTTGCAAGATAAGTAACTTTGGGAGTTTCTTCATTTAAGAGCAAGTTTATGGCATCTTAGAGCAGGCCCTTGCAGCATCCCTTATGCTCATAAAGGACAGAGGTAGAAAGAATTGGAAGCAGGTAACTGAGAGGACCTTGATTTTGGTTGGATCATTGGGCATTTTGATATGTAAAGCCAGGATTTTATGAAGAATGGTCGTATGAATACAGATGCCTGGATGAGCCTCCTTATAATGGATTGGTAACAGCCATCTAGCAATGAAGAAATAATGTTATGAAGCAGCTGGTGGATGCTCTTAAAGGATCTTTCAAGATCCTCTATTAGATGATCTCATGAAGGATTTCTTCACCCTGGTTGAAGAAGGACCATGACGATAATTTTGATTTGGAACAAGCTTTATAAAAGTTTGCTGATACAGTTGCAGCATGATAAAGACTCATTGTTGAACGCTGGGTAACTAACTAAAGTAAGACTTTAGAGGGAGCTATACAATCCCTGGCAGAATGGCTTGATGACTCTTCTTGACCGATGATTATTACAAGAAGGAAGACCATGTCAAAAGACATGATAAAGGCAATACATGACTGATCTGATGAAGCTGATGATGATATATCTGTTACCTGAGAAGCTGCATGGAAACTATAATTGAATGGATCACTTTGGCACATGGACCAAAGGAATAGTGACAGAAAAGGTAGCAGGTTGCAGATAGCTCGATGGCTATGTTTTGGGCAAGGTCACTTCCCGATATTTAGAGGGAGCCATGGTCGAAGATGCAGATGATGATCCTCTCATTTATCAATATAAAAGGGAGTTGACTTTTAAATTCAAAATGAAAGACGGGTCTGATAAAATGGAGAATGCAGCAGACGAACTCAGCGATTATCAGAGAAGATATATATTTTATTATTAATGAATGAATGGATGATTTACAATTTGTGAAAGGCCCCTGGCTTTATACTGCCTTGGGTGCCTCTTGGTGAATGGGCATGACCTGTGATCATGCCCTTTTGCCTATTTTAACTAATTGTTACAGCTATTAATTAATTTACATAACATTGCCTCCCTCATGAAAAGATGCTTTGTCCTCAAAACATACGTAGCGACAGATGTTGTTGAAGAAATACTTCAAACTCCCAAAAAGCTTCTTCTTCTGGTAAGTCCTTCCACTTGATTAGGTATCCTTTGATTACTTGAAATCGCAATTTCTTTTCCCTGATGGAGATTGTTGACCACTACTGGTCAACTACCCATGCAGTACACCCCCCTTTTCTTTGCAAGAAAGGAGCAGCACCTGATCGATGTGTCCGTGCCATCCTGCCATCATCGGCGACTTGATCATTTTTTTGATTGTAAACCCAATCTGCATGTATGAATTGTAAATAATCTAAGCAGATCAGAGTCATGTATGTAAAATTGCCTAGGTGGACCTAACTTTCTATGATAATCTATGTCCCGGAAGGTTTTTCGTCTCACCGATCCATGGATCGGCAGAGTTTTCCTTCAAACCTGACCCCAAAGCCGGGATGCATTTTGTCATTAGAACTTTAGGAGAATCCCAGTGTGTTAATCTGCTAGATTATAGTTGTGTCGCAGAACTGGGTGATTGTTGAGGGTCTGTGTTAAGCGGGCTTGTCCCCTTAAGATGTAAATTGTAAAAAAGTCATCATGAAATGTGTCTTGAGGGTTGAAAATGTTTTAAATCCCCTCGCGAGTCCTAAGTCCTAGGTCCTAGGTGATGTTTCCAAAGGCTTAGTTCGATGATCCATTTAAAAAAAAAACGAAATAAAATAATAAAATAAATAAAAACTAAGAAATTTAAAAATTTAAAAAAATAAAATAAAATAATAAATAATAAATAAATTTAAAAATTAAAAAATTAAAAAAAATGAAATAAAATAAAAAAATAATAAAATAATAAAAAATTTAAAAATTTAAAAATTTAAAAAATAATAATAAAATAATAAATAATAAGAAATTTTGAAAATTTAAAAAATAATAATAAAAAATTAATTGAATAAATCGACGGATGAGATCAAGAGATATCTTGATCCTCATCAACGGTCGAGATCATTTCTACATGGATCATTCGAACTAGCCGTTGGGATCATTTCCTTTATATAGGGTCTTAGGTGGTCATTTCAGATCATTGGATCTGGGAGTCAGATACTGAAGAAGCTCTCTTGTAAATCTGTTTCTGGTTAATAAAGGAAGACTTTGGGGTCCATATCTTGCTGGTGTTACTCTCTTGGAATGCTGTGAGATCATTTCATTTTCTGCATATGTTATTTTCAGCCATTAATAATAGCTTTTCGTAGAGTATTGTGAGCACAGGTATCTTGTTCACTTGCTGGGGTTTGGGTGCTGTTAGGGTTTCTGAAGTAATGGCAGGTATCTCCATTACTGTTTGAGATCTAGCAGCATTTTTTGCCCTCTTTGTTGACGGTTGTTTTGAGCTGTGCAAAAAACATTTTCTGAAGGAAATTTGTGGGCGTTCGGGGAAGTTCTCGGCTGAACCAGCCAACTCCCGCAAGCATTTTTTTTGCTGAGCCCAGTTGGACTTGATCCTGGGTCTATCATTCGATTTATTTTTCTAAGTTTGCATGAGAGATTTTCTGAAGTTCTTCACAGTGACGATCTGAAATTTCTGTTCTTTAAAATGTTTTCCGTGCTTATTGCTGAATCTGGCTGTTAAGGGGCCAAATCTGTAAATTAATTAGCTGATCTAGGGTTTTAATTTTTGCTTTATGCAGTTTTTTATTAGGGTTTAAGGTTTTTTTTTTTTTTGGTTTCATTTTAGCACATTCATCTTTTCGAAGTTTTTTTTTTTAATCGCTGGATATCGTTTTGGTCATGTGATTTAGCTGATGATAGATGGTTGCTGTCCATGGTCCATGTTCCTATATCATTTAACAAGTAATCGTTTCTACATCAATCTCTTAAGGCACTGGTCTGCTAAATTAATTAAATATTTTTAGTGCTCATCTCAATCGTGTCTCGTGTCTCCCAACCAACTGGTCGATAGTTGGTCTCATCATCTCACAGGGACTACCCCCCTTAGCCGCGGGAGACAGGCTTAAACGGAGGGATCGGGGATCAGAGTGACAGCCCCCGGTCTGAGCGTTGTCGTGTCAATCCGCGCGACAACATTTTTTGGCGCCGTTGCCGGGGAAATTGTTTTCTCGGCGTTTCATCATCTTTTCATCATTCATCGTTCATCTTCCTATCATTCGTTTGAGCCGGCAACGCCAACATTTTTTGGCGCCGTTGCCGGGGACAGAGTTTTTCTGTTCCTGGAGTTTCATTGACATTCACCTTATCATCTTTCTCATCTCTCATTTTGAGCTGGCAAATTCAACCTTTTGGGTTATCATTTGGATCTTTTATTGCTTTATTTTTCGCCATATCAGTAGCATCTCTTCGGTCTGTTTTTTGTTTGGGTGGCGACTCCACTTTCTCATTTTTCCCAGACAAGAAGCTTTCCTCATATCTGCTTGTGGTTACTTTTTGGATCCTAGAATTAGATTCATTGTTCAAGTGGCGACTCCACTTCTCTCATCTTTTAATTTTCTTGAGCAGAAATCTCTTTCTATCATCCATTTGATCCTTCATTGTTCATCATGGATTATTCATTTAAACCATGTCATTTTACTGATAATCTCCATGATCTTCCGAAAGAGGCCGTTGGTAAATTATTTAAGTTCTCGGGTGGTGATTCGGTCACTGTTGAACAGCATTTAAACAGGTTTACTTGTGTAATGATCTTATATTGTAGATTTCCTCAATATAATCATGAAGATTTCAAGATGCGTCTATTTGTCCATTCTTTAGAGGGTGATGCCTTGAATTGGTTTAATAATTTTCCTAATGATTTTTTCACTTCTTTACAAGACATTCTCAATGCTTTTAAAGATAGATATGATAGTCCAAACAGCTTGCCTTCTGCCTCTAAAATTGTGCAACAGAATGAAAGTAATTTGATAAGAGGTCCAGCTGAAAGATCCCAAGACGATTCATCATGTCAGAATGTGTCATCCACCGGAAATATTGTAGATCGAGTTCATGATAGTGATAATCAGGGACAAATGACAATGAAAGGGAAGAGCAAAAGCAAATTTTACGAGATCTAATGACGCTGGTGAGAAATATGGATATCAATCAAACTAATTATGTCAATGATGTGAAAACTTTATGCACCCATCTGGAAAAACGTAACAGGGAGATTGAGGTCACGCAAAGTCATCATGCTAAAGAAATTGAGGCCATAAAAACTAATTATGAAACAGAAATTAGAATCATGCAAAGCAGGTTGTCAGTCTTAGAGGAAAATATGGTGACCACGAAAGCTGATTATGATAAGGAAATTGACTCTATGCAAAACAAGTTATTAACTATGGATGAGGAAATGACTATCATGACATTCAATCATAATAATCAGTTAGCTGACATGCAAGCGAATCATAAAGAAGAAATAAATTTCATGCAGCATTATTTGATGGACATAAAGGAAAAGAATGTTAAAGTAATAAAAGACATGCAAGAACACCATGCCAGACAAATCAGTGCTACAAAGGTTGAACACTCTAGTCAGATGGATGCCATTAAAATACAAGTTCAAAGGTTTCAGCAACTGGCAGAGGATAAGAGAAACCAGCAAACATCAACAGATCAAGAGTCTTCTCATTTGCTGCAACAAGATTCATCTTATTATTGGGAGGTTGTTGATTCGATTGAAAGATGGTTGATTGAGGGTGATCCAGACAGACTTAAGAATGATAAAGATCAGATGCAAGATGAAGAAAGACATAGCACGCATATCTTACATACTCCATCTGACAGTTTTGAAACAGAAAGTTCCAGGTCATCAGTAATTCAACCTGCCAGAAAGAAAAAGCGCAAGAGAAAGAAAATAAAAAGAAGATTTGACTCATCAGACGGCCGCGAGCAGCTTGATTTTCGGATAGGAAAAAGTCCTACCATATGCAGAATTGGACATGGCACATCCGACAAGCAGCCGACAGATTTGCCTGAAAGCAGGCAAATGCTCAGTATGCACTATATTGAACACATCTGATGCCGTAGGGCATCCTTTGTATCGTATTTCTAACCCTACTCCTTGTTTTTCCGCATTTTCATTTCTGCTTTAGATAGTTAATAAATGAAGAGCTCATATCTTTCCTGTGCTTAATGTTATATGATGATTTTTTGGAAGGATGATTTTTGGACGGACGCTACTTATTTTTATCTGTGTGTTGTATGGGTGCAGATTCTGGATTCTCACATTCCTACAGTGCAGCAACGTGTCCCCAAGTAGAGCCAGATGTTGACCACTACTGGTCAACTACCCATGCAGTACACCCCCCTTTTCTTTGCAAGAAAGGAGCAGCACCTGATCGATGTGTCCGTGCCATCCTGCCATCATCGGCGACTTGATCATTTTTTTATTGTAAACCAAGTCTGCATGTATGAATTGTAAATAATCTAAGCAGATCAGAGTCATGTATGTAAAATTGCCTAGGTGGACCTAACTTTCTATGATAATCTATGTCCCGGAAAGTTTTTCGTCTCACCGATCCATGGATCGGCAGAGTTTTCCTTCAAACCTGACCCCAAAGCCGGGATGCATTTTGTCATTAGAACTTTAGGAGAATCCTAGTGTGTTAATCTGCTAGATTATAGTTGTGTCGCAGAACTGGGTGATTGATGAGGGTCTGTGTTAAGCGAGCTTGTCCCCTTAAGATGTAAATTGTAAAAAAGTCATCATGAAATGTGTCTTGAGGGTTGAAAATGTTTTAAATCCCCTCGCGAGTCCTAAGTCCTAGGTCCTAGGTGATGTTTCCAAAGGCTTAGTTCGATGATCCATTTAAAAAAAAAAACGAAATAAAATAATAAAATAAATAAAAACTAAGAAATTTAAAAATTTAAAAAAATAAAATAAAATAATAAATAATAAAAAATTTAAAAATTAAAAAATTTTAAAAATAAAATAAAATAATAAATAATAAAAAAATTTAAAAATTTAAAAAAAAATAATAATAAAAAATTTAAAAAATTTAAAAATTTAAAAAATAATAATAAAATAATAAATAATAAAAAAATTTAAAAATTAAAAAAAAATGAAATAAAATAATAAAATAATAAAATAATAAAAAATTTAAAAATTTTAAAAATAATAATAAAATAATAAATAATAATAAATTTTGAAAATTTAAAAAATAATAATAAAAAATTAATTGAATAAATCGACGGATGAGATCAAGAGATATCTTGATCCTCATCAACGGTCGAGATCATTTCTACATGGATCATTCGAACTAGCCGTTGGGATCATTTCCTTTATATAGGGTCTTAGGTGGTCATTTCAGATCATTGGATCTGGGAGTCAGATACTGAAGAAGCTCTCTTGTAAATCTGTTTCTGGTTAATAAAGGAAGACTTTGGGGTCCATATCTTGCTGGTGTTACTCTCTTGGAATGCTGTGAGATCATTTCATTTTCTGCATATGTTATTTTCAGCCATTAATAATAGCTTTTCGTAGAGTATTGTGAGCACAGGTATCTTGTTCACTTGCTGGGGTTTGGGTGCTGTTAGGGTTTCTGAAGTAATGGCAGGTATCTCCATTACTGTTTGAGATCTAGCAGCATTTTTTGCCCTCTTTGTTGACGGTTGTTTTGAGCTGTGCAGAAAACATTTTCTGAAGGAAATTTGTGGGCGTTCGGGGAAGTTCTCGGCTGAACCAGCCAACTCCCGCAAGCATTTTTTTTGCTGAGCCCAGTTGGACTTGATCCTGGGTCTATCATTCGGTTTATTTTTCTAAGTTTGCATGAGAGATTTTCTGAAGTTCTTCACAGTGACGATCTGAAATTTCTGTTCTTTAAAATGTTTTCCGTGCTTATTGCTGAATCTGGCTGTTAAGGGGCCAAATCTGTAAATTAATTAGCTGATCTAGGGTTTTAATTTTTGCTTTATGCAGTTTTTTATTAGGGTTTAAGGTTTTTTTTTTTTCTGGTTTCATTTTAGCACATTCATCTTTTCGAAGTTTTTTTTTTAATCGCTGGATATCGTTTTGGTCATGTGATTTCGCTGATGATAGATGGTTGCTGTCCATGGTCCATGTTCCTATATCATTTAACAAGTAATCGTTTCTACATCAATCTCTTAAGGCACTGGTCTGCTAAATTAATTAAATATTTTTAGTGCTCATCTTAATCGTGTCTCGTGTCTCCCAACCAATTGGTCGAAAGTTGGTCTCATCATCTCACAGGGACTACCCCCCTTAGCCGCGGGAGACAGGCTTAAACGGAGGGATCGGGGATCAGAGTGACAGCCCCCGGTCTGAGCGTTGTCGTGTCAATCCGCGCGACAACAGAGATGATGCCTTTTGGCTCCAAAATGACCCTTCCTTCATCATCTAACGAAGGAATTGTTGTTTGTGCTGATTGACGTTCACCAAGTGCTTTTTTAAGGCAAGACACATGGAAAACATTGTGAACACGACTTTTATCAAGAAGGTTTAAACGGTAAGCTACTTGACTGATCTTTTTGTTGATTTGGTATGGCCCTTAAAACTTTGGCGCTAATGTGTTCTTTCCTTTCTGTTTTAAGGATAATTTCTTGTACAATTGGAGTTTAACAAATACCCAATCTCCAACTTCAAATTCTCTCTTGGTTCAATTTCGGTCAGCTTGCATCTTCATACGGTTTCTTGCGTTATTTAAATTTTCTTTTAAAGTTTGGACGACCTTTTGGGTTTCTTCTAGTTGGTTTTTAATAGCTTGTAGTTTTGTCTAGATGATAGCTACGTCCTTCCATTTTGGACATTCGTACCCATACAGAGCTTGAAATGGAGTCATTTTTGTTGACATGTGGTAAGTAGAATTGTACCACCATTCAGCGAGATGTAACCACTGAACCCACTTATTTTGTTTGTCTATGGCATAACAACGTAGGTAAGCTTCCAAACCTATGTTGCACGGGTTCCCAAACCCAGGGGTGGGGTTCTCGAACCCGTCCTGGGTTCCTGTCCCTAAGTACCGGATTCGGGTACGGGTTCTTCTCAGAAGAACCCATAAGAACCAGGTTCTTCTATGAAGAACCGGGTTCTCCCAAAAAAAAAATTGGGTTCTTTTCCTTTAATGGGTTCTTCGGTTCTTCAGTTTGGGTTCTTCAAGTTCTTCAGAAAAAATTTATATTAAAAATTTAATTTTCAAGTAAATTTTTTATTGAAATTTAAAAAATAATAATTAATAATTAATAATATGATATTTATTATTAACAAATGTCAAAAACTTAAAAGTTAAAACCTAAACTTTTTACTAACCCACAGCCATCGAATTTCAATTTTGTTTTTGGTTGAGCTATTCCGATTTACCCATTTCACGTGGCCGAGGTGTCTTTGGTTCACATGCGTCTTTAGCTGATACACGCAAGAAGGATCCAATTGATTGGTGGTGGCTTCATGGTGTTGATGCTCCTGAGTTGCAGCAATTTGCCATACTGTTACTTGGATAGGTAGCTTGTTTGGAGTCCCTCATCTTATTCAAAATTTGAAAAATTCTCAATTAAATATAGGAAATTAATTTTAATTTTTAAATTTTAAATTTTCATTTTAGTTTTAGTTTCTATTTTTAAAATTTTAATTAATTTAATGGGCTTCCCCTAATATTCCAGGTAGCTAATTCTTCATCTTGTGAGAGGAATTGGAGTACTTATGCCTTTATTCATTCAATAAAGAGAAATAGGTTGGGCTCAAAGAAGGCAGAGAACTTAGTGTACATTCATAGCACACTTCGTCTCATATCTCGAAAAGACCCTGGGTACAAGGAGGGTCCTTTCAAGAGATGAGACCAACACATAGATGATGCTATGTGTGTGGAAGAGGAGATACAACCAGATGGCCTTATTGAGCTACCTCTAATTGCTATGGATGAGCAAGAGCCTCAAGATGAGAGTGATTCCTACCTGGAGAACATGCTAGCTGAAGATCCAAGTGATGTTGGTGACATGGATGTTGATGACATGGCTTGAGGAAGCCATTGTTCATTATGCTTTAGCTATTTTTATTTTAGTATCTTAAAATTTCCTAGATCATGTTTGGAGATGCCTCGAGGCAAATTTTGACTGTAGTATGACAATGGACATATATCATGATTCATGATTCTTATTAATATGTAAACACTGAACAGATTTTTGGTGATAAATTTTGAAATTTCAATGTGAATGTTGAATGTTCAATGAAGTGCATGTTTAAATGATTAAAGTTTTCTTGTTTAAAGTTGAAAAATATACAAATTCAAATTTCATATATATTATTAATTATAATTTATAAAATTTAATTATTAAAATTTAATATTATTATGTTACCCGATGAACCCACGTACCCTGTTTCAAAAAATGTCGTCCCTGTCCCCATCCCTGTCCCCACGTTTCCCAGCAACATAGTTCCAAAACATTTATTGACAACCTTTATTTTGCCATCTGTTTGAGGATGGTAAGCAGAACTCGTGTTGAGGTAGGTTCCTATATGATTGAATAATTCCTTCCAAAAATTACCCTTAAATTTGGCATCTCTATCGCTCATAATGACCTTTGGAAATCCGTGTAATTTGTAAATATTTTTGCAAAATATCTCAACAATTTGTTTTGCCGAGTCTGATTTCTTCATTGCAATAAAGTGAGCATACTTGGTGAGTCGGCCGACTACTACAAGAATCTTATCCTTACCATCAGATACAAGTAACCCTTCAATAAAGTCCATTGATATTTATTCCCATTTCTGATTCGGAATGTTTAAGGCAGTGTTGCGGGGGAGCGCCCCCCCCCCTCGCTCCCGCTCCCGATCCGCGCTCCGGGCGGGAGCGGGTCGGGAGCGCGCTCCCGATTTCGGGAGCGCGCTCCCTAAAAAAAATTTCGCTCCCTGCCTTTTCGGGAGCGTTTTGCCTTTTTTGCATTTTTTTTTTGTAGTAATGTTCGAAATGCAATTTTTTTTGAAAGAAACAAATAGTTTTTGAGTGGGGCAACTTAATGATCAAGTCTAGGCCCTAGTATTGATATGCTATTCATGGTAATGTTAAATTCTTAAAGTAAAAGTGACATTTTCTTTAATTTTCATTTTCATCCTTTTACTTAAATTTTTAACATTACCATGAAATGACTCAGGATGTTTGAGAGTGGTTTCGTCCTCATTGGATTTCATATGGAGAAAGTAGAATTTTAGATTTCATTCAAAATCCAGCAGACTTATCAGTTTTTCAGGATTGGGGGATTGCAATGTTTCCATTGAATTTTGTCATGTATTAGGGTATGGAACTCATATTTAATCAAGAGTACCAATCCCTCTATGTACCTTGATGTTAGTGACATTGGTTGTCGAACTCCTCTATCATGACCCTTCTAAAAATGTACGCATCACTCAAACAAAATCTTGACTTGACATGCTATGCTTTTTCTATCTTATGTTAATGCTTAGAGGGTGATATTAATGACAAAGATCCCTATACAGATACAAAGGTAATGACAAAGATACCTCTGGATATTAATGCTTGGAGGGTGATATTAATGACAAAGATCCTGATTTTGCAACAAGACTAAAAAATTAGACATTTCTCATGGTGGCAAGAGGCCCAAGCATAAGAAATAGATAATAGATTTACTTCTCTTCTCTAGTTTCTAGTAGCTTTTATAACTATTGACTCTTTCATATTTATTATGATATTTTTTTAAACAATATATGACAATTTAAGTTTGAAGTTGGCAATTATAACTCATTAGTAATGAATTATGAATATGATGCTTCATGAAAGTTGAAAGTTGTTTCATTTCGTTTCATTTTATAACATTTCATTTCATGTTAGATATTATTTGTTGTAATGGTTACACTTAGCTTACAAGTACAACTTTGGTGATCAATGATGATAAATGTTATATATTGAATTTTGAAAGCTTGAAACTTTAAGATTGATGAATCATGAGACTCAATATGTTGTATGTTACTATGTTACTAACTTGCGGACGTGGTTGATGAAGATTATAACTTCTAGATGATTGTTGTTATATGGTTCAATCTATGCTTTTTTATGTTTTTTTATATCTAATTCATCATTCTACATGTTTTTGTTGACATATATGTATCAAAAATTAAAAAATATAAAAAATATATATATTTTTAAAAAATCGCTCCGGGATTCGCTCCCAAACCGGGAGCTTCTGAAAATGGTCGCTCCCGCTCCCGCTCCCCGCTTCCGCTCCCGCTCCCAAGTAACATTGGTTTAAGGGATGAAGTAGTCCGAGTATCATAATATTTTCATTTTTATTCCTCTGGCATTTATCGCATTCGGCAACATATTTTTGAATATCATTGCTCATTGCCTTCCAAAAGAATGATTGGCATGTGTTGTAGTATGTTTTAAAGTATCCTACATGTCCGGCTATCAGTGAATCATGCGACTCTTTGAGAACCTTGGCTTTAAATTTGGAATCTGCATTCAGATAAATTCTTCCATTGCACCATAGATTATCGTTCTTCCACTCAAATTTTGAATTCCGAGGAAAATTATTGATTATAGCACTTGTTCTTGGATCTTTTGCGTATTCACTTAGAATCTCATTAAGCCATTCAGGAACAATCATTGACACTGCGAGTAACGATGGTTTTTCGTCTTTCCTCAACAAGGCATCAGCTACTATGTTATCTTTCCCTTTCTTGTGTAATATATCCATGTCAAAGGTAGCAATTTTTTCTATCCATTTTTGTTATTTTGTAGATAGCGTTTTCCGTTGGAGAAGATGTTGAAGACTATTATGATCTGTTCGTATTAAGAACTTACTTCCTAAGAGATATTGTCTCCATTTGGCTAATGCGTGCATAATAGCAAGCATTTCCTTGTTATATGTAGACTTGAGACATTCATGCTTATTGAGCTTTCTGCTTTCAAACGCGATTGGATGACCATCCTACATTAGTACTGCTCCTATGCCAAAACCCGAAGCATCACATTCAATTACAAATGGTTTTGAGAAGTTTTGAGTTGCCAATACAGGGGCATTAGACATAACTTCCTTCAAATCTTCAAAACACTTTCTTGCTTCATCATTCCATTGAAATGAGTTTTTCTTTAGAAGGTTTGATAGGGTGCGGTTATATGGGCATAGTTTTTAATAAATCTTTGATAATATCCAGTCAACCCTAAGAATCCTCTTAGCTTGGAGATATTAACTAGTTTGGGCCACTCCCTTATAGCCTTGATTTTATTAGGATCCACTTTTACTCCTTCATGGGATATTATGTGTCCAAGATATTCTACTTCTTCCTTCCCAAAGGTGCATTTGGACTTCTTGGCATAGAATTGATGCTCTTCCAATAGCGTAAGAACTTTCTCCAAATGTTGTAGGTGCTCCTTCCAAGTTTTACTGTAAATTAAAATGTCATCAAAGAACACTAACACAAACTTCCTTAGATATGGACGGAATAACTCATTCATAGTAGCTTGGAATGTTGTTGGTGCATTGGTTAACCCAAAAGGCATTACTTTAAATTCGTAGTGACCTTCATGTGTTCGGAACATAGTTTTTGGTATGTCTTCCAACCTTATTCTGATTTGATAATATCCTAACCTTAAGTCCAATTTTGAGAAATATTTAGCGCCATGTAGTTCATCCAGCATTTCATCGATGAAGGGAATTGGGAACTTGTTTTTAATTGTTATTTTGTTTAGTCCTCGATAATCGATGCATAACCTGAACGATCCATCTTTTTTCCACACCAATACAACTAGAGCAGCATACAGACTTTTACTTTTTGAGATGATGCCACACTTTAAAAGATCTTGGATTAATCTCTCAATTTCCGGTTTTTTATGATGGGGATATCGATACGGTTTGATGTTGATAGGGTTTGATCCTGCTTTGACTTCTATTGTATGCTCAATTTCTCTATTAGGAGGCATTTTCATAGGCAGGTCTTGGAATACTTTTTCGTGCTTCTGAATTAGCTCTTGTACTTCTTCGCTGATCAATTTTGAAGTTAACATTTCTAATTGGTGACATTGTACTACATAGGTTGGTGCTCCTCTTCGAATCATTTTCATCATTTGGGATGATGATACGATTTGATTCTCAGGTGCTTGGTGTTAGAGAATCTAGGGCAAAGTAGTGTTTTGATGATTCTCCGAGACTTGATAACAATTTGTGAAGTCTTTTTACTTCTCTTGTTAGCTTATTCTTCTTCTCTTTCTTATTAGTGCATATGTGTGTGCTTCATCAAACTGCTATCAAAACAAAATAACAAGAACACAGAATTTGGCTCTTTGTCAAGGACAAACCCTCTCCACTCTTGAGAGGAAAACCCTTTGTAAGATTTCTCTTATTGAAGCTTCTTATTTGAACAACTGCCAAACCCTAAACCCTTGACTAGGATATCCTCCAAGCATCAGTCAAATCCTTCCTCTTTCTGCACTGTCACTTCTGGCACTTCTTCCAGCACTTTGTCTTCTAGGTTAGAAAACCCTTGAATATTAGGGCTTCTTTAGCTCGTTATAGATAGAGGCTCCTTTGTTTTCCTTTTAATACCTTGTAGGCCTAGCTATATATCTGACTGAGGATATTCATGCTACTGCCTTAAACGGTTTCCAAACCCTTCCTACACCTTGCAAGTGTGACTATTTCTAACCCTAGAAACAGCCCTATCTTCTTTGATCTTGATCTTTCTTCCTTCGTATATGAGGACTTCTCCTTCGCTTGTAGGGAGAGGCCTAATAGGCCTTGTTTGCACCCAAAACAATAAGATATATTGAAATGTCCTTTTCTGCTGCTATGGCCGCAGTCAAACCTTCCTTGATCGTGCACGTGTGGTTGTAATAGCTTCAGAAATGACCTCCTTCCCTTCGTTGTTTTGTCTCCTTGACATCGTTGACCTTGTTACCATTTTTCTGCCTAGTCTTCGTCCCTTTTAGCCCCTCTATTATCTGTGGATTTCAGAGAGAGATTGATGCGTTGTATGAGGAGTGGACAGCCACTATAAATAGAGGTTTGTGCCTCCTCTTCCAGCCAACATGACTATCCTTAAAGCCAACTTGACAATTTGCTTCATAAATCATTTTTATTCACTGTTTTGCTGCTTGTAGATTTCGTTGGTGCTAGGAGAGGATTTGACCATGCTTGGAGGTGTTCCCGTGACCTTGTATGATGACTTACATGATGTAACATGCCCTCAAAGGATCTTATCATAATTACATTTTGACTTTGACTTTCTAAAAGCACTTCAAAATGTGCTCGACCTGTTTTCAATGATCAAGAAACTCATTGACAAATAAGACAAAAATAACTTCTCTTTTCTTGAATAAGTACAAATATCAAAATTACATTTATGATGACCTAGCCTAATTACATTTCCTTCAACACTCCCTCTTAACTAGGGAGGTATTCATATAACATTACAAGGTGTTTGGCAATTTTCAATCTTGAAGAATTCACATAAGAGAAACCGGATTTGCAATCCATCTGTTATAGCATCATATTCATCAGCATTGTCATAGTGCAAGGCCTTGACTAACAACTCCATCTCTTTATGAGACCATGAGCTACAATGCTGGCGAGACCAATGATTTATAGACACCTCCATCATTGTCTCTCAAGGTACCTACCTACCCGGGTGTTCTTCGAGTATGACCTTTTAGGACTATTCTTATCTTGGGTTTCTAGCCCTCAAAGAATATTGGTCCTCTTGCCTACTCTTGTCTTGGATGCCCTACACATCCTCAAAGAGTATCGGATGCCAGATGATTACCTAATCCTCCCATTCTTTCTTCCCAAGTGAAGACAAGAATGTTGTGTCTATCTTGTGTCTACATTTCCATTCATGGCCTTCATATAGACTTACGGTTGTTAGTCCTGGTCTAGTGCATGACCCATGAAATGGAAAACACAATTGTCACTCCTTTGTAATCAAGGGTGATCCAAAAACTCCCTCTTGATCAGGGACTTGTCAGAGCTCCCTCTTAACTGGGGACTCTTTCCTTCATCAGTAGCTTCTTCTTTGTGGGTCCTTCAGCTTGCTTGATCTTCTTCCTTTCTTGATGTCATGAAGTCTTCGATCGAGCTTCTTCTCGGTAGGGCACCATCCATTGATCACTTTCCTTCTTGGTTTGTCATGTCATTGCTTCATGGAAAGTGACTATCAGGTTCTTCTTGTCATCTTTGGCTACTACTTTGTCATCTTGTCCATGCTTCGGAATGCTCTCCTCATGGATGCTTCATCGTACTTGCCAGGTTATATCCTTTGACCTAGTAGCCCATCATGACTTCATCCTGATATTGCTTCAACATTGCTTTTCCTTTTGTTGGATGGCTTCTTCATCACGACATCTTCAAAGAATAGAATCAATTATCTGCACCTTTTACATTTCCAAGGCCTTCATAGGTGTCAAGGGTCCTTTCTTCCTTTATCAAAGTTGTCTTGCCTTCTTTCGTGAGATATCTTTCAAGACATTTTGTCAGATAGTGATTCTTGGTGATCATGGTGTTCTCTGCATGCTTGATCTCTTTCATTTGCTTCTTTTCAGATAGATAGATCAACCATCTAATGCTTCTTATGGAAGCATTCCTTCATTGCTTGCTTTATGGACTTGTCAACATTTCTTCTTGCTTCTTAGTCAGCAATCTTATGCTCCTTATGTGAGCATGTTCTTTTGTTGGCCTTCATTGCATTGTGGTACATGCCTTCGAGCATGTTCTTGGTAAAGAGATTCTTTCATGCTTGATCATGTTATAGAACTATACCCATGACTTAATAATATAATACTGAAAACATGACTTAAACTTTGATGCATACATACCTCATCTTGATCCTCCTTGATCATTGTTTCATGTGGCCCTTTTTGCTTCATCTTAACCTGCCTGCATATAATCCCTTTTCTTGAATCCATGAATGGGATTCCCAATGAGACACCTGCCTTGGTTCACAAATCTTCTTTTTAAGGTTCCATCATAAGATCTTAAATATCCTCGCCTTGCAAATGTTTCCTTCCTTTTGATGATGTAGGTCTTCTAAGATTTGTATCATGATCAATTTTTCTTTTATCATGAATGAGGTCCTATACTAGGTATTCTTCTTCTATATGAATATCTTGCGCTATATCTGCCATGCTCCTATATTCTAGAAGATATTTCTATTTATGCATTTTTGTTCTTATCATAAATGCTACATCCACGAATGTCTAAAACTCTATGTACATCATGTTGTTAGATTCTAGAGGGTGATTCTAGCCATGCAATTTAATTTATTCCTACATGCCCCTATTCTACTCAAAACTTTGAAAGAAGTCTAGAAGTAAAGAGTTTTGACCTAGTCATAGTAGAGATCTGGAGGATCTTCCTTTTAGTTCTTTCCTTCTTCTTTCATCTCTTGAGTCAAGTGAGCTTCTTCCCTCTTCCTTTTGTTATTGTTGTCCTTCTTAAGCTTAGGGCAATTCCTTTTGTAATGTCCATATTCTTGGCATCCAAAACATTGTATCTTAGACATGTCTTTGTTGTTTGTTCTTCGTGGACCAAACTTGCCAAATTTACCCTTTCTTTTGGCCATGGTAGCAAATGCTTGCTCCTTTGATCCCACATCTTCTTTTGCCTTAAGTCTAGTTTCCTCTGTTCTGCATAGAGACCAAATTTCACTGAGAGTGGTTGCTTCCTTCTTGGCATATATGTTAGATGTGAATTTTCCCCACTCCTCAGGTAGAGCATTGAGTACAACAATTGTCATCTCTCTGTCAGACATAACTTCCCCAAGCTCTTGAAGTTGATCTCTCATTTCAGATATTTTCATGAAGTAGGGAACTATTCCTTCCTTTGTTATCTTCATCTTGTATAATTCATTCCTCAAAGATATTACTTCTCTGGTGGTGAGATACCGAGAATAGCTCTACCAGCTTATCATAAATTTCTTTCAATGTCTCAAACTTGGAGACATAGGGAATGAGAGAGTCTTTGATTGATTCTATCAGAATCCTTTGAGCTCTTATCTCATCCTTATTGTACTTGGCTAAGGCTTGAGTCTACTCCTTAGCAGGGATAGTGATATTCCCTTTGACATGCTCTAGGAGTTCATTTTCCTTGAGAAGTAGATCATTCCTCTTCTTTCATGCAAGAAAGTTATTGGTACCTACCAATTTATTGCTTTCCTTGCAAAAAGACATTGACGTATATTCAGAAGGGGACATGTAGTTACTTGATAGATTTTGAGATGTAATGGAATTGCTTCCTCCTTGAAGGCTTGGTGGCTTGTCTTCCTTGGATCTTGATACTCTTCAAGTTGCGTTCTTCAAGTGGACTTGCTTGATGACTTGTAGCTTGATGTAGGACCTGCTCCAATCTTCTCTTCTTTGTAGGTGCCTTTATGTAAGGCTCATCTTCTAGTTTTGTAGACCTCGTTGATGAATGATGGATTGTAGACCCTTCTTGTCCTTGAAGTTGTTGAGACTTTTATGCTTGATGCTTCAACTTTGTCGATGCTTCTTTTGATGAGTGTTCATGAGTTGCCCTTTCCTTGATGTGTCACCTACGCTCTGAAACCATGTTAGAGAATCTAGGGCAAAGTAGTGTTGTGATTATTCTCCGAGACTTGATAACAATTTGTGAAGTCTTTTTGTTTTTCTTATTAGCTTATTCTTCTTCTCTTTCTTATAGTGCATATGTATGTGCTTCATCAAACTGCTATCAAAACAAAATAACAAGAACACAGAATTTGGCTCTCTGCCAAGGACAATCCCTCTCCACTCTTGAGACGAAAACCCTTTGTAAGATTTCTCTTATTGAAGCTTCTTATTTTAACAAATGTCAAACCCTAAACCCTTGACTAGGATATCCTCCAAGCATCAATCAAATCATTCTTCTTTCTGCACTATCACTTCCGGCACATCTTCTGGCACTTTGTCTTCTATGTTAGGAAACCCTAGAAAATTAGGGCTTCTTTACTTCGTTATAAATAGAGGCTCCTTTGTTTTCCTTTGAATATCTTGTAGGCCTAGGTATACATCTAACCAAAGATATTCATGCTACTGCCTTAAACTACTACCAAACCCTTCCTGCACCTCACATGTGTGACTATTTCTAACCCTAGAAACAGTCCTATCTTCTTCGATCTTGATCTTTCTTCCTTCGTATATGAGGGCTTCTCCTTCGCTTGTAGGGAGAGGCCTAATAGACCTTGTTTGCACCCAAAACAGTAAGATATATTGACCTGTCCTTTTCTGTTGCTATGGCCACAGTCAAACCTTCCTTGACCTCGCACGTGTGGTTGTAACAGCTTCAGAAATGACCTCCTTCCCTTCGTTGTTTTGTCTCCTTGACTTCGTTGTCCTTGTTACCCTTTTTCTGCCTTGTCTTCGCCCTTTTAGCCCTTCTATTATCTGCAAATTTCAGAGAGAGATTGATGTGTTGTATGAGGAGTGGACAGCCTCTATAAATAGAGGTATGTCCCTCCTCTTCCAGCCGACATGACTGTCCTTAAAGACGACTTGACAGTTTGCTTCATAAATCATTTTTATTCATTGTTTTGTTCCTTGTAGACTTCGTTGGTGCTAGGAGAGGATTTGACCATGCTTGGAGGTGTTCCCATGACCTTGTACGATGACTTACATGATGTAACATGACCTCAAAGGGTCTTATCATAATCACATTTTGACTTTGACTTTCTAGAAGCAGTTCAAAATGTGCTTGACCTATTTTCAATGAGCAAGAAACTCATTGACAAATAATACAAAAATAATTCAACTTTTCTTGAATAAGTACAAATATGAAAATCACATTTATGAAGACCTATCCTAGTTACATTTCCTTCAACACTTGGAACCCATAAAATTGTATTTATGCCCTTCCCATTTAAATTTTATAAATTGCTTTTGATGGTTGGCAGAGTAAGTATTGAGGGTTTGTAACCATTGGATACCTAAGACCACATCCACTCCTCCTAATAGTCTTGAATCTGCAATAGTGTAGAACGGAGATTCTAAATTAAAGTCTTGAATCTGCAATTTGACTTTATGGCATTTCTCTACTTTTTCAATTTTCTTACCATCAGCTACCATAACCTTCATGTTGGGCATGGCAAATGTGAAAATGTTGAGTCTCTTTGCCATGGTTGAGTCCAAAAAATTGTGGGTGCTACCGGTATCAATGAGAACCATTACACTGTTCTTCTTGATATGTCCTTTTAATTTTAATGTTTGGGGTTGTGATATAACTGTCATGGCCGATAATGATACTTGTGAGACGCTCTCGTCATCTAGTTCTGGAGAGAATTCCGAGGAATCTTTGATTTCTTCTACGTCTAATTCATCACTACCTGAATCATTAGTTGCTTCGCATTTATATAGGTTTTTGGTCTCTTTTCCTTTAGCACACCTATGTTTAGGGTCCCATTTTTCGCCACAGTGTTTGCATTTTCCCTCTTTCATCCTTTGTATTTCCACGTTAGTTTTTTCTCCTTCACGAAGATGAGGTGGAACATATTTTGTGTTATCCGTATTTGCGGACTGCGGAAATATTCGTCTCGAATATACTCTTTCAGCCTTTGACCACAACATCTTGTCAAATTTCTTTTCAACAGCTTTTGCTTTTTGTCTTGCTACTTCTATCAACGTAATGTCATGAAGCTCAAGTTCTGCTTGTAGATGGGGTTTAAGTTCTAAGGTGTACGATTGAATGAGACGAGTTTCTAATAATCTACGTACTCGTGTTGCTAAAGTCTCCCATTCTCGAGTGTATTCATCCACATCTCCTTTTTGTCGCAATCTAGTGTGTTGAGAAGAACTCTTCTTCCTTGACACCTTGGAACCTTTTAAAGAACGCATCCTTAAATTTCCTCCAACTAATAGCAAGTGTCGTCTTCTTCCACCACATATACCAATTATATGCTTCGCCTTCCATTTTCATGGAAGCATGCCTGATCTTTTCGTCATCATTGTTAATATTGTAAATCTTGAAATATTCTTCTGCTTTATTGAGCCAAGCAACGCTGCATTTTTCGTTGTCGTCGAATTTGGGTGATTCGATTTTTTCTCTACTTCATATGTCGCTAATGGCAGAGTGAAAAAGGGGTATTGATTTGAAAATGACATATTGGTGTAGGGATTTCAGAGCTACCCATTTTCAAAATTCGTGTTACTATTTCCTTGATTAGGTGTGGAAGATGTCTTTGGGGACTCGAGTTTCTCATTTGCGTCTGATAATTTTGACAAATCTGGAAAATTGAGATGTTGAGTAGCCTCGTTATTCTGGAGCATTTGATCAGGTGTAATCTTCATGCTGGTACAAATACAACCCAACATCACCATAGCTTGATCCACCTTAACTGAAAGGTCTGCCTGATCCTTTTTAAATTCATTCTTGTTCTCTTCAAGCTGACTCTTTATTCCCTTTGTTGTGTTCTGGAGCTCCTCGATTTTATCGCCTTGTTCGGTCACCTTAGTCTCAAAGTCTACTAGTCTTTTATTGAAATCAGCCATTGAGCGGGTTTGAGATGGAGTATACTTATCCATCTTAACTCTTTTTCTTAACCTGATCCTAATTTTTTATATATATAATATATATTTTAATTTAATAATCTAATATATATATATATATATGACCGAATTTGTAATTGAATTATATAATATTTATATAAATATTAATTCAAGTTTAATTAAAATTTATATAATCACTATATAATAAAATTATATATGGCATAAACTTTAAAATTATATGATATAATTGAAAGTGGGTCGGTGGAAAGACACGATGGCAATTGAACGGACGACAAAAAGCGGAGAATAAGAATGACGGGTTTGGCCGGAGCGGTGAACGGACTGGATGGTTCAGAGTTTATGGCAGCTGCGACAGGGGTTACCAGTCGGTCGAATGATGGTTGACAGTAGCGGATTGGTGGGGTGTGTCGTGGAAGGGCTCGTTGGAGCAGTTGCAGATGGTGTGGATAAGAGGGAATGGAGAAAGGGTTCGACGGCGGAGAAGAGGGCGGTTGTGTGCGCAAACGATGGAGCAATGACGGAATTGTGTACAGCAACGGGGTTGAACAGCAACCCAGTCCGAGGAGCAAACCTGCTCTGATACCACATGCAGCAGACGAACTCAACGATTATCAGAGAAGATATATATTTTATTATTAATGAATGAATGGATGATTTACAATTGTGGGAGGCCCCTGGCTTTATACTTCCTTGGGTGCCTCTTGGTGAATGTGCATGATCTGTGATCATGCCCTTTTGCCTATTTTAACTAATTGTTACAGCTATTAAATAATTTACATAACAAAGAAGTTGTTGATCCAGATATAGATAACTTGTGGAGACTGTGGTGTTCTTGATAAACACCCGATCAAACATACACCTTGCTACAAAGACTTTGGGACAATACATGGTTAAGTCTCACATATTGAATAGTTGCTTATTTAACTATGGTCTGACGTACACTGCCAGGAATCTAAGATTCCATGGATTTTTTGATGTTGCTTGGGCTGGCAATATGATGAATGGAAAGAGCACATCCAAGTGTTGTACTTCTTGGGATCCACTTTTATTTCGTAGACTAAAATCTATTGCTCTAGGAGCACCATTGAGAGCACCACTGAGGTTGAATGTATATAGCAAGCATAGATTATTATGAAGCCATTTTGTTGAAGAAGCTATTCAGTGAGACATTTGTGCACGTGCTAGAAACCACCGTTGTATATTGCGATAATCAGAGAAGGATTCACCTTTCAAAGAATCCATGTTTCAGGACCATTTCAAGCATATTGGCATCAGGTGCCACTTTATTTGGGATACGGTACTGCAGGGAGCAATCAAGCTCCATCATTTCAAGACAGGTGTGCACACATCCTCACAAAGCCTCTTGGAAAGGTCAAGTTTATCTTCCTTTAGAGAGAGGTTGGGAGTCATGGAAACACCCTATTATGAGGGTCTCAGTTGAACATTGAGCTCTGGGAGCTCTTGGGGGCCTACAGTACTTTTTGGAGATATATGCGACCATAGGATGTGGTTCACTCCTTTCCCTATGGATTCGATATGTACAAGATGTGGTTCATCCTTTCCCTATACGTGTTTATCCCAGTGAGAGATGCATATAGGCAGTTGCCAGTTGTCATATATGGAGATGTTGGTGGGGCATGGTTTATCCTTTCCCCACATGTAGGATGATCATTCCCTACGATCAATGGTTGACAGGTCGATGGGACTTGGTTCATCATTTCCCCACGTGTAGGATCCTTCCTATGATTGTTGGTTGGCATGCATGTAGGACGTGGTTCATCCTTTCCCTACTATTGGTGGTTTGCATCCACATAGGATGTGGTTTATTCTTTCCCTACGATGGTTGTGACATGTGACTGTAGGATGTGGTTTATCCTTTCCCTACATCAGCAGGATCTGATTTATTCTTTCCTTGTTGTTGCCCTAGCATCATCCTACCCATGTAGTCTAGGACACATGGGAAGTACCTTTCATCTAGCCAATTAGTTGGGACAAGTGATTAGGGACAATAGCACTAGCGATGGATGCATCGTGTACTGTCGTACTCCCTATGACTAGGATGCATGGTGTTCAACAACTTGATCTATGATCAAGTTCGATTTGGGGTTCTAACCCTGGTTATGTGAACTGACTTTTGTCAGTGGGGAGTGGTAAGGCCTTGTGACTCACTCTCAATCGATTCTTCTTCATTATCTAGATCAGTGTTCAACAGAGTTGAGATGAGATGCAGAGATGATACATGATGATAGGATGGCATGATGGTCGATGGCTAGATATTGGTACGTTGAATTCTCCCTAGTTGAGAGGGAGTGTTAAAATTGGCAACTAGGGCCAAAATCCACTTTGGACAGCTCATCTGATGGAGATAATCATTGCATTGAATTCCTCTTTTTGAAGAGACCAAAATTGACCTAAAGATCACTAAATTTGGACAAGGAGAAATATGTTTTTGAATTAAAGCTCACACGTGCAAATTCTCAAGGTCGGCTACACCATCATGTAGGATCATCAAGCTCAAGTGTCATGTCTCTTAACCCTCAACGATTTGTATAAATTAAAGTGACCTCCAACCATATTTGGCATATTCTATGAGCATCTTTCATAGCCTTACATCAATTATCGGTGATGACCTGCACAACATTCTGCTTCCCAACTTCCTGAATAGTGTCATCCAAAAGCTCAAATAGAAGGGCTGCATCTTTCACCTTATCAGATGCATTAACTGATCTGAAAAACATGGTTCCTTGAGGGCAAGAAATAAGGAAATTAATGATAGTGTAGTTCTTTCCATCGGTCCATCCATCTAACATGATGGAACAACCTGTTTTGAGCCATGAATCTTTAAACAAAATCCAATACTCATCAGTGGAAGATATCTCTTTTTGGAAAAGAGATCCCCTCAAGTCATGCATACTAGGGCCTTTGAATCCTTTCCCTGCACCTATAACGGAGTCCCAGATAGCTTGGTAATAAGGTGAGTGAGCAGCATTAAATGGGATATTTGAATCATACCACCATCTAGCAATGTATTGATGAGAAGTTTCTTTGCATTGTTCATCCAAAGTGGGTTGACAACTTGGCTGGGAGGAAGTGGGATTAGAAGAGGAAATATTGGCAAAATATGAGAAATAACTTTGGATATTTGTTCTCTTTGTTCCTTTTGATAGTTGGCCAAAAGAAGGATGAACATAGTGAAAGGGGTCATTGGTGGAAGGGATAGAAGAGGAGTCTTGAATCTCATAATCATCATACCCACTCTCTTTCATGGCTTCTAATAATTCCCTCTTCCTTGCAATGTCATCGTGGATGGCCTTCTCCCTAGCCTTATCCTCATAAAACTTTTCAAGCTTGGAAATGTATTCTGCCCTAATAGGACCTTGCTGACCGAGTTTTTCAGCCAGTTCGGACCGGTGGCCTTGCCGACCAGCCGGTTTGACCGGTTACCGATTCCGACCAGCCGGTTTTAAAAACACTGGTATCACAAGGCCTTAACTTTATATGATCAAAGTGAGACGATGGTTGATGATGCAATTTGCAATTGTTTTGGCTCTTCGGATTGTCTCATTCACCCAAGGAAATGTGGCTAAATCATGCAACATTAAATCCAAGTAGTAAGTTGTACAAGGGGTCCAATAAATGTGATTATACTAGCCATTTGATCTTGAACTTGGAGGATTCTTTCCACATAATTTTTCCCTTGATCTTGGAGTCACAGGTTATACATTTACAAGTGTAAACACTTACATCAATGACACAAACCTATCACCTAGCCTAGAGCTCATAATAAGAGCTACTAAAACAAATACATTTTGAGCTTGAAACCCATGACTCAAATTCACAAAATATTTGTTAGATACAAATTCCATCATTTACATTGGCATGTGTCATTATGAAGACCGAACCTAGTTACACTTTCTTCAACAGGTCGAGCTCCATACCTTAGCAAAAGGAGCTGCAAGTATGATTTAGGGTTGGTATTAACCAGAACAGCAATATATAAAGTGCAGAGCTTGCTTGGAGACTGGCCGCAGCTGTTAGAGGTGTTTGGAGCAGTGGAAGAGGGCTAAAGTGTTGGTGCTTAGCCCTAACCCCAAGTCACCGGAACCTGCAGCAGAGAAGCAGACCCAGAACAAAGAAGATTTAAGGTATGTTAATGCAGATTGCCTACGAAGGAGAGTCACAGTTGTTGAGAGATCATAGGAACTATTTGGAAGAGTTTGACAGTGGCTATTAGAAGCCCGGACAAGGCAGCAAGCTACATCAGTCAGAATTGCAGACTTTACTGGGTTGTTTTTGGACAGTGATTTAGCAAGTCAATTTTGACTTATGTTATTGTACTCTTTCTCTCTCTCTCTCTACTGAACATTTGATATAATAATTAGAAAAATTGATTGAAGGGTTTTCCCCATCTTGGAGTTTTTCCTTGGCATTAGCCAAATTCTGGTGTTCTCTTGTCTTGGCATGTCTTCTGAATTTAGTGTTTATGTTCTTTCTTCAGTTACTATCACTGTGATAACAATTATGTGATTGCTAATTGAAATTTAATGAAATTGAAAATGAGCTTATATGGAAAATTGAAGTAATTGTCCTAAGAAAAGAACAAGTTAATTAAAATTAACATAATTTCACAAGCATCGTTTTTAGAGCCCTATTCTCTTAGGATTCTTAGGTCTAGGTTACCACTTATCAAGATACATCCCTAATCCCTAGGTCTAGGCTTCCTCCAAAGCTTTCTTGGAAAGCCCTACACCATGATTTTTAAGTAAGTACTCTATTTCATTTGAGTCTCTCCTATGAATGGCCTTCTGAAATCACTACCTCTCCATCATTGATATACCTTTTATAGTGATTTCCCTAGTATCGGGACTCCTCACATCAGTGAAAGTCCATAAAAAGTACGGGACATCGACTAAGGTGACAGTGTGTCCTTGTCCCATTGTTGCCACTTGGTCTAGTAGTTGCCCCTTTGGAGCCCCTCCTAGGACCCTCTGCTAGATTGACCTGTAACATTTTTGGCACTGTTGTCGGGGAGGAAATAGGTCTACCTCACTTGTGAATCATTGAGGAATTGATTCATTGACGATATTTCCAACATTCCTCGGGCGACTCCATTCATTGTTCAATCCCCTAGTTTTCTTGAAGCTGACAACATTCCTCCTTTAACAAGGGTTGCTGCAAGAAGCGGAGAATGAACTCCATTACCTGTTAGAACCAGTGTTTTAAAAAACGGCCAGCTCGGAATGGACTCGGCCGAGTTGGTCCGAGCCAGGCCTGAAAAAATCAACTCAGCCAAGTAACCGGTTCAGCCGACCAGGTTAATACTAAGCCGCCCAAGTTGTCTAACAACTCGGCCGGCTCAGTATTAAACCAGCCGGCTCGGCCGAGTCCGTATCAACTCGGCCAGGTTACATATAGTGGCCCAGGGACTAAAAAATATGTGATTATTTTAAATTTTTTTATTAAATGCCAAGTGTGGGGGACTTCAGTGTAGACGGAAGTGCAGAATCACACTTCCAAGACAAAAAGGAGCTCCAAATGCTAGAAATGCATATGGAAGAAGCTCAAAAAAGAGAACGTGAATGGAAATCGTAGACAACATACAAACTTCCTCAGTTCTTGGATGTCTTTTTTCATCTGTTAAAAAATTTTATAAGGTTATTATATAGAGGAAAGTTTATCAAGGTCAGAAAAACTGTAGAAATGTAGAAAGAAAGGAGGGGAAGAGAAGAAATTTACTAGCCAGGTGGAAAGGGGGCGAAGATGTACCCTTTCGACATTTTTGTATCAGCATGTAAATATCTGGCTCGTGACCTTTGTTTATGAATTTCATTTTACCTCTCAAAAACTGAAAATAAATATAAAAACTCTATGGATTTTGCAAATAGAACTGATTTACATGTATTTACTTGTTCTGGGCCCTGGCAAACATTTTCATCAACGTCCATTATCAAATCCAAACCAAATGAGGTTGGGGGATGAATTCAATATTCACAGGCATGGCGTATGACTTAGCTTCATCAACAGTTCCCTTGCTTTGCTCTCGCATTCAAGAATTTGAAAGTCACTAATGCTTTAGGTGTGTGTACCTCATCCTTTTGAACAAATCCTTTTCAGCACATACATCTGTTTTGTGGGATGGAGATTGAGGTTCAGATGTAGAAGTTGTACAATACAATTATATACCCTGCCTTCCCTTGCTGGAAACCAAAGGCTTCTTGTCTTCTGCCTCCCCTTGTCTGTAAACTAAGACATGGGGAGAAGTAATGCATAAGATGATCTTGAGACTTGAAATATGTCCTGTTGCTAAAGATGGAATTTTTTCTTCTCCCAACCATTCAACAAATTATACATGAGTTTACTCAATCACAAAAGCCAAGCCTGTATTTGTATAATAACTTAATAAGTATTCTGTAATTTCCACAAATCATTATTCAGCATTGGAAAACCTCAAGAAAACATGAAATGTTGCATCTTTTTTCAATTGGACAAGCCCTAATGAATTCATCACACAAGTGAATACAACTCGAAAAATATTTTATCAGAAAACCTCAAGTAACACAGTATGTTCTCAACTGGAAAAGGTCCAATGACTGAAATTGTGAAATATAATAATACACAAAAAGTGCATAGCTAAAAGCTAAGATATGAAGAGACAAGGCTATATAGCAACTCTTTGAGATTCATATGTTGTCTTCCATCTATATTCTAATGTTGTGTGTTTGGAAACATGAATGAAAATCTTTAAGATTATGTTTTTTTTATAAAAAAAATAAATATTTAATGTATTTTTTACAACGACCGAGTCACTGAAATCGAGTCGGCCGAGTCGATACCGAGTCAGAGTCGGAGTCAGAGTCGACCCTCGGCCGAGTCAGTGTCGGAGTCGGAGTTTTAAAACATTGGTTAGAACTAACCTTCTCCCAGAATTCGAACAAGTTGATAATTCAACTCCCAAGAAGGAAACCACTTCCAATGCCAAACAAAATCAAAACCAAACCAAAACCTTGTTGAAAAACGTAACTAGTGTCGATCTTCATAATTGTATTTGATTCATGATGTAATGTATTTGTCAAAAGAATGAAAAAGGAATTTTCTATATTGCACGAAACTTCTAGGAACCCGACATTTCGAGACATACCCGTACCCGAAACTCCGAAACTCGATCGAAACTCGACCAAAACTTGACCATCATGTAATCATCTATAAGAGTTAATATAGGCTTGGTTTTCCTTCTAAGTTATCATCTATGGGTCTTATTCCCTTTTTTCTTGCAAAGTAATTTGTTATTCACTTATTTATAAATTTATTTTTTATATATAAACATATATGACGTTTCGTCTGCCATTTCAGTCGATGTTTCCATTTTTGGAAGGTTGTGTTTTTAAACATACCCGTTTCCAAAATTCCGAAACATTTCGGCACTTCGTGCAACTTGTTGAAGGAAGTGTAACTAGGTTCGGTCTTCATAAATGTACTTTTGATATTTGTACTTATTCAAGAAAAGAAATATTATTTTTATAATATATGTCAATGAGTTTCTTTCTCATTGAAATAGGTCTAGCACATGTCAAAGTGCTATAGGTGAGTCAAATAGTCAAAAGAAAATGTTGAAGGCCTTAAGGGCATGTTACACCATGTATAAATATATATTTAAGTCAAAGGGATAACCTCCAAGCAAAGTCAAGTCTACTCCTATACAATGGCATCATCAAAAGCTCCTTCAAGCATGCTACACCACCATGGAAACTATCTAAAGTCTGCTCAACAAATCAGCCTCCAAAACAGCCCTCAAAGTCGGCCTACAAACAAGATGACTAGTCGGCCTAAATGGAGGGACGGTCCTTTATTTATAGAGGTTGTCCACTCCAAATACAACGCATCAATTTAGCTCTAAAATCCGCAAGAGAAAGAGGACAAGAAGAATGAAGGAAGCCGAGGTAAAGGGTCTACTAGGGCAGCGAAGTAAAGGAGGAAGAACAACAAAGATTGAGGGACTGTTTTCTAGGGTATACACAGTCACACGTGCAAGGAAATGAAGGATAGTTTGCGGCTATAACAGCAGTGAGATCACAGTTATATATTCTTCCTTGTTTGGGCTAATGACTTAGGCCTATTAGGCCCCATACTCAAGCGAAGAAGAGGGTCTCTCTAGCGAAGGAAAAAGGAGCTAAAATCTTAAAGGAAACCTCCCACACGTGCGAGAAGTTAGGGTTGCAATACCACTATATCAAGTTTGCACTATACATCAAGAAGAAGCTCGATTGGGTCAAGAGAAAGAAGGTATACTCTTGGTGAAAGATCTCACTAAGGATCAAAGATTAGAGTCTCTTCTAGAACTAGTATAAGAGAGCCTACTACCAAGGAGTAGAAGAACGAAGTGCCGGAAAATAAAGTGTCAGAAGAAGTGTCGGGGTATATGGTGCAGAAAGGAGTGAAGACTTGACTTGTGCTTGGAGGATCTCTTTGTCAAGGGTCTAGGGCTTGGCATTGATCAATAGAAGCTTCAATAAGAGAAATTCACTAAAGGGTTTTCCTCTCAAGAGAAGAGAGGTTTTGGCCCTGGTAGAGAGCCAATATCTTGTGTTCTTGCTTTTATGTTTTGGTAGCAGTTTGATGAAATATACACATATGCACTAATAAGAAGAAGAAGAAGAAGAATAAGCTAATAAGGAAAAGTAAAAATACTCCACAAATTGTTATCAAGTAACGAAGAATCACACTACACTACTTTGCCCTAGATTCTTCAACACAACTTAGGGAATTTTAATATAAAAGAAATTGACTTATTAAAGCATGAGTTTCATGCTTGGGTCAATGTTTTTAGCTCAAAGCCTCCATTGTAGGCTTCTAGGGTTTATGTCAAGTGTCCTTGTCCATGTCATAATGTAAAAGACACTTCTTAGGCTTTGTCAATCAAGAAATAAATTTATTTTTATGTAAAATAGGTCATTTAGGCCTCCTCCACCAAGTCGGCCAAATTATGGAGGCAAAAACCACTGTAAAGGGGCAGCAACTCGACTCATTTGGAGTACATCAATCACAAGTTCGATCTACATTAGTTGGTGAGAGAAAAAGGGTGTGAAGTTCAAGGAAGACGAAAAAAGCCTTAGCAAAGGAGAAGGAAGGCTTTGCCAAGCAAAAGGAAGTCGAATTTTCTCTCTCTACTCTCACACATGCGAAATTCTGAAGTTGTTGGGGAGGCCAAAACTCTAGAACTGTAGTAGGGCTAAAATTCCGGTTGTTGGGGACTGAAATTCTAGGTTGTCGCTAGGTTGTGGCTGCTAGACAAGAAGAGACTACTCAAGTTTGTGTAATCATATTGGAATGTTGACTTGGTGCAAGAGGAAGGTCTTTTGGCCAGGGCTAAGGTCTTGGTCTATCTCCATTTGATTAGTGGAAGAGTTTGACTGGCTTTTCCCCTAGAGAGGGGTTTTAGCCATGTCTGAGTGCCTACATCTTGTGTCGTTGATTTTAATGTTTTGTTTTGATAATTGTTTGATGAAACAAAGATAAAACAAGAATATAAAGAGAAGATAATAAGTACTGAAGAGAATATCACAAGTAATTATCAATATAAGATAATCTTTTTGTCTTTCTGATTTTCTAGCAAATCCCAAGAAGTAAAAGCCATTTGGTTAGTGTTTTTGGACCTTTGAAACTGAGCGACAATCACGAACCTTTTCCTGAAAAACATAATGATTGGTTACCCAAATTCAAAGGAGATGCCACCAAAAGTGCTCATGATCATGTTCTACTGGATGATTTCCCTTAGATTCAACGATGATGAGGATAGGTTCATGATGCTATTAACTTTATCCTTTGACAGACAAGCTAGGGAATGGTATCTTAGTATCCCACTAAATAGCATAGAAGACGTTGACCAATTTGAAGATGTTTTCATGAGAAGATGGTCATTTGTTGCCCAAGGGACTTTCAACATTGAAAAGTTTTACCACATAATTAGGAGAAGGGAAGATATTAAAGAATTTATCCAACAATTCGACAAGGTAGTAAGAGACATCCATAATCACCTTAGGCCTCCCGATGCAAATATCCTTGACAAATTCATTAAGGTTGTTGGTGGTGATCTAACATATGCATTCAAAGCCAAGAAACCCAAGACCCTGGCTAAGGCCAAAGAGACTGTTATGGAAGTTAAGCAAAACTTGAGAATTTCCAAAATGGAAATCAACGAGCATCTTAAAGCTAAGTTTGAAGCTAGGAAAAGTGATACTAACGATCAAAATGAGGAAACCCTTGTGGTTGTCCTTAAGAAGCTTGACAAGCTATATGAGCAAATGAACTCAAGGGATAGGCTCTATATTAACAAGTTCACTGCCACTGAAAAGGCCCACAAGACAAGTTTGTATTCCAAAAGTTCGTGATGCCATATACATCACTCCCCTCTGCTCATTTTAACCCCCTTTCATATATTTCGCATCTGGGTCCACATTTGTCCGTTGGGTCCACAATGTGTTTGCCTCCCCCTCTGCTTGTCCACACTATGAGTCGGGCCTAGAATGATGCCTCGAAGGTTGATGTGGCTAAAAAGAAAATAAAAAGCATAATTTGGCCACTGTCAACAGGAAATGTACCACAAAATGCAAAATATGGTCAGGACATACAAATTTAGCGCGTGGGCAAAAGCCAACATGAGCCCTACCCCCTATCATTATGGCCATTACCCTAGTCCTAGGACCCCTATATGAGCCCCCTACATCACTAAGGAACACAAGATTGTACCAACCCCTGGTGGGCGACGAACTGCCCAACCATAAGGGGGTATTCACTATTATATCAAGTGCATCATGCTATCATCCCCTAGAACCCTGAACAATTATAAAAAGAAAAATCAATAGAAGGCAAAAGGCATATGAAGAAGGGTGGAAAAACAAGGGTCGAGGTAACTCATGTACCACGATTGCTCCCTCCCACATCTATACACCAAGTGTGGCCTTCCCTTATCATAGATACCCTTGTATTGTGGCATGTGGCCTAGAGCCTTCCCCTAATGCCCCGCTCTGTTCAATCATGTATTCACATGACACCTGCCTCTTGATGCATGCACTATGGACTTGTCACTCCTTTAGAGGTTGAAGTCACCTAATAGGGTCCTTGGTTAACCTTCTTCTTGAACTTGAAGACACTTGTACACTCTAAAGCCCATTATGGAAGGGCATGCCACCATGAAGTGTCCACTTAGTTTCATGATTTTTAAGCTCATTTACTCAATTGCACTAATGATTCGTTGTACTGGAAGGTGAGGAGACGCATTGGATCTTATACAAGATTGCAGGTGGATCTTCATCTGGGGTTTAGTCTCCCTATATGGGGTACAAGCCATCGAGAGGGTCATATTGGCATTTGTAGGGTGAGTTTTGAGAACCATGGGCCTCCACTATAGCAGAGAGCAGATTGCCACATCATGGGATCCATCAATACTATCCATTGTTTGTTCGTGTTCCACTTATTTGACGATGATGATGCACTTCAACCACCTTGCCCAGCGGGCTACACTGTTGCACCATACACTTGGCAATTGATCTAGAACCCATATGAGGTTGTGTATCACCACGGGAGACAAAGGGAGGGCTTGCATCATTCTTCCAGCCATTACAGATAGGATACAGGTTAGTTCAATCCATTTGGAGGCCAATGAGGATGTTTTGTTCCCCCACAGCCACTTGGGAGCACCACAGGTCATTTGCTTGGAGATCAAGGAGCCACCCCCTTTATCACTATATTTGGAGCCTGTCCACTCATTTTGGCACATATTGGACTTCATTAGGCCTTTCAATGGCCCTTCGATCTATTGTATCTATTATTTTAGGACTCCACTAGGCCTTTCAATGGCCCTTTGACCTATTGTATATATCATTTTAGGACTCCAATAGACCTTTCAATGGCCCTTCGACCTATTGTATTTATCATTTTAGCCCTCTTGAGAGGCTTATTTTCATGTTTTGGAGCTATCTTGGTGGGTTTATCACCAAGTAATGTTATTTTGTACATTATCTTATTAGTCGGGGCATCATTTGGCGTAATTAGGCATATCGAACCCTTAGAGGATGATATAAATAAATGACAGGCTCATTCTCTTCTCATCATCAGTTCTATTGGGATCATTATTTCTTCTAGAATTTCGATATAGCTATTGGTAGGCGAATTGGATAATCTTTGTGCATTTTGACATTTGGAAATCTTATCTTGGTCTTGGAGCTTCGATTTTGTCCCTCTTTGATGGTTGATATATTTGCTATACTTGTTAAGTGTTTTTTCATGGTATATTTCTCTATGTCATGTCACATGTATAATGTATGGAATTTTCGCTCATGGAATCTATGTTTATGCCCTAATTGAAAATGCGAATTTGATTTTGAGGGATTTGCATATGTTACATGTGTAGTATAGTGAATGAATGTTCCTAGGGGTATATTGTCTATATAACTACCTTGATAAGTCATGAAATTGCAGCAATAAGAAGTGTAAATTTTTTTGTTAACCTAGTTGTTGCCTTTATGGCTAGACGAAGTTGTTGGGGAACTCCATGATTGGGTAAAAGAAACTCCAAATGTCGAAATCTCATTGACTCCATTCTCCCAATAGACTAGGCACTGGTCTAATCCTTGGTGATCACTTCAACAAAAATCCTTTCACCTCCTTTTCTCTCCTTTTCCAAGCCCTAACCCTAGCGTCTTCTAGGACATCACACGAAATCCTTTGTAACCATCCATTTGGTGAGCGAGTTGGAGCATACTTGCGTTGGGGTGTCGTCTAGGACGTCGCAAATTTTGAGAGAATTCCCGTGGCCATATTTGAAATTATCCCAAGCCCTAGCGCCATTTCTGTTCTTGGTCCTAGATTGCATAGGTTAGTGGCTTCATCAAGGATCATTGCATTGAAAATTCAAGTCAAATCCAATCTCTTTGATCCTTTTCTCCTCCCTTACTTGGTCAAGTCCTTTTGAAGTTTCACCCTAAACCCTTGACCTTGTTTGGGTCCACTAGGGCTTCTTTGTGGTCCCACAACCTTGTCACTCTAATTTCACAAGGATCATTTTAAGAGCCCTATTCTCTTAGGATTCTTAGGTCTAGGGTACCCCTTATCAAGATATATCCCTAATCCCTAGGTCTAGGCTTCCTCCAAAGCCTTTCTTGGAGAGCCCTACACCTTTCTTTTTAAGCAAGTAATCTCTTTCATTTGAGTCTCTCCTATGAATGGGCTTCTGAAATCACTACCTCTCCATCATTAATATACCTTTTATAGTGATTTCCCTAATACCAGGACTCCTCCCATCTATGACAGTCCCATTGTTGCCATTTGGTCTAGTAATTTCCCCTTTGGAGCCCCTCCTAGGACCCCTGCTAGATTGAGCGGTAACAAGCTTCATAGTGAGATTTGGCATTGGTCAGTGCCCAAAACACCAAGGGATGAAAGAGTTTGTCACCTTTTGTGATACTAATAATGTTCAAGATGAAAAGCACTTTCTCTTAGATTGTGCATCTTATACTCATATTCAATCCAAATTTCAAAAAAATTATCACTAGTAGCCTTGTTGACCTTTTAAGTCAGCAAAACTATGGTGATCTTGGAATGCTTCTCTTAATGCCTTTGAACCATAGAAATAAAATGCTATAGGATTCTGATGTAATCTCTTACCTTCTTAAGGTCTGATTTACCATATTAGTCTTAATGGATGTTAATTGTCATCATTATCATTAATACCACGTGAAGCAGGAATGTACCACGTGATTAAATAAATGGACAATATGAGGATCAAGGGGCTAGACACCTTGCTTGAGGAATTTGGCTCGAAACTCTTCCTCATTAGTTGTTTTGATGGTACACATAGCTCTAAGTGCTCTCTTGATGTGTCGCTCAAAGAAAAAGGTAGGATCAAGAATAGGTTAATGTTGCATCAATTACTTTTTGTTACACCACTGATTAAGTATTAGTAGTAAGGAAGACAATTTAGTAGTGGGGTTTCTCCCAATACATAGGATGTCACCATAAATGACACATCTTTTTTAGTTGGACTACAGTTATCATCATTCATAGGTACACTGCCAATCAAAATAAAAATTGTGATATAATCTTCATCTTGTTGTTTTGTTATGTTTTTGCATTATGTAGTTTCTATTTATTTCCATGTCTATTTTGATATATTGTTTTTTTCTTTAATTATGTTAGCTTTTATATAAACAAAAATTGCATTTTTGTGTTGACATTCAGATCTTCTAAGTCCAATATTTGGTGGGCATTTTGATGGACCCATGAATAACTATTTAGGAGATTTGTGATAGACTAGTTTGTTAATGTTTCATATTGTATTGATACATGTGTTATTGTGTTGACTTGATACAAATGGATTAGACTTGTGAAAAATGAATTCCAAAAAGCATGCCCAGTAACGATGGGAGAAGGTGCATAGGTCAACAATTGTCAAGCATTTTGAAAAGATAAAAATGGTCCATCTAGAATAAATCTGCATTTCAAGCATTGGATTAATGATCAAGTGACCTCAATCAAACATTAAGTTATCAACACTAGGATATTGGGGTGAGAGGTCTTGTCGGGTGAGGCATGTGATATTTTCTTCATTCCTCTCTTTACTCTTCATCATTCATCAATGACTCACTTACTTTCAATAAGGATTTTGAGTTATAAATTTTAAATTCACTCTCCATGTTCTGCTTTCATGTTGCAATATCCAAACCATCATAGGTTCATAATTACATTCCAAATGTCTATAGGCATCCCTTCTATAACTCTCTTTAGCATCCCTTTCTCTATCCTTGACTTTCTCTTCCCTAGCATTTCTAGGATGCAACTTGTAAGCCCAAACATGATTTACACCACAAGCTAACCTACTAAATATTGTTGCTCGTTCTAGCCTCCTCTTCCTTCACAAGCCTCCCAAATAGCGAGGAATTTCCTCTTGTTTGTCACTTTCCTTTCCTTTGTGAAGGGATATATGAGAAATATGGACAATTTTCAACATGAAGACATGAACTTTAAGATTATTTAGGGGTTGTTATCACCTACCACCTACACCTATCTACAGGTTAGTGAGAAAAGCCTTCAACCCCACAAGGTGTGGTTGGTGGCAGGAAACTCAAAGAAGGGGTTGTCACTAGGCTCCGCGAACTTAATCCTTGGGATTCGAAATTCGTCAAACCTCAAACGATTTTGAACAAGTTCGATTGTGTACGCCGAACATAATGTTGAATTTGAACTCGAACATAATGTCGAATTCAAACCTGAACATAATGCTGAATTCAAACAAAAAAAAATTAAATTTGGTAGAAAAATCAATTAAATTCGGTTAAAAAAATTTAAATTCGTTAAAAAAACGTTTAGGTTCGGGTGCTTAGGTTTTTCGGTGGTTAAAAAAAATGAGGTAAAGCCGCCTGAGGTTTAAATTTTCGGAATACTACTCAACGCTTGACTGACGCGACTCAACCCTCACTACTCAATTGCTCGACCCTCACCACCTCAGTCCCTCACTTGGCGACTCGACCTGTGACACACTGACAGGTGACAGGCACAACTCGGCGGCTCGACCGGTGACAGGCTACAGCTCGACCCTCCTGCTCAATGCTTGGCGTCGACCCTCCTGCTCCTCGCTCGTCCTGATTGTGTTCAGGTCGTCGCTCCTTCTTGTTGTTACCTTCAACAGTCAACCCTCAACGTTCACGCTCGTCACTCACAGGCATACTACAGTGGGCACAGTCAGACAGCCACAGCCCACAGGCCCAATAGGTAGCCATAGCCCACAGCCCACAGCAATAGGTAGCCAACAAGGACTCCTCCCTCAGCCTTAACATGCTCAGTCCTGTTCCAACTTCCAGCGTCCAGCTCCAAGGTAGCCAAACTATGTTTTTTTTACTACAATTTTTTTTTAATTAGTTAATATATCTAAATTAGTAGTTAAAATTTAGTTTTTTTTTAATATATTGTAGACTGTAAATTGTAATTTAGGTTTTTTTTAATATATTTTGTCTGGACTGTCAGGCATCAACACATTGTGTCTAGACTGTCAGGCATCAACCTTAGCAGATCCGTCTAGACTGTGAGGCATCAACCTTAGCAGATCCAGACTGTTTAAACAAAACAGTCTGGATCTGCTAAGGTTGATACCTGATAGTCTAGACACAATGTGTTGATGCCTGACAGTCCAGACTCCAGACACAATATATTAAAAAAAACCTAAATTACAATTTACAGTCTACAAAAAATTCTGCAAAAAAATTAAAACTAATTCAAATGTAAATTAAAAAAAATAAACTACAGAAATTTTAGGCTTCACTTCAGCAATCAGAACCTTCAAATTTCAATGGCACCCCCAAAATCAACTGTTGTAGCATGGAATTTTGTCAAAAAAGAGGGGAAAAATATTTTGTGTCAGTTGTGTGGACATCAATTCACTGGCTCTTTAACTAGAGCAGTGGATCACCTTCTCAGTATTAGCAATGGAAGTGGAGGTGGTGTTGAAGGTTGCACTAAGATCTCTGATGAACAAAAAACTGTAGTGGAGAAAGACTATTTCACTTCAAAGATGGAAAAGGAAAAATGGGAAAATAAGAGGCAGCAGATTGAGAGGGATATTGCTGTGTCTTCCTCAAACACCATTAATTCAATCTCAACCATTGGTGGATCAAGTTCTACTCCAGTAAAAATAGGTGGAACCAAAACATTAAACCAATTTTGGAAACCTATGGAGAGAAGAAGTTGATGATGTTGTTGCTGAATTCTTTTATGCATGTGCAATTCCCTTTAACGTGGCCAGGAATCTATATTTTTAAGAATGTAATTAAAAATGCCATTGATTTTGGGAAGGGCTATGTTCCTCCTAGATCTGAAGCTTTAAGGACCACTTTGCTAAAGAAAACAATAGACAAAGTGACAGAAAAGTTGGTTCATATTAAAGAGACTTGGAAGCATACAGGATGCACAATTTTGAGTGATGGTTGGTCATATTTGTGTCATCTCCCATTGACCAATGTGCTTGTTTATAGTCCTCATGGGGTACTTTTCTTGAAGGTAGTTAATGCAATGAATCGAGTGAAGACATTAGAATTTATTTTTGGAATTTTGGATGAAGCAATTCAAGAGGTTGGGGAGAAAAATGTGGTCCATGTTATTACAGAGAATGCATCAAATTGTGTTGGTGTAGGGAAGATGATTATGGAAAAGTATAATCACATTTATTGGACCCCTTGTGCAGCGCACTACTTGGATTTAATGTTGCATGATTTAGCCAAATTTCCTTGGGTGAATGAGACAATCCAAAGAGCCAAAACAATTGCAAATTGCATCATCAACCATTGTCTCACTTTGATCATATAAAGTTGAGGCCTTGTGATACCAGTGTTTTTAAAACCGGCTGGTCGGAATCGGTAACCGGTCAAACCGGCTGGTCGGCAAGGCCACCGGTCCGAACCAGCTGAAAAACTCAGTCAGCAAGGCCATTTTGCCCATTTTGAGCCCTAACTGGTCCTAACCGACTGGTTTAGGACAGAACTGGCCGGTTTGTGGTCAAACCGGCCAGTTCCGTCCTAAACTGGTCGGTTAACTACCACGACCGCGGAGGACCCACGCAGCGACTTATCCAAGGTGGTTTAGGGTCTTTTGGAGGGAAAGTAAGGATCCTTTCCCTCCAAAAACACCCTCTCCAAGCCTTTAAGAGGCCCTTCTCCCTCTCATTTGCCTCACACATCTCATTTGGAGTGTTTGTGAGTTTGCTTGGGAGCTTGGAGAATGTTTAGTTTTCGCTGGAGTAGTCATCTTGGAGGCTTGGAGTTGGAGTTGGAGCTGGAGCTATTTTGGAGATATTTTGTAGCTGTCAGTGGAGTTGGCATCTTCAAGAGGAGGCTAAGGAAGCTAGCTTGCATTTCCAGGTAAGGATTTTCACTTGAAAATTCCTCATTTGACTGTTGTCCATGTATTAAATTTTTTTGTGTTATAAATTTATAACCTTCTATCATCTATGCTATCAAATCTCTAGTTCTATGCTATCAAATTTTGTAGCCTACATGCACATTTGCTTTCCTAAATTTAGCTTTGGTTTTCCATGTTTCTTAGCTGCAACCTTTTTTTATAAATGGTAGATTTCTTTGCAAATTGTAATTATTTCAAGCAAACATGACTCCAAAAGGAAAGGACAGTGCATGGGCTCATTGTGATGTAATTGATGGAAAAATGATATTCAAATTATGCCATAAATCTATTGGAGGTGGGGGTATTCTTAGATTGAAACAACACTTGGCTAGGGTAAGAGGCCAAGTCAAGCCATGTGATGCACCAAATTAGTGTTAGGTCCTATTAGGGCAGAATACATTTCAAGCTTGAAAAGTTTTATGAGGATAAGGCTAGGGAGAAGGCTATCCACGATGACATTGCAAGGAAGAGGGAATTATTAGAAGCCATGAAAGAGAGTGGGTATGATGATTATGAGATTCAAGACTCCTCTTCTATCCCTTCCACCAATGACCCCTTTCACTATGTTCATCCTTCTTTTGGCCAACTATCAAAAGGAACAAAGAGAACAAATATCCAAAGTTATTTCTCATATTTTGCCAATATTTCCTCTTCTAATCCCACTTCCTCCCAGCCAAGTTGTCAACCCACTTTGGATGAACAATGCAAAGAAACTTCTCATCAATACATTGCTAGATGGTGGTATGATTCACATATCCCATTTAATGCTGCTCACTCACCTTATTACCAAGCTATCTGGGACTCCGTTATAGGTGCAGGGAAAGGATTCAAAGGCCCTAATATGCATGACTTGAGGGGATCTCTTTTCCAAAAAGAGATATCTTCCACTGATGAGTATTGGATTTTGTTTAAAGATTCATGGATCAAAACAGGTTGTTCCATCATGTTAGATGGATGGACCGATGGAAAGAACTACACTATCATTAATTTTCTTATTTCTTGCCCTCAAGGAACCATGTTTTTCAGATCAGTTAATGCATATGATAAGGTGAAAGATGCAGCCCTTCTATTTGAGCTTTTGGATGACACTATTCAGGAAGTTGGGAAGCAGAATGTTGTGCAGGTCATCACCGATAATGCCTCAAATAATGTCCTTGCTGGAAAGATGCTTGAGTCCAAATATAGGACCATATTTTGGACTCCATGTGTTGAACATTGCATAGACCTCATGCTTGAGGACATAGGCAAAGTGGAGTGGGTAAAAAACACGATAGAGCATGCCAAGTTCATTACAAAATACATTTACAACCACTCATGGGTATTGAACCTAATGAGGAAAAACACTGGGGGCAAAGAGCTTGTTAGGCTTGCAATTACGAGATTTGCAACTCACTTCCTCATGTTGCAATGTCTCAATGGTCAACATAGAGCCTTGCAGAAGATGTTTTCTTCTGATGAATGGATTGAATCTCGATGGGCTTGTAAACAAGATAGAAAAGACACCAAAAAGAAAGTGTTTGACCATTATTTTTGGAAAAAGTCTGTAGAGCTTGTGAAAATTACCAAGCCCCTTGTTAAGGTGCTAAGGATGGTGGATGGGGAAAAATTGGCCATGGGCTACATTTATGAGGCTATGGATCAAGTAAAGGAGTAGATACGGGCAACTTACAAGGACAAGTTAGCTAATATGGCCATATATGGGAGATCATTGAAAATAGATGGAACAATCAACTCCATCGTCCTATACATGCAGCTGGGTATTTTTTGAACCCAAAGTATCATTATAAAGATCGGCTAGGAGATCTACAGGATGGGGAGGTCAGAGCTGGATTGATTGATTGCTTGGAGCGCATGGTCCTACCCATGCAGACCCGTTGGAAATGCATAGACAAATTACTATTTTCAATATGGCAGGTGGTACCTTTGGCAAAAACTTGGCAAAGATGGCAAGAGATGTGGATCAACCAAGTAAGAAATTCCAAATTCCAATTTGTTTTTCTTTTCAAGTTAATATTGTTTACGTTCTCTACAATTCAAATTATAAACTAAGTTACTAATTAATGTCTTTTTCTTTGCAACGCATTGGTGGGAGTCATTTGGTGGCCAGTGTCCTTAATTGCAAAGGTTTGCAATTAGAGTCCTCAGTAAAACTTGCAGTGCTTTGGGTTGTGAGTGCAATTGATCTGTTTTTTAGCGCATACACAGGAAGAAGAGAAACCGTTTGGAACAAAAACAGTTAAATGATCTTGTTTTCGTGCAATACAACCTTCGACTAAGGAGGAACCAAATAATGAACAAAACACCTGATCTAGATCCCATTGTGTTGGACAATATTGATCCAACATCAGAATGGGTGGAGGAGACTGAAGATCCTGTGTTTGATGTTGATTTTGATATCGACATGGCATTAGCAGGGGATGAAGCAGATTTTGTGGCGGCATCAGAACCAGGATCAGCAGCGGCATCAAGGAAAGGAAAAGAACCAATGGAAGGCACTAGTCGTGCAAGTCAACAAACTTGTGCTTCCATTAGGTCCACTTCTATTGTTATTGGTAGCATTCCTACTGAGGTTGCAGATCAGGCTGAGGCATCCTCAGACTCTGAACCAGATGATGTCTATGTAGCTCCTAATGATGATCCTATGTCTAGTAGTGGTGATGAACTTGATGATTGATCATGTGTACACTGTAGACTTGTAGTAGGCCAATGGCCTCATAGCTTGCAGCATTGTTTTTGGACTTTATAAGCAATTTAGAGCCTCATTGCTTATGTATTTTGTCGATGATATGTATTGCACTCAATGCCATTTTGATATATTCACTTTTACATGGTATATAAATGAGCAAACTTTGCATATTTTGTCTTTATTGGCTTGGAATCATGGTTTTAAATCTTAAAAATAGTTTTATTAAAAATTAATTATTTAATGTATTTTTCTAAAACCGATTCGTCTAGACCTAACCAGTCCCGATTCGACCGGTTCCGGTCGGTAACCCTGTTCATTAGGTGGACCGGTCCGATCACCGGTTCCGGTTTTTAAAACATTGTGTGATACAAGGTTTGCCACTTTTTATATTACTCTAAAAAGACTTGTTGAGGAAAAAGCAAGCCTAAGAGTTGTTTTCTACAACACTGAGTGGGAGAGATCTCCCCTTTCAAAAGAAACTAAGGGGGAAAATGTTGAACAAATAGTGCTCAATAATGGCTTTTGGGAAAATGCAAACAAGGTTTTAAAAATATGTCGCCCAATTGTTAATGTGCTCCGCATGGTTGATAGTGACAAACCTTGTATGGGTTTTGTTTATGAAGGCATTGATCGTTGTAAAGAGGCCATTGCAAATGCTTTTAATAATGTAGAAGTTGATTACCAGGAGATATGGGAGGTAATTGATCAAAGATGGAAGATGATGCATAGTCCATTACATGCAGCGGCATGCTATTTGGACCCTAGATTGTTTGGGTTATCAAGACATGGGGATGAAGAAGTCATGAATGGACTTAGCCAGGCTATTGAGAAGCTAAATCCAAATCCAGCGATTGCAAGTTTGGTTAGATGTCAGTTGAGGGCATACAGGTTAGAAGAAGGGTTATTTGGAACACAATCAGCAAAGTATGATAGGGGCATAAGTGATCCAGTAGTATGGTGGGAATTTTATGGATCAAGGGCACCAGAATGGCAAAATTTTGCTATTCGTATCTTAATCCAGGGATCAAGTGCATCAACGTGTGAAAGGAATTGGAGTTCCTTTGACCACATTCATTCAAAGAAAAGAAATAGATTGTTATCTAGAAGATTAGAAGATCTTGTTTATGCTCGTAATAACTTGTAGTTGGCTTTGAAAAATGTGGCTATAGAGTCAACCAATTCCTCTACTCCGTGGATCAATATTGTTCCTAATTCATCAAGGGATGAAGCTGATTTTTACATTGATAGTGACATTGACAGGGAATTGAGTGATGAATCTAATGCTGAAGCATTTAGCAAATTCACAGCTCCTACTGCTCTTGATGATATAGAACTTTTTGATATAACAAGTGGGCCACAAGAACATCAAGAATAAAACTTGTGTTCCCGTTTTAGACTTCTAGTTTACTTTTTGCATGAACAATTTTCTAAAACTGCCAAGCTACTTTAAACTTTAGAGTTTATATTTTGAATACTTTTTTATCAAATTGTTTTTCAATATATGAAATCTGATATGGCCCATGGTTTTGTTGAATTTGATATGGGTGCCAATGTCTATGATGAATTTCTCACCTTGTTTACTATGTACGAAAGTTGGTTCTTTATTGGCACTCGCTTTCACAGTTTATAAAAATTTAATATTTATATGTGAAAATGATTTAAATGTTTGAGCAATAATCCTATGTGTTTTCAATGTGCATTATGAACTTTGTAATTAACTTTAAATTGATTATATATATATATATATATATATACATTTTTTTTTCAAATTTCTATATGTCAAATTTTATGCCGACCTTTATTCAAATTTCAAGGTCATCGAACTCGAACACGAACACGAACATGGTGACTAAGGTTGTCACACTAATCCCAACTCTCTGTGTTTGAGCTATCTCCTAGGTTAGCTAAGCGGGGTGGTCCCTAATGAAATGTTAAGTTAAAAGATGTAAGTTACTAGGAGAGTATTATGGTGAAAATGGATTACTTTTAAGGGTTTATGAGCAAATATGATGTGAGCAACTTGAAATAATAATGCCAGTCACTAGGGACCACCCCCCTTAGCTAACCTAAGAGATAGCTCAAACGAAGAGAGTTGGGATTAGTGTGGCAGCCCCTTCTCTGAGTTGACTGCCACCAACAACACCTTGTGGGGTTGAAGTCTTTTCTCACTAACCTATAGGTAGGTGTAGGCAACAAGTGATCAAGTTGACACAGGGGGGAAATCGAGTTGAGGTCCTTTGCATTCTTCAAAGGTGCTATTGTCGGGAGAAATTCCAAGAGAGAAGCTCTGGTGATTTGTTGCTCACTTGGGTGAGATTTTGGGCTGAATGTGATAGCTTTCTTCAGTGAGGATTTCGCAATTCATGGGGCCAACACAGAGGGTAGAGATTGGGCACAACGTGGGTGGTGGAGACTCAACCATTGGAGTTGTTCCTTGCCGAGGGAAGTAAGGGAAGTATTGGTGGAGGCAATGGCTACCCTTCTGGAGTGTTTGGAGAGGATTTTGCTGGTGTATTGAGTGTCAGTGTGTTTCAGCAGTTCTAGAGGGCGTAGGGCTTTTTGGGGGTCGATTTTGGAAGGTCAAAATCTAGCCAAACCATTTCTAGGTTTTTGTGGGTATATTGAGAGGAGTCTCTGACTAATTTTACAGAATTTTGCAGGCAATATTTGGGCCTGAAATCCTAATTCTTATAACAGGGCAAATTGCTAGTTAGCTGGGGAATTTGCACCATTTTGTGGGTTCGACTTTGGCTTGGAAATAGGCCAAACCCTTTCTGGGTTTTACTGGGTTTTTGGTGGAGAGCTCAACATTAGTTTCGCAGAATTTTATGAGCACTTTTGGAGGCTCAAACAGGTGTTTCTTCCTGCGAGTAATTGTAGAATTTCTAGGGCCAACGCAGAACATTGAGAAGTCTTTCCTTTGCATCCGGGTAGCATTTTTTGTAGAAATTTCTGTTTTCCCACCCCGGTTTTCAGTTTCTCCTTATTTCTCCCATGTAGTTAAATGCCCATTCCCATAACCATACATTTAACAAACTGAAAAAAATAAATATTGCTGAAAACACAAATTCTGGAAATTTTTCAGAATGCTGGAAATTGCAGAATTAAAAATCAGCAATCAAAAACAACCATTAAAACACATTAAAACATTGATATTTTTGGTCATCTTGACCCTGGAAAAACCCCCTACAACTCTTGGGGAAAACCAGTTTGAGAGCTCTTCTTTATTTCTGAAAATTGCCTTTTTACAGTGAGAATTATTCAACAAAAAATCAGCAAGCAAATTTACAACTTATCTCCTTTCCCGTGCCTCACAGCAATCTGGAAATTACAGCAAACAGGACAGCAATAAATGCTGTACGACCTCCGTTTTGTGTGCAGAAAAATCAGCAAACTGCTCCTCGATTTTTGTGCAAAAATCTGTCTTTCACTATGTGCTGAATCAGCTGTACAAATCTGCTCAACTGCTGCCTTGGAATGTGTGCCAAGCTGCTGTCTCCTTCTCCTTCCTGCTCAGAAATCTCTCTTGCTCTCTTGCTCTCCTTCTCCCAATCTACTCATGAAAGAATGAATGACCTTTTCCTCCTTTTCCTCCTTTAATATAACTCCAAGTGACTTTTGGGTGATCCAAGTGACTTTTGGGTGATCTCTAAATCCAATGGCTGAAATAGATTTAGATCAATGGTTGAGATTAAATGCTCATTTAAATCTCACTTTCTATTTTTTAATTCACCCCACTTTAATAAAGACCCACTTAGTCATTTATTTCCAAAGTCACTTTTCCTTTCTAATTTTTCATTGACTTTATAAAAGTCACTTTAAAATTAGACTTAATAACTTTATCACTTAAAGTCACTTTTAAATTAGATTTAACTTTATAAAATTATAAAGTCACTTTAGGAGAAAAATTAAATTCTTTTGGACACTTTTCCCTAGGCCAAAGATCAAAGCCTAAGGGAACCACCTGTCCTCAGGTACCAAATTTCAACATTTTTCTCACCTGGGATTGTCTAGCTTGCTTTGGCAAGCCAGGTGCACACATTCCATGCATTGTACTCTCCTTTAATAATAAAATGGTTCAGTTTGGCACAGTTCTAGTGCAATTTTATGGGTGTTTAATTGTTGTCTGAATTTTTCTATGTCGTATGTGTATTTTGCTTGTTTAGCACTGTTATTTCCTTTTTGGAACATTACACTCAAGCAAGCCCTCCAAGGCATCTCCTCTTCTTCCTGACTTCAACAAGTACAAGATATGGTTTCATCTCAAAACCCTGATCTCTAACTCTCCAATAGATGAAACCTTAGCCCTAGGCTTCAAGATGCTCCAAGAAGATCAAAAAAATCCTAGAAACTCCAACAAATAGAGAGATAAAATACATAAGAAAATCCAAGAGAGAGAGAAAGACTAGTGTCCTCATTTAGATCACATTCTACACAATAATGAACAAGAATGATAGGTGAGTGGATGACTATATCCTTCCTCTATATATATGAGAATTAAGGGAGACCAAGAATACATATGTGGGCCAATCCCCTTACAAGAAACCTATAACAATCACATGTAGTTTCATACATGTTGAGTGCTAGACTCCAACATTCCCCTTGAGGTGTGTCCAACATTCCTACAAGCCTCCAAAGTCTCCATCAATCCTTCTAGGCCATGTACTCCACTAGATCCACTCCCCTTACATGAACATTGTGGCAACCCAAGCATCCTCTAGCCAACTCTAAGCCTCTAGGAATCCAAGCTACCATGTGTTGTCTAGGGCCCAATACCCATTTCCAAGATGCAAACATAGGTAATTCTTCATGCAAGCAACCATCTTCATGTGGCTATGATGAAGAATGTCACACAAGTTGTCAGGAGATCTACACCTTAGGGAAGAATGCCAAGCAAGCAACCTGCTGAATCAAGCAACCACTAAGTAAACCATCTCCATTGTGAAAATCCATGACGGACCATCTAGGGGTTGAACATGCACCATTTACCCCAAATATCATGAAGCACCTCCAATTATGGTATAAACACCTTTTGAGTAATCTGAAAGATAACATTTTCTTACTCTAATCACCATGAGGTTGCATGGATAACAAAACACCATTGACCACTCTAAATTTTACATGTCAGCAGTGTTTTAACCTTAATCAGAATGAGCACGCAGAGAATAACATACCAACATTGACCAATTTTAACAAGTAAATAGGAACGTGTTATTCCCAATAGAGTACCTTTTGTCAAATAATCAAAGAATGTTAATGGGTCAAACGTGGGATTGGATTAAGAATGTCAAAGACATTTTAATGGTAACTTTGATCATGTGCCTAGAAGCTTTTCACATGAAATGGTTTATTTCTTAAGCCATTAATAAACTGTTTTTGAATGGACTGAAACAAAATTCAATGCAGATAAGAAAGGCCTTTTCCCTTTTGTTTTCTGTTTGCTTGTTTAGGTGTTTTCTCCTTATCAATAGAAAATTCAGATTTCATGGTACAATTAGCACAACATATTTACCTATTAAGTGTTTTTCTTCACCGTGTATTAGCAGCACAGAAGTAAGCATGTTCATAGATACATTTATCCTCGACAATAAGACAAAACTTGGAAACAAGACACCAAAGGAGGTTCCACGTCATATATCATAGTTGCATTTGAATATTATTACAACACTTCATGATAGGAAAATACCAAAAAGCTAAAAGTCATTATGTTAACACCTCAAATTTATTTGGCCTTTTATAACTAAAGCACAAGAGAAGGCAGAGAAAATGCAGTTACAAAGCAATGACCAGAAAATAATAACCATAAAAAGGAACTGTATATCTCACCTTGAATAAACCTCCAAACCAGAATCTGCAAGGAATAAGAGAAATATAAGTATTCTCTCTCTCTCTCTCTCTCTCTCTCTCTCTCTTCAATTGAACCCATGAAGAACCCTAAGATGCATAAAAGGTCCTTTCTTCAAGAAAGTTAGAATAGAATATATCAGAGGGCTAGCAATAAGGAAAAGAACAAACACCATTGATATTAATGATTCAGAAAAGAAGATACACACCACTGTGTGACCAATCTCATAAATATTCTACATAAAAATCCATACCAAAAAACCAGTCAAACAATCAGGATATTAAAAACCATATCTTTTACCATATCCAAACCAAATGTTGTTGCAGTAGAACTAAAATATAGAACTATCCTAGACATCTAATGGATAAATGACCTGACCTATCTAGGTGGTTAATGGTATATTTAATTGTATGAAGTATACTATCCTGCTTATCATGATTCCAACACACTAACTAGCAAGCTTCTGTTAGTTTTTGTAGCATCGGATGGTGTTCTAGTCTCGAGACTTTGTGGAGAGGCTAAAACACAAGAGTTCTCCAAAACATAGAATCGTCTCTAGAAATTTCACCTAGGGATGGCTCAATTAAATTAATTGACCATAATTAAAAATTTCCTAACTTAGGAAAAATGGTCAATTAATCGTAATTAATTGAGAAAGGTGAGAATTCTCTAGAAAATCACACGGATCGACTTGGAGATGATCTCAGTCATCGATTAAGTTTTAATCTTGACTGTTAGAGTCCCAATTGGAGATTATAAGAAGAGGTCGATAGGTAGATGGAGAATACACCAGTGCAGATACTTAGTAATCAAAGCAGTTTGATTTCCTAGTTGCAACTGCAAGTGATTCAAGAGTGAGAACAAGTCAGTGATCAAGTAGCAAGTGGCAGAGGGGCAGCATAGCCCCAGTGCTAGAGAGTCAAAAAGAGGAGGCCGAAATTTATCTCCAAGTGGTAGTGCAGGAGCTGCGTAGAGCCTCAAGATAGGCAAATCGATTTCGCTGAAGGAAAGGTCATTTCAGTTTTCAGAAGCTAGGAGGATTTTCCAGTGTCGGAGAGACATTTTCCCAGGCAGCAACAGGCAGGACAGCTTGATTAGCATCAGTTCCAAGTTGAGCTTGAGAGGGTTTGCTCAAAGGTGATGCGGGGCCTGCTTTTCAGATGTCAAACTGAGTCGAGATTGCTTGTGGAGGGTAAAAATCCCTTAGTATATTTCTGCCAGTATTTCTCTTAGATAGAATCGCCAAATTGGCGACATTTTATTGTACTCGGAAATTTTGATGCTGCATAATAATAAAAACCCTCACTGTTGCACCGGTTTTCCCACATTGCGTTTTTCCGAGGACAATTGTCCAAAAATAATAGTGTCATAATTTTTTGTGTGTGCTAGCAATTCTCAATTCCCAACATTTTTATTTCCGCAACGTTTATTTTATTTTGTGAATAAATTGCAGTGTGATTAATTCGATGTTAATCAAAAAATTAATAAATTGAATAATTAGTTAGGAGAATTAATTCCAATTGTTGCATTTCAAGAAATTTTCACATGTTATCAAAGCAAAGTTGACAGACATGAGTCTCAGAGACAAGGGAGAATTTTGTGGCTCAAATGGAGCAGCAGCACGAATTTTCCAAGGGTTGCATTGTGCCCATAGTTTTTAAAACCGTTTTGAAAAACCGGTAACCGGTCAAACCGGCCGGTTAGATAGCTGGCCGGTCCGAACCGGCCAAAAAACCCGGTCCAACCTTGCATTTCGCCATATTTGAGGCCCTAACCGGTGAAAACCGGCCGGTTTGTATCAAACCGGCCGGTTTTGTCCTAAACCGGCCGGTTTTAGGCACGCCCAGTGAAACATGCAAAAAGGTGGATTTTGACTGTGGTTTAGGGGTTTGGGGGGGGGAAGTAAAGGTGTTTTCCCTCCAAAAGGCTATATAAATGAATGTAAGGGTATATAAATGAATGTAGGCTGTTTGAAAATAGAACCAGCCCAAAACACCATAGAACCAAGAAATTTTAGCTGTGATTGTTGGCTTAAACAGAAAGAAAGATATGGTGCACCTTAGAAGAGCAGCAAAAGAATACTTGTAGATTCCACCAGTACCCATAACTGTATAGACATCAACTAAGCTAAGCAACTGAACCTAATTGTGTACCCCACTCCATAGTTAAAATCATTGATCGATAAAAGGTCAAGACAGTAAAAAGATTCCATAAAGTCATGGTTCAAATACAAGAATTGGAACATTTAACACAACTCTATGCTCTTCAGCTCAATGAGATGGGTAGGGTACTAGGTGTTGAATAGTTGATGCAGTGGGGTGCTTATAACATTAACCTTGAAGAATAGTTCAAGTAATTTCACTGGAAAAGACAACATTATGAACTATATGGGTTGAAAGTTCCCATCACAAATGATCTACAACTAATAGAAAGGGGGCAAGAAACACAGACAAACATATAACCACAAAGAAAGTATGTTACCATGGATTATCAAGGTTTCACATTGAATAACTAGGCCAAAAGACTTTAGAATATGATGTGCACACTGCAAAGGAACCTCACCATCACTCAAATCAAGAACTGAGTCAAACTCCCACAACCAAATAAAGATGATGCTACCAAGAAAGCATGCTCAGCAAGAGAAAATCTCATTTACTATGCTTTGAGAACAAAACATTCTTAAGAGGGTGGCAATGTAGTAGGAACAGTACTAATTATGCCAATGAAAGGTCAAAGGCCACACACCTCGTGACCAATCACTGTATATCTATACACAGTCAAGAGGCCCAATGTTGATATCATTCTTAATAAATTCTTATCAATCAATCATTATCCAGTATTTTAATTTACAATTGCAGATATACTCTATCAATCTTAGTAATAAACATGGACTATTTATTCCAGTCTCCATCCATGAGGTGATTATGGGACCCCACATCAGTGCTTACAGCAACCTTAGTCACCTAAACTAATTTAAAATAATGGTCAGCTCTTAAACCATAGCAATACAAGTAATGACGGTGCAAAAAGGCGGATTTTCACTGTGGTTTAGGGGTTTTGGGGGGGAAGTAAAGGTGTTTTGATATATTCACCTTTACATGGTATATAAATGAGCAAACTTTGCATATTTTGTCTCTATTGGCTTGGAATCATGGTTTTACATCTTAAAAATAGTTTTGTTTCATTAAAAATTAATTATTTAATGTATTTTTTTAAAACCAGTTCGTTTAGACCAAACCAGTCCCGGTTAGACCGGTTTCGGTCGGTAAACCGGTTCATTAGGTGGACCGGTCCGGTCACCGGTTCCGGTTTTAAAAACATTGATTGTGCCTAGCCAGGTAGCGCGAATTGCTAGACAAGGGGTTGAATTTCTAGTTGCAGAGTACAGGAAGGGTCGATTTGTCTAGGAAGTGATCCCAGCAAGCAGTAGGTGAGCATCTCTTATCTTTCGCAGAGCATATTTCTTGTTTGGGCGCAATTGGTTTTTGCAGCAGTTTTCAATAGCAGAATCAATGCCGGATGGAAGAGAAATTGCACACACAGAGGGAGTTTCTCTCAGAGGGTTTCTAGTTTCAGAAATCCAAAATTTCCAGTTGTAGCAGGCAGTAGCAGCAGGCAGATTTTCTCACTCCAGGAAGGAGTGCGAGTAGTTGTGCTAGTAGCCGAGTAGGTGAAAGAGGGAGATTTTCATCCCAGGTCGAGTTTTTGCAATGATGGCTTCAGCAGGACTCCGAGATCAAGATAGATAAGAGGGTGCACCGACCTATTTTATCTGGAACGTCGGGATGGCATTCATGCTAATTGAATATGGTCTGAAAATGTATGCAAAAAGAGTTGTAGTTGTACCTACAGACGTTGATCAACTAGTGAATTACAACAAGGAGATGGCCAAGGCGAAGCAGTTCATTCTCAATGGAGTTCAAGGTCATATATTTGCACATGTTGCGGCTAAGAATACGGCCAAAGAAATGTGGGATTTTATTGTCTCACTATATCAAAACCCTTCCAAGCAGCAAAAGATGTTCTTAAAGGGAAAGCTAAGAAATGTTTGAATGCATAAGGGTGAAAGCATCAACCCCTATCTCACCAGGATTCAAGATATCCAAGATGAGCTTGCATCCATAGGAGAGTCACCTCCAACTACAAAACTTGTGTGTTTGGCCCTCAACAATGTCACCAAGGAATGGGCGACCTTCGTCCAAGGCATTTTGGGACAAGATCAGTTGCCTAGATGGAACTGGATGTGGGCAAATCTCACACAAGAGGATATGAGGCGAGCTCTAGTAAAGACAAGGTCCTTGCATCAAAAAGGAAATCAAAAGGTCCCAGTCAGGGACAAGGCTCGCAAGGAGAGAAGAAGAAGAAGGATTTGTCGAAGATCAAGTGCTTCACGTGTGGTGAGTTCGGCCCTACAGTAATCAGTGTCCTCAAAGGAAGAAAGACAAGAAGGAGAAGCGGGAGCAAGCAGCAACTTCGACAGAGATAGATCAATTGTCTTCCAGGTTGGAGGAATAATTCGCCTTGTATGCAATTATACCTCCAGGAGAGAGGTGGGGAGACATCGAGTTCTAGACTCCAGAGTTGCGCAAAGCTGGGCAGGGTCTATAGAGGAGCAACAGTTGCAGTTTACTCCTCACATGGGTCAATACCCTTGCTATAGGGGGCCACAATATTCAATAGCAGGAGGATCAATGTCAGTTGGTGCAATCACTTCCAGAGTAACAGTTGCAGATTGGTTGCAGTCAGAGATGTTAAGGAGCGCAGAGCGGGAGGCTCAGTAGCAGAATCAACAACAACACAAATTTCTTAGTGGACAGTGCAAAGGCTAGTAGCAGCCAAATACTCAAGAGACAGTTGCAGCACAGAGATACAATTGATTCAGTATTTTGGATGCTTTTCAATTGCAGTAGTTGCAGTAGCAGCAACAATAATTGAGAGGGAGTGTTAGTTGGGTTGTAGTACCAGTAGCAGCAACAATAATTGAAAGGGAGTGTTAGTTGGGTTGCAATACCAGTAGCAGCAACAATAGTTGAGAGGGAGTGTGAGTTGGGTTGCAGTGCAAATGCAGAGTTGGCAGCGGTATAGGTTGTATAGTGTTGTGTCAGCAGCAGCACAGATGCAGCATGGTTCAGCTCCAGTTAGTGGCAAATGAATCAGAGTTAGCAAAATGGTTGGTGGACAGTGGTAGGCAACTACAGTTGTCAGACATCAACAGTGTGGTTGGAGAATGTTACAAAGATAGAGTTTGGAGAGAACACCTTCCTCGCTAACAGGGAGTGTTAGTTTTTGTAGCACTAGATGGTGTTCTAGTATCGAGACTATGTGGAGAGGCTAAAACACAGGAGTTCTCCAAAACCAAGAAATCGCTTCTGGAAATTCCACTTAGAGATGGCTCACTTAAATTAATTGACCATAGTTAAAAAATTCTCTAGGAAAAATGGTTAATTAATAGTACTTAAATGAGGAAGGTGAGAATTCTCTAGAATTCTCTAGAAACCCACACGGATCAACTTGGAGATGATCTCAACCATCAATTAAGTTTTAATCTTGGCTATAGGAGTCCCAACTGGAGATTATAAGAATAGGTCAATGGGTAGATGGAGAATACACCAATGCAGATACTCAGTGATCAAGGCAATTTGATTTCTTAGTTGCAGGTGATTCAGTAGTGAGTTCAAGCCAGTGATTGAGTAGCAGGTGGCAGAGGGGCAGCATAGCAGTATTCCAAAGTTTCTAGTTCTGGAGAGTCAAAAAGAGGAGGCCGAAATTTATCTCCAAGAGGCAACGCAAGGGCTACACAGAGCTTCAAGATAGGCAGTTTGATTTGGCTAAAGGGAAGGTCATTTCAGTTTCCAAAGACCAAGAGGATTTTCCAGTGTGCTAGAGAGACATTTTCCCAGTCAGCAATAGGCAGGATGGCTTGATTAGCCTCAGTTCTGGGATGAGCATGAGAGGGTCTAAGCAGAGGTGACGGTGGGCATGCGCAAAGGGTTTGGACGGCTTGCTTTTCAAAGGTCAAACTGAATCGAGATTGCTTGTGGAGCGTAAAAATCCCTCAATATATTTTTGTCAGTGTTGCTCTTGGATAGAATCGCCAATTTGGCAACATTTTATTGTACTCATAAATAATGTCGCTGCATAATAATAAAAACCCTCACTGGTCTACCAGTTTTCCCACATTGGGATTTTCCGAGGACTATTGTCCAAAACTAACGGTGCCATAATATTTTGTGTGCTAGCATTTCTCAGTTTCCCGTATTTTTATTTCCGCAGCATTGATTTTCTTTTGTGAAGAAATTGCAGTGTGATTAATTCAATATTAATCAGAAAATTAATAAACTGAATAATCAGTTAGGAGAATTAATTATAGTTGCTGCATTTCAAGAAATTTTCACAGCTTCTCCATCAAGCCATGTCTAAAATGAAATTATGGACATCTCCATTACAGTGGTTAACCAAATTACATAGTTTTGAGTCTTGACATATACAAAAGTTACATAATTATTCTTCCATGCTAAATGTCTATATTTTTTAATTTCAAAACTGCTTCTAGTAAACCATCAAATTATGAATGTTGTAGATTGCATACCCAATGGTTTTATACATATTTATCCAAAGCCAATGAAAAATAATTGACAGAAATATATCAATAGCATTTGATAGATAGAGTCAAAAAGCTAGAAAGAGGGCAGGGTCTCCTAACAATCAATGTTACCCTAATTTTTTTCTGCCACAAAGAACACATTTGAGTATTTCTATCTCTTGTTTTCCCTTTTTCTTCCAACAAAACCAAAACCAACGAAATCAAATCATAAACCAAATGATAAATCTGTGTGTGTAACTAAGCAGGTAACACAAGCAATAAAACTGATAAAATCCTCACCGTCCTCCAAGACTACGATTCAATGCCCTTAATAGCCATGGTTTGGATTTGGTACTTTCTTCTTCCCAACATCGCTGGAAACTGCAGAAAAGCACATATTCATTTTAGGCCAAACAACAGAAACCACAAATAACTTCATACATACATCTGGATACAATTCATGCCCACTATATTTATTACTTATTGTAAAGATTCTCAGTCTGATCCCAAGTATCAAGCTTCCAAACATCCGACTCTGTAATAGGCCTTTGATAGCCTAGCTTCATGAGGGGTGTCATCCATTCAAAAAAGATTTCTGTTTCAAAACAGAGATTTACATGTTACAATCAATTCTGTATTTCACGATTAAACAAAGGAAAAGCAACCATGAAGACTCTTGAAGAATTAAGTTTTCCTATGTAAATAACATACTTGAATTTTTTGGTGTTTCAACACAAGGTGCAAGAAAATATCATTATGACTTACTGGAAAAGAAATGCACATGTCGCTCAGGACAAATCATGTCCCCATCTGGAAGAGGTTCATACTCCACTGAAGCTGCACTACAATCTTCACGCTCAACAGGAATGTACCCAGAATACGGAACCAAGTTGGGTAGATAAAATAGCAGTAATATGCAAAATATAGCCTGCAAAAGCAATGTTTTTTTTGGGGTTGTCAATCCTCTAGTTGCTTGCATTCTTCAAGAACAGAAATTTGCTCGAATAAAGATATGAGGCAAACAAAAAGTTACTACACTGGAGTTCAACAGTTCTGCAGTGATAATGAAAAATAATATAATAATTAAAGATATAATACCTTATATTAAGTCATCACTTAATGTTAGGGACTCAATATTAAAACATAGTTAATCTATCTGTAAGTTTGTAGCTATATAAGGTACACTATAGAACACGGAACAATCAGTTATGTATGTGGCAAAGCCACAAAGACGCCTCTCATACTAATAATTCAAAGCAAAGTTACTGGACTTGGACTCAAAGAGGGCAATGGCTCAGCTCAGATTTTGTCTTAAACAAAACAAAAATACATAAAAGACTCTCAACTTTAAACAAATATATATATATATATAGACAAACACACATACATATTCAATATATATATATATATATATATATATATCCAATGTTATGATAAAATACTCTCAACTTTATATAGAGAGAAAGAAAAACAATTACACACCAAATATGCAAGTTTGGTGATTTATATTGCATAGGCTAAATCCTCAAGGATATTTCCATCTTGAGGGGCATAACCTTAGAGCCCAACACCTAACACATGCATGTCTAGATGATGAAGCAGCTCCAAGTCATTCAAGTCCTCCACTAGGAAAGTTGTTGGCTTACTCTACATGACCCAATCCAAGGAGGGATCTGTTGTAACATAAAATGACCTAGTCAAAAAATTTTGACTTTTCCACAATGTTCGCTAAAAAACTGGACATTTTCCCTGTCACCTTAAACTCTCTGACCCTGTGAAATTTTCCCAATTTATCTGAATCCTTCATATTTGAAGTTTTCGTCAGAAAATGGTCCCTTACCTATTTTGTTCCTATATACCCAAATTTCAGACTAAATAAAATAAGTTATTTAAAAATTCAAATCTTTTAATAAAGATTTTATTTTTCTTTAATTTAATTATCCCATTATTTTTTGTTCCACAATAAACCCCCATAATTTATCAAAAAGTATGTTTTGACTTCATCATACTAAGTATCCACACCAACCATTGAATGAGCAAGCCATGGAAAAGCAAGCCTGTGCCTCAGTCAAATCTCTTAAGCATTTCAAGACTTATGCGGGTTATTCCAAAATCATTGCTTTTGTCCCACATTCTGCGGTTAAAGATATATTAACTCACACTGATTGCTTAGGGACTCATGCTAGGTGGGTTACTAAAACACAAGAATATGATTTAGAGATTAGACCCACCAAGTTAGTCAAAGGCCAAGGCTTGGCTCAAATGATGACCGAAGGTAATGAAAAAGCTCTTGGTTTGATTTGTCTTAACGATCTATCTTCACCTGAGCTGCAAAGATTAGGAGAGCATGAGTGGTACAAGGGCATTATTTATTGCTTGGTAAATCTTACATGTCCTAACCATTTAGTCGCTCATAAGAGAAGGTCTCTTAGATTAAAAGCCACTAAGTATTGCCTCATGAAGGATGGCCTTGGATGGAGAAATCCTGAGGGCATAGTACTTAGGTGTGTTGATGAAATTGAGTCCAAGAAGTTAGTCCCTGAGTTTCATTCGGGATTTTGTGGTGGTCATTATGCTGCTAGAACTACTACCCACAAAATTCTGAGAGTTGGTTATTATTGGCCTTCGATTTGTTCTGATGTGCATAAGTTTGTTAGAAGTTGTCAAGCCTGCCAACTGTTCACTAGGAAACAGAAGCTTGTTGCCCTGCCCTTACAACCTATCATTGTGGACGCACCTTTTCAGCATTGGGGTCTGGACTTCATTGGGAAGTTTCATGAAAATTCTAGCAATGGCTACTCATGGATTTTGACTGCTACCAATAATTTCACTAAATGGGTTGAAGCCATCCCTGCTAAGAATGCCACTGAAAAGGTCATTATGGATTTCATTGAAAATAATATCATTACTAGCTTTGGTGTCCCTGCTAAGATCACTACTGATACTACAAAGGCTTTTAGTTCTTCAGAATTTTCGTCTTTTTGTTTCAAGTATGGCATTGTCTTATCTCATTCATCAAATTACTATCCTCAAGGTAATGGTCTTGCTGAATCAAGTAATAAAAATCTGATAACCATTATCAAGAAGATAGTAGGAGATAATAAAAGATCTTGGGATAGCAAAATCAAGTATGCTTTATGGGCAGATAGGATTACTAAAAAGAAAGCGACTGGTAAAAGTCCCTTTGAATTAGTTTATGGTTTGGATGTAACCTTACCTGTGCACTTGAAATTGTCAGCTTATCAACTCCTTTAGCATTTTTCCACTAATAAAGATGTTGTTCAAAATAGAATTGATCAAATTGTGGAGTTGGATGAAACTCGTAGGGCAGCTTTTGATAATATATGTAAAAGTCAATCTAACATTAAGAAAAGCTTTGATAAATCTTCTCGATCTAGATCTTTGCAGGTTGGAGGTATGGTGCTCCTTTTGGATCACAACAATGAAAAACCTGGAAAACATAAGAAATTTGACAGTTTGTGGTTGAGACCATACATTATCCGAGACATTGCTGGACCAAACTCATTCCACTTGAGCAGATTGGATGGCGAACCACTTGACCTACCTGCGAATGGCCAAATGCTCAAGCTATTCCTCAAAGATAACATATGATGCCATGGGGCATCCTCTATATTACATTTCTAACCCTACACCTTGTCATTTTAGCATTTCATTTCTGTTTTAGGATTAGATTTAATTTTCATGTTACTAGATAGCTAATAAATGAAGAGCTTATATCTTTCCTGTGTTTAATGTTATGTGATGATTTTTTGGATGGACGCTACTTATGTTTTGTTGTGTGTTGCATGGATGCAGATTCTAGAATCTCACATTCCTAAAGTGCAGCAACGTGTCCCCAAGTAGAGCCAGATGTTGACCACTACGTGTCGACAACCCATAGCAGTACACCCCCTTTTTTCGCAAAGGAATAGAGTCCGATCAACGTGACCGTACCATTCGACTATCATCATCAGCCTGATCATGTTATATTGTAAACCCAATCTGCATGTGTAAATTGTAAATAATCTCAGCAGATTTGTGTCATGTATGTAATTGCCTAGGTAAACCTAATTTCTTGGTGATGATCTACATTCCGGAAAGTTTTTTGTCTCACCGATCCATGATCGGCAGAGTTTTCCTTCAGCCTTACCCCAAAGCCGAAATGGATTTTGTCATTAGAATCTTAGGGGAGTCCTAATGTGCTAGATCGAGTTTATGTAAAAGTGATTTGGGAATAATCCTAACTATTTGGTTAAGTTATTTTATTACAAATTGCTTGATCTGCTAGATTATATTTGTGTCGCAGAACTGGGTAGTCTATGAGGGTTTATATCAAATGGGTTTTCCCCTTGAGATGTAAAAATGTAAAAAATCATGATGTAAAATGTCTTGAGGGTTAGAAAAATAATTTAACCCCTCATAAGTCCTAGGTCCTAGGTAAATTTAAATTTTCCAAAAAGACAAAATTCGTGGGTCCTTTAAAAAATTAAATTTTAAAAGGTCCAGGGACTAAGGTTAATTGATTATTTTGCTAGATTTTATGCCCTTCGTCCTTAGGGTTAAGTCAAAGTCAAAATTTTGAGGAAATTAATTCAAAAATTTAATTTTTGAATTAATTAAAATACAATTAATTGATAATTTCGAATTTCCTCAATATTTTAAAATTTTGACGGATGAAAGTAAAAAAAATGTGATCCTCATCAACGGTCGAGATCATTTTGACAAGGATCACTCGAACTAGCCGTTGGAAAATTTGTCTTTAAAAAGGAGGTCAATTGTCAATTGAGATCATTGGATCTTGGAGTCATGTGCTAAGTGAAAGCTCTCTTGTAATCGTTTTTCATGTGCAATAAAGAAAGACTTTGGGGTTAATTTCTGCTAGTGTTACTCTTCGTAGAAATGTTGTAAGATGTTTTATTTTCATGCATAGATTTCCTTTTAGCCATTGATGACAGCGTTATGAAGAGTGATTTAAGCACAGGTATCTTGCTTGATCACTGGGGTTTGAATGGTAGTTTAAATTCTAAATTATATGGCAGGTATCTCCATTAAATCTGAATTTTATTGTCGTTCTCTCTCTCTACGTTAATGGTTGAATTGAATTGTGCAGGAAATTCTTGATTCTGAGATCATCGGACATTTCGGGGAAGTTTTCAATTGGACCAGCCAACTCCCGATTAGCATTTTTTGAAGGGCCCAGCTTGATTGAATCCCAGGCTTATCATTAGAAATACATTGTTGATGCATGAAGGGTTTTCTCTGAAGCACCTCACTTTAAATTTAAAATTTTAAAAATATGTGGCATACATATAGATCTAGCTACTTAGAGCCTTTAGCTTGTAATCACTGTAATTATTTAGCTGGTTTTCGGGTTTTTTAATTTCATCATTGTATATATTGTTTTTGGGTGTTTTGTTTTTGCCATTGTAGGTTGCAAATCTGAAGGTGAAGTCTAAGTTTGAAGCCAGATCTAGGCCTTGGAGGGTAAGATCTGGCCTCAGAATCAGCTCTTGCAAGGGTATTTATTTCAGATCTGGAAAATTTTTGCGGGGTTTTTCATCAGGCAAATCTGAAGCAGAAAGATTTAAAAAAATTATTAAGGTTTCTGGAGAATTTTGAGGGCTTTTCAAGGCCACCTGTCTTCTGCTACCTGGGGTTTCATTTTTACAGGAAAATTTTGAAATTTTTTTAAGCAAGCTGTGTAAAACCCTCGCAGCTCTAAAGCGTTGTACCCAATCCATTTCTTCTCTCATGCAGCATTTGACATCAGCTTCTATTTTTGTGCATGCTGCCATCATAACCCTTTTCCCTGCATTATTTCGTGCCACCTCTCATCGCTGCCCACCATTAAAACATCAAACCAGTATCATTCCCTTCTCGCCGCTGCTATTCTCGTCCATACTCCTGCAGTCCTCTCACTGCCTATACGCAAATATTTGCTACCACTACATAACCCTCAACTTCCCTACGCAACCTATTCCACTCCTCCTTCCTCACCCGCAGTCTCCATCTCCCCATCCGCTGGCCATTCCTCTCACGCTGCCTCTCATCCTCCACATAGCCATCCGCAATTGTAGCTTCAAACACTCAGCTCCTCCCTCTCTACGTTTGCCTGCACGCTGCTCTCTCCCTCTTCATCTGCGTATCCGTCTCTGCTCCACACTTCGTAGCACACTTCACGCATCTCTCTCATCCCACTGTTCCAAAACCCTCAGCACCCTTCACGCAGTCACTCCCTCATTCTCTAATCATTACTTTGCTGCTATCGTTTCTCTTCAACCCTCACGCAGCTCGCCTCACCTGCACACACACGCACAACAGCAAATACACTGACTTCTCATTTCACTTGTATTTTCTTTCTTTTATGTATTTTTTAGGTAGGATAGCTTAGGTTTAGTTTCATTTAGCTTCTTAGGGTAGCGTTAAAATTATGAAGTGTGTTTAGTTTGATTTAATTAAAAATCAAATTTCGATTTTAGTTCCATTTTGTTTTATTTAGATTTTACTTTTTATTTTTAAGCATTTAAAAAATCTAAAAAAGATTAAAACTAAAAAATCCAAAAAATAAAAAGGGTTAAATTTCAGGTTTTGACTTATTTTGTATCATTTAAAAAAAAATTTAAGTTTAGCACATATAGAGAAATTCACCTAGGGGATAATTAAGCTGTCAAATTTAAGTCTCCTTCTGGGTGTCTTTTTGTGTTAAAGACTGTTGTGGTATCAGCATTTATCATTTTACTATAGTTAAATGTGCTTAAATTCTATATTTGAGGATTAACTATTTGAAAGTGGTAAATAATTCTAGGACCTGAACTAGTTAGCTTTAAAATTTTATGGTTGATCAAGGTATTTGTATCTCTTGAATTTTAACTGTTGAAGCATTGTGCATCTATTGAATATCTTACATCTATCTATCATCATTGCTTGAATTATTTAATGCTTATTATATGCTAGACATTTTGACAAATATTTTCAAGCAATTGTTAAAGAGTTTTTTTATATTTCTATTTCCTAAGCAATAGTCACTAATCAATTACTTGGTTTTCATTAACTCCATAAGGCACTGGTATTAATCATTTAAAATCTAATCAAATTCTAAATCTTGCTAAGCCTTAATCAAGTATTTGATTGCCTCATTGTGTCTCCCGAGCCGGTTGATTCCCAACTGGTTCTCCGTCATCCCATTTATCCATAGGGTCTACCCCCCTTAGCTTGTCGTAGGGAGACAACTTAAACAGAGAGATCGGGGATCAGAGTGACAGCCCCCCGATCTGAGCATTGTCGCAATGCCTAGACACTCTGTGTGACAACACATCCCTTTGTCTTTGTGGCTAGCCATCTGGCTCTGTGGCTCTCTGCATATAACGCATTCCTGTTACAACACATCATTGTTACAAAACGCCCGCTTACAGCGTGGCACAATGATTTTAGAAAGGAGACAATTACAAAGGAATCGGCGACCTCTTTCCAAGACAAAATCCGCGAAATAACCATATTTCCAATACACAAAGAATATAAACGGAAATACACTATCGAGCGCCCAAGCCGGACTTCAAATGGAATGCGATCTCATCTATAAACCTATCGGGTCCGCCATGCTATCGCAAATCGCAATCACATAGGCGTATGGCCAAAAAACCCAATACATGGGAAATACATAGAAATCCCATAATTCCGGATTTCAAAATTTATGTAGCCGCATTTATAAACCCTATCGGGTCTGCACCCTAATCGCTAATCGCAATCGCGTTGTGTCAACGGCCCCTTTATATTTGTGCGATCCGATCGTCGATCGCCGATATCAGCGCATTGCATATCGCTATCGGCATATCGCATTTGTAACGGCCCTTTGTATCGAGGATCGTCGATCACCGATCGCCGATATTGGTGTATCGCTATCGGCCCCATCGCTATATCGGCATATCGCAATATCATTGTCGCAATGGCCCCGAGGGTCTTCCCTTTGACTGTGTCGATCGCCGATCGCCGACGCCGATCATCGCATATCACAATTGGCTCCGCCTAGGTCCTAATATCGCGCTAAGGCCTACCTCCGATGCAATATGTCGGAGATCGCTATCGAGGGAGTTCTTCCGCCTTTGGTCTAAGTCCTCCTTTTAACCCTTCCGATGCGATTTTTCCATATAAGGCCTTAAGCCCATTTTTATAAGAATTTGCCTCCTTTTCAAAGGACAATGGGCAAACTTCTTATTACAATAACTTCTTCATCTGAAGTTCATTTTAGCCCATTCAAATTGCATTAGATTCATATTGAAGAGATCTATGCAATGGTACTATTCCCAAGAGCATCTTTTGACATTCATCCGACTCGGATTTACAAAGGGTTTGTGCCATTTAGCAACTTTTACCTTTTATATGAAGTCTTTTTAGACTTATAGGTTTATCCAAGATCAATTTTGAATCACCTAGAAAGAATCCTTTCTCTACTTATAGAATCAATTCAAATGAGAAAACCAAGACCCAAAACCTTAGACGAAGTCCTCCTCCAAGCACCAAGTCGGCACTTCAAGAATTTCTTCCAAACAAGCTAGTCAAATCCATAAGGGTCAACGAGAGCCGAATCTTCCTTGAACTACTTCAGGTCTGCAACTTCGGCCCCTTGTAGACAACAAAAAACCTAGCCTTCTTATATGTATCAACCTTCCAAGAGATTCTTCCTCAAGCAAATCAAGGTCTTCAAAGTCAAACTAGATAAAATCAAAGTTTCGGCCCTCTTGCAACTTGGATCTACAATTCTCGGCCTCTGCAACTCGGACCTGCAATTATTAGCATGCAGAAACCCTAACCTTCGCACATGTGGACAGAAATAGATATAGATTAGGTCTCCTTCCTTCGCTTGGTCTTCTCCCTTGTTTCGCTCCGCTTTTTGTTCTTGCTTGAAATCGGAATTGCAGAAGTGCGTCTCAAATGAGTTCGAGTTCTTCTTATATATCGCCTTCTCATGAGGTCGAATAGCCTCAAATTGGGCCGATTTGTGCTTGGAGGCTCTTATGGACTTTCTATACTCAAAATAATATATTTTACATGTTACAACTAGCCCAGTAGGGTCTTATACCAAAGATAAAGACTCTTTTGACTCAAGAAAAATATTATTTTGAATTGACAACCCTAGAAACAGGAAGAATATGCTTGACCTAGTTGACCAACAAAATGGACCAAGAAACCCATGCTTAAAATAATACTTGCCTTTCTTCTTTTTCTTGTAACATAAGATATACATAATGACAATTATGAACATTGAAACTAGTTACATTTCCCAACACTCCCTCTTAACTAGGGAGGTATTCATAATTGTATAACCGATACATGGGTATTCTCAAACTAAAGAATTCTCATAAGAAGAGTCAGATTGATAAGCCATTTTTAAGCATCAATATCATGACCAGCGTTGTCAACATAGTAAGGCCTTAACTTGACAATCTCTTCTCATATTAGAGCAAAATGTTGGGAGGCTTTACGTGAGACACCACACCCTCTTCAAGGTACATACCTCATCTGAAGGTTCACTAGGTATGTCTTTTTGGGAATATTCTTATCTTGGATTCTACATCCTCAAAGAATATTGGTCCTCCTTGACCACTCTTGTCTTCGATACCTGTCCAATCCTCAAAGAATGTCAGTTAACAAGAATACTTTCTATCTTGAATTCTTTATCCTCAAGGAGTATTAATCTCATATGCTTATCCAATCATCCATCCACCATTCTCCCACCATGGCCTTCACTTAGACCTACAGTTGTTAGTCTTGGCCAAGTGCATGACACATGAAGAAGAGAACATGATGTCTAACATCACTCCCTCTCCACCAGAGAGGACATCCTTATTCCTTCTTGATTGAGGAAGTGATCCTTGCTCCTGAAGTGAACAAAGTTCCTTCTACAGATTAATTACTCCAGAAGACTTGGAATATAAAGATATCCATGACGATACAAATATATATTAAAAATGTATGAATAAGAATGATGATACAATGAAAGTGAGAGGCTTGCTTATATACCAAGCTAGTGTCTCTTCATGGAGAGTCATGTCTCATTTAGACATGCCTCTTCAACCTAATTACTAGTTTAACTAATCATTATTTATGACTATTATCATTTACATTATTTTACATTATTTCCTATATCTTTATTCATAACATTGCCTTCCTCCTCAAAAAGCTTTGTCCTCAAAGCTTTTTAATGAAAATGGGTTGATCTCTTTTTTGGCTTCGAATGTCTTTCTGTCTCGGAACAGTGATCTTCGTCGACACAAGCTGATATGATCTTCTAAGTGACAAACAAAATTGTCGCACTGATAAGGGATCAAACCATCCTAAATTAATCTTCTATAGGATATTTTGATCACTGGAATTTTGTAACAACTTGTCATCATAGGACTAGATTAAGGTTACCTCACTATTCTCTGGAACATCAGTTTGTTGTTTATGTTCTGAATGGTCCCGATACGTAGCTTGGTTGAGTTGTCTACTCTCATGATTCGAATGTCGATAGGGAACCTTTTTGGTTTGACTTCCCCTTATTAGGTGTGTGGAAATTTTTTGATTTCCTTCTGGTACTACGGTTTTTGAGTTAGGTACATAATCTTTGTTTGGAATTTTCATCGTCTAGATTGTAACATGTGAATGTGTTTTTCCTTCCACTGATTGATCCTCTTCTTGAGTTCTGCTATTGACTGGTTCGGTATTAATTCCCTTATCTTCAACCTGGACTGTTATGTCTAGAGACTTCGATACTTCTTGATTAAGTTGCTCTAACTTGTCTGTTAACGATTTTTTGTCCCTTTTAAGTGATTTGATAATCACCCTATGAGTGATCCTAGTTAAGATTTATTACATGAAGGTATTATAGACTCATGTGCTGGTGTGTCTATGTTATTTAGGCAACGAATCGATCAGATTGCGAATACACAGACACTTGAAATGGAAAACAGCAGAGAAATACAGTAAGCAACATAAGAACACAAGAATTTAATAAGGAGTTCACTCTATTCTCCAGAGCTACGTCTCCGGTCCAGCTCTCAGTGGTGGACTTCTTTTATTGTGTCTTAAAGCAGAGAATTACAATGAAGGAGCTCAATGTGAGTCTCCTGAACAGAATTTGCTTGGCAGGGTGGTTCTTGGATGCCCCAAGCCACTAGAGTACACAGACTCTTTTCCTTACCAGCTTTGTGACCCTTCCGGTCTTTAATGGAGAGAGCCCAATGTGGTGTTCAGTCCGAACAGATCCTCTCAGGGATAGCTTGAATCTTTCAAGCTCTCTGGTGCTCGATGCTGCCTTTGGTCAGTGCGGCTCTCTGTCTTCTGTTCTGCTTTGCTTCACTGTCTTTCCTTTGTTTTCTTTGTCTTCTTCCTTTTCCTTCCCGTCCTCCTCTCGGGGTTCCGGTGTTCCGTCTCCTTCTTTCCTGCTTTTCCTATGCATGGCTTTAAAGCCATTCAGGCTCATGGTTGTTCGCTTCCCCTTCCACTTCTGTTGATTCGCCTGATATAACTTTGCTTGGAGTTCCCTGTTCTGGCGTCATCATCAGACTCACAAGAAGTGGCCACATGTCCTCCTGCAACTGCGCCAACTCGCTTCATCGGTTCGGTTTTTCATTACTTCGTGGAATGAGTCTTCTGCCACCTTGGTAGTCAAATCGGACGTCAAATTCTTATAAATCGCGGCTTAATCCCCCCTGTCGATTCCGCTTTCCCACCGGGCACGATCTGAGCCGTTAGATCTAGGGCCTCCAGATCCAACGCCATTCGCACGTTTCGCGCGGTTAACTTGCTCGACCATTAGCGTGCAATCAGCAGCGGTTTTCTCTCTCCTCCGCTTGCCACGCGTCGGGCGCTGAGTGGAATCGCTTCGTTTTCGCCAATTCCGCTTACCGCTTGAGGGTGCCCCCGATCAATACCACCGGTTTTCGGAGCGTGGGCCCCGCCTTGACCTTTAGCCTTTTCCCCACAGTTTTTCCTGGCTCTCCATGCGACCGAGTGCTCAGGGCCTTCACATTTCGAGGGGTTTTGCACAGCGATGCAATCACGCATCAAAATTTGCCTCTGTTTCCCGATCCAGGCTTCCTAGGGACTAGTTTCACCTCTTGCCCAGTCTCCATGGGCCTCGGTCAGCGTGCTTTGACCGAGGTCCTCGTCGCTCCACGCTGGCTGCTAACTGCCACTGTTCAGAGGTGTTTTTGATCGCTATTTCTTAATTCCTTGATGTCTGTCATAACCTGATACAATCATGGTCCTTCTGACAATCCTTCATGGATCCAATTGGATCATGGCCTTCCCACTAAAAAGCTTTTGGACCACCAAAAGTTGGTTTTCAAGCATTGTCTAAGTGAGGGTGTTGTTTTCTCACTTGCCAAATCTCAATCCACTTCGCATTGCTTGGATTTGAACCTTTGAGCCCTACTCTGAGGTACTCAACATCTCCTCTGCGTGTCGTCCTCACCTTCCTATCCAGCAATATGTCTTCCTACAATTCATTAAGATATTTAGGTAGCAGGTCATCGATAGAAGGCAATTGACTCTGCTCTTCAGGATCCTCAATCATTGAGGGTTCAAACAACCTCAAGCAATTTGCATTTACGACTGAGTAGATGTGCATGTAAGCTGGTAGATCAAGGCGAAAAGCATTCTCACCAATCTTCTCAAGTATTTTGAAAGGTCCATACCTGATAGGTTTTAGCTTTTTACCTTCACCTTGCATCCTGTCCTTGCTGATATACAGCTAGACCTGGTCACCAACTTGAAAACTATGCTCCATCCGATGCCTATCATGCCTAGCCTTATACTTGGCTTGGTTCTTTTCCAGTTGTTCCTGTACTGCCTGGTGGATCTCCTGGATTTGTTCAATGAACCTAGTTGCTCTGTCCACATCACTGTGTCCCTCAACTGTGGTATCTTTACCAAAGACAAAATCCAAAGGAGACCTTGGTGTGAAACCAAAACCAGTGTTCCACGGGGATGCGTCCCCCAGGGTCGGGTGCGCGCACCCCACGCACCCGGGACGGGGGGACGTATGGGGAAACGTTTCCCCACGTCCCCTTTTTGGGGAGACACAGGGAGATGCAGGGGGGGACGTTTCCCCAGTGTGGAGGATGTGACTCCCCAAAAGGGGGATGCTTGGGCATCCCCCCTCAATATGGGCTATGCATCCCCCATTAAATTTGCTTGTAAATAATGATTTATGACAAGGAAGACCTAGTATTTGACCATATTTCCCTACTAAATGCTATGCAATTCATGGTAATGTTAAATTCTTAAAGTAAAAGTGACATTCTCCTTTATCTTTCATTTTCATCCTTTTACTTAAATTTTTAACATTACCATGAAATGACTCAGGATGTTTGAGAGTGGTTCCGACCTCATTGGATTTCATATGGAGAAAGTAGAATTTTAGATCTCACTCAAAATCCAGCAGACTTAACAGTTATTCAGGAATTCAGGATTCGATGGATTGCACTATTTCCATTGCATTTTGTCATGTACAATGGTATGGAATCTAAGTCACCGAATTCGTCCTAAACCCCCCACGAATCCCGAATCCAGCGAATCCGACACGATTCGGTCCGGATTCATGTCCAAATCATATGACACGTTGTGTCCTTTTCTGACACATCGAATCCGAGGTCGTGTCACGATTTTCAAAAGCGTGTCGCGATTTTGGGAAACGTGTCCTATTCATGGTAATGTTAAATTCTTAAAGTAAAAGTGACATTCTCCTTAATCTTCATTTTCATCCTTTTACTTAAATTTTTAACATTACCATGAAATGACTCAGGATGTTTGAGAGTGGTTCCGGCCTCATTGGATTTCATATGGAGAAAGTAGAATTTTAGATTTCATTCAAAATCCAGCAGACTTATCAGTTTTTCAAGATTTTAGGATTGGGGGATTGCAATGTTTCCATTGAATTTTGTCATGTATTAGGGTATGGAACTCATATTTAATCAAGAGCACCAATCCCTCTATGTACCTTGATGTTAGTGACATTGGTTGTCGAACTCCTGTATCATGACCCTCCTAAAAATGTACACATCACTCAAACAAAATCTTGACTTGACATGTTATGCTTGTTCTATCTTATGTTAATGCTTAAAGGGTGATATTAATGACAAAGATCCCTATACAGATACAGAGGTAATGACAAAGATACCTCTGGATATTATTGCTTAGAGGGTGATATTAATGACAAAGATCCTGATTTTCCAACAAGACTAAAAAATTAGACATTTCTCATGGTGGCAAGAGGGCCAAGCATAAGAAATAGACAATAGATTGACATGTATTTGAATTTTGTATGTACTATGCATGCTAATAGCTATAGATGAAGATCTATGTTTGAAATCAATAAATTTGTATCATTAATTAAAATTTGTGTAAGAAATATGATAATATCTAATTTTTAAAATATATATATATATTTTAAATATATATAAATAAATAAATATATATATATAATAAAATAATATATAACGTGTCCTGTTCCGGGGGGTCAGCGTGTCCGAATCCGACACCACAATAAATTTGTATCATTAATTAAAATTTGTGTAAGAAATATGATAATATCTAATTTTTAAAATATATATATATTTATTTATTTTAAATATATATATATATATATATATATATTTAATAAAATAATATATAACGTGTCCTGTATTTTAAATATATATATATATATATATATATTTAATAAAATAATATATAACGTGTCCTGTTCCGGGGGGTCAGCGTGTCCGAATCTGACACCACGAATCTCAAATCCTACGTGTCCCGAATCCCCGTGTCAGGTGACTTAGTATGGAATTTGTATTTAATGAAGAGCACCAAGTCCTCTTTGTACTTTAGAGTGACTTTTAGACCCATCACTCCACTGTTTTTGAGTTTTATTTATATCAATTTACTATTCCAGTATTCAAATTTCAGTGTCTATTATAGTCTATTTTGCTTAGTACTAATTAGATTCTAGAATGATGAATTCTGAATTCTAATTTTAAATCAATTTAGAATCTAGAATTATGAATGATGAATTTAATTTTTAAATCAATGTAGATTCTAGAATGGTGAATAATGAATAATAAATATGGATTGGGGTATTTCATTATTGAATCTCGTGGTCTATGGATGAATCATGTATGTATTAGTAAAGATGATGAGTATGGATCAATGTATTTCATTATTTAATTCAATTATATATGTATCATTGTATTTATGCTTTCATTATTGAATATGAATTTGAAATATATATATATATATATATTAAAAAGGAAAAAAAATATATACCCCGACGTCCCACCGTCCCCCCTAAATTTCCCTAAAATTTGAGGGTACTCCCACACGTCACCCTTGTGCGTCTCCCCGCACCCGTGTCTCCCCGTCTCGGAGTCTTGGTGGAACATTGACCAAAATAGGTCTCAAAAGGAGATCTCTGTGTAGAAGAATATTTGGCTCTGTTGCAAGCATGTTGCACATAACACAAATGTTCATCCCAAAGCTTAGGACGTTTGCTGCAATATCCTCTAAGTAATTGGATCACTGTTCTGTTAACTAATTCTGTCTAGCCATCAGTGTGTGGATGAAAAGCTGTGCTTTTCTTTAGTTTGGTGTCCATCAATTCCCACAGACTTGACCAAAACTTCCCCACAAATCAGGTGTCTCAATCAGATACAATGGAAGTGGGTAATCCAAAATGAACCCATACATGTTCAAAGAACAATTTTGCAGTATGTTCAGCTATAATCTGTTTATTACAAGGTATTAAAATACACATTTTGCTGAACCTATCCACAACAACATATAGATAATCATGACCTTTCCTAGATTTAGGCAGTCCTCCTACAAAATCCATGGAAACACTTTCCCAAGGGTGAGAAAGGACTGGTAAAGGAGTGTACAAACCTAGTTTTTTGTTGTTGGGCCTGCTTTTAGCACACGTAGTACACCCTCTTACATCTCTAGAAACTGTCTCATTCATTTTCGGCTAATAACAAAATCTTTGCAGCTGTGCAATTATTTTACTTACCCCAAAGTGACCTGATATTAGAGAAGTGTGTGCTTCCCTAATTATCTTTACTCTCTCAGTGTGTTGAACGCAGAGTTTCCCACAATGGTATAAGAGTCAGTGTTTTACATGATAATCCAATTCTTCTACCCTTTTGCCTTGACTCAAAGTTGCATACACATCCCTAAAGTCTATATCTTGAGCATATTGTTCAATGTAGCTTTCATGTAGCACAAAATTATGCTTAAGTATAGTGGATGCATTTATAATGGGTCTAGATAGCATCCCTGCAGCTTTGTTATGTATGCCCTTTTAATCTGATGACTAAATGAAACTGTTGTAGAAAGCCCATCCATCTGTAATGTCTTGATTGTTGCAACTTAGTTTGGGAGTGTAAATATTGAAGTGGTTGATGATCAGTATGTATCACTGTCTCTTTGCCCATTAAGTAATGTTTCCACTTTTTCACACTTTGAACTAATGCATACAATTCTTTATCATACGTAGGATAGCTAACTACTGCAGAATTAAAAGTCTCAGAATGATAACATATGGGTTTACCGTGATGTGTCAACACTACTCCCATGGCATAGTCACTAGCATCAGTTTGGATCTCAAATGGTCTTTGCAGATCAGGCAGTGCTAGTATAGGTGTTGTACTAATCTTTTCTTTCAAGGTGTCGAAGGTTGTCTAATGTTGCCTCCCCACTGAAACACCTTGTTCAATCTTGTTAAAGCATGTAAGGGAGCTGCAATTGAGGAAAAGTTAGAAATGAACTTCCTCCAATATTGTGCTGCTCCTAAGAAGCTTCTCACTTCTGTAGCAGACTTGGGTTTAGGCCAGTTTACAATGACTGCCACTTTAGAGGGATCTATTTTCAATTCACCTCCCCTACTATATGACCCAAATAATTTAGAGATGTTTTGCCAAATTCACATTTTGAGAGTTTAACATAAAGTTTTTCTCTTTTCAAAACATCCAATGTCTTCTTAACATGCTTTAAGTGTTCTTCCCACGTTTTACTAAAAATCAGAATGTCATCCAGATACACAATAACAAAATCATCAAGAAAAGGTCTGAGTACATTATTCATTAATCTCATGAAAGTAGCAGGTGCATTGGTCAAGCCAAAAGGCATAACCAACCACTCATACAATCCCTGCTTTGTTTTGAAAGCAGTCTTCCATGCATCTTGTTCTGCAACTCTGACCTGATGGTATCCACTGTGCAAGTCTAGCTTGGTGAAATAAATAGCTTCTTTCAACTGATCTAAAAAATCATCTACACGAGGAAGGGGATAACGATTTTTTATTGTTATCTTATTCAGTGCTCAGTAATCAATGCACATTCTCCGCGAGCCATCTTTCTTTCTCACCAAAACAATTGGTGACCCACATGGTGATGTGCTAGGCCCAATGAACCCTTTCTCGAGCAACTCCTGCACCTGCTTCTTGATTTCAACATTCTCTAAAGCTGACAACATTTGATACCTGTGGCTGCAATAGTTGTTTCATCTCCTGAGTCTAACCCCAAATCTTTTTGAATAGCTGCAGTAATCTTCTTCTTCTTGCCCTCGAACTTCTTAGGTCTTAACTCCGGATGCAGAATCCAACAATGCTCATCATCATGCCCATCCTTTTTACAGTGAGTGCATGAAGCTTTGCTTTTCTGTGTAATGTTAGCCTTCCTTGCTTTCCACTTCTGTTTGCTTTTCTCCTTGCTCTTGCTTGCAGTGGGTTGGGATGGTCCCCCAACTTATGGATTTCCATTCTTTCCTCTAGCTTCTAGATGAGTAGCTTGTACAAATACCTTATCTATACTAGTGGGATTAAACATGAGGATGGTATGCCTCATGTAGCTATGTAGACCACCAATGTACTTCAAAAGAGTTTCCGGTGAGTCTAGTGAGATTCCTAGAATCAATGCTCTCTTTCTAAATTCTTGAGTGTACCCTTGCACACTTTGCCCTTTCAACTGCTGAAGAGTTTGCCAACTCATCATGCCTTGTTGCATGTAGGCCAATGGATAGAACTGCTTTTTGATTGCAGAAACAAATTCACTCCAGACATAGATGGTCTTACCATGTCTTTTCATGTCAGCTTGAGTTCTGCCTTCCCACCAAACCAAGGCAGTGCCTCCTAGGCATAGGCTTGCCAGCTGAATCTTGCTCATGTATGAGTTTATGTTCTGTACCTGGCAATAAACATCAATTTGTCTATTCCAATTGTCCAACTTTTCTGCATTTAACTCCCCATCGTATATAGGCAAATCAAATTTAACATCTAGTTTGATTAAGGATGCTTTCTTGTTGTGCACAGGGCTATTAGGAGGTGTGAGAAAGCTTTCCTCTTTCCCTTTTCCCTTGGAGTGGTCATGGAAGTGAGACTCATCTTCTTCTTTGTCTTGTTTAGAACCTGATGAATCTTCAGCCTTACGTTTCCTAAAGTCCCTATACATTTCTTCCACCATGAACTTTATAGCTAGGAAGCTTTCTATGAATTGAGGGTCTGGCCCCACAGAACCTTCCTCTAACATTGTCTTCCGAGGATAGACTCTCCCAATTTCAGGATTAGTTTCCACCAACTCTCCTTCTCCTAATTTGAGCTTCGATCTAGTGAGCATTCAATAGCTAAAACAACACAATCTTGTCTAACCTTTACAGCCTAGAGCTCTCATACCACTTGATCTGATAATCACCCTATGAGCGATCCCAGTTAAGATTTATTACATGAAGGTATTACAGACTCATGTGCTGGTGTGTGTCTATGTTATTTAGGCAACATATCGATCAGATTGCGAATACACAGACACTTGAAATGGAAAACAGCAGAGAAATACAGTAAGCAACATAAGAACACAAGAATTCAATAAGGGGTTCACCCTATTCTCCAGGGCTATGTCTCTGGTCCAGCTCTCAGTGGTGGCCTTCTTTTATTGTGTCTTAAAGCAGAAAATTACAATGAATGAGCTCAATGTGAGTCTCCTGAACAGAATTTGCTTGGCAGGGTGGTTCTTGGATGCCCCAAGCCACTAGAGTACACAGACTCTTTTCCTTACCAGCTCTGTGACCCTTCCGGTCTTTAATGGAGAGAACCCAATGTGGTGCTCAGTGCGGATAGATCCTCTCAGGGAGAGCTTGAATCTCTCAAGCTCTCTGGTGCTCGATGCTGCCTTTGGTCAGCTCGGCCCTCTGTCTTTTGTTCTACTTTGCTTCACTGTCTTTCCTTTGTTTTCTTTGTCTTCTTCCTTTTCCTTCCCGTCCTCCTCTTGGGGTTCCGGTGTTCCATCTCCTTCTTTCCTGCTTTTCCTGTGCATGGCTTTAAGGCCATTTGGGCTCATGGCTGTTCGCTTCCCCTTCCACTTCCGTCGGTTTGCCTACTACAGCTTTGCTTGGAGTTCCCTGTTCCGGCGTCATCATCAGACTCACAGGGAGTGGCCACATGTCCTCCTGCAGCTGCGCCAACTCGCTTCGTCGGTTCGGTTTTTCCGTTACGTCGTGGAATGAGTCTTCTGCCACCTTGGCAGTCAAATCGGACATCAAATTCTTATAAATCGCAGCTTAATCCCCCCTGTCGATTCCGCTTTCCCACCAGGCGTGATCTCAGCTATTAGATCTGGGACCTCCAAATCCGACACCATTCACAAGTTTCGCGCGGTTAACTTGCTCGACCGTTAGCGTGCAATTAGCGGCGGTTTTCTCTCTCCTCCGCTTGCCACGCGTCAGGCGCTGAGTGGAATCGCTTCGTTTTCGCCAATTCCGCTTACCGCTTGAGGGTGCCCCCGATCAATACCGCCAGTTTTCGGAGCGCAGCTCCCGCCTTGACCTTTAGCATTTTCCCCACGGTTTTTCCCGACTCTCCATGCAACCGAGCGCTCGAAGCCTTCCCATTTCGAGGGGTTTTCCACAGTGATGCGATCGCACATCAAAATCTGCTTCTATTTCCTGATCCGAGCTTCCCAGGGGCTAGTTTCGCCTCCTGCGCAATCTTCATGGGCCTCGATTAGCGCGCTTTGACAGAGGTCCTCGTCGCTCCAGGCTGACTGCTAACTGCCACTGTTCAAAGGTGTTTTTGATCGCTGTTTCTTAATTCCTTGATGTTTGTCCTGACCTGATACAGTCATGGTCCTTCTGACAATCCTTCATGGATCCAATTTTGATCATTAAGTTCCTTAATTTGTGTTAGTAATTTTTCACTATGATCCCTAAGTCGCAAGACTTCTTCATTTCTATCAGCCGTGATTTTGTCAATTTCATTTTGCATATTTGTAATACTTTTTTACCTTCTTGAGAAATTGCTTTTGAAATATTTGACATATCTTCTGGCGTCTCACTGAATTTGGTTTCAGTGTAACATCTTGGAGTGTTATTTTCTTCTTCTTGTAAGAAAATGTTAGAAACTTTTTCTTCGTATTTAAGATGACAAATCCTACCGTTTCCATCCTCGTGATCCCAAAATGATGTCACCTTGATTGTTCCATAGGGTGTAAACTAAGAATTGCGATACAAATGTATAATCTTCAATGTTTGACTGTAAATTGCTTATGTCATATTTTTTATTGCCAAAAAAGTCTAATTTTTCAGTTATATTTGACTTCGAGATCACTAATTGGTTTGCGATTTTAGGTGTTATATAATTTGTATTTTTTTTCAAAGAAATAGAAATAATAACATCTTTTCCTGCATGGGTTCCTTTAATGTTAAATAGCGCTTTACCATCTCTGAGTAAGGTTTCTGGGAATCTTTTGGCCTTCATTTCTGTATTAGGCTCCATTTTGCTTCTTGAATATTAAATACTTTTTAAATCACCTTTTTTTAATTAAATCCCTTTTTCTATATATATTTTTCAAATATTCTCCTCTTTTTTTTAAATAACCTTGACTCTAATAATTTCCTCTTAATATTTTTTTTAATAAATTAAATTTATTAAATATATATAACTACATAATATAATTATATAGTATATATATTATTTTATATTAATTCCACAACCGCCAAGATTATAAATACATCTTGCGGCTAAATACATTGTTGTCATTTGTTAGGGTTCAACCAACCGAGAGCAATGGTCAACCTACAGGTTGGAACGACGTGATGAATCGATTAGAATGAATCGGCAGCAACGAAGGTTGTTGGATGATTCTGAGGTGGCAGAATGACTCGGATAGGAAGGCAGAAGCGATGCAAACAGACAGCGTGGATCGATGGAGGGACAGAATCTATCTTTCTTAGCCAGCGAGTGTCGAGAAGCTATCCTTCTGAGCCAGCGAGTGGCTGGAATATAATTTCCTGAGGCAGCAACGAAAGGTAAAGGGAAACACTGCAACTTTGCAATGGAGCTCTGGCGGTTGTTGGATGGACTTTGACCCGATTGGATGTCAGCTACTGCGGATGTTTCTGCTAATGTAGTCGACTCGCTCTGACAGTAGCAACGGTCTAGCAAAGTATCAATTTCCGGCGGCGGTCGCAGTAGGATGCTCGACAATTATTGGATGCGATAATGACAAGGTAAGGTTTTGATTTTTGTTGTTTTGTTTCTGTTTTTCTTTTAATTATGAATATATTTTTTTAATAATTTTTTTTATTTTCTTCTGATATATTTTGATTTTTTTATTTATTAATATTCTCTTTATCTTGACTTTTTTTAAATAATTTTTTTTGTATTGATTTTTTTTGGCCAAAAGCCTGATGGCAAGATAGAGAAACTCCAATTGTAGCGAAACGCTTGAACTGAAACAGCAATAAAGTTTACAAAGAGTCGATGGCAAGGGCCTGGATCGAAGAGCGTGGCTCTGTGCAACAGTGAAGCGGCCAGAGGATCGAATAGCTCTGATACCAAATGAAGCGAACAAAGTTCCTTCTACAAATTAATTACTCTAGAAGACTTGGAATATAAAGATATCCATGAGGATACAAATATGTATTAAAAATGTATGAATAAGAAATGATATAATGAAAGTGAGAGGGTTGCTTATATACCAAGCAGGTGTCTCTTCATGGAGAGTCATGTCTCATTTAGATATGCCTCTTCAACCTAATTACTAGTTTAACTAATCATTATTTATGACTATTATCATTTACATTATTTCCTATATATTTATTCATAACAGCTCATTTTTCAAGTATTCAAGGAGACTTCTTTACTCCCTCTCAAATATAGAGGAAATTCCTTTTACTTCCTTTCAATTGGGAAGACATAACCACAAGCTCTCTAGCTTGTCTTCATAAGTGTATCAACTACCAGTTCTTCATGTAGATCTTTAAGTAGTAGCTCCATGGTTCCTCCTTTGTTCATCACACTGAGCTTCTATCTTCCTTAATATTATGGAGCCATCCTCTTCCTTTAATCTTGTGACTGGGTTCATGCCATCAACCTTCCACATCATTTTTTTCGAGTTATCATCAATGAAGGCATTATATTGAGCCTTATTAAAATAGAGTTAATCATAGCTCCCTCTAAACATGAAAGTGATCTTCATGAACATCAAGTTATCCTCTTATACAGCTACCTTTCAATCCCAATATGATGTTGTAAACATCTTGACTACATAATCCTTCGAGGATTGCCAAAGGCATTCACTCAATCCATATGTTCTTTGAATTCGAGTTTAACATCAACAATTGAACTTCCCTGAACTGCCATTATGCATTTCTATAATATCCTTCCAGGTAGCAAAACAATATGTCAACCAAATAACCAATATCAAAATATTAATATTAGACTTACCTTATCATGATGGCCCTTTCATCAAAGTATTTGCTTACTTGAATCTTTGAGATCAACATCCTTCCACACAATTCATCTCCATATTGTACAAGAGTCCTTCTCCATGCATTTACTTTTAACCAAGGTGCCCATGGATCAAACTTGATCGCTACAATATCTTCTTAGGAGATGTCATTATTAACTTCCTTTCTTCCAGAGACCATACCTGATGTTGATCAATGTTGTTATGTTTATGCCATGTTATCTTGCAAGAGACCCTTGATCTTTTAGCCATTATGAAGCATATCAAACTTTTTCTTTCAAGCATTGTGTAATAACATTAAATACTTGCCGAGCACACTTTTATAATCAACTCTTTCTACAAGATTGTTATAGATATGAACCTTACCCTAGAGAAGAGTTACTTAAAATATGCATACCTTTGCTTCCATACAACCATCTAGCCATCCTTTCTTGAACGAGCTTGCTTCTTATACTTGTCAAAGATAGGTTTCTTTTCCCAAGAGGAGAAAGACTTTAATTATGTCTTTCATATTGCAATTTGACCATCTGCATTCCTTCATCCTTCAAGAGTATTGTTTCCATACTAGATGGAATATATACCAATCATAATGCTTCTTCCAAGAACCTTCCTAAATGATGGTTCTTATAGGATCTTGATGATCCCTCTTTGCAAAATGACTACCTCTAACATTATGTTAGAAAATGTTTGGATGAACTATAATATGCAATATGGCCCCAATATTCTCATTATTTTAAGCTAGATGATTCTTTTCAAAGAAAATTGATTATGTAGACTCTAATTCATCTACTATCAAATGCTTCTTTCATGATGCTATGTTTTTTACAAAAACCAATACTCTTTTAGAGAATGCAACAATGCATGTTATTCTACTTTCAACTTAATAAAAGAAAGATAAATTTCATTAAGAACCTAATAGAGATGGAGCTTCCTTTGATAGTAGATATCCTTGGGATCTTCTCCCTTCAACTTCTTCTCAGTTTCTCCCTTTTCTTCAGCTATGTGAGCTTCACTTCTTTCATTTCTTTTGTTGTTCTTCTTGTTTGGACAATCCCTCTTAAAGTGTCCATACTCATTGCATCTAAAGCATTGAGTCTTGGACATATCTGGCTTTCCTTTGGAGTTTCCAAACTTCTCCTTATTCTTCTTCTTGTACCTTGCAATAAAGGCTTGAGACCTTTCATTTGATCTGGTGTCATATTTTGCCTTTATCCTAGTTTCTTCCAAGATACATTCGCCCATAACTCATCAAAAGGAGTAGTATCCTTCTTAGAAAAGATACTAGTTGCAAAATTTCTCCAATCAGATGGCAAAGCATTTAATACAAAAGTAGTCATTTCTAAATCAGAAACAACTTCCCCAAGCCCTTGCAACTGGTCCCTTATTTGTGAGATCTTCATAAGATAAGTGGCCATGTCTTCATCCTTTGATTTCCTTATTCTATATAATTGATTCCTCAAGGATATCTTTTGACCTGATGTACTTATAGAGTACAACTTTACCAACTTATCATACATAGCCTTGGATGTCTTCAAATCAGCAACAAAGGGAACAAGATGATACTTAATGGATTCAACAATGATCCTTTGTGCCCTCACTTCTCCCTTCTTGTATTTTGCTAACTCTTGAGTCTTCTCTTTGCCTGGTACAGCAACTTCACCAAGAACATATTCCATGACTTCATTTTTTGTGAGTGCTAAGTCAATCCTTTTTTCCAAGATACGAAGTTTGTTGATCCAACGAGCTTGTTGCTTTCCTTGCAAAATGTAGCCATATGATTTGAAGATTGAGGCATAGAAAACAATATGACGCTTACTTGTCAACCAAGAGTCCCTCCAACTATCTTGAGTCTTTAAAGACCTTCAAAGAGACTTCAAAGATGCCCTAGACTGATGACTTCCAGGAACCCTTCAACAATAGTGTTTTCAAATGGCTTCAATGAGGGGATGATGATCCCAAGATTCTTTGATGCTTCCTTTTCTTCAAGATGATGCACTAGAGAATCTTCAACATGAGCTTATCCTACCTTCCTTCAATGAGAGTTTGATCCTTCTTGATATGAAGAGATCTTTGATGGAAGCTTGATGTAGTAACCTTCCTTAATAAGTCTTCTTCTTCTTTCCTCGTGTCTTTTTGCAAATGATTCCCCTTCACAAGCAATCCCTTCTTATGTCAACAAGATTATCTTCCAGTTGCCTTCTCTTTATTCACCTTAGCTCTGATACCATCTTGGAGAATCTACTAGGGTAGCTATTGAAATTGAATTCTCCTTATCCATGATCAAAGCTTGTGAACTTATGTTATCTTCTTATGTTCTTTGTTAGATTATTTTCATCAAACAAGTATCGAGAGCATAAACCATGAAGATCATAAAAGACGATGGACACAAAATATAGGCTCCAAGCGAGGGCAAATCCGCTCCAATGGGAAAACCCAAAAAGAAATTATTCTCTTCTTATAGAATCAACTCAAATGAGAAAACCAAAACCCAAGACTTTAAACCAAGTCCTCCTCCAAGAACCAATTCAGCCCTTCAAGAATTTCTTCCAAACAAGCTAGTCAAATCCTTCAAGGTCAATGAGAGTCAAATCTTCCTTAAGCTGCTTCAATTACAATGTTCAGTCCTCTACTTCAAGTCTGCAACTTCAACCCCTTGTAGACAACAGAAACCCTAGCCTTCTTGTATGTAACAAACTTCCAAGAGATTCTTCCTCAAGCAAATCAAGGTCTTCAAAGCCAAACTAGATCAAATTAAAGTTTCAGCCCTCCTACAACTTAGATCTGCAATTCTCGACCTCCTTCAACTCCAACCTACAATTCTCAGCCTGCAAAAACCCTAACCTTCACACATGTGGACAAAAATAGATATAGATTAGGTCTCCTTCCTTCCTTCCCTTGGTATTCTTCCTTATATTCTAGTCTTCTTCATGCTTCTTTTCTTTTCTTTTTCTTGCTTGAGATCAAAATTGCAAGAAGTGTGTCACAAATGAGGTCGAGTTCTTATATATAGCCTTATCATCAAGTCGAATAGCCTCAAACTAGACCGACTTCTTCTGGCAGGGCAGACTTGTGCTTGGTGTCTCTTATGGACTTTCTAGACTCAAAATAATATCTTTTACATGTTACAAGTTGCCCAATAGGGTCTTATACAAATGATAAAAGACTCTTTTGACTTTATTTTACATGTTACAACTTGCCCAACAGGGTCTTATACAAATGATAAAAGACTCTTTTGACTCTATAAAAATATTCTTTTGACTTGACAAACCCTAGAAGTATGAAAAACATGTTTGACCTAGTTGACCAACAAAATGGAGCATGAAACCTATTGACCACTCTGTGTCAACAACCCCATAGCAGTACACCCCCTTTTTTCGCAAAAGGGATCTATCGTGTTCGAGTGTTTGCGCCTTTCAAATTTCATCATCAATCAACAATTTTGTAAAGATGTCAACCCATTCTACATATTGTTGACACCTAATCTTCATGATTGGGTGAATTTATGTAAATAATTAAATTAGGAATGTGAACAGTCATCGGGAGATGAACTGAACAGTCACTCCCTATTGTATATAACAAAGAACTACCTAATGGAATAATACAAATCAGTTTTTCTGCCTAATGGAGTTACTGCCTGGCCTGACATGGTATCAGAGCCAGCTCCTTGTTTTAGCTCTTATGCTCCTATAACTCCTTTGTCTGCCATATCCCCTCTGTCCTGCCATATCCCCTCTGCCATATTCCTTTCCAGCGCTGCCTCTGTCCATAATGCATCTATCCATATTCAAAAAAAAAAAAAAAACTGATGCCAGGCACTGCAAACTCACTATCGACCCCCCATTTTTTTACTACACCTCATTATTGAATGCTGTTTTGACATTATTGAAACGCTGTGCTACTCTTTTCATTATTGAAACGTTGTGCTGCTCTTTTCATTCCATCTCAAACGTAAACACTGTGCTACTCTTTTCAATCCATTGAAACGTTGTATACCCTTACGCCCCCGCCTGTCCGTCAGTCGCACCATTTGCAAATCACGCCATTAGGTTGGGAGCTGGAGACTCGGCATCATTGACAACACTGTATTTATGCTTTGATACCTTAAGCTCGTCTCTTGAACGCTTAAGCTCGTCTATTGAACGCTGTCTATGTGAACGCTGTCTATATGTGAACGTTGTCTATTGAACGTTGTTCTATATGTGAATGCTGTCTATATGTGAACGCTGCTCATATATGTGAACGTTGTCTATGTGAACGCTGCTCATATATGTGAAGGTTGTCTATTGAAATCAGAGGAGACCACCATCTTTATTAGCCAAATCCTGGTCTATGCACAGTCCCATTCCTCTCGTTGTTTTGCGGTGGAGGATTTTGGTACCAGGATGTAAGTTTATGGTTTACGCACAGTCCCATTCCTCTCGTTGCTTTGCGGTGGAGGATTTTGGTACCTGCGCTTGCTCTTTCATGGTATTCGAAGCAGCGAGCCAGTGTTGCACTGACATCTTTGAGGTGTGTCCCTGCTTGACAGAGCAGCTTGTGAGCCACGGGTGTGGGGCCTTCCTGACCATGAGTTTTGTGGTCTTCTCTTTGTTCGGTGCGGACTGTCGATGAAAACAATGTGAATGTGCTTAGCGATTCTCCATATGTGACCATTTCATTGTCTCTGGGCTATATTTATCTCTTATTGAAAGTTAATGGGGATCTGATTTTTTACTTCACATGGATAAAGGCCACATGGACTTTGGTGAATTTTAAACTCGTGTGAAAGGATTGGGCATCCCATGCTGTATATTGCGCATGCATTGAATGATTTTTATTGGTAGTTGTGTACATTTTTGAAAGTCATTTTCTGTCTGTGTATTGAAGTTGTGATGATAGTGATTCAATGGGTACATGAAAATCTTATGTTAGAAATTTTAGTGGACGATAATACCCTTTGAGAATGCCCTTTTGAGTACATTTTTACTGTATATTGGCAGAAGTATTTTTTTCTATCAGCAAAAGTTTTTTTTAGAGAATGCATTCAATCATATCCATGGTAGGAATAGTTCTCACTGGCAAGGAGAACTATCCTAAATGGTCCCGGATGATAAAACACACCCTCATCTTCAATGAGTTGTGGAAAGGAGTGTGTGTCGGAGAAGGAGACAATGACCCAATACAGCCTACCTCAGACAAAGAGCTCGCCATTTGGAAAACAAGAACAGCAAAGCCTATGCATTAATCGCAGCATCTGTAAATGAAGAGGTGAGTCGCCATATTTCGTCATATTCAACTGCGTTTGAAGCTTTACAAAAGCTGAAAGAACTCTATGACTCACATTCTGCACTTGAAGTTGTTCAACTCATGATTAAACTCTTCACTCTTGAACTGCAAAATAATGATCCTCTTGCTCTTGCATCTGAAGTAAAGTCTATAATGCATGATATCAATTCCACTAAAGTTGAGCTGGATATCCCTCTTATTGCTTTTCTCAAGGCACTCTATCCTACTTACTGCAATTATCTTGAGTCTTTGCAAGCAAATGGAAATCTCAAAGATATAACCTTTGACTCTCTTGTGAAAAAGTTTGTTGAAAGAGAGAAAGCTTTTGGAAAGAAGACAGCCCCTGAATCTTCTGAAAAGATTGTGTGCCTTGCTCATAAAGAAAAGCATCCTGCTCAAGATTCTACAAGAGGAAGAGGTGGACGAAGAGGAAGAGGAAGATATTTCAGAGGCAGGGGGGGCAGACATTCTCAAGGAGAAAAGGCAGATTTGCACTGCATTCGCTACAAAAGAAATGGATCACATGATGCCTCTACATGCAAGCTACCATGGGACAAAATTGAGCAGAAAGAAATCAACAGAAAGGTAAAACTGATGATACAGACAAAGGTAAAGCACCTGAATCCGCTCACTATGTTGAGGCACAATGTAACATTGGAGTAAATGAAGATTTGTTTAATGCTTCACTTGCTTCCTGGAAAAATGATTGGTTGCTTGATTCAGGAGCAACCTGTCACATGACTCATAGAAAAGATTTTTTTGAAGATTTCACTGACAATGTTGATGGAGCAGTATACTTTGCAGATCAATCAAAAATCAAGCCATTAGGGCTTGGCACAATCAGGCTTAAACTGCCTGGTCTTCCAGACTTTCTTCTGGATCATGTTCTATATCTCCCACAGCTCAAGAGAAACTTGTTGTCCTTGGTCCACATCCGCCAGCAAGGTCACTCCATTCATATGTTTGATGGCAAGCTTGAGGTAAGAAAAGCATCTGACCACTCACTTGTCATGAGGGGAATAGAAGAAGAAAGGCTTCTCAAACTGCAAGGAACCTCTGCTCATGCACAACATTTCTCATATATTTCTCATCATGAAGAAGGTACACTTCCATCAAGTTTATTATGGCATGCTAGATTTGGACATTTAAACTATGACAGTCTCCGCTTATTGAAGAAAAATGGTGTTGCTGGTTTGCCTACAATTCCTAGGAAACTTAAGCAATGTGATGCTTGCATTCTAGGAAAGCATAGCAAACAGTCTTTTCATGATTCACATTCAAGAGCACATAGGAAGCTTGAATTCATTCATTCAGATTTATGTGGTCCAATGCCTGTTCCTTCTGCAAATGGAAATAAATATATCATGACATTTATTGATGACTACACCAGAATGTGTTGGGTTTATTTATTGAAGAACAAATCTGATGCTTTTCAAACATTCAAGAATTTTCATAAATGGATTGAAAATGATGCACAATCTCATATTGGGTCTATTCGCACTGATAATGGAAAAGAATACACATCAAATGAATTTGAAAACTATCTTCGCCAACATGGGATCAAACATCAAACAATTGTGCCTTATAATCCCCAACATAATGGTGTCGCTGAAAGAATGAATAGAACAATCTTGAATATGGTACGATCCATGCTTTTCTTCAAAAATGTAAAGATAATGTTTTGGGTTGATGCTATTCTATGTGCTGCATATATAAAGAATAGATGTCCATCTAATGCTATAAGAAACAAGACTCCTTATGAATTGTGGTATGGACATGTTCCTTCGGTAAAACATCTCAGGGTCTTTGGTTCCACTTGTTATGCTTTGATACCAAAGGTACATAGAAACAAACTTGGTGCTAGAAGTTGTAAGTGTATCTTCCTGGGGTATTCAAACACCTCCAAAGCATACCGCCTCTATGATGAAGTAAATAAAAAGTTTGTTGTATCTAGAGATGTAATTTTTCTTGAATCATCCAAAACTGACAATGTTGTTGAGCGGCAACTTGATCGCTTGGATAGATTCGCAAAAACAAAATCATTTCAAGAATTTGATAATCAGATTCCACATCTTGAAGGGGGGATTCCTATACTAGATCAACATGTGGAATCTTCTTCTGAAGAACACTCTCCCCCGCATGAAACTCCAACAACGGATGATGCTTTAAGTGATGTAATTGATAGAATTGGGAGACTCAATCTTGATTCAGTCCCAACTCAATCAACAGAGCAGCCTGGACCATCTCAGAAAGGTCCCCCAAAGTGGCTGATGAAGACACTTGAAAGTGTTCATCCTGATGAAATTGGAAAAACAGGAACCAGAAATTCAAACCGACAAAATGGAGGTGATGTAGATGACTCTAATTCACCTGTTGATATGGATGTTTCTTATGATTGTGAATTGAACTTGTCTACAGATTTTGAACCAACTTCCTTCAAAGAAGCTGCTTCTCGTGATGAATGGAAAGAAGCGATGCAAAAGGAGTATGATGCCCTCATAAAGAACGACACTTGGAAGCTGGTTGATCCTCCATTTGGAACCAAACCAATTCACTGCAAGTGGGTCTACAAGAACAAGTATAAAGCTGATGGCTCACTTAACAAGCACAAAGCTAGGCTCGTGGCAAAAGGTTTTGCACAGAAGGAAGGGGTCGATTATGAGGAGACTTTTGCCCCCACAACAAAATGGGCCACCATCCGGACACTCTTTGCAATAGCAGCTCAGAACGGTTGGAAAGTCCATCAAATGGATGTAAAAACTACTTTCTTGAATGGAGATCTAAAAGAGAATGTTTTTATGTCCCAGCCTGAAGGATTTGCTGTGAAAGAACATGAACATAAAGTATGCAAACTTGTGAAGTCCTTGTATGGCCTCAAACAAGCACCGCGAGCCTGGTATGAAAAACTAACTGAGCATCTTCTGAAACTCAATTTCAATCATTTTGATCTTGATGATGCAACTTTATTTGTCAAGAAAGTTGGCAAAACAATTGTATATCTTGTGGTATATGTAGTAGATTTTTTTTTAGGATAGGAAACAATGAAAGCTACATTGCATCTATAAAGAAGGAATTGGGAAAAAGTTTTGAAATGACTGATTTGGGCTATGTTCATTACTATCTTGGCATTGAAGTAACCCAACATCCAAAGTCCATATTTCTTTCTCAAAAGAAATACATTGGATATTTGTTGAACAGGTTTGGCATGACAGAGTGCAATCCTCTTACTACTCCAATGGAACAAAACTTGAAGCTCACATCTATTGAAGGAAAGGAATTTGAGGATGCAACAAAGTATAGACAGCTTGTAGGAAGTCTCAACTACCTAACTACCACCAGACCAGACATTTCATTTGCTGTTGGAATCCTCTCCAGGTTTATGCAAAAGCCTTGTGAGGGACATTGGTCTGCTGCAAAAAGAGTTCTAAAGTACTTGAAGGGAACTCAAGACTTTGGAATCAAGTACACACAGGTGGATGACTTCAGCTTGATCAGATACTCTGATTCAGACTTCGATGGAGACAAAGAAACTGGGGTATCTACTTCAGGATATGCTATGAGTCTTGGATCAGGAGCTGTCTCCTGGAGATCACGCAAACAATCAGTTCAGCGGATTCCACAACAGAAGCTGAATACGTGGCAGCAGCTGAAGCAACAAAAGAAATTGTATGGCTCAGGAAAATTCTTGAAGATTTGCAGGTAAAACAAGTAAAATCAACTCCACTCATGATTGACAACACCTCTGCAATAAAGTTGGCCAAGAACCCAAAGTTCCATGATCGAACAAAGCACATCAATACTAAATATCCTCTGATTCGACATCATGTTGAGGCCAAAACAATCCATCTCCATCATTGTTCCACAAATGAGCAAATTGCAGACATCTTCACCAAAGCGCTTGGAAGGGAAAAGTTTGAACGATTCAGAATGATGCTTGGACTCACCAACATCCCTTCAAATTAAAGGGGGGAATGTTGACACCTAATCTTCATGATTGGGTGAATTTATGTAAATAATTAAATTAGGAATGTGATCAGTCATCTGGAAATGAACTGAACAGTCACTCCCTATTGTATATAACAAAGACCTACCTAATGGAATAATACGAATCAGTTTTTCTGCCTAATGGAGTTACTGCCTGGCCTGACACATGTATAATGTAAATAATCCTAGTATAACCACATCTGTATGTAACAACCTAGTTAAACTTATTGTTTTGGTGATGATTTCCATTCTATGAGGTTTTTTGTCTCACTGATTCATCTGTGTCTCTAGACACAAATGATCGGCAGAGTTTTTCCCTCCACCCTCACCCCAAAGCTAGGGTGGATTTTGCCATCAAGATTTTAAGTGAGTCCTAGTGTTTTAAATCGAGTCTTTGTAAAAGTGACTCAGGAATAATTTTAACTAATTGGCTAAATTATTTTATTACAGGTCACTTGGTCTACTAAATTATATTTTGTGTCGCAAAAAGAGGTAAATGTTGAAAGTCTATAATGAACGGCTTTTCCCCCTTCATGTATTAAAATGTAAAATCTTCATGTAAAAAATATTTAGTGCATGGTCCCCCTCATAATTAGATATCATGGCTAAATATTAGAGGGTTAAAAAAATTATTAATCCCTTCATAAGTCCCTAGGTAAAATTAAATTCTCTGAAGGTAAAATTCGTGGGTTTTAAAGAAATTAATTTTTGGAGGTCTTCAGCCAAGGGAATAGTGAAAATTTCAAGAGATTTTGGACCCCTGCGCCTTGGTAGTTAAGTCAAAGTCAATTTTTTGGGAAATTAACTCAAAATAATTATTTTTGAGTTAATTAAAAAAAATTAAATGAAAAATTCGAAATTCCTCAAAAAATAAAATAATTTCGACGAAGGAGATTAAAAGATAATTAAATCATTTTCAACGGTCGAGATTACTTTGACGGGGATCAAGAGAACTAACCGTTGGAGAATTTATCTATAAATTAGAGGTCAGTGTCAGTGTATTTTATCCTATCTTTGAATCGTGTACTAAACTCTCGAAGCTCTCTTGTAATATTTCTAGAATAGAATGCAAAAGTCTTTGGGGTTTCGATTGATGGTGGTGTTCCTCATCTCGAATTTATGGTAATATTGTTTTAAATTTTTCTGCTCAATATTATTTAAAAATTGTCAATCAATAACTCCTGTCGAATAATTTGTGCACGGGTATCGTGTTCAGTTTATTGGATCTAGGGTAACAATTTTAATTTGATTAAATTAGCAGGTATCTTTAGTTCTTGAAAATCATATTGTTATTTTATTTCTCTACTTGATCTGACAATTGGATCTAGTGTTTGCAGAATATCATTTGAATTTTAATTGAGCGTTTGAGAATAGTCTTCAGTTGGACCAGCCAACTCTCACAGCGTAATTTCTCAAGAGCCTACTTGATCGAAGCCTCGGGATTTATCTAATGATCTATTTTGTTGCAGGGTGTTTCTGGGCTAGTACCTCATTAAAAATTTTAAATATATTTTATAACTTGTGCAAAATTAATAGATCTAGCTAGGAAAAGCCTTAGATCTAAAAATCTGGGAGCGAAGTTGGACTCATACTCTTCATATCTGATAGATCTATAACTCATTTGTATAGATTTGTAATTATCTTGTATAGATCTGAGATTTTCTAATTTGGGTCTTGGGGTTTTATTTATTTTTTATATATCGGGATCTGGTTATTTTTGTTTTCCATTTTGCAGGTGCGGATCTGAAGGAAAATTTTAATTTGGAGCCACATCTAGACCTTGAAAGGCAAGATCTGGCCTCAATAAAAATTGGCAAGGAAAATTATTCTGAGAAATTTTCTTCAAGGGTTTCAAATTTCGAATTTTCAGGGTCTCCATCAAAATTTCGTGGAAGAGAAATCATCAAAAAAAGAATTGGTCATAAGGGCCAGTGTTGGCCTCGCAGCAACTCCTTCCCTTGCTGTGTTTTTCTTCCTCCGCTGTCCAGCAAGGCCTGCAGCTTCTTACCCTGTCTACGCTGCCTATCTCCCTCTCCTTCCTCACCCTTCACTTGCTGCCCTTTCCCTGTTGTTTATTTCCCTCAAACCTTTGCTGCCAGCTCATATTTTCCAGCCCTTATCCTATCCTGAAAACCTCCCATAGCCTGCTATCCTTACCTCTTGCTTTTGCTGTCTTTTTTCCATTTTTCAAACCCTCATTTACAGCAATAGTCCAAGGGTAATAGCAGCCCTTAATTGGGGCCTTTTGTGGCACTGACATCAAGAAGACGAAGGGGTATTACAACAGTTAGAATAAGACTTTTGTGAGAGGTTCTCAGTCACATTATTTGGCATCATTTTACACAGTGACAGCAAAAGGATCCAAGGGCATCACAACAGTTTGAAATAGACATATTTTCAAAGGTATTACAACAATCAAACAAGGATCCATTTTTCACCGTTATAACAAATTTCTGAAAGTGAATTTTCTGAGTTTGAAGGGTTTCTGAGTGTTTAAATCCAAGGGTGAGTTCAGCATTGATCTTCAAGGCATTAAGCCTTCCAGGTTCTATTTCTAAATCCATTTATCTCTCTAAACTCCAAACAGTAAACACACTAATAATTATAAATCTGAAAATTACTTAATACATTTTTGAATTAATCCTAACTCAGAAATAAATCCTAATTGTCTAGGCATTTAATCTATGATATATTGAAATACTTTTCTGAAGTTGAATGTGCTGGACATATATCCAATTCACTGATTAATCACTGTTTTTTCAAAGGAATTTTCTGAAGTTAAAGAGGGTTGATCTAAATTTGAAATCACTGATATAACTGAAGATTAATATTCAGAAATTTATTTGTTCTGCTCCTTCATAAGAACGCTGATCTGAAAATTATATTTGGGCAATTGGTTGTGTCTCACAATTTTCCTCTAAAAATTAAATGTCTAATTGTCATTAAATATTTAGAGATAATTGAGAAAGGTTTTGTTCTCTTTGAGCTATAATTGCATTGGAAAGAATTTAGATAAATTGAAGTGATAAGCCTGTGATTTAATTTCATATTGGGCATTGTACTGTGATATTTTAAACACGTCACTGAGCTGAATGTTTTAAGAAGTTTATCTTTCAGTTACTATTTTGTGAAGTGAATATTTATTTTGGCAATTAGGGCTTTGGCATTTAACTCAGAAATAAATCAATCCTTGATCTAGCTTCATCTCGCTCCATCTTTTAATCATCTCGTGAACTTGCATATTAAGTTAGTCTCGCATAATTAAAATTTACTTCCAAGCATAAACTTGGTCGATAGAACGATCGGCACCTAAGTCACAGGACATGTCCTCCAAAGTCCCGTGTCCCATATTTAATGTGTCGGACACGAAAACAGCCCTAAAACGTGTCGAAAACGTTTTTTAACATGTCCTAGAAAACATAAAACGTATTTGGTCGTTTTCTTCGTGTCCTAGTCATGGAAATCGAGTATTCAAAGTCTAAAAAACATTGCCCTAACGTTTTTTCTCCAGTTGAATACGTACCCTACGAAATCAATGGTTTAAAGCCCACGCAATTATTTTTTCGGGGTTCTTTTGCTATTTTCCTCCGATGTTGTTGCTCTCTGTCAATGTATAATCGTCGTGTGGAGCCGAGTGTGGAGCCGAGTCATCTCCGTGGACTCGTGGAGCCGTTTGGCCGCTGGAAGGTTTGGCAACTTGGCAGCATGTGTGAGGTTCACTGGTTCAGGTAAGCCGTGGCCCGTAGACCATATGTATAATGCCATAGACGCAATTAAACTTAAGCAGCAAGCCCATAAAAAATGTGTTTGATTGTGTGTGCACTATGCAGCTTACGCTGTCGAATTCCAGGGCCGGTATACAAATATAAATAAGTCTGTCCACTGTCCAGTGTCATCTAATCAAATGATTATGTTACGATAATATAATAATGATTATCATTTATGTCAGACGATTTTCAACCCACGGGCCACTAGGTTTTCATTCGAGCTAGCATGCAGTGCTGAGTGTACCTACTGTTTATTTTTAACAGTTTTAAATACTGCATTTCCACTTGCAATACGCTTAATACTATATTTCGGTATATATATATATATATATATATAAAACGTGTCCCTTGTGTCCTGTTTCTGGGTCACTACATTTTGTATTGAATACTCGTATTTATGTGTCCTCCGTGTCTCATGTCCTCGTGTCATGTGACTTAGATCAACACCCATCCATCTTTGCTTGAGAACCTTGTTTTTCTTAGTACTTAAAACAGTGACCTTGCAATGATCAGAGCCACAGTTCTCTGCAGCACCGGAGGCAATGGGTATGTTATATTTTCAGGAGAGGTATCGTTAATCACACCTTAGTGTGCTTCACCTTATCTTCTCTCTGCCACTTACTATAGAATCAGGCTCAATGTAGAAAGGATCAAAGGGTTAAAACTTAGATAGGCATTTAACTAAAATTAACCAAGATTCCTGCATCTCACATTAGTTTTAGGATTTGCATTTCATATAAGATAGTTATTCATCCAAACAGCATTTGCTCATCAATTACTTGGTCCTAAATCTCCTATTAAGATAGTTGACTCCATAAAGCACTGGTATCAATCGTTTAAATCTAATCGAACCCTATAAGTCTTGCTAAATCTAAAACAAGTACTTGGTTGCTTAATTGTGTCTCCCGAACTGGTTGGTTCCCAACTAGTTCTCCTTCATTCAATTTCTGTAGGGTCTACCCCCCTTAGTTTGCTATTGGGAGACAACTTAAATGGAGAGATTGGGGATTAGGGTGACAACTCCCGATATGAGCCGTTGTCGTGGTGCCTAGACATTTTGTGCGACAACAAAACCTATTTCTTAAAATAATATTTTTCTTTCTTCTTTTTCTTGTATCATAAGATATACATTATGACATGAGTACAGTGACAATTATGAAGACCGAAACTAGTTACATTTTCCAACAACCCCCTCATTTCATATTTTTAGTAGTTCACTAGTCTTGTGATTTCTCGATAGTGAATATTAATTGCATATTTATACTTCAATCATCATTTGTGAGTAAAGTACCACTCCATTAATATTTCAAAACTAGCTAGCTTTTATCTCTGTCCATGAATATGAATGTGTATCTTATCCTACATAGCAAGAATAGGGTCCATGCATTTTATAGAGATGATTAATCCATCTTTGATCCCCACTGGTTGTAGAGTTTTTTGCATAATGATACCCCGAATTTAAGAAGTACATAGATATAGAGACCAATGGAATTGTTTGTTCCATCTATCGTCAACAATCCTCCAAAGACAAAGATACACTCTGTCACTCTTTGTAGATCATGATTATTGCCTTTGTGGCCCAAAATGGTCTCAAAAATATAAGCCATTGTAGGTTTATCCACATTCATGATTTGTGAGGCAACAAACAAGAGGCTCGATGGCCTTAAAAACTCTTTTTCTCTTATCCAAAAATAACTCTCATTAACTAAAAAACAGAGCCTGAAACCTTCAAGCTTGTTGTGATAATTATGTACCCCATTCATCACCACAAATTATTTTCCTTAAATTATACTTTTGGACAATACAAGCTTGCAATTTAAGAAAGTTTCTTGCAAAGACAATATTAGTCAGCAAAACAAGCCACTTGTCTTTGATATTTTGTGTCATAAGATTTAAGACGTAGACACAGTTGTAGATGTATCTGGTTATGGATTTGGCTTGATACACAATATTCTTCACCATCCAAGTTTACCAATAAATGAGCTATGGGCATTCTCTTGCAACATCTAGCCTAACATAGTTAGCCACATTATCTATTACAACATAGAGATGCACCCATTCACTTGATGAGGTATCTTGGAGTGAGAACTCTTGGACCTATTTTATCACCGTACTTGACGGAAAGGCTCATTTATGGAGAATGATGTCATGTTGGAGAGATAATTGTCCCACACATGTGGAGAATTTATGGCATTTTATTATGATTTGTAATTTTGTCAAGTTATATTTACGTTGGCTTGTGACCTATTAGACTTGTTGAAAACCTTGAGAAAACTTTCAGGGATTTTAATTGTAAATTAAGGAAATTTACTTGGTTACCTTCACATAAATAGAGTGGAGTCAGTTTCCTTTAGATCATTATCACACACACTAATCATTCTTCTCTTGAAGGAGTGAGTACTATTGACCCCATAACAGGAAATTCTTCTCCCATCATCTATTCCAATCGGACAGCCAACAGCCCTTGTAGCCATCATTAGTCGAAGTTGATGTGCCATTCATATATATGCCACCTGCATCAATCATATGTCTTCACACCCATCTCGCAGGAACACATGAACGAAGGTGTGCTTCCAATCCGATATGCCTTTGATACTAGCATGATCGAAGATCTTTTCTTCAGTTGATGTTAGCAGAATTGCATGAAAGAGCATGTAAAAACCAGATGTGCAAATACTTGAAGAAGAAGCAACATAAAAGAGACCATAAAGACAATGCACACAATGTTCGATAACGGAGTTTGTCCAATCTGGACAACTTCTTTAGGCCCTGTCTCAATAGTGGGGAGGTCGCTTCATTCATCTCAACAAAAATGAAAATGAGTACGTGGCAAAATACATCATTATGTATCCATTCCTAGAGGCTAGGAGTGAATTGAAGTTCCACTACTCAAAACGAAACAATTATAGCACCAGCAACTTCGTCTCGTCCTCTTGAGACTTTTGACCATAAACATGACACACTTCTAAAAGGTGCATTGTTATTTCAAACTTCATGTCCATCAATTAAAGAGAAAGTTTGGTTTCTACCATGACCCTTGAGATTTGCTGCTCAAATCCCAAATCTGACTGCACCATTGAAATCCTTCTGAAAGTCTGAGTAAAATGAGTATAAACTCAACTATATTTTGTCGCTATCATCCCTGGACCCCCTAGGGAATCTTCAAGATTCCTCAATACAGTCTAAAAACAATATTTTGGGAATATTTTAAGGAATATTCCCCTAGAATATACCCCTTTAGAATTGCATTGTCAGGGTTCCATGCCTGGTTCCAAAATGTTGAGTTTCAGTCGACCTCATAGTTCCTTCTTTGCTCAGGGCTCTCCCATCGCATGGCAATAGGCACCACTTAAATATTCGAGTGCCGACAGACTTAACAAAGGCCCGCCAATTGGGTGGGTGGCTCTCATTCCATTGTCAGAGTGCTAACCCTAGCAGGGTCACGGTTCAAAACCCCCACTAACCAAATTTTGTGTTTTATTTAAATGTTTGTTGTTACCGCCACATATATATGGATTTCCACCAAGATATATATATATATATATATATATATATATATATATATATCGTTTGGAACCATAGACCGTCGGCGAAAATTAACAACGTGTCATTTTAAAATGTTGCATATATGGTTTGTTGTCATTGGCATGTCCAATGGTTTGGGCATTATGGTTTGTTTTATATATATATATATAACATAAAACCCCGACATTAACATTTTAACCATTCGGTGTGTTAATTAAACCATCGTTCAATATATTAACAACCCATTGGCAAGATAACACTGACCACCATATCGAATCCGTTGATGTCGTCGAATTATTCATCGTTGAAACATATATACTCGTCCGTCATATATGGTTACTAATATATATGGTTTAAAAACAATTGTTGGTTATCGTTAGTCGCACCATAATTGTTACCATGTATTTTAAACGTTGACCAAATACATCATAACCGTGATATATTTGTCAATGTCGCCAATTTGGAACCGTTCACAAATCGTTGCCAAGTTTTGGTCAGTCGGGGGTCAATTTGGCCACTCGTTGGATGCCACGTGGCCCCAATCTATTGGTCCACTTTTTGCCTCTAACTTTGGCAAGGTGTCGCCAGATTTGGCAATTTCGCCAAATTTAGCCATAGCTAAAACCTCTGCTAACTTTATCCAAGGTCCACCAAATTTGACTGAAGATTTGGCAAGACTGCCAAATTGGAGATGCTCCAAATTTATTTGGTGCTATGCTAAAACAGTGCTTTTTGCCAAATTTGACCGGAACTTTGACTGCGCTTAACTTCCACATACAAACTCAGATTGAGGCGTCGTTTGCGCCATTGCATTCCTTGCAACGAGCTCCTCGATCTGATCTTGGTTTCGTTGAGATTTGAAGACTTTGATTATTGAGCCATTAGGGATCCTCCTGGATTAGATCAAAAGGTACTTTATTCATTTTGCGAATGGGGGTTTATGCTTGTTTGTACTTTGGACTTTTGGCATGGATTACGAAGTGACCTAGAGGAAGAAAAAGTTTTGATTGTGATCTTGTTCCCTCACCTTAAATGGGGGGTTAATCTTTGATCCTAGTCTAGTGGGACCTCCCCTAATGGCCCAATGGGCATACGAAGGGCACTACTAGGGAAGCCATGATTGAGATAATGTGTTCCATCTATCCTAATTCCATACTTACCACTTTCCATCTTAGATTACAAGCCCTATATTCAACCTCCATTCTTTGGGTTCAACTGACCATTGGTTCTCCAGGATTTGGCACCCATATATTCTCATACCTGTGTAGGGCCCAAAACTTGGCCTTACAAGATTGAAACAGCGAAAAGAAAAGGAAAAAGCATATATTGGCCACAAGCAAAATAAAGAAAGAATATCAAAATGCAAAAGATGGTCGAGACATACACATTAGTGTGTGGGCAAAAGCCTAGCAGAAGCTCTACCTCGCCCCTTATGGCCATCACCCGGTTCTTGAGAACCATATTGATCCTATACATCAATAAATGGAACCCTTGCATGTCCCAACCCCGATGGGTAATGAGTTGCCTCATCATTAAGGGGTAATACAATTGTTACACATCATACAAAACAAGCTCTAACCCTTTGACCCACGAGCTGTAATACAAAGAAAAATCAAGAAAAAGTAAAAGGCACACAAAAGGGCTGGAAAAACAGAGCTCAGGTTGGTAACTCATGCATCCACGATTGCTTCCTCCTCACATCTATACACTCAAGATGTGGATCCCCGTCAAGTTGGTCCCTTTGACCATGCCACTAGGCCATGAAGTCTTCTCCCCTTTGTTGCCATCATTGTTCACATGACACCTATTGATTGAAGGGTGGATTCGGGAAATGCCACTTCCCCTTGGGGGATGGAAACACCTAATAGGATTGTCCTTTAGCCATTTCTACCTAGGAAGGTGCCACCATTGCGAGTTCAAAGCCCCAAATTTGGAAGGAAAGCCTTGTGTGAAGCATCAAATAGCCAATTATTTTCAAGATTGGTCCACTTAGATGCAAAAATGATTATTGTATCTGATGATTTGTTTCTTTCACTAGACTTTGTGATGTGATCATTAGGTGGTTCCATAGCCAAGACTTGGCCACCTTAACTAGTACCAAGATTCCACATAAGCATATTGACACCCATATGTGAGGTGTTGAGAACCCTAGGACTCCAAGTAGCAGCAAAGCATCATATAAACCATGGGGAACCTCCAACACCCATAGTATTTTGCACTTTTCCCTGCATTTGATGCTTTTTGAGATGATGCACCTAGACCTAGCACCCAGCTAGCCTTGGCACTTTGTTAGGGATGGCAGCAGATCCAGAGCCCAAATGAGGATGGTCTCACCCCTTAAGACATGGGAGCAGTGTTGCACGAAGCGCCCCCCCCCCCCCCCATGGTTCCAAGCCCCGAAGCGCGTCCCGTACGGAAGCGCCTAGGAAGCTTGGTCGGAAGCGCCGCTTCCGAATTTTTTGCCGCTTCCTGGAAATTTGGAAGCGTGGTACGGAAGCGCCGCTTCCGAAGCGCCAAAGCGCGCTTCGTACGGCGCTTCGGGCGTCGAAAGCGTGGCGCTTCGGAGGAGGAAGCGTACGCTTCCCGTACGCTTCTGGAAAATCGTTTTTTTTTTTCAATTTTTTTTTTAATTTTATGTGAGTTTGCTTGTTGGGGGTGGGTCCACCTTGGGTTAGGGTGACGAATGAAGGCAAAAAAAAATATAAATATAGCAGATGCTCCTTCATGGTAATGTTAAATTCTTAAAGTAAAAGTGACATTCTCCTTTATTTTTCATTTTCATCCTTTTACTTAAATTTTTAACATTACCATGAAATGACTCAGGATGTTTGAGAGTGGTTCCAGCCTCATTGGACTTCATATGGAGAAAATAGAATTTCATATCCTATTCAAAATTCAGCAGACTTAACAGTTTTCAGGAATTCAGGATCAATGGATTGTGCATTTCATTAGATTATATCAAGTATGAAGGTATGCGATTAGCATTTAATCAAGAGCCCCAAGCCCTATATGTACCCTAGTGTTGGTGGTGTTAATTGTTGAACTCCTTTGTCACGCGGCACGCCCTTAGCAAAAAATTACCTTTCAATCAAGTCAAAATCATCAATCAAGCATGTTAAGCTTTTTCTACCATATTTTAAGTCTTGAATTGGGTAGTTTGATCAAAATTGGGCAATGTTGACTAATAATATGTTTTATAATATGCTTAAAAATTTGATGTATGTTTGTAATAGCTAGAATATAGATGATTGTTGTACATACTCGTAACTACAATGGAATCATGGATGCCATATCTATCTTGATTTATGCAAAAATATGCATGTTTTCATGTCTTCTACAATTAATTTGCTATTTGGGATGTTTGTTTTGAGTATAAATGCAAAAAAATATAAATATATATATATATATATAGCAGACGCTTCCGCGGACGCTTCGCTTCCTAGATTTTTGGAAAATGACGCTTCCGCGCTTCCGCTTCCAAAAAACGCTTCCGCTTCGCTCCCGCTTCGTGCAACATTGCATGGGAGGGCTAGCACCACCTTGGCAGCCCTCAACATTGGATCAAAGATAGGCACTATGGCCATTTGGAGACCCATGAGACCACCTTTTGTGGTCCAAGATGAAAATTGGGGTCCACATAGGAGTCTTGACAAAGACCTACATGCCAACCCTTAGGAGGTGATTTTAGAAGGCATCTACGCTCAACTTGGCACGAGGAAGATGTTGGACAATTGATGGTGATTGTACTAGTATTGTGCATGAATGTTGGCACTGATGTCATCCAGACTAGCAAGAATTCCTCAAAAGGATTCCTATGGTTGTTGCAGGCTTCATGTAGAGGATCACCATGGTGGGTGTGATTTCAGCGATCCAAAGAGTCAATGAGTAGAGAAGTTTGCAGTTATCTTACAAATAGCAGATGGGCTCAAAGCCTACATTGGACCCTCTCCATTGGAAAGTGCTCTGAACAAGCTTTCCAATGATATGTGGAAGTCCAAAAATGGACTCCTGGATCAAAAGATATGGTCTGCTGAAGTTCAGGGATTTGAAGCCTTAGGAAGGAAGGAATATCAGCATATCGGAAATCGGAATGTTGGAGGTCCAACATATCGACGCATTGGAATATCGAAAGTCAATGTATCAGTGCATTGGCACATCGCGATATCGGAATATCGGTGATCGGTACATCGAAGCAGGCTGTATCGTAGGTTAGAGGATATCGGAACCCCGAAGATCAACACATCAGAACATCGACATATCGAGTATCAAAGTATCAGAACTTCTTGAAGTGACGAACCTTTAAAAGTTGCAATATTGATAAAGTGTCGACAGTATTAAAAAGCACCGAGGAATGCCAAAAGAAGATTAACAAAGGGTTTTGGTGCAAAACCAAAGGCTGACGGGCCCTCTTCTCTCTCCTCTAGCTGGACAAATGGCAACATATGATTGGCTCCGATAAGCTACAGTGGCAGCAAACATCAGCATGACATGGCAATACGACAGAACACATGGCAGGCATATTCAACCTTATTGGGTAGGCTAATGGGCCAGAATCGGCTGACACGTGTCACCATTAAGGAGTCGCCACGTGGAGTGATGACATCATATCAGAGGTCGGCACATCGGAGGATGAAGACATCAAAACTCTAGAACAATTGGAGTTTGGAAAAGTTTCAATAAAGGGGGTTTCTGATATTGGGTTGGCACATAGTCGTGAGAGTTCAAATAACCAAGGGCGCAGAGCAGTTAACAAAGGGAGAATGGCCCCCAACAGGAGTATGAAGGCTTAGCACCTTAATGCTAAGTGGCAAGTCGCGGCTCTCAGTCCAATGATGAGAAATGCTCAATGGAGCTTAGCAGTAGAGGAGTATCGGAACACTGCAACACTGTGAAGTTGTGATATGAAGTGTCTCCAATAATACAGTACAGAGAGTTAAAGGCGTATGGGTCGACAGCTATGAAATGGAATGCAGGAACAGAGGAGTTGGTAGATTGAAAGGGGCTAAACCTGCAAACTACTTCGCGTGCACAAATGGTTGTATTAAATGAGAACAGAGCGGCAATCTCTGTGATCTATCAAAGATCTGCGAAGCAATAAATGAGATTGGGACTCTCGGAGAAGTGTGTAGGTCACCTAAGAATTAATTTCTCAACATGGGAGCTCTACATAGTCAGACTATGGAGAACTGCAAGGTCCATCTCTATTTTGGGGTACTATGACAAGAAACCACCAGAAGACACAAGAGAGGCAAGGGGAGCCATGCCTAAGTACAGTTGGGCAGCTAAAGGACAAACAAGAAATACTTCCTTGCACAGAGTGCCTCAATGGAACAAAAACCATCACCGACAATGGAGAAGATGGGGGAATTGAGCAAATGTGTGAGAGTGTTGTGTTGTGAGTGAAGCGCATCATGACAGAGAGGTTGAAGCACCTGAGAGGACTCTGTCTAATAGATTAGTGTTAAAATTGGCAACTAGGGCCAAACTCTATGTGGATCACCTTATTTATGGCTTCTGATATTTTTCCTAAATTCCTCTCATCGAGAGGTGTAGGATTGATCGAAAGATCATCCAATACCAATAAGTATTTATGGAGATATGAATTTATTTTGATTATGGACAAATTGTCAAGGTCGGCCGGCAAACTTATGTAGGCTCAGAAGCCTAATAGTCACATCTATTCACCCTCAACGTTTGCATATAAATACAAGGAGGCTCCTACTCATTTGGACAATCCATTCACTCATCTTCTCTCTCTCTCTCACACATGTGGCTGAAAGGAAGACATCCTAGGGCAAGGAAGACGCAAAAAGGACGCTACGGTAGCAGGTCATCTCTTTGACCAGCGTTGACCATCCAAAAGTGCGGATTGGGTGTGGTTGCCTCTCCTAGGCAGGCCACAATTTTTGGCACGAAAACTGAGGTGATTTGACCTCTGGTTTGACCAATGTTCACTGCCCTATTTTAGGGCTGCAAGTTGACTTCGCAAATCTGCAAATTGACTGTACTTTTGGGGCTGTTCAAGGGTTGTTTCTTCAGGCTGTTCAACGACAAGTTGACCAGAAATTGACCAAGCATTTTAGAGGTCAATTTCAACTAGTTTGACCAAGTTTGACTTTGCTGATCTAGAGTTTGTTGCTGCTGATATAAAATTACAGAATTCAGATTTTGTACTATTTCTCTCTGCTGAACTATTCAAGATAAAAGAAATTTGATCAAAGGGTTTCCCCGCATTGGGGTTTGTCCCTGGCTAGCCGCCACATCTTGTGTCTCTTGTCTTGGCTTGTTTTCTGTTGATCATTTAATGTTTTATCTGCACTTTACTTAATGTATATGTGATTGCTAATCTGTGGGTAATAAGAAGAAAAAATAAGTAAACTGCTCTAAGCATAGAACATACCATAATTTATAAATTTAACAAGTAGCAAGAGCAGCGAGAGGGTTGTGTGGAGAATTGCAAGGGTAGTGTTGAAGAGCAGTCAATGAAGAGCCCTTGACAGTGAAGGCAGAGCGCAAAGGAAGTGTTGTTGTGAGCAGCAAGAGGAGATCTATTGCAAGTGAGCACAGAAGGTAGAGTGCAGAAGTTGAATCTGCAAATAGCCATTTATTGGTATTTTACTTGTATGATTGTATGCCTCTGTTTTCAGTTTGAAAATTGTATGAAATAGTATAACAGTGGCAAGGGCAGGTTGGTGCTTGCATACTGAAGAGGTTGGTGCCTCTTGGCAAGTTGGTGCTTGCTAACCAAAGGGGGTCGGTGCCTCCTGTGAGTGGGTGCTCACAAAAAAACAGATGTAATTAAGTGGGTGCTTAATTTACATCATAAAAAAACAACAAAATTGGTGATTTTTTCCCTCTGGGTTTCCACGTGAAAAACACTGTGTCAAATGTGTGTTGCTCATGTGATTGTTGTTTGAACATGCGTCTGAAATTGTTGGCTCACTGTTTTTTGTGAATGAATGCTCTCACAAGTTAAAGAATATAAGAAGGGACTAAAAGCATAATAAGAAAGAGGAGTTTGTTAATTTTTTATTAACCCCCCCCCCAGCAATTCCTTATTTCAACAATTGGTATTAGAGCCAAGTTCCTTCAACAACAGTTTAAACATTGGAAGGTAGATCTATAAGGAATTATGTCTAGGCAAGAGAGTCAAGAGGCTTACTCAAGTAGAATACCAGTCTTTGATGGGACCAACTATGCTTTTTGGAAAGTGAGAATGGAAGCATATCTTATGTCCCTGGGAGTAGATGTTTGGACTTCAGTACTAATAGACTACAATGTCCCTAATATTCCTCCCACTGATGCAGATGGTAAAAAATTATATGGGAACAATGCTAAAGCCAAGAATGCCATTCTCTTTGTTCTTAGTCAATTAGAACTTGTAAAAGTTATGCATTGTAAGTCTGCTAAGGAAGTGTGGGTAAATCTTAACTAGAGTCATGAAGGAGATGACAAAGTCAAGCAAGCGAAACTTCAGACTTTCAGAATGAGGTTTGAAAGCTTGAGAATGAATGAGAATGAAAGCTAGCAAAATATTTCCTCAAAGTTGATGAAGTGAGTCGTGATTAATATGATTAGAGGACTTGGTGAAGAAGTCAAGGAAGAGATGATTGTTCAAAAAATATTAAGATCTCTACCCATGAGATTTAATGCCAAAATCTCAGTTATTGAGGAAATGGCTAACTTAAAGGATCTCAAGATGGATCAGCTGCATGGTACTCTCACAGCCTATGAGATGAGAGTAGGAATAGAAAAATCTGAACCGAAGGAAGCAGTGTTCAAAGTATCCAGAAAGGGCAAGGAGCACAAAGATCATCAAGACTGCTCCAGTTGTGAATCTAATCAGGAGTTGGCTCAACTAGCTAGAAAACTGAAGCGTGGCTCAGGAAAATATAAAGGGAAGTTGCCCTTTAAGTGTTTTGACTGTGGAAGAGTTGGACATTTCTCTTCCAAATTCCCTTATAAAGAAAAGGCTGAAAGGGAAGAGGATCTGAAATTTGGAAACAAGTCTCAGACACATCAAAAGAAAAAGCCCTATAAGAAGAAGGGGTTCTACTCCAAAGAGGATAGCTCAGCACCAAAGTCAGACTGTGAAGACTCATCGGAAAATGAGTTAGATAAGTATATTCTTATGGCCTTTGAAACAGACTCCAAAAAAAGGGTATTATGGACTCTGAAGAGGAAGAAGAAGGAGTAGTAGACCTTGAAGGGGAACTCATCAGTGTCCTCAACGAGTTAAAGAAAGCAAGGAATAAAAATAAGCAGTTGAAGGAACAGTTACAGTGTGCAGAGGAAGGTATGTATAACTCTAATAATGAGGAGTTTGGCTATCAAAAAGAAAAGTTTGAAGAAGCTATCAAGAGCAAGGACAGTCTAGTCCTTCCACTGGGAAAAAACAAGGAAACTGTGGGAGACTGGAAGAGGAGAACAAGCAATTGAAACAGGAGCTACTCAAGTTAAAAAGGGGAACGATCTCACAGATATGCAAAGATGATATTTTGTCTTTGAAGGTTGAGCTAGAGGAGGCCAAACAAAAAGAAGAAGTTCTTCAAGACCTAATTCAAGAATGGGAAGAGAATTGTCAGAGTCTTGAAGCAAAGGTTGTCTCTCTGAGAACCGATCTTGAGAAAACAAAGACCGAGAAGGGTCTAAATGAAAAATTTGTTGAAGGGACAAGGAGACTAGATCAGATCCTGAATAGTCAAAGGCCCTCAGGAATCAAAACCGGTTTGGGATACTCTAAGACACAAGAATCTTCTATTGGGAAGATAAACTTTAGGTCTACAGGATTCAAAGAATCACAAAGCCATGAGAAGAAGCATCATGAAAGAATTAATGAAGACAAAAGAGCAGTTGGGCAAAGAGGAAATCGTCAATGGAGAATAAACCAATCAATCAGATGACCAAGGTATTTTCTTGCACAATCTCATAATGCTTCTAACAATAGGCATGCCTATTTGTTTTATGGTCACTATTATAAGTGTCATATCTTTGGACATAAAGCCATTGATTGTAGAAGGATCAAAGTTGAAAGAGATGAAAATCCCAGATATAATACGCATCAGATTTCTAAGTCTCAAAACTCTTCTCTCAAAAATCGGAATGTCTTCTCTCCCTTGCTAAGTGAAGTAGAATGCTTCAAATGTAATAATTTTGGGCACAAAGCCAGTGAGTGCAGAAGCAGGTTTGAATACTTATCTAAGTCCCAAAATGTTAGACAGACAGCTATCCAAAAGGATAAAGGGAGTTGGAAACTAAAGACTAAAAAGAGCATGCAATGTGGACTCGCCTTATCAGCTCATAATCAAGAAAACAAATGGTATGTGGATAGTGGTTGTTCCAAACATATGACTGGGGACAAAAGCAAATTTTTATCGCTTAGGAAAAGGACAGAGGAAGCAATGTCACTTTTGGAAACAACGCTCCAGCAAGAATCAAGGGAAAAGGAGTAGTCAGTCTTGATCAAAAAATAGAAGCACAGAATGTGCTATATGTAGAAGGTCTCAAGCACAATCTGCTCAGTGTTAGCCAGATGTGTGACAATGGCTATGATGTGACCTTTCGATCTAAAGACTGTGAGATCCGCAACATAAAGAATGGAAAACTGGTGGGAAAAGCAATCAGAACCCACAATAATGTATATTTGTTTGATGATTCCAGGGTCAACTACTATTTGAGCAAAACGAGTGAAGCACGGTTGTGGCACAAGAGGCTTGGGCATATGAATTTTGACAGTTTGATCAAGATAAGCAAGATGGGAGCAATGAGAGGATTACCAAGACTATCAAAGACCCATAACACAATCTGCAAGTCGTGTCAATTTGGCAAACAGACTAGGACTCATTTCAAATCGAAATATTTCTCCTCATCCAGACCTCTGGAGCTCATTCACACAGATATTTGTGGCCCAACTAGAGCAAAAACCTCAAAAGGAGAGAGGTATTTCATGTTGCTCATTGATGATTTCACCAGGGCTACTTGGATTGTTCTCTTAAAATAAAAATCAGAAGCATTGAAGCATTTCAAGAAGTTTAAAGCTCAAGTAGAAAATGAGAAAGATTTAAAGATAAAATGCTTAAGATCAAACAGAGGGGGAGAGTACACCTCAAGAGAATTTGAGGAATTCTGTGAAGAGCATGGCATTAGGAGGCAATACTCAGTGGCTAGAACTCCTCAGCAAAATGTAGTAGAGAGGAAGAACAGAACAATCCAGGAAATGGCTAGAGCAATGTTAGATGAAGCAGGAGTGTCTCACAACTTCTGGGGAGAAGCAGCCCAGGCAGCAGTATATCTGTCAAACAGAACTCAACTCAGGCCTAATAGTGATAAAACTCCCTATGAGTTATGGAAGGGAAGACTTGCATCAATTAAACACCTCAAGGTGTTTGGAAGCAAGTGCTTCATTAAAAGGAATGAAAAGAACCTTGGGAAGTTTGACTCACGCGTTGATGAAGGAATATTGCTCAGATACTCTATTCGAAGCAAAGGATATAAGTGTTACAACAAGCAGACAAGGAAGATTGAGGATTGCATCGACATAATAGTAGATGAAGTAGGTTCACAACCTAAATCCTCTAAAAGTAATATGAACTCAGATGATGAAGAAAGCTCAGATTTGAGGTCCGCCGATCTGAATGAAACAGATTCAGACAGTGAAGGTGAGGAAGCAGGCATGTCTTCAAGGCCAAAGACACCCTCCAGGTATGTACAGAAGGAACATCTTGAGAGTCAGATTCTTGGAGATCAAAGACAGGGTGTCCAAACCAGAAGGAAACTTGTGGGCAGTACAAGTTATGCAAATTTGGCTCTATTATCACAGATAGAACCCAAGAACCTCTGTCAAGAAAGTGAAGACAAGTTTTGGGTGAAAGCTATGAATGAAGAACTTGACCAGATTGAAAAGAATGATACATGGGAGCTTGTTCCAAGGCCGAGAGAGAAAAATGTTATTGGAACCAAATGGGTTTTCAAGAACAAACTAAATGAACAGGGTCAAGTAATCAGGAACAAAGCTCGATTAGTCTGCAAAGGGTATGCCAAAATAGAAGGGGTAGATTTTGAGGAAACCTTTGCACCAGTAGCTCGACTGGAAGCTATAAGGATCTTTCTTGCTCTTTCCATCCATAAGAATATCAAGGTATATCAGATGGATGTGAAGTCAGTGTTCCTCAATGGGGATTTAGAAGAAGAAGTTTACATTAAGCAGCCAAAAGGATTTCTACTCACCTCCGATGAAGGGCTCATATGCAAACTGAAGAAGGCCCTATATGGATTAAAACAAGCCCCCAGAGCTTGGTACAAAAGACTGGATAAGTACCTTCAGCAACAAGGGTTTAAGAAAGGCATAGTTGACAATAACCTGTATGTAAAATCTAAAGGCGACCATCTACTGATAGTAGTTGTGTATGTGGATGATATAATATTTGGCAGCGATATGGAACAGCTGGGGCATCAATTTGCAAAATGTATGCAAACAGATTTTGAAATGTCCATGATCAGAGAACTATCTTTCTTCCTGGGTCTGCAAATTACTCAGTCTCCACAAGGAGTGTTTATATCCCAATCCAAATATCTCAAGGAAACCCTGAAGAAATTTGGAATGGAAGATTGCAAACCAGTCAGCACGCCCATGACTATAGGCTGCAAATTGTGCAAAGAAGATGAAACATTGTCGATAAATCAAACTGAATACAGGTCAATGATTGGAAGCTTACTGTATTTGACAGCTTCAAGGCCAGACATCATGCAAGCAGTGGGGATTGTGGCTAGATTTCAAGCCTTTCCACGGGAGAGTCATGTTGTTGCTGTCAAGCGGATTTTCAAATATCTTCAAGGTACAGCAGAATATGGACTATGGTATGCTAAGAGCGAAGATTTCAAATTAAAGGCCTACATGGATGCAGATTGGGCTGGAAGTCTTGATGACAGGAAGAGTACTTCTAGTGCAACTTTCTTCCTAGGAAAATGCTTGGTGTCATGGGTCAGCAAGAAACAAGGCTCCATTTCTTTGTCGACTGTTGAAGCAGAGTATATTGTTGTTACTACCTGTTGTACGCAGATTCTATGGATGAAGCAAACCTTGAAAGATATATAGGTAGAGTTGTCTAATCCCATTCCAATAATGTGTGACAACACAAGTGCCATTAGCATCTCCAAAAATCCAGTCATGCATTCAAAGACTAAGCATATTCCTATCAAGTATCATTTCTTGAGGGAACAGGTTGCAACCAACACTGTCAGACTTGAATATGTGCCCACTAAAGAGCAATTGGCAGATATCTTTACCAAGCCACTGGCAAGGGAACCATTTGAATATCTCAGGCAGCAAATAGGAGTTGTGACTCCTCCCTCCAAATGACTTCATTTTGGAAGGTGGTGGCAACTACTCAGCATGTGGAACTCATGGGAGAGTAGGCTGCAATGGTTCAGGTGGAGTGCTCATGAAGTATTCTTTGCCACTGATGTCAACGGGGGAGAAGATTGACATCGGACCAGTGTTTTTAAAACCGGAACCGGCGACCGGACCGGTCCACCTAATGAACCGGTTTACCGACCGGAACCGGTCTAACCGGGACTAGTTTGGTCTAAACGAACCGGTTTTTAAAAAATACATTAAATAATTAATTTTTAATGAAACAAAACTATTTTTAAGATGTAAAACCATGATTCCAAGCCAATAGAGACAAAATATGCAAAGTTTGCTCATTTATATACCATGTAAAGGTGAATATATCAAAACACCTTTACTTCCCCCCCAAAACCCCTAAACCACAGTCAAAATCCGCCTTTTTGCACCGTCATTACTTGTATTGCTATGGTTTAAGAGCTAACCATTATTTTAAATTAGTTTAGGTGACTAAGGTTGCTGTAAGCACTGATGTGGGGTCCCATAACCACCTCATGGATGGAGACTGGAATAAATAGTCCTTGTTTATTACTAAGATTGATAGAGTATATCTGCAGTTGTAAATTAAAATACTGGATAATGATTGATTGATAAGAATTTATTAAGAATGATATCAACATTGGGCCTCTTGACTGTGTATAGATATACAGTGATTGGTCACGAGGTGTGTGGCATTTGACCTTTCATTGGCATAATTAGTACTGTTCCTACTACATTGCCACCCTCTTAAGAATGTTTTGTTCTCAAAGCATAGTAAATGAGATTTTCTCTTGCTGAGCATGCTTTCTTGGTAGCATCATCTTTATTTGGTTGTGGGAGTTTGACTCAGTTCTTGATTTGAGTGATGGTGAGGTTCCTTTGCAGTGTGGTTACACAGGTGATCTGTTGATTTAAAACTTATGACTGATGAAGTCGATTCACACTGATACAATGGTCTGCAATCTGGTATTGAGTAAGGTGAAATCGCTCTAAGGTCCAAAACTTGTATGTCATATCTGCATTTTGAAGCTAAGATCAGTTAAGTCATTGTTCCTGAAGCGGAAACAGAGGTTTGCATTAGGTATACTGTCTGATTATGCTGTTGTATGCTCATAATTGATATTTAGAAGCTACACTATGTTTGTTTTTACTATTGCATGATGTTTGGAATGAGATCAGGGCTGTTATAAAAGACTCTCAATGTTACAAAGGTTGCTATAGATCTTCTATAGTCTTTCTTGGCCCTTGCTATTGTATAATGCTTGGTGTGTTGAATGGTGAACCTCTAAGGAAATAATTATAATTTGAAGTCTGCTGCTACTTGTTGACAGAGACATCATATGGATTAACTTGGAGAAGTATTTCCGAGGCTGTAAAGTACTTGCTGGTTGATTTGTTCATTGCTGCAGTATACTATTGTTGACTCATAAATTGTTGATCTGCTGAGTATGATGTTGAATAGGATGCTGATAATATGTTGTTGATGCCCAGAGCTCCAAGAATGTTTTGTTAGATTGTGTGCTATTGATCAAAGAAGATTTTTGCTTAGGGTTTGTATAGCAGAGATGTATTGTAAGTTAAAACTGTTTCGTTTGAACAGCATGCCTAAAACCGGCCGGTTTACAGAACCGGCCGGTTTGATACAAACCGGCCGGTTCCGTTCTAAACCGGCCGGTTTTTCACCGGTTAGGGCAAAAACTGGGCGAAGGGGGCCTTCCAACCGGGTTTTTTGGCCGGTTCGGACCGGCCAGCTAGCTAACCGGCCGGTTTGACCGGTTACCGGTTTTTCAAAACGGTTTTAAAAACTATGCATCGGAGTAGACCATGCCTAGCCTAAAGGGGAACTTATGGTGTTGCCATCAATGCCAAAGGGGGAGATTGTTGGACAATTGATGGTGGTTGTGCTAGTATTGTGCATGAATGTTGGCATTGATGTCAACCAGATTGGCAAGAATGTGTGCTGCAACAAATGCATGGCTCAGAAGGATTCCTGTGGTAATTGCAGGCTTCATGTAGAGGAACATCATGGTGGGTGTGATTTTAGCTGTCCAAAGAGTCAATGAGCAGAGAGGATTGCAGTTATCTTCTAAGCAGCAGATGGGCTCAAAGCCTACATCGGACCCTCACCATTGGATAGTGCTTTGAACAAGTTGTCCAATGATATGCGGAAGTCCAAAAATGGATTCCTGGATCAAAAGATATGATCTGTTGAAGTTCAGGAATTTGAAGCCTTAGGAAGGAAGGAATATCGGCATATCAAAGATCGAAATGTTGGAGGTCCAGCATATGGGCGCATTGGAATATCGGAGGTCAACATATCGACGCATTGGCACATCGCGATATCGGAATATCAAAGGATCGGTACATCGGAGCAGGTTGTATCAAAGGTTGGAGGATATCGAAACCCCAAAGATTAGCACATCGAAACATCGGCATATCGGGTATTGGAGTATCAAAACTTCTAAAGTGAGGAACCTTTAAAAGTTGCGATATCGATAAAGTGCCAACAGTATTAAAAAGCGCCGAAGAATGCCAAAAGAAGATTAACAAAGGATTTCAGTGCAAAACCAAAGATTGATGGGCTCTCTTCTCTCTCCTCTAGCAAGACACATGGCAGCATATGATTGACTATGATAAGCTACAGTGGCAGCTGACGTCAGCATGACGTGGCAATACAACAAGACACATGGTAGGCATATTCAACCTTATTGGGTAGGCTAATGGGCCAGAACCAGGTGACATGTGTCACCACTAAGGAGTTGCCATGTGGAGTGATGACGTCATATCAGAGGTTGGCATATCGGAGGATGAAGACATGGGAACTCTAGAACAGTTGGAGTTTGGAAAAGTTACGATAAAGGGGGCTTCCAATATTGGGTTGGCACATGGTCGTGAGAGTTCAAAGAACCAAGGGCGCAGAGCAATTAACAAAGGGAGAATGGCCCCCGGCAGGAACCTGAAGTCTTAGCACCTTAACGCTAAGCGGCAGGTCACGACTCTCGGTCCTATGATGAGAAATGCTCAAAGGAGCTCAACGGCAGAGGAGTATCAAAACACTGCACCATTGTGAAGTTGCGATATGAAGTGTCTCCGATAATATAGTACAGAGAGTTAAAGGTGTATGGGTCAGCAGCTGCGAAACTGAATGCAGGAACAGAGGAGTTGGTAGATTGAAAGGGGCTAAACCTATAGACTACTTCGCGTGCACGAATGGTTGTATTAAATGAGAACAGAGCGGTCACCTCTGTGATCTATCAAAGATCTGTGGAGTGATAAATGAGATTGGGACTCTCGGAGAAGTGTGCAGGTCACTTGAGAATTAATTTCTCAACATGGGATCTCTACACAGTCAGACTATGGAGAACTGCAAGGTCCATCTCTATTTTGAGGTACTATGACAAGAAACCATCAGAAGACGCAAGAGAGGCAAAGGGAGTCGTGCCTCATTACAATTGGGCAGCTAATGGACAGACAGGAAAGACTGCCTTGCGCAGAGTGCCTCAGTGGAACAAAAACCATCACCGGCAACGAAGAAGATGGGGGAATTGAGCAAATGTGTGAGCGTGTTGTGCTGTGAGTGAAGCGCATCGTGACAGAGAGGTTGAAGCACCTGAGAGGACTCTGTCTAATAGAGTAGCAAGAGCAACAAGAGGGTTGTGTGGAGAATTGCAAGGGTAGTGCTAAAGAGCAGTCAGTGAAGATCCCTTGACAATGAAGGCAGAGTGCATATGAAGTGTTGTTGTGAGCAGCAAGAGATCCATTGCAAGACAGCACAGTAGGCAGAGTGCAAATGTTGAATCTACAGACAGCCATTTATTAGTATTTTACTTGTATGATTGTATGCCTTTGTTTTCAGTTTGAAAATTGTATGAAATAGTAGAACAGTGGCAAGGGCAGGTTGGTGCCTGCATACTGAAGAGGTTGGTGCCTCTTGGCAAGTTGGTGCTTGCTAAACAAAGGGGTTCGGTGCCTCCTGTGAGTGGGTGCTCACAAACAAACAAATGTAATTAAGTGGGTGCTTAATTTACATCATAAACAAACAACAAAATTGGTGGTTTTTTCCCTCTGGGTTTCCACGTGAAAAACACAATGTGTGTTGCTCATGTGATTTTTATTTGAACATGTGTGTCTGAAATATTGTTGACTCACTATTTTTTGTGAATGAATGCTCTCACAAGTTAAAGAATATAAGAAGGGCCTAAAAGCATAATAAGAAAAAGAAAAGAGTTTCTTAATTTCTAATTCACCCCCCCCAGCAATTCCTTATTTCAATAGAAGCCTCAACACATGCCCTAGAATGGATTATGCATGGATGATGTTAGTAGTAAATTCCCAACAGCTCACATGTGTGGGAAAAATATTTTTTTTGTCTAACCTTGTAGGTCGACTGGCATAATTTTATTGTTTTAGGGGCTTTAGGCTAAAGTAAGCATTACTCCCCATATAAATAGGAGGATGGGATCATTTGTAGACTGAGAAGCAGTATTCACAACAACCAAGAAGAGCAGGAAAAACAAACAAGAATCAAGGCCAAGTTCTCGCTGTTGTGATGACGGATACTCAGATGAAGAAGTTGCAAACTTTGTGAGAAAATTGAAAAGAGGAACAAGGAAATTCAAGGGTAAGCTTCCCTTAGTATGTTCCAATTGTGGTGAGATTGGTCATTTGCTGCCAAGTGTACACATAAGAACTCTGACGAAGAAGAAGCAACCAATAAAAGAAAGAAAAATCAAAGAAGATTCAACAAGCAAGGTAAAAATAAAGGCTTTAAGAAAAGCTTTTATTTTAAGGAAGACAATTCTTCATGTAAAGAAGAAAGTGACAGTGATGAAAAGAATGATACAAGAAGAGTGTTATTCATGGCTAAGGACAACAGAAAGGAAGCTCCAAAAGAAGAAGATGAAGAAGAAGAAATGGACGAGATTGAATTTCAAAACGAGGTGATCAAAGTTATAAAGGAACTCAAGGTTGAAAAAGGAAGTGTCAAATCTCTGGAAGCCAAATTAAAAGAAGTAAAATAACATGCTAGAAGCCTCAACAAGAAGAATGAAGAATCAAAGGAAACCATCATCAGCCTTAAGATACAGTTGGAAGAAGCCAGAAAAATTGAAGAATCACTCAGAAGAGAATTGGAAGAAAGCAACAAGGCAAGGGAAGATCTAGAAGCAGAGATAGTCTCTCTATGAAAGGAAGCACAAAGAAGAAATGTCCAACAAAATTTTGCAAACAACTCCAAAGCATTGGATGAGCTCATTAGTAGTCAAAGGCCATATAGTGACAAGACTAGATTGGGCTATAGGGAGACATTCAGGCACGAGCTTCTCTGTGACAAAAAAAGGAGATGTGGAAAAAAAAATTATGCAAAAACTGCTAAACGGTCTATCAAGAAGAAAGGAAGCTTCGCAGCAAAACAAAAGGTTCAAGAGACACAAAATCAGTAAGAAGGATCTTAGAGAACAGTTCCACAAAGGTGTTCTCCCCCTCTCACGTATCAAACCATCTTTCTTGGTGTCTGTTATTCTTGCGGAAATTTTGGACATAAAGCTGCAAAGTGCCAAGCCTATGATAGGAATAGAGGCAATTTTGGAAGGTCATTCATAAATGATTGTCTCAAAAGTTCCCGAGAGGATTACAAGCAAAACTATAACAACTTTGGATATTTAAGCAGTGAAATAGAATACCATAAATGCAACAACTTTGGACATTTAGCTAAAGTTTGTAGGTTAACTTCTCCCCCAAGGGAATCACAGCAAAATCAAAATGTTCCTCTAAAGGTCTAGAAGAAGAAAACTAAGAGTTGTGCACTTGCCCTAAAAGCTCAAAGCAAGAAGAATGTATGGTATGTTGATAGTGGTTGCTCAACACATATGACTGGAGACAAAAACAAATTCATATCTTTGAAAGAAGGAAAGGATGGAACAGTATCTTTTGGAAATGATAGATCTGCAAACGTTATAGGAACAGGCACAATCAAGCTTGGAGGCAAGGATGCTACAGCAAAGGATGTGCTTCTCATTGAAAATATGAATCATAGTTTGTTGAGTGTAAGTCAAATGTGTGATCAAGGACACACATTGTTCTTTGACTCAAAGAAATGTGAAATAAGGAGAGAGAAATCTAGCAAGTTGGTGGCAACTACAACTAGGACTCCAAATGACATATACACTTTGGACGAGATTGTTAACAAAGGTTGTTTCTTGGCAAAAGAAGATGAAAGTTGGCTCTGGCACAAACGAATGGGACATATAAACTTTGACAACCTTGTCAGAATCAGTAAAAAGGAGGTTGTGAGAGAAATGTCACAGATCTTGAAACCAACCATTAAAATTGGTACACACTAATCTATGTGGACCAATGAAGACTAAAGGACTAGATGGTGAACAATACTTCATGCTAATGATTGACGATTATACCAGGATGACAGTAGTTAGCTTTTTGAAGAAAAATTCTGAAGCATTTGAATGTTTTAGAATCTACAAGGAAATGGTTGAAAATGAAACTGATTTGAAGATCAAATGTTTGAAATCAGATAATGGAGGAGAATTCACATCCAAAGCATAGCGCTTCTACGAGGAACAAGGAATAAAGAGACAATTCTCAGTAGTTAGGACACCACAACAAAATGGAGTCATCGAAAGGAAAATTAGAACAGTAGAAGAAATGGCCAGAACAATGTTAAATGATTTAAAATTGGACAACAAATTTTGGGTTCAGGTAGTTGATACAACAGTGTACACCTTGAACAGGGGTTTACTTAGAAGCAATTGCGATAAAACTCCATACGAACTATGCAAAGGAAGACCAGCAAACGTCAAACACTTTAGAGTCTTTGGAAGCAAATGCTACATTAAAAGGGAGCACAAAAAGACTGGAATATTTGACTCTCGAGTAGATGAAAGAATTTTTGTTGGTTAATCACGCAAGAGTAAAGCATACAAATGTTACAATCAAAGACTCAACCGAATAACTGAGAGCATCAATGTAACATTTGATGAAGTTTGTAAACCAAAGGTTGAACAAGGAAGCTCATTCTCAAGCAAACCAAAGACAAAAGAAGAAAAGGTCAAAGAGGAAGACCCAGAGGAAGAACAATCAAAAGAGGAAACTACTACCAACTAGGAAGAGACAGGAAATGAACAGCAGGCACTTGCTAAGACTCCCAAGAAATGGTATCAAAAGAACTATCCTTCAGATCAGATCATTGGGGACATTAATGAAGGCATAGGAACCAAAAGAAATTGACAACTACACACGCCATAACAAGCACATCTTGCACTCTTAGCCACATATGAGCCTAGAAGCTTTGAAGAAGCTAGTCAAAGTGAACATTGGGTAGTAGCTATGAATGAAGAATTGGACCAGATTGAAAAGAATGATACTTGGGAATTAAGTCCACGGCCAAAGGACAAAAATGTCATTGAAACAAAATGGGTTTTTAGGAACAAGTTGAATGAGGATGGACAAGTTACCAGGAACAAGGCAAGATTGGTATGTAAAGGTTATGCGCAAGTTGAGGGAATAGACTTCGATGAGACATTTGCACCTGTCGCCAAGATGGAAGCCATCAAGATGTTCTTGGCTTATGAAGTTCGAGGTAGATCAAGGCATATCAAATGGGTGTAAAATCAATCTTTTTGAATGAAGATTTGGAAGAAGAGGTCTATATAGAACAACCAGAGGGGTTTTTGCTCACTAACAAGAAGGATTATGTTTGCAGGTTGAAGAAGGCATTATATGGTCTCAAACAGGCTCCTAGAACTTGGTATGCTCGTCTTGATAGGTACTTGCAGAAACAAGGGTTCAAGAGAGGAAATGTTGACAGTAACCTTTATGTAAAGGTTGAATACAACAGCGTGACCATCATTGAAGTATACGTGGATGATATTATTTTTGGTAGCGATGACGACAAGTTAAGCAAGAAGTTCGCATCATATATGCAGAATAAATTTGAGATGTCATTGCTTGGTGAGTTGACTTTCTTCTTGGGACTTCAGATATCTCAGGAAGACAAGGGCATATTCATCTATCAAACCAAGTATATTAAAGAAATGTTGAAAAGGTTTCAGATGGAAGATTGCAGACCAGTTAGCACCCCAATTATGACTAGTTGCAAGTTGAGCATGAATGACTTATCCAAGGATGCAGAAGAGAGGAAGTATAGATCAATGATTGAAGTCTCCTATATGTGACAGCTTCCAGGCCAGATGTGATGCAGGTAGTTGGACAAGTTCCAAGTAGCACCAAAAAAATCACATGTTGTAGTAGTAAAAGGAATCTTTCGACATCTCAAAGGAACAACAAATTTTAGCCTATGGTATCCAAAAGGGAATGATTTAACTATCACAGCTTATATAGATTCAAATTGGGTAGACAATGTTGATGATCGTAAAAGCACAATGGAGCAGCATTCTACTTAGGTGATTGTCTTGTATCATGTTTTAGCAAGAAGCAGTCTCCAGTCTCCTTATCCACAACAGAAGCAGAATACATAGAAGGAGTAGGATGTTGTACTCAGGTCCTCTAAATGAAACAAACGTTGCAGGATCTTCAGGTAAAGATTGATGAGCCCATTCTGATAACCTGCGACAACACCAATGCCATAAGCATCTCCAAGAATCTTGTCATGCATTCAAAAGAAAAACACATTCCTATCAAGTATCATTTTGTTCGCGAACAGGTTGCAGAGAGGAACATAATGGTGGAATATACTAGGACAAAGGAAAAAATAGCTGACCTCTTCACCAAACCTTTATCGCATGAGACGTTTGAGTACTTTCGACAAAAACTTGGGATTCTCCCAAGTTCACATTGAAATGAATTTTATCCAGCCTAACAAACAGGGGGAGCAGAGGCAGGTTATAGGTACATAGCAGCAGGCAGATTGTCGAGGGGAGTCACCCTTTGCCATTGATGTCAAAGGGGGAGAGAAAGAAGGTCAGGAAGTTTAGAGGCATGAAGTCAAGGGGAGTAGTGATCGCAGGGGGAGTACGTGTGTTGCCATAAATGACAAGGAGGGAGATTGTTGATATGTGGTTGTCATTGATGTCAACCCAAGCAGCACCAGAAGATGCCTCGCTTTTGTTGACCAAAATAACATGGAAAAACATTGTTTTTCGAGTCTGGATCATTTTTGTTGGATTCTCCTTGTCAAGATGATTTTGCTCGTATGTGCCATGCCACGAGAGCCTTCACTGTTTGAGCTCAGCTTGTCTGAAAATGAAGGACCCATTTTTGTGGGCAGAAACCCCACAAGGGAGACAATGTGGCACCCCATCAATGGCTAGCATATTACACCAATCATGAAAATAGGTTTTACATCAAAAGTCTAGATTAAAATATATAATGGAGGATCTCTAAATTGATTTTTGAATTCATAAGCCATATGGGGGTCTTGGATCTAAAAAAAATCAATTTCTAACTCCTAAAGGCAGACGACCTTATTAATGGGGTTTTCCCTCCAACCAAGTTTGAAATTCAAACATGGCTTTCCCTCCAAATGATTAAGTTGGTTCACCCATTGGAGCCACCTATTCGATCAATGAGAAATCTATATAAAGGTACTCGATCATCCCTCCTTCTCATGCAAATTGAATGAAGATCTTTTGAAGATCAAACTCTGAAATTCTCGGCCCCTTGTGGAGGATTGTTGTATCAGACGAGAAGGGTTGGGTTATTGGTTTTATTTTTGGTCATGGCTCTTGGGATTCATTGATTACCTTTTGTAGGTCTCAACCCTATATGGCATTAAACTCTAAGCAAATGTTTATCATTATAGACTAGCAAAGGTTGATTCTGTTTGATATAGGACTACTAGGTCTTTCGGCCTTGGTTCTGAAGAAGATCAAGCTCTGAAGGAGGAGTTGTCGGGATTTATTGAAGAAGTATCTCATTGCCTTACTCTTAAACTCTGCAGCCCCTTTTACCAGCAAGAAGAAGTATTTGATCACATCTATTTGTGATTAGGGCATCAAGATTGAGGTATGTTTGCGGAATATTATGTAATCTCCATCTTTGCGGCAATGTTTGTTGACACCTGTGGCATCTCAAGAATGGTCCTTGAATCATTCTAAGATTGTGCTTTGGGCTCATAATCTGCTTGTTACCTCTACAAGTGGCTAACTAGAGTTGTTGCAGTCTACAACTTTTTTGATCAGTTCTTGAATGACAGTGGTTTCTGGAAGTCCGAAATCTGAGCATTTGAGAGTTTATTTTTGTGGAAGATCCTGAAGTGTTTGTAAGGTCAATCCTTGCAGTCATACTCGGCAATTCTATGGTGGATCTCAGTGCAAATCTAAACCAATCACGGAGATGTTGATTGAATTCAAATCTTGTTCTCTGCGGTCCTTGCAACCATCGGTCCATTGTTTACCGAGGATCCTATTGTCATTGCAAAGAAGTATTCTGTCTAGCATATATACATACCAGTACCTACAGGTCCAGAACAAGCCGACCTCTCTGCAATTTCAAATTTTCAAGCAACAATCTAATCTCACACTCATTACAGTGACATGAAGGTTGGTGCAATTGTCGACAACTAATAAGGTTTAGGTTGCAAATGTTGATACTTGATGCCACAATACAACAGCTTTGTTTTGAAGGTTTAAAGTTGAAGATACAACTCTCAACAAAACAGTGAATTGAAGATAGTTAGTTTTCGTGAGGGTTGGAGCAGCACTGGTTTGTGCATCAGTTAGTGATGCAAACAAGGGTTTTGAGGTGCAGTTTATACCACTGTTTTAAGAATCGGTCGGCTCGGAACCGACTCGGTTGAGTTAGTCCGAGTCATTGCCTCACTGGGTCAACTCGGCCATCTAACCGGTTCGGCCGGTCGGGTTATTACAAAGCCGGCCGAGTTGTCTAACAACTTGGCCGGTTTGGTAATAACCTGGTTGGCTCAATGATAGCGGCCTGTTAACTCAAAAAGCAACGATTTCTTTTTTGTTTTTGCTTTTTGGGGAACCCAACTAGATTTGTAATTTGCCTATAGCTTATTTGAGGTCCATTCCCCTCTCCTAAACCCTATAAAACCCACCCAACACCTCTCATTTCCTCACAGCCATCTCATTGCATTTGAGTGAGAATTTGAGTGAGAGTTTGTGAGGAGTTGTGGAGTTTGTTTTTGGAACAGCAGTGAGGAGTCTTGGGCAAACATTGTAGCAGGAGTGAGAAGCTTCTTGGGTAGCCATTTGGAGCAGCATTGAGGAGTTGGTTTGTTGGAGCAACCTTGAGGAGGCAATTTGTGCCTGGAGGTATTTTTTTTCACTTGTAAAACTCTGTTTTTGATTATTAATTTTTATGTGCAAATCTGGAAATTGAAAAGAGTGTTTTTTGTGAAAGGAATGAACATTGAAGAAATGTTATTTTTTTTTGTTTTCACTTTCAGATTTTTTGCTTTCATTTTCAAGTCAAAAAATGGCACCTAGAGTGAGAGATGCTACTTGGGCATATGTTGAAATGGTTGATAGTCAAATGCATTGCAAATTTTTCCATAGAAAAATTAAGGTCTTGGGGGCATTAATAGGCTGAAACAACACTTGGCGGGGAATAGAGGCCAAATTACTCCATGTGAATCAGATGAATTGGGGAGATTAGGAAGGAATTGTTAGCCAACTTTGAGAAGCTTAAAGAAAAAAAGGCTAGGAAAAAAGAGTTAGAGGTTGAAATTGGGAGGAAGAGGAATATACAAAAAATGTTGGCTACCAACCCCCATTTTGAGTTTGAGGGTTTTTCCTCTATCCCTTGTACCGATGCATTCAACCCCTTCCGATATGTTCCTCCTTCTTTAGAGTCTATTCAAGAAAAGGGTAAGGGTAAAATGAAAAAGAAGGGTGATATGAATATCAAAAGTTATTTCACTGTCACACTCTCTTCTCCATCAAATGAACATGGTCCTCAAGCTAGTAGAACTTTGCAGACCACTTTAGATGACCATTGGAAGAAAGAATTGAAGGAGATTGCTTGTGATTACATATGTCGATAGTGGTATGATGCTGATATCCCCTTTAATGCTTCTCGTTCACCATATTATGAGCCTATGTTTGATGCCATACATGCTATTGGAAAAGGCTTCAAAGGCCCTACTATGCATGAGATAAGGGGGTATCATTTGCAGAAGAAAATTGCCTCCATTAATGAGTATTTGAAAGATTTCAAAAACTCATGGGCAAGAACAGGATGTACCATCATGTCAGATGGATGGACTGATCAAAGAAACCGTACCATCATAAAATTTCTTATCTTCTACCCACAGGGAACCATGTTTCTAAAATCAGTTGATGTATCTGATAAGGTAAAAGATGGACAATCGTTGTTTCAGCTATTGGATGAGGTTTTGAGGAGGTGGGGGTGGCTAATGTTGTTCAAGTCATCACAGATAATGCCTCTAACTATGTTCTTGCTAGTAAATTGTTAGAGGAAAAATACAGAACCATCTTTTGGACCCCATGTGTTGGACATTGCATAGACCTCATGCTTGAGGATATTGGCAAATTAGATTGGGTCAAAAACGTTGTAGATCATGCCAAAAGCATAACAAAATTTATCTACAACCATTCATGGATTTTGAGCCTGATGAGGAAACACACAGGCGGCAGGCCTGCCATCACTAGATTTGCTATTCATTTTTTGACATTGCAATCTATGGTTTCACAACATAGAAACTTGCAAAAGATATTTTCCAGTGAAGAATGGAATCAAAGCCAATGGTCTCACAAACAGGAAGGCAAAGAATTGAAAAAGAAAGTTAATGGAGAAATATTTTGGAGAAAAGCAGCAGAGATTGTGAAGCTTGCTGAGCCACTGGTTAAGGTGTTGCAGTTGGTGGATCGGGAAAGATTGGCTATGGGCTTCATTTATGAGGCTATGGATCAAGCAAAGGAGCAAATAAAGAGGGCATACAAGGATAAAGTGGCTAAGTATGGGCCCAATTGGGCAATCATTGATGAAAGATGGAACAATCAACTCCATCGCCCTATACATGTAGCTGGGAATTTTTTGAACCCACGGTATCATTATAAAGCTAAGGAGACAGGATCTTTGATGGGGGAGGTTAGAGATGGATTGATTGATTGCATTGATCGCATGATCCCATTGGAGTGTGATTAGTTGGAGATACACCGACAAGCCACAACCTTCAGCAATGTCTCAAGTACCTTTGGGAAGAACCTAGCAAAGATTGCAAGGGAAGCAGATGAGCCAGGTAAACAAAAATTTCAATTTTCAAATTCTTAATACTTATTTTGTTAAATCATTTATAAATTGAAAGTTGGATATAATTTGTAATTTTGTTGAGCTAACTCATTACACTCCTATGTTTTTTGCAACACAATGATGGGAAGCTTTTGGTAGCCATTGTCCTGAATTGCAGAAGTTTGCAATTCGTATTTTGAGTCAAACTTGCAGTGCTACTAGGTGTGAACACAAATGGTCTGTCTTTGAGAGGATTCACACGAAGAAGAGAAACCGTTTGGATCAAAAACGGTTAAATGATCTAGTCTATGTCCAATACAACCTCTGGCTCAAACACAACCAATTGCTGAACAAAAGACATGATTCAGATCCCATTGTGTTGGAAGACATTGATCCAACATCAGATTGGGTAGTGGAGAGTCATCCAGAAGAGTTTGATTCTGATGAGGATCTTGATTTGGATTTACATGTGGAGGCATCACTTGAACATAATGTTCAGTTGAATGCAGATCCTGATCCACTTGTACCAGCCTCAGCCTCAGCACCAGCAAGTCCTCCAGTTGCAGGCGCTTCCTCTGCTCATCCACAACAGAAGCGCATATCTCATCTATCTCAGCTTGTCACTGCTGCACAGCCTACTAGTGCTACCACTTCTACAGTTGCAGTTGGAGATGATGATGAGGAGAAGCCATGGGGCCCCCTGTCTGACTCTGATCCAGAGGTTGATCCAGATGATCTTGGCTCCTCTAGCAGTAGCTAGTAGTACTGGTCACAATTTACTTTTGTTGTAGAGGCCATTTCTAGCCTCCTTGGTTATGTGTTTTTGTTTTGATCTCTATATCATCATCATGTATGTATTGGACAGTAAACTGGGTGCCATTTTGATATAATAGATATATTCATGAGCCTACTTTGATCATATGTTGTCTTCTATCTATATTCTAACGCTGTGTGTTTGGAAACATGAATGAAAATCTTTAAAATTATGTTTTTTTATAAATAAAAAAAATATTTAACATATTTTTTACAACGACCGAATCATTGAAATTGAGCCAGCCGAGTCGATACCGAGTCGGAGTCGGAGTCGACCCTCGGCCGAGTCAAAGTCGGAGTCGGAGTTTTAAAACATTGGTTTATACTTATGATGCTATTAAGCAGTTTGGCAAACTATAGAAGACATATAAGAAATTTTCTACAGCATGATCTAGCAGTCAGGGATTTGTTGAGCAGCTTCATAATGATATCATGATCAGTCATCAACATTTGAGCTACAGTCAGGGATTCATCATCTCACAGTTGTCTTGGAATAAACAGATCTACTTTAAAATTTCTCCAGATAAAGGTACTTCTATGTAATTCGATTACGACAATCTCAATGGGTTCATAGGCTCTAGTGCCTCCTTCCTTCTCCTATTGTGTCATATTTGTAAATCCTTCAATCCTATCCCAAGTTGTTCTTAAGGGGGGATGTTAGGATATTCCGACACATAGGATATAGTTAAGTTCAACTTGGTCTAGTATAGAGTTAGGTATAGAGTTAGGTAAAGTGTCTTTCTTTACCGTTGTACATTTTGTAACTTACAATCCGACGGTCACGATATGTAGTGATCCGACGGTTCACTCTCACCTCGGTATTACCGACACTTGATCTGTGGCTTGACACCCGATTGGTCCATGAGTTCTATTTAAAGCGCATGGAGGGTCATTGTTCGGGTAATCCGTGCATGAGAGAAGCTTATGTAAATTTTCATTCTTTGATTAATAAATTGCCTGTAGTACCCACGTTGGGACAGGCCGTGGACTGTTTCCCTCTTTGAGGGTTTTAACCACGTCAAAAATACTGGTGTATTGATTTGAGATCTGGTTGTAAGCGGTGTCCTTTTGGTGTTCTTTCTGAGGAACTTACCCTGTAAATTCCTACATGGTATCAGAGCTATTTGAGGGCCGCGTCCGTTGGTGATCCAAATCTGAAGCCGGTAGAACTGCATGCGGCTGTCGTTTCCTAGATCTGCTGTTTCTGACTGCTTTCGGGCCGAGAGGACTGCTCTGTTGCGTTCGGAGCATCTGTTCCAGTGAGGAACCCCTTTCGTTTCACGCGAAAAGGTTTCCGGTAGCCCTAGCTGCGTCATTTTTCAGATCGGGAGGTATACAATGTTTTTTGCAGTTTACTGTTATTTTCTCTCTGCTTATTTCGGTTTCGGTTTATTTAGCCTTTTTTTTAACCGGATCTATACCTTTCATTTCTGCGTATGCTCTTTGCCCTGCGACTCTGTGCGATCTGGGCAAATCAGAAACAGAAAGGAAGGATTTTTCTCATGCGTATGCTCTTTTCCCTGCACCTTAGTGTGATCTCGGAAAATCAGAAACATTGAGAAAAATATTTAGTTTTTCGGCTAAAGCTAACTTTGAGATTTTTTTTAAAAATTTCTAGTTTTTTGGCTAAAGCTAACTTCGAGCCGCAAGGTTCGTTTTTCTTTGCATATTCGTGTTGGGTTTTGTGTTTTGTGTTTTGTAGGGAAAAAGAGCTTTATCAAGGCAAGCAAGCAAACCGAGGCCCCCCCCCCCCCTCTCTCTCTCTCTCTCTCTCTCTCAAATTTTTTGTATAGATCAATTGGTTCAAAGCTATTTTAAAAGAGTAGAGGTCTTGGGTTCAAGTCTCCATTTTGTGGGGGCGGATTTTTTCATTCCCGCACATTCGCGCACTTTGCCGGCAACGTCAACAATTTTTTTTTCAAAAAGCCATAACTTCTTCATCCGGAAGCCTTTTTCAGAGCCGTTTTTTTTAAAACCGCCTATTTTTTCGAGATCTATCCATTGGAACACTTACTTTCAGCATCTTCAACTTCAGTTTTTTTTTTTAAATGGAAAGTCCATGCCAAGTCATTCTTGACAGCACTAACTACTTCCAATGGGTAGCCTACATGGAAGATTTACTTAGAAGTAAAGGTCTCTTCAGAATAGCCACAGACCAAGAGAAGAAACCAAAAGATGAAGACAAGGCTGCAAAATGGGAAAATAGACAAGATCAAGCACGTGGTTTGATAGGGATGTCTATTTCTCCTGATCTTAGATTCCACATTGCAGAACTTGAGACTCCTCATGAAGCATTAGAAAAACTCGCTAAAGTTTTTGGGATTAAAAATGAAATTAGAGCCCATCAACTTGAAAATGAGTTGCTTACTTTGGATCCTAATAATTTTTCTTGCATTGAAGATTTCTTGTCCAAATTCAAGACCCTTAGATATCTCTTGGAAGGTGTTAAAGTTAAGAAAGAAGATGGTAACCTTATTTATTCCATCCTTACTAAGTTGGGACCAGCCTACTCTGTATTTGTTTCCACTTTCCATTCTACAAGGGAAGCTTTCATTTGTCAAGGAAAAGACTACAAGGCCCCTTCCTTTGACTCCTTTTGTGATTCCTTAATAAGAGAACAAGAAAAACTCTTACACCTTGGTCTTCTTAATCTTGGAAACTCTTCCACGAAAGCATTAGCCGCCCAGCAGCAACCAAATTCAAAGAATCCTAAGAAGTCATATCCTCAAAAGAATGGTCCTAAACCAACTCAGCCTCAAAATGAAAGATCATTTCAGCAAAATGATAAGACCAATAAAAACAAATGGAAGAAGACTGATAGACATTGTAACTTTTGTAATCGAGATGGCCACTTAGAATCTAAATGCTTTAAGAAGATGGAAGCCTTGGAAGCCGCAATGAAGAAACATAACATCCATGTGGAGCCTACTTCAACTTCAACTTCCGGAATGGCACTTTCTGCATGTCGTTGTCAATCATCTCAGTCTGGTTATGCATTAAATGTATCTTCTTCTTCTTCTCATTCTCATGAGTGGCTCATTGATTCTGGAGCCTCTTATCACATGGCCAAAAACCAAGCCATGTTTTCTTCTTTAAATGATTGTAACACCGAAAATATATATGTTGGTGATGATAGATCTCTTAATGTTGTAGGGACTGGAACTGTTCATCTAGACAATGGTCAGTTTAATGATGTATTATGTGTTCCAACCTTATCCTGCAACCTTCTATCTGTCTATCAGATAACTCATTTAGGTGAAGGTAAAATTGTTGAATTTTCACCTCATGATGTTGTAATCAAGGATCTAAAAGATCCTAAACAGATTCTAGCTACTGGTCTTGCTGATGATTCCACAAGGTTGTATAAGTTTCACAACTTTGGGTCATCCAATCTTCCCTCAGTATTTGTTGCTCATAATGATGAAGTGAGCAAACTTTGGCATGAGCGATTTGGTCACTTAAACTATCGCTCCCTTCAGCATCTATGTAAAGAAAATATGGTGACAGGTCTTCCTATGGTATCTTGCAGAGATGGTGTTTGTTCCGGATGTGTACTCGGAAAACATCATCGGGACAGTTTTGACAAACGTGCCTCTTGGCACGCCTCAGCCCCTTTACAGCTTATGCACAGTGATTTATGTGGTCCTCTTCCTGTTGCTTCATTCTCTGGCTGCAAGTACTTCTTAACTTTCATTGATGATTTCTCCAGACGCACTTGGATATACTTCTTAAAACTCAAGAGCGAAGTATTTAACACATTTTTGGCCTTCAAAGCCTTTGTTGAAAAACAATCTGGACATCAAATTCTTAAGCTAAGAACTGATAATGGTGGAGAATATGTTAAAAACACATTCATCAACTTTTGCACCGAAAATGGAATTCAAATGCAACATATTGTTCCATACACTCCACAACAAAATGGTGTAGCTGAAAGGAAAAATCGCACCTTAAAGGAAATGGCTAATTGTATGTTGCAATCTAAAGGACTCAGTCTTAGTTTTTGGGCCGAAGCAATTAATTGTGCAAATTATATAATCAATCGCACTCCTACTAAGGTTCTAGAGAATATCACTCCAGAAGAAGCTTGGAGTTCCATTAAACCAGATGTAAGTCACTTTCGTGTGTTTGGAAGTGAAGCATGGGCCCATATTCCAGATGAAAAGCATAAAGTTTTAGAACCTAAGAGTGAGAAATGTACTTTTGTTGGATATTCTGAAGATGTAAAAGGTTATAGACTTATTCCATTTAAGTCCAAAAATGTTATCATTAGAAGAGATGTAAAATTTGATGAAAATAAATCGGCCTGCGAGCCTAGTCCGGCGGATGTGCCACCTATTCCTATCTCTTCTACTTTTGAAAACATTTCTTCTTCAGATGATGAAAGCGAGGATGATAATCCTCCCCCACCTTCTCAGGATCCTCAACTTCCAAGATGGGTCCATGCTACTCGAGATGCAGCAGGTGATCTTGCCGGTGATCCTACAGATCAGCGACGTACACGTTCTCAGTTTGAAAGAGCCTCTTCTTTACTGGCTCAAGCTCCAGTAAATCATGATCCTGACACTTTTGCAGAAGCTTCAGGCCATCCACATTGGGAAGCAGCTATGAATGAAGAATATCATTCATTGATGACAAATGATACATGGGATCTTGTTCCTCTACCAAAGGGACGCAAACTTGTTAGATGTAAATGGGTTTACAGAACCAAGTATGGACCAGATGGGAAAGTTGATAAACATAAAGCTCGTCTCGTTGCTAAGGGCTTTTCACAGGTTGAAGGCATTGACTACACTGAAACCTTCTCCCCTGTTGCCAAAATGAACTCTATCCGCCTTGTTCTTTCCCTTGCTGCCTCTTTAAAATGGGAAGTCCATCAGATGGATGTTAAATCTGCCTTCTTGCATGGGGACTTGCAGGAAGAAATCTATATGGAACAACCCATTGGCTTCATACAAACAGACTCCAGCCTTGTTTGTCGACTTAAGAAATCCCTTTATGGCCTCAAGCAAGCTCCTCGGGCTTGGTATGCCAAAATGGATAGCTTTCTTTTAGAATCTGGCTTTTCTAGGTGTCATTCTGACAATACTGTCTACACCAAGAAAGTGGGCAACTCTCTTATCATCCTTGTTCTTTATGTTGATGATCTTATTCTTACTGGTAGTGATCCCAACCTTATAAACCATGTGAAGTCCAGCCTTAAAAAGAAATTTGAAATGACAGACTTAGGACACTTACACTATTTTCTCGGTCTTCAAATCTTGCAATCCAAGGAGGGTATTTTCCTTTCCCAGTCCAAGTATGCTTGTGATATTCTTCGTCATTTTCACATGGAAGACTGTAAGCCAGCCCCTTCTCCCTTTCAGTCTGGAGTCAAACTTTCAGTCTCTTGTACTTCTCCTGAAGTTGATGCTACCTTATACCGTCAACTTGTAGGAAAACTCTTGTATTTAACCCATACTCGTCCTGATCTTTCCTTTGTTGTTGGCCTTGTTGCTCGTTTTATGCAAAACCCCCGTGAAAGTCATTGGAAAGCAGCTAAAAGAATACTTCGTTATGTTCGAGGTACAGTACAGTTTGGGATTCATTACAGTGCCAAAGCAGCTCCTCTGTTAGTTGGTTTCACTGATTCTGATTGGGCTGGTGACCCTGATGATCGGAAGTCTACTGCCGGTTATGTCTTCACTCTTGGTTCAGGACCTATTACATGGGCTTGTAAGAAACAGGCTGCCATTTCTCTTTCGTCAGCAGAAGCAGAGTATCGTGGTGCCGTGGAAGCTAGTAAGGAAGCCTTGTGGCTTCGTCAGATCCTATCAGAGTTTGGCTTTGAGCAGCAGCATCCAACCACACTTTGGTGTGATAATCAAAGTGCCATTCAGTTATGCAAAGATCCAGTCCAGCATCAGCGCAGCAAACACATTGAACTACACATGCACTTCATCAGAAAGCTCATTCATGACCATGTTCTTGAAGTGCAATATTGTTCAACAGATGATCAGGTTGCCGACATCTTCACAAAGGCTCTCACAGAGGCGAAGTTCACTAAACTTCGATATATGCTTGGAGTTCAGGAAGTTGTCACTAAGGGGGGATAGGCTCTAGTGCCTCCTTCCTTCTCCTATTGTGTCATATTTGTAAATCCTTCAATCCTATCCCAAGTTGTTCTTAAGGGGGGATGTTAGGATATTCCGACACATAGGATATAGTTAAGTTCAACTTGGTCTAGTATAGAGTTAGGTATAGAGTTAGGTAAAGTGTCTTTCTTTACCATTGTACATTTTGTAACTTACAATCCGACGGTCACGATATGTAGTGATCCGACGGTTCACTCTCACCTCGGTATTACCGACACTTGATCCGTGGCTTGACACCCGATTGGTCCATGAGTTCTATTTAAAGCGCATGGAGGGTCATTGTTCGGGTAATCCGTGCATGAGAGAAGCTTATGTAAATTTTCATTCTTTGATTAATAAATTGCCTGTAGTACCCACGTTGGGACAGGCCGTGGACTGTTTCCCTCTTTGAGGGTTTTAACCACGTCAAAAATACTGGTGTATTGATTTGAGATCTGGTTGTGAGCGGTGTCCTTTTGGTGTTCTTTCTGAGGAACTTACCCTGTAAATTCCTACACATGTCTCATAGTAAGGGTTTGTTACTATTACAGTAAGGGTTTTGGAGTAAAGGTTTTTGAAGGTTGTCATTGTTGGGTTTTCATTGTTCTATCAAAATTCACTCTGAGTGGGTCATTGTCCCTGGTACAAGATCCCACAAATATCTTGCAGAAGTATACTCATTATAAGTGGGTCATTGTCCCTGGTATAGGAGCCCACAACAATTGTCAAACTCATTATCATTTTCAGGGTGGTTGGGTGGTGCTAGGTAGGTGGTTGAAGTCACCTTCAGGTTGGAGCCTGAAAACACTTATAAAGGTGTTATGGTGGTGCTACAGCAAGTTGGAGCTTACAAGGGTGTTGGAGCATCCTTTCAGCATTTGCTGATAAAACCAAGGCATTGGAGCATCCTTCCAGTTGGAGCTGGAAAATTGGATGCTTTTCTAGAGTACTAAGGAGTTGGGACTTCCATTTTTCAGTTGGAGCTGAAGCATTAATGTACTTGTAAATTATTAGATAAGCATTCAATGGTTTTTCTCCCGAAAGGATTTCCACCTAAAAATCCTTGTGCCTATTGTTTGTTTATGCTTCGAATTGATGTTGAATATTAATTAATGCATTGAAAAGATTAATAAGTTACTAACTAATAAGAAATACTGATTCACCCCCTTTTTAGTATTTCCAACAAAGCCCTCCTTCCACATAGCAACAAACTCGTCAACAGAAACAAGACCAGCAACAAATTTTTCAACAGAAGATGTCTCATAGCAGAACTTATCATATGTCCAAGCTCAAGAAAAACCTTCTTTTACATGTGCAAACTTCAGACTTTGACTTCCCTTGACTTCACTCTCCTTTATTCGCTCTATTTCAAAACAATGATGATCGGATCATGCAAATCTCGTCTCCAAATGAGCTCAATTCATACTCTATTTATATTGTCCAAAGGGATTCAAATAGATGTTTCTTCTTGGGCAGGGCTGACTTGACATCTTGAGGTGACTTTGACTCAAATTACATCTTTGAAAAAAAAATCTAGGCTATAAATAAGCCTTTGACTTTGACTAATACAAATATTAATGAGCATGAAGAACATGCTTGAATAAAATATAAATTTGACATGAGCATGAAACCCATGCTTGAAAAATAAGAATTTATTTTTTCTTCTTTTTGCTTTTATATGAAATATATGACACAAGTACAATGATAATTATGAAGACCGAACCTAGTTACATTTTCCAACATCTCCTCATTCTAGTTTTTTTGTCATTTGAGAAAAAAATAAAAATAAAAATTGGAGAGCTTTTGGAGAAGAGTCTAGGGTTTTGGAAACCCTACTTGCAAATTGCTAGTTTCGGTGTTGAAACCATAAACCATAGCTAGTTGGAGAGTGGAATCACTCAAATTTCACCATTGTGCTTCAACAGAGAAGAAGATTTGTGCAAGATAATGGAGGTAACAATGTTTACAGGTGATTTTATATTCTAATATGGAGGCAACAGTGTTAACAGTTGATTTTATCTTCTAATATGGCTTTTTCTTCATCTCTTGAACAGGCTGTGCATACCCATTAAAAGAAAGAGATTTCAAACTTAAGAAGGGATGAGTTTCACCGCCATTGAGCCCAAAGTCATTCTCAGTTTGTGGGTTGAAATTCTGAGGGAACAAATCAAGGTTCCTTACTGCTATCTGAAGGCCGAGTTGTTCACTGTTTAGCTAGTTGAGTTTTGAGGGTGAAAAGCTGAGTTTTATCTCAGCCAAAATGGGGTCAAATTCAGTGTTTTTGTGGGCCAAGTTCACCCATATTGACTGGAGGAGTTTGTTGGAGATTGTCAACAAAATGCACTGAGTCTCGTGGGACTGATTTCTCGATTAAATAAGTCAAGTGGCCGCTTGAAGAAGGGACGAATATACTGTTGAAGATGCCATTATTCTGCAGGAGGAAATCATTGTCATTCCCTTGCTGAGATATACCAGGTTCACTGTTCTCTATTTATGTATATCAGTCCTAAAGTTCAGTCAATAGATTTGGAGTTATATCTTTTATTTGCTGATAAAAGTGGCCTGTACCAATTCTGAATATTATATGAATGTTATATTGCTGATTTGAAAGTGTTCCCATGAGTTTTATTTGGCACTGTTTGTTTTCCATTGAGTAAATTAAAAAAAGTGCGCCTACAGCAATGGGTTTACTAACTGTTTGTCGAAAGGAGCAGCCATCTATTCATATGTTTCTCTTTCATATTGTTGTTACAAATTCCTATCAGTGGTATGCGAAATTTCTGAATTTAATATCAAATACATACTGCTGTTTTGAGGTGTTCCTTTGATTTACATTTGGCACTGTTTATGCTTAATTGCAGTAAAATACCAAAGAATGCACCTAGAGCCATATATGTGCAAACTGTTTGACGAAATACCACACTGAACACTCAGTCAAAACTCAAAAAATTAAAGGGGAAATTTGTGATACTCCTAAGAGGTATCTTACAAGCAGCCATCTTAAGTCTTGTATGTGACTTTTCAGCATTAGAGCCAACAACTAATAGATAATGAGAAAGACACTAGCAGGAGGATTTCTCAATGTTTAATCCCACCACCAGGCTAAGTATCATATGCAGTAGCAGCCACCAGATTCGAACTAAGCAAATAGTATAACTGAAGTTTACAAATAGGCTAAACACAGCCATTGAGGGAAAACAATTACTCTCATGGTCAGTCATTGAGAAGATATAGCAGTGACATGGCAACAAGGGCAGTCAAAGAGTAAAAAAATGAGTATGATATGTGCTTTTATGAGTAGAGCAACCAAATACATTACTAGGCATTTTCACAATGGTTGTTTGTTCATGTTGGTAGCTTTAGAATAAAGGCTTAGAAAAGGCATAATGTGGAAAACATAGTTTTAGGGTGCCTAGGGCCTTATTTGCATGGATGAAATGTGATGTTTTCCATCCTAAGATGTCTGTAAGAGGCCTGCCACAAAATTTAGATGTTTCATAATGAGTGAAGAAAACAATGGTTACCATCTATGTACATTCTTTTCTCTTTTTCTTGTATTCAATTGGAATAGCTTACAATCTATAATTCAATGATTGGTTTGTGCTCCTGTTTACATGTTGAGGATACATCACCCATAGGCACTAACAATTGTAAAGATTTCTATGCAAAGAGATAACACCAACACACAGCTTTTGTTAACTTTTAAGTGGAATATTTTTCTTGTCCAATTGTTACCATCATCCTCCTGCAATATATTCAGGAGGCACATCTAGGGATGGGTAAGATGTGGAATGGTTAATGGTATGCAGAAAGTACTCATTATTGTACTAGATGATAAACCAAAACTCTAAAATCATTATATATTTTGAAACATATTACAAAGCATTATTACACTTTAGAACATCAGATGGTCAGACCTATGAAAAGATTAAAAGATCATTTTTCCCTTTGATGCGTGAACCAATCAACCCTGAAAGAATAACGATATATTATATGGAAACCAAAAGAAAAGAACAGTCAATTAAGTTTAAATGGGTCAAATAAATACCCTACACCATATCCCATATCATTGTTTACAACAAGTTACAGACTCATGAATCGATTAACCCTAAAAAAGTAAGGAAACATTATATGGAAACCAAAAGAATTAAACAGTCAATTAGGTCTAAATGGGTCAGATAATGCACTACACCATATTCAATATCATTGTTCACAAGAAGTTACGAAATTAGTTACATACAAAACATACGACTGATGACTTAAAATGTTAATTTATATAATCATACATGTTCTTAAAATTATACTCTTACACACTCCAAAGAAAGTTTGGTTCTTTCTCACACACACACGCGCGTATATGTATGTATGTATTCAGTCCCAGTGATTTGGCTCAGTCTGTTTGAATGGACTGTTTCAAGGCAGAGTTCACAGTTAGGTCTCGAGCTCTAGTCCAGCTAAGGTTCAAATCTGGCTGAAGTCCTGCCAGATTACCAGCTGCTACAGTGGCATCCTGTGAGGTTTTCCTTGAAAAAAATGTATATATGTTTTCAAGATCGAGAACTCCAAATGCCTGGAGGGTTCCGTTCCAATTAATATCCAATGATCTACCAGACAATTTCTGTGGTGGACTAATTTTAAATCATAAAATATGGAAGTGTTCCAAATTAATATACAATGATCTTAAACACTACAGATAATTTCTGTGGTGGACTAATTTTAAATCATAAAATATGGAAGTGTTAACAGATAAAGGCACAAACCTGGCATAATATCTCACTGATGTACAAATTCAGAACATACCTGCAATAACAGAGAACCATGATAAGTAATAATAAGTATCATTCTATAATCCATGGACACCAAACATTTCCGGATAGAATCATAAATGGGAATAAATAGGTTACACACCAGTTACTGTTCTATGTGGTATTCTTTGCACACAAAACAAGTGAACTTATATGTCGTCAATCATCAGACTTACCAAACCAATGAATTAAATGAGAGAAAACTTGTTATTGCCTGAAAACAAAGAGGCAGACAATGGACATGACATAGGAAAGAAAACGCATACATCTGTTTCAGTTTGTAAAACTACATCCTAAAATGCATAAGGTAAATCAATAAGGAGTGATTGCAAAAATGTATACTTTCATTTGTTGTCTTGTACACGCCATTTCCTTACTGTCAAATTTAGAGTCTTAATATAATTCCGTGACTGTGCTGCAATGATTCTTTGGAATTTTTGTGAATTACTCTCAGATCTTCAACCAGGATTTTAAAGTTTCTTTAAACATGCAAGAATTATTCACTGAATAACAACCTTATAGTATCTCTAGCTTCTTGTGTTTGAAGCAGTGTTATCAAAACAGACCAGTCAGCAGTGAATGGGGCAGTTTTGAAAGGTTTTTCCCATACCAGCCCAAACTGGGGCACTAAACCTGTTTCGGACAAATTTGTGCCTGAACTGATTGGTTCAAGGCTTATGCACACACCAGTCTGACCAGCTGCAGGGCCACATATGCGGGTTGACTGCAGGGCTCACCACATGCAGCAGTTTGACCAGGGCTGATTTTTATTGTTTTGACTGGTTTGACCAGTGCTGACCAGCAGATGACTTGACCAGGTTTGACTAGTATTTAGTCTTGTATATTGGCACAGCTTTCTAGACATATTGCTGATTTGTAAACCTTGCTGAAGAATAATTTCTCCTAAAGAAAAGTTGTTGGGTTTTCTCCCAAGGTTGGATTTCCCAGGGTAAACTTTGTTGTCTCTATTGTGCACAGCTGTCTTCTATGATCTTTACTATTTCCACTACATTTACTGTTGAAATTTTCTGAAGTGTAATTATTCAATGATGGTAGTGGAATAAATAATGGTTTAAAATCATTAGGAAGTAATTACCTGGCAAAAAATTATATCTACTGCACTCTTGCATAGAAAATTCAACATTTGGGCTTTGAGGAGACTACACATGGTTGTATGCCCCTTGCTTCTCCTCCAGATGTTGAAACAATGTGCCATGAAGCCAAGGCATTGGCTTATTTGATGATGTGCCCAAACAGACCCAAGACGACCCCATGCAAGCCTTGACCCTATTTGATGGACATTGTCTTGTACTAGAACCCAGACGATGATGGACTGTTGAAGTTTGTAGCTTGGGCAGGTACTTTTGCATGGGCCTTGTGTCTAGGCATGCAGAAGTCGCCCACATCTCTTTAGAACACTTGCTTTAGGTTGAGCAAGTTGCTAATATAACTTAGCCTAAGTTTAACTTAGGAAAGAACACATTAATATGTTGGCTTATTCAGCTAATAAAACTTAGGAAAAGTAAAGTAATTTACTTTAGTAAGTTTTAATCTTAGCCATCAATCTCAAGTGAGGCGAGATCCAATGTTGGCCATCAATCATTTCGAGATTAGAGTTAGGATTAAGGATTTAGCTCAATGTAAGGTTATAAAAGCAAGGCTAGGGAGAGGCTGTGTTACCGGATCCATCAGCCTTGGGGGCTAGATTCACAGATCCCTGGATCAGATCTGGATTCGCTTGGATCCGCCTAGGAACCGGTTTAAAAATGTTTCTTCCACCATAACACGCATCCTAATATTTAAACTGCGGTTCGTGTGATTTTTGGTTTTTTGCAATACAAATAAAAGTCTTTCTCTGTTTGTATTCGCTGAATTCCGGTCCATTTGTTCACAGGGGAAATTATTCCCCAATTAATACCTACCTTAAAACCTGGCTTGTAAATGGATCCGGTGTGTTGCTTGTACCCACCTCTGCGGGGCACCCTCGTTGGGTTCTACCAACAACAATAGAACATATCAGTATTGGACAAAAAGAGTGTTAAAACTCTGGTTCAGGCTTCAACACTATAACCCATCTTTGTTGATTTCATGTTCAATGTATTAAACACATTCAATGCTATAACCCAACATTGATGTTTTATTTCCATCGCACAACATAAGTTAGAAATACTATTGGTATAAAAAATCAGGGCCGACTATTTGTTGAAACGTGGGGACATTTGACAGCATAAGTTAGAAATACTATTGGTATAAAAAATCAGGGCCAACCATTCGTTGAAACATGGGGACATTTGACAGAAGAAAAAAATAAAAATAAAAATTAATGTTTTGGAGATTATTCACGCGAACAAATGTCGCAAATCAACTTCTAGGAATAGCAAAGAATGGTAGTATTAATAACTATATAATTTATAAACATATTAAATGATAGTATAGATATCCTATAAAAAGAATAAATTTATAATACTATAGTCTATAGGATTATATAAAGCAAAATAGAATCTGCCTCTTTCCTGAGTTTGACCGAGAGTTAAATGACCCACCTAATATTCAACCCAGCTAAGACAGCCATTAGCGCACCCAACAGATAATCATTTTTTATTAATGATTAAGATGGCGGGTGGAGAATGATTCCACATTAAGTCCACTTTGTTGTTTCATGGCTTGTGAACTCTCCCATTTGTTTTAGGCATCTCGCATGAATCTCATTATATATATTAATTAAACTTTATTATATTTTAAAGTTACTTTTTATATTTATATTTATACCGTTCAAAATTTACAAATTATAATTATTATAAACTTGTCTTTTAAAAGTTATAATTTAAAACTAAGTTCTATTACTTATATTATAATTTATGTGCTGCAGGATAAATAGAAATATTAAAATTTATATATTTATAAAATTAAATATATTAATTTATTGTATCATATATTTAAAATATATATTAAATATTACATAAGTTATACATTTAAAATTTTGTATTTTTACAATTTATAAAAATTTTGACGAGGACTGTTTATCTTCTCCGAAAGTAAGTAAACATATTAATGGCTCAAGGTCTAGAGGCATCTTGCAAGTTTGGAAGTCACCCTTCTTACAAACCACACACAGCTTACAAGTTATTTTTAGGTGGTCAATTTTGCCTACACATAATGATGTAGCGACATGTTGAAGTCTTCAGATTGTATCAACAGAGGTTAGACTAGTGACCATAAATATTGTAGCCTTTTCTGTACCATGGAAAATATTTATATACTATATATACCTGTTGTTTCTCCATCGTATCCAGATCCTAGCATTTAAAGAATCTGGCAGATCTGTATCTGGATCCGCATCCAGATCCAGATCCGGATCCGAATCCTGGTAACTTAGGGGAGAGGAGAACACACACAATAGCAACACAAAATTGAGAGCAGTATCTTAGTGAGTGTGTGCTATATCCGAGGCAGTGCAGAGAGGTTGGAGATCTAGATCTGCAAGAGAGAGTTGATTTGCCGGATCAGATCCAGAATATGATAATCTGTATTTTCTCAGTTGGGCCATTATCCCAGGACGAGAGCCCAAGTAAGTTTTGAGTTTTACTAATGATGAACCGATTCATTGGGAAGAAATTTGTTTGTGTTCATGGCATTCATATATGTATCTGCTTCTATTAAGTATTTTTGTTAGGAACCTAGTTGTACCTTTATTCAATTATTTATTGCTTGGAATTAAGTGTCGGGTGTTGGGTTGTCGAAAAACTAACATGGAGATCACTGAGATGACTTGGGAGGGCAAGTACATCATCCCTAGATGACAACACTTGCCTCATAGCTTGCCACATCATCCCCACATTCTTTGAAAGAGTGACGTGAGCCTTCTTGGAGATGATGTCATGGTGGAGATGTTATCAAGAGATGTACCTCTGCACTTTGATGATTTCCTTGGAGTGATGAGCACTCATTGACCACTTCATCACTTGATGGAGATTGTCCATTTTCAAAGGATGACATCATCATGGAGAGCATTTATTCCCACAAGTGTGAGAGATTTTGATGCACTTATTACGTTTCAAAGCTAAACGAAGATGGACAGGTGACCAAGAACAAAGCAAGGTTGGTTTGTAAAGGATATGTGCAGGTTGACGGGATGGAATTTGAAGAGACATTTGCAACAGTGGCTAGGATGGAAGCTATCAGAATATTCTTGGCCTATCCCTGCTCGAGAAGGATTAAGTATATCAGATGGACGTCAAATCAGCCTTTATAAATGGAGAATTAGAAGAAGTCTAAATAGAGAAGCCAGAAGGATTTCTGCTTATAGAAAAGAAAGACCATGTGTGCAAGTTAAAGAAAGCTTTGTACGGTCTCAAGCATGCTTCTAGAGCCTGCTATGCACATTTGGATAGGTACTTACAACAACAAGGATTCAAAAGAAGAAGTGTCTATAGCAACTTATATATAGAGATTGAACGACACAGCTTGACCATCACTGAAGTATATGTGGATGATATCATCTTTGGAAGTGACGATGACAGGTTGAGTAAGAAGTTTGCCAATGATATGCAAAGTGAGTTTGAGATGTCCCTATTTGCTAAGTTTATTTTCTTCTTGGGACTCCTGATCATAGTTTTAAAAACCGACCGGTCTGAACCGAAAACCGGTCGAACCCGTCGGTTCACTAGCAAACCTAGCCAGACTGGGCAAAAAACCGAGTTTATGTGTTGATTTCTCCTTTTTTCCACAAAAACCAGGCCTAACTGGCCGGTTTATGATAGAATTGGCCGATTTATGGGTAAACCGATCGTTTCTGTCATAAACCGACAAGTTCATTGCCACGTCGGCCACAGACCCACCGAGAGGCTGTTTTGCGGCTTTCAAGGTGTTTTGGGGGGAAATTAAGGGTTGTTTCCCTCCAAAAAACACCCCCTCTCATTTGTCTCACTAATATCATTTGGAGTTTTTGTGAGTTTCATTGGGAGCTTGGAGAGTGTTCAGTGTTTGCTAGAGTAGTCATCTTGGAGGCTTGGAGTTGGACTTGGAGCTATTTTGGAGATATTTTGGAGTTGTTAGTAGACTTGGCATCTTCAAGAGGAGGCTAAGGAAGCTAGTTTGCATTTCCAGGTAAGGATTTTCACTTGAAAAAATCCATATTTCACTGTTGTCCATGTATTTAATTTTTTTATGTGTTTTATGCTACATTGTTATCAAATCTCTAGTTCTTTGCTATCAAGTTTTGTAGGCTAAATATGTCCATTTTTTTAATAATTTTATCTTAGGTTTTCCATTTTTCTCAGCTGCAGATTTTTTTTAATGGCAGATTTCTTTGCAATTTTCAAATATATTTAGCCACCATGCCTCCAAAAGCCAAGGACAGTGCATGGGCTCATTGTGATGTGATTGATGGAAAAATGATATGCAAATTTTGCAATAAATCTATTGGAGGTGGGGGTATTCTCAAGTTGAAACAACACTTGGCTGGGATAAGAGGCCAAGTAAAGCCATGTGATGCACCAAAGGAAGAGATAGGTCCTGTTAGGGAAAAATACCTCGCCAATTTTGAGAAGTTTGAGTAGAATAATGCTAGGGAGAAGGCTATCCAAGAAGAAATTGCAAGGAAGAAGGAAATTTTAAAAGCCATGAAAGAGAGTGGGTATGATGATTTTGAGATTCAAGACTTCACTTCTATCCCTTCCACCAATGGCCCTTTTCACTATGTTCATCCTCCTCTTGGGTCTTATCATCAAGGCCCACAATCTAAAGGAACAAAGAGGCTAAACATCCAGAGTTATTTCTCATCCTCTGCCACCACTGTCTCTTCTAATCCCACTTCCTCCCAGCCAAGTCGTCAACCCACTTTGGATCAACATTGGAAAAAGCAATGCAAAGAATCTTTTTTTCAATACATTGTTAGATGGTGGTATGATGCAGATATCCCATTTAATGTTGCTTGCTAACCTTATTACCAAGCTATGTGAAACTTTGTTATAGCTGCATGAAAGGGCTTCAAATGCCCTACTATGCATGACTTGAGGGGAGCTCTTTTGCAAAAAGAGATTTCTTCCATTGATGAGTATTGGGCTGAGTATAAAGCATCATGGCTCAAAACAGGTTGTTCAATCATGTCTGATTGATGGACCGACGGAAAAAACCACACTATCATTAATTTCCTTGTTTCTTGCCCTCAAGGAACCATGTTTGTGAGATCATTTGATGCATCTGATAAGGCGAAGGATGCAACTCTTCCATTTGAGCTTTTGGAAGAGATTATTTAGGGAGTGGGGGAACAATATGTTGTGCAGGTCATCACAGATAATGCCTCAAACTACATTCTTGCTGGAAAGATGATTAAGTCCAAATATGAGACCATATTTTGGACTCCATGTGTTGCACATTGCATAGACCTCATGCTTGAGGGATAGGCAAAGTGGAGTGGGTAAAAAACATTGTAGAGCATGTCAAGTGCATTACAAAATACATCTACAACCACTCATGGATATTGAGCCTAATGAGGAAAAACATTGGGGACAAACAGCTTGTTAGGCCTGCAATTACGAGATTTGCAACTCACTTCCTCACATTGCAATGTCTCAATTCTCAACAAAAAAACTTGCAAAAAATGTTTTCTTCTAATGATTGGACTTCATCTTAGTGGGTTCGTAAACAGGAAGGCAAAAACACCCAAAAAAAAGTTTTTGACAATTATTTTTTGAAAAGGTCTGCAGAGCTTGTGAAAATTACTGAGCCCCTTGTTAAGGTGCTACGGATGGTAGAAGAGGAAAAATTGGCCATGGGCTACATTTATGAGGCTATGGATCAGGCAAAGGAGAAGATACGGGCAGCTTATAAGGATAAGTTAGCTAAATATGGGCGTATATGGGAGATCATTGATAACAAATGGAACAATCAACTCTATCATCTGATACATGCAGCTGGGGTATTTTTTCATTTTGAACCCAAAGTATCATTATAAAGCTCGGCTAGGAGATCTGCAGGTTGGGGAGGTCAGAGATGGATTGTATGATTGCTTGGAGTGCATGGTCCCTAGCCATGCAGACCAGTTGGAAATACATAAACAACTTACTATTTTCAGTATGGCAGCAGGTACTTTTGAAAAAAACTTGGCAAAGATGGAAAGAGAGGTAAGCAATTCCAATTTGTTTTTCTTTTAAAGTTCAATTTTTACAAATTTACAATTCACATTGTATGTAAATACTTATAAAAAATAATGAAATGAACTAAGTCACTGATTAATGTCTTTTTCTTTGCAGCAAATTGATGGGAGTCATTTGACAGCCAATGTCCTCAATTGCAAAAGTTTGCAGTTAGACTCTTCAGCCAAACTTACAGTGCTTCAGGTTGTGAGCGCAATTGGTCTGTTTTTGAGCACATACACACGAAGAATAGAAATCATTTGGAACAAAAACGGTTAAATGATCTTGTCTTCGTGCAATACAACCTTCGATTAAGACCTGATCTAGATCCCATTGTGTTGGACGATATTGATCCAACATCAGAATGGTTGGAGGAGACTGAAGATCCTAATTTTGATATTGCCATGGTGTTAGGGGGGGATGAAGCAAATTTGGTAGCGCAATCGGAACTAGAATTAGTAGTCGCATCAAGCAAAGGCAAACAACCAATGGAAGGTACCAATCACGTAGCTCGACCAACTCGTGCTTCCATTAGGTCCACTTCTATTGTTATTGGTGGCAATGCTACTACTGAGGTTGCAGATGAAGTTGAGGCATCCTCAGACTTTGATCCAGATGATGTTTATGTAGCTCTTGTTGATGATCTTATGTCTAGTAGTGGTGATGAATTTGATCATGATGAGGAATGATCATGTTGATCACTGATATGTACCAGTAGACTCATAGTCTTGTAGTAAGCCAATGACCCCATAGCTTATAGCATTGTTTTTGGACTTTATAGGCCATTTAGAGCCTCACTGCTTATGTATTTTGTCGATGATATGTATTGCACTCGGGGCCATTTTGATATATATTCACCTTTACATGGTATATAGATGAGAAAAAATTGCATATTTTGTCTGTATTGGTTTGGAATCATGGTTTTAAATCTTAAAAATTGTTTTTTCATTAAAAATTAATTATTTCATGTATTTTTTTAAAAACCAATTCATTGAGATCTGACCAGTCTTGGTTTGACCAATTCCAGTTTGAAACCCGGTTTATTAGGTGGACTGGTCCAGTCAACAGTTCTAGTTTTTAAAACTATGCTCTAGATATCTCTGGTAGATGATGGCATATTCAATTCTCAAACCAAGTACATCAAAGAAATGTTGAGGAGGCTTCAAATGGAAGATTGTAAACTACTCAGCACTCCCATGGTGACCAGTTGCAAGTTAAGCAAGGACGATGAATCCAAGGAAGTAGACCAGAGATTGTATAGATCGATGATTGGTAGCCTATTATATGTGACAGCTTCGAGACTAGATGTGATGTAGGCAGTTGGACAAGTAGCAAGATTCCAAGCAGCACCAAAAGAATCCCATGTTGTTGCAGTGAAAAGGATCTTCAAATATCTCAAGGGAACAACAAATTTTGGATTATGGTATCCAAAAGGGAATGAATTGATAATGACAGCTTATGGATGCATATTGGGTAGGCAGTATTGGGTAGGCAGTGTTGATGACCACAAAAGCGACAATGTGGGAACCTTCTACTTGGGTGATTGTCTCATATCATGGTTGAGTAAGAAGCAGTCCTCATTATATCCTTGTCCACGGCAAAAGCAAAATATATCGCAGCAATATTATGTTGTACTCAAGTTCTTTGGATGAAACAAACTCTGCAGGATCTCTAAGTGAAGTTTGATGAGCCCATTCTGATATTCAATGACAACACTGGTGCCATAAGTCTCTCCAAGAATCTTGTCATGCATTCAAAAACAAAACACATTCCTATCAAATACCACTTTCTTCGAGAATGAGTTGCAAAGAAGAACGTCAAGGTAGAGAACGTTGGGACAAAGGAACAAATCGCTGACATTTTTACCAAGCCTCTCCCACGACAGACATTTGAGTATCTTCGACAAAAGCTTAGGATTCTCCCAGGTTCACACTGATCTATGTTCTATCTAGCCACACCGATAGGAGGAGAAAGGCATGTTGCAGGAAGACAGAGAGATATTTCATCAGGTTGATGTCAAAGGGGGGAGAGAAATCGTGAAAGGAAGATCAGAAGCATGGAGTTAAGGGGAGAAAGTGTATTGCCATCAACGCCAAAGGGGGAGATTATTGGAATTTGGTTGTCATTGATGTCAACCTAAGCAGCAGCCAAAAGAAGCCCCTCCTTTGATGAGGAAAATGATTGGGAAGATCAAGGTTTATGCTCTCATGGTCATAATCATTTGATTGTCCTCATTGTACTGATTCCAATAGTAGGTGGCACGCCACATTACTCCTCACGGTTGAGGAGATATGTCTAGTCATAGTTGGAGCCCTAAATGTGTGGTCAAGGAACCCCAAATTGTGATGCTAATGGCAACTTGATGATTGGTCAATTTTGGGTCTATTGATTGATTTAAGATGGCAGCAATACTAAAAATATTTTGGATGAATTTTATGGGCCTTGAGCTGCCCTAATTGTTCCTCCTTCAAGTAAAGTAATTCCACATTAATTCGGCTTCAAGTTTGCTCCAAAAAATTTTAATTTGAAAATTTCAAATTTCATTTTTTTTCTTGGGCCAACTTCATGATTTCAAGGCCATGTATGCCCCTCTTCTAAGCCCCCCCAACCTGTATAAATAAAGTGACTCGGATCTCTCCATTACATCATTCTTGAACGATCATCTTTCTAAGAGTACTAATATCTTTTGAGGCCTTGAACAGTCACTCATATCTAGAATTTAGGCCAAATTTTCTGAGCTTTAAAGATTAATTTTTATGGTGTTTACTCTTCGTTGGACAAAGGTAGTTCTGGAGACATCTTCGCACAAGACTAAGGTAAACTTTCAGTGGTTGATCTGACCTAATCGGAGGAAATTCTTGCTCTTCCTGTAGCCCTGCCTGAGGCCTAATTTTGGCCCTCTGTGGCAATGTTTTGAGGTTGTTTCAAACTTTTTTATCTCAGGTTTTGTGGCTTCTTCCCATCCGTTTTGAGGCTCCTTGGTGGAGATTTCGGCAGCTTCTAAGATTTGAGTTAAAGTGGAGTTTTGTGGGCTAATCCTGGAGCAATTTTGTTGTCTAAATTCTCAGGATATTCATGGATTTGAGGTTTGTTTAAGGGCTCTCTGTGACAGAATTTTTGGCCTTCCTGAAGCCCTCCTTCGCACATATTGTAGGGCTTCCTGAGGCAAGGGTTTTTGGCCTCCTTTGAGGCTCATTGTTGACAACTTCCAAGGCCAGCTCTTGAACCTTCTGAGGACAATATTATGAAGTATTTTGAGGCAATTTTTTGTGGTTAAATGGCACGTCTACAAGCATATCTCTGAAGCTCTTTTGAAGACACGCATGTGGTAGAATTTCGTTCCTTATTACGCGCCATTTCAGAGGTAGTTCCAGGGATTTTTTTAGGCTAAATTTATTTAAGTATTAGGGCCACAGTAGCCCTATGAATATGTTCAAAAATGTAACTAGGTTCAGTCTTCATAATTGTCATTGTACTAATATCATTATGTATTTCATGTAAAAAGAAAAACAAGAAAAAGAAATTTTGTTTTGCAAGCAAGGGTTTTATGCTGAAGGCAAACTATTATTTTATTAGATAAGCATGCTCTTCGTGCTTCTAGGATTTGTTGAGTCAAATTCCTCTTTGGACCTATTGACCACTACATGTCAACGACCCATAGCAATACACCCCCTTTTTTTCGCAAAAGGCATAGCGCTTGATCAACGTGTCGTGCCATTCGACTATCATCATCAGCCTGATCATGTGATATTGTAAACCCTTTATGCATGTGTAAATTGTAAATAATCTCAGCAGATCCATGTCGTGTATGTAATTGCCTAGGTAAACCTAATTTTTTGATGACGATCTACATTCTGAAAGGTTTTTTGTCTCACCGATCCATGATCGGCAGAGTTTTCCTTCAGCCTTACCCCAAAGCCGGAATGGATTTTGTCACCAGAATGTTAGGGGAGTCCTAGTGTGCTAGATCGAGTCTATGTAAAAGTAATTTGGGAATAATCCTAACTATTTGGTTAGGTTATTTTATTACAAATTGCTTGATATGCTAGATTATATTTGTGTCGCAGAAATGGGTAGTCTGTGAGGGTCTTTTGCAAATGGGTTTTCCCCCTTGAGATGTAAAAAATGTAAAAATCATGATGTAAAGTGTTTTGAGGGTTAGAAAAATAATTTATCCCCTCATAGGTCCTAGGTCCTAGGTAAATTTAAATTTTCCAAAGGTAAATTCGTGGATCCTTTAAAATATTAAATCTTAACAAGTCCAGGGACTAAGGTTAACTGATTATTTCGCTAAATTTTATGCCTTGGGTCCCTGGGGTTAAGTCAAAGTCAAAATTTTGAGGAAATAAATGCAAAATTTTAATTTTTGAATTTATTAAAATGCATTTAATTGAAAATTTCGAAATTTCCTCAATATTTAAAATTTCGACAGATGAGATTAAAATAAATTTTGATCCTCATCAACGATCGAGATCATTTTGATAAGGATCACGCGAACTAGCCGTTGGAAGATTTATCTTTAAATAGGAGATCATTTTGTCAGTCAGATTCATTCGATCTTTTGATTGTGTACTAGGCGAAAAGCTCTCTCTTGTAATCTTTTTATGAGCAATAAAGAAAGACTTTGGGGTTAATTTCCACTGGTGTTATTCTTCATGGAAATGTTGTAAGATGTATTATTTCCATGCATATATTTCTTTTTGGCCATTGATGTAGCTTTCTGAAGAGCGATTTGAGTACAAGTATCTTGCTCAGTCACCGGGATTTGAATGATAATTTAAGTTTTGAATATAATAGCAGTTATCTCTATTAGATCTTAATTTTATTATTGTGTTCTTGCTCTATGTTGACGATTGAATTGAATTTTGCTGGAAATCCTTGATTATTAGATCATCGGGCATTCGGGGAAGTTCTCGGCTGAACCAGCCAACTCCCGATCTGTGTTTTCTGAAGAGCCCGGTTTAAATTTGATCCTGGGCTTATCATAAGATATTTTTATGGGTGATGCATGAAGGGTTTCAAGCTTAGTACCTCCTCTAAAATTCAAAAAAAAAATAATTTTTATGTGCTAAATCGTTAGATCTCGCTGTTGAGAGCCACAGATCATCAGATCTAGGAGCGGAGTCGGACTCACACTCCCTAGATCTGATAGATCTGCCATTTTTGTACATAGATTTGTAATTAATTTTGGTTTTCTGACTTTGGTTTTTGGGGTTTTGGTGTTTTTTGAGTCTTTGTGTATATCATTTGGGTGTTTTTTTGTTGCAGCTGCAGATCTGAAGCTGAAAGTTCTGCAGAGTCCACATCTAGGCCCTGGAGGGTAAGATCTTGATTTCTAGGTTTCATCAGAATCATTTTGATAGGGATTATGTCTAGATTTTGAAGTCCAAAGGATTAAATTTATTTAGTTTCAGATCTAGAAATTTAGTGAGGGTTTTATTAAGCAATTTGAAGCAGAAGGATTTAAAAAAATTTAATAAGGGTTTCATTGATAAATTTTAAGCTGAAGTATGAGATCTTAGTATGGAAATTTCTCCTCAGTTCTTGGGCTGCAGTTTCTCTGTTGTCTAGGGTTTCCTAAGAACAAGATTTCGAAATTGTTTTCTCTGTTGTTTCCTAGAAAAATTTGAAATTACTTTTGGGCTTCGAATCCTTTCTTAAAAGATCTGGACAAATCTGAGTTTCTGCCTGATTTCTGTCTGCTGCCAAACCTGCACGCAGTCCTCATCCCCCTCACGTAGCAAACGTTGTCCCTTACCTCTAGATCTGCTACCTCATTAAAATTTCTATCCCTCTTTGCAGCAGATCTTCCCCTATACGCTGCTCCTTTCCACCTTTCCTTACATTGTCGTTATTGCTCCATCCGTCCAGCTATCCATCCGCTGCCCAACCTTCTCTAAATCAATCTAACCCTCACGCAGTCCACCGTCCTCCCCATCAACACGCAGACCCTCACACAGTGTCCCTCTGCAACTACGATCCCTTTCCCTCACTCTCCCAAACCTGCGTAACTCTCGTCCTCCACGCATTTCCCTCTGGCATCCTCAGCCACCACGCAAACCTCAATCAGCTGCTCATTCACGCTACCATATCCCTGTCCATATCCGCTACAAACCCTCGCTCGCAGCCATTCGAAATCGCAGCTCCTCACCGTCGTTCCTCCACCCTCTCCGCGCTATCCCTATCCACGTGAGTTGCTCCACATTCGATCTCCCTTCTGCATAACCTCTGCCTACATCCTCTGCTCCTCACGCGTACCTGTAATAGCAAACAACAACAGAACATTCGATATTTTTTTTATTATGTATGTTTATGAGTTAGGGTTAGCCTCCTTTCAATTTTTTTATTTTTGTTATGATTTAGCCTAGACTTATATTTGATTTCATTCTTTACTTAAGTTAGATTGAAAGTTTTTAAAATATATATATGTATATATTAGATTTTGTTTTCACTTTTATTTTGATCCCATTTTATTTCATCTTTTGATTTTTTTTATCTATGATTTTAATTTTAACTCAAAAAATATAAAAGTAACTAAAAATCTAAAACATTAAAAAATTCTTAAAAAAATTAAAAAAATCTTCAAATCCTAAAAAAAAAAAAAATTAAAATTTTTCAAAATATAAAAATGAAAAAACTTTTAAAATTCTAAACATTTAAATAAATTTTAAAAATCCTAAAAAAATAAATAAAAATTTAAATTTGTGACTAAGGATTTAAAATAAAATAAATTAAGAGGTTTTCACTTAAACATTAATTTTTTTTTATGTGGCCTATGGCCTATTAAAAATTTCGATTTTTTTTATTTATTTATTTATATATATATATATATATATATATATATATATATATATATATATATATATATATATATATATATATATGATGAAAATGAGCTAAGATTTCACGATCTCTGCACGCAAGTTCTACAGACCACGGCTGAACCCTGAGGCCCGCACGTTGCATGTCCTGCAAGCTGCGAGCTTGCCCGCTCTCGGCCGATCTGAACCCTGCGGTCTTCTGCATGCAGTGGTTGGGCCGCTTCATGGACCGATCTGCCGGATTTTGACACTCCCGCTCCTGGGGATTGAAACTATGGAGGGGTTGGGCTCTCCTCAGGCGGCTCCCCCGCCTCCCCCGCCGAGTTCGCCTGCTGAGGCCTTCTCCCAGCTCTTGGCTGGTCTCCCAAAGAAGAAAACAGCAGAAGCTGCGAAGTTTGTTAAAAAACTAGATGATATTCCGGTGATCTCTCTTCCTCTAGAAACCCCGATCCAAGTTGCTCTGTCGTTAGCTGAACGGGCTCTCATCGGCCAGTTCACAGGGCTATGGCCGTCTCCAAAATCCACCGAGAGCTGGGTCATCAGAAACTGGGCACCGCTAATCAAAGAAAATGTCACCTCATACTTTCTGGGGAGAGGATACTTCCTCTTCGAATTCACATCAAAGGAAGACAAGACCTGATCTTCCAAAACGGCCCCTACTTCATGGGCCCTCAGGGTTTGTATCTAAACAACTGGACCCCGGACTTCGATCCAACAGTTGATGTAACCAAAGCAGTCCCGGTGTGGGTCAGACTTCCAAATCTTCCAATGCACTGTTGGAATTGGGACTCACTGAGACACATTGGAAATGCCCTGGGGAAATTCATAGACCGAGCAAATAATAAAGATCAATATGACTGTGCCAGGATCTGCGTAGAGGTTGATCTGGAGGTGGGATTACCAGAGGCCATCACAATAAAGGTCGGAAGTTGGACGCATCTACAGAAACTGGATTATGAACAGCTGCCCTTCAAATGCCGGAAATGTCATGTTTATGGACACTTCGCCAGAGATTGCCCGACCAACAATGAGCCTGCGCAAGGGAAGGAGGACGGATGGAACCAAGTCAAGAGATCCAAATCACATCCTAAGAATCAGAAACCGGGAGGCCCTAACGGCAAAGGGCCTCATCAGACTACTGCTCACCAGATCCCGACCAAGACTGCGCCAGAAAACAAGTTCGACCCTCTGAGCTCGCAAACAGAGGGCACCCAGGAGATCGAGGTACAAAAGGAGACAGAAATGACTCAGGAGACCGAGGTCCATAAAACAACTCCTTCAGGAAAAGGTACCCCCTCAGCCTCCCTCAAAGGAGCCAATACTGAAGATCCCAAAGATAAGATTTTAGAAGAGGAGGAAGAAGAACAGGAATCTGAAGAATCAGAAGAGGAAGGGGAAATAGGAGAGTCCCAAACCTCGGTAAGAAGATCTACAAGAGGTCGGAAAATGGACAGGGAAAAAAGGGAGCAGGAGACCTACAAAGAAAAACTTCAAGGCAGCCAACCAACCTTGGAAAAACTGCTAGCTCCAAAGTCAAAGATGCTGAAAAGCCAGATCCAAGGCTCCAAGGGAGCCCACCAGAAACACAAATAATGAAGATCATCTCTTGGAATTGTAGAGGTATGGGGAGTAAAGCTAAGGAAGAAGCCATCAGAAACTTAATCAGAACAGAGACTCCAGACATACTTCTCGTCTAGGAGACAAAGCTGGAAGACATAGTCTTCCTTCAAACAAGCAAGAAACTCTGGTTCAAAAGTGAAGCAAGAGCAATCTCTGCCCGGGGAGCCTCGGAAGGAATCGGCACTTTATGGAACATGAGCAAATTTGCAGTCCTATTTGAGGCTAGAAATACCCACTGGTTGCTGCTGAAAATGCAGAACCTAGACACCAAGGAAATTTTTTGTCTTTTTAATGTTTACTCTCCAGTCAATGTTGGGGAAAAAAAGAACTGTTGGGACTCCATAAGACAAGAAGCAGATTTGACAAACATGGAGAATATTATTATAGCTGGGGAACTCAATCTCATTCTCCATTCATCCGAAAAAAGGGGAGGCAGCATCGTACATGATCGAGCAAGGGAATGGGTGGAGGACATTTTGCAGGACTGGGACATGCTGGATATCAAACCCTCTTCCGGTAAGTATTCTTGGTCTAATAAAAGAATGGGCCCTGGCCATATTGCTGCCAGGCTAGATAGATTCTTTATTCAAAGCTCCTTCTTGCTGCTAGGCCTAGAACCAAGAATGCATATTCTTCCTAATAGCATTTCGGACCATAAGCCCATTAAACTAGAGCTTCTAGCTCATCTTGATTTGGGTCCTATCCCATTTCGTTTTAGCCCGCTCTGGATAAAGGAGCCAGACTTCATGCAAATTGTCAAGGATTGCTGGAATCAGTCGGTCAAAGGTTCGCCTTTCTATATCTGGGAAGAAAAGCTCAGAAGGGTAAAAGGAGCTCTCAAAAGATGGGCTAAAACTCTGTCTAATCCGGCTACAGACAGAAAATCCATGAAAGCCTCGCTTGCCTCCCACCAAAAGAGTATGGAGAATGATACAATCACTAAGGAGGTGCTAGAACAGGAATCTCATCTGCAACAGTGCTACCACAAGGCTTGCTTAGCTGAAGAAGAATATTGGAGATTAAAATCCCGCAATCTCTGGCTCAAAGCAGGGGATAGGAATACTGCCTTTTTTCACAAACAAGCCCAGGCAAGGAAATGTTTTAACACTATCTCGGAGATCAAAGAGGATAATGACATTCATAAGGATTTTGAGTATATAAAGAAAGCAGCCTTTTTACACTTTCAAAGCTTGTATAGTGAGGACAAGGATCCAAATCAATATTCAGATCTGCTAGATGTTATACCTTCTGTAATATCTTAGCGAACAAAGGAAACTCTTGAGGCCAAAATCACTAAAGAGGAAGTGAAAAAAGCCCTCTTTGATATGGATCCGGATAAAGCCCCTGGGCCGGATGGCTTCTCGGCCAGATTTCTCCAAGCTTGATGGCCGATTATAGAAAAGGATCTGCTCAAAATGGTGCAAAACTCTCAGAACACTCAGAAAATAGGAGGCAACACAAATTCTACCTTCTTAGCCCTTATCCCCAAGGAGAAAGGCGCCAACATCTTCAGCAGATTTCGTCCGATCTCCCTATGTAATACTGGATACAAATTAATCACCAAAATAATTGCAAACAGATTGAAGCTCATCCTACCCAAAATAATCCCTGAGAACCAAGGAGGCTTCATCCAAGGAAGGCAGATCGTGGACAACTTCATTCTCGTCCAAGAGGCAATTCACTCAAGTCTTCTCCGAAAAGAGCAAGGTATGGCAATTAAACTTGATTTAGCCAATGCATTTGATCGAGTAAATCATAGCTTTCTTTTAAATGTTATGAGCAAATTTGGGTTTGGAGAAAATTTCATTAAATGGATCCGGGCATGCATCTCGGAGCCATGGATCGCCCCTCTAGTGAATGGAAGAGCCACTGACTTTTTCAAAGCTTCGAGAGGACTTAGACAGGGGTGTCCTCTATCCCCTCTGCTATTTGTCATCCAAGCTTCTGTCCTCAGCTTCCTGTTAAACAAAAAGATGCAAGATCAAGACATCAATGGATTGTGTATTGCAAGAGGGGTAAAAAACATAAATCATGCCTTGTTTGCGGACGACACTTTGTTACTGGGACCTGCCACACTCACCTCTGCATCAAAATTCAAAGTGGTTTTGGATGACTTCAGTAAGGCCTCAGGCAGTGCTGTAAATAAGAGCAAATGCCACATATACAGCTGGAATATTACCCCCAGGGTGTTATCTGATATTTCTAGATGTTTGGGCTTCGCAGCCTCTTCCTCCTGGTCTTCTTTTAAATACTTGGGACTACCTGTACACCATAAGAGACCTACAAGCAAAGACTGGCTCCCACAGCTGGAAAAATTCAAGTCAAAAATACAAGCCTGGGGCTACTCTTGGCTGAATACTGCTGGAAAATCAGTTTTAATTAAATCAGTGCTTATCAGTCTCCCTTTATTCCAATTCACTGGGCTCCTTGCTCCGGCAACCATCATCAAAAAAATGGAAGAATATATTCGAAGGTTCTTCTGGAAGGGAGGAAAACAAAACGAAAATAAGATTCCTCTTATCCGCTGGGAAACCATCACCAAACCTTTGTGGGAGGGTGGCTTAAATTTTAAAAATCTCTGCCAGCAGAATGTGGCAATGGCAGCAAAGATCATATGGAAAATCATTGCACCCAATCTGCGCTGGGCTCAAGTGGCTCTCTGGAAAAAATATTTCAAGGGATCCCGCACCAGATGTTTGGATAATGTTATTCAAAGGCCTAACTCGGCATTCCTGAAGTTGTACGCTAAAGCTGCCCCTCTAATTACAGCGCACTCCTATTGGATTCCAGGTAATGGTAAAAAGGTCAGCATTTGCACTGATAGAACCATGAATAAAGAACCAGTTGAAAACAGAGCCTCAATTAACACGCTGCGTAGCTGGATGGACAGAGAGGGACTGCGCACGTTGTGGGATATTTCACTATGGAACAATGATATTTGGGTAGGTTGGAAACGCATCGAGGTGCCAGAGCAATTGACAAATGAATGGGCCACGTTACTTGACTGCTTGCATGGAATGGCGCCCACGCATATGAGGAAAAGAGATCAGAAAGGATGGGGAACGAGCATCAGAGGTTACACAGTCTCCATGGGGTATATCAAATTGAATGAGCGACCATATGTTCCCCCCAATCCAGCTCCATGGCGAGGTGTATGGCGCGCTCCTTCATGGCCCAAAATTGACTTCTTTGCCTGGCAACTCTGCCACAGCAAAATCTTAACCTATGACATTCTACAGAAGAAAGGTTTCTACGGTCCCTCCATCTGCTCATTGTGCAATGAGAACGCAGAGTCAGCAGTACATTTGATTCTTGAGTGTAACTTCTCCAAGCAGGTATGGATTTCACTTATTCAAAATCCGGATCCAAATTTCAAGCTCCCTTGCACCATGGCGGATCTCTTTTCAAACTGGGCAACCAGATACCCTGGCCCAGCTCCTAAAAATCAGACCATTAAAACAGCGTGGGCAGTCCTCCCAAAGATCATAAGCTGGCGGATTTGGCTTGAACACAACAGAAGAATCTTCAGAAATACAAAGCAGAATCACAAGATTTTAGAAAACAAAATCAAATGCCAAATCAAGGAGTGCTTGGCTGATATAAAAGATGACTCCAACCTCAGTCAACAGGACATCATTTGGGGATCGATTCTAGGCCTTCAATTCCAACCAGCAATCGGAAACGCCCCTATCATTAAAGACTGGCAGATAAGGAAGTCTGAAAGTGATTTTCAAGACTGGATCAAAATGCAAGCAAGACACTCCCTCTTTTTTGACGGGGCAGCAAAGGGTAATCCGGGCAAAGTTGGAGCAGGAGGTGTTGTTTTAAATCCAATAGGAGAAAAATTCCACTCCTATGCCTAGGGTCTCGGATATTCTTCCAGCATTCAAGCGGAGGCCTTAGCCCTCCTTCAAAGTCTCATGATCCTCAAAGAATTAAATATAAAAGAAGCCAATGTTATAGGCGACTCCCAGATCATCATAAACGCAATGGCTTCCAAATCCCCAGCTCTGGATCTTAAACTAGCAAGACTGATAACCAAAATCAAAGGCTTGGAAAGCTACTTTCAGGATTTGAAATATTATCATGTGCTGAGAACCCATAATAAAGAGGCGGGCATAGAAGCCAACAAAGCTGTCCTCCTCTCTGCCGGAACCAAGATGAAAGACGGAAAAGAATCATGGGAACCCATTCCATAATCTGATCGCTGCCATGTTCTACTGCTTGATATTAAAAAAAATTGTCTGCATCTTCAAGTGGGGGAAAATCTCTGAAATTGATTCCATGGACTCTTTAGCAAGAAAGAACTCTGCAAGCTCCGGCTGCACACTTAGTCACTGCAGTGAGCGGCAACAGGGCAAAGAGATCTCCAATGTAATCAGATTTTCGGCATTCAGGCCAAGTTGAATACAAACACTCCATAACTGTTTCTGTTATAAGAAAAAAAAAAAAAAAAATCGATTTTTTTAAACCTGTTGCTTTGTTTTACTTCATCAATGTCTATTGCCTAAATTAAAGTCCTTTGGTGTTAAATGCTAAATCTTAAATTTTATGGTCAAGGTGCTATAAATCATATTGGCTTTTAGAAAAGGTTAATTAATCCTAGATCTGGGCAGTTAATGAAAATCATTTTAGATCTGGAATCTTTGCGTGATCCAATGTTGGGCATTTATATGGATTATCATCACTTTTCGTCACATATTGAAAATCGTTCTGGGTAACTTGTTTTATTGATGGTTAATTCAAATATCGAAGGCACTGGTCTATAATTGTTTCTATCTTGTGGTCGTGCTTGGTTTATGTTGGCATTTAATCTATCAATTTGTTTTAATCGTCTAGATTCATCAATTTGTCCATCTTTAAAATCTCTTAGAGCCCGTGATCCACAAGCTTTCTCATCCTTTTACCTACGGACTACACCCCTTGACTTGTCTAGGAGAGAGTCTAAACGAAGTGAGTAAGGATTTAAGAGTGACAGCACTTACTCTGAGTGTTGTCGCTCTACCTAGACACATTGTGCGACAACAGGACCTATTGTAAAGAAAAAAATCAAATTGTTATTTGGGTCAAAATTGCCTCTAGATGCCAAGTCGGCCCTATCTATCAAGTTGGCCCTGCCCCAGAAGACATGTTTATTCGAACCCCTTCGGACAGTATAAATAGAGGAAGAGTTGAGCTCATTTGGACACACACAATTCACATAATCTGTTTTGAAATTTCGCAAAAGAAAGGAAGGTCGAAGTTAGAAGTTGATAAGATGAAAAAGGGATTGGATTTGTGGAAGTTTTGCCTTGACACATATCTTATTGAAGGATTTGTTTTTATTTTGTACATGTTGTAGGTCTCTCGTTGTTGATGGATTTGTTGTGCAAAGGGAGGGTTTGACTTGGCATCTAAAGGGTTTGAGCCTTTTTATGGTCATGGGTCTTGGATATCTCACTTTGATTTGATTCAATAAGAAAAGGATTTTTCTAGGTTTTCCCCTTGGAGGGGTTTTTCCCTAGCTTGGAGCCTACATCTTGTGTTCTTTGTGTTCTTGTGATCTTCATGTTTTTACATTTGATAATTGTTTAATGATGAAGAACATAATAGAATTAATAAGAAGCCAACAAATTTCACAAGCAATTATCAAAGAAAGAGAAATCTAATCTAATTTACAAGCCTCCCAATTTCTCAACGTGGTTTCAGAGCTAAGGTTTGAAGTAAGAGGCTTGAAGATCACAATTCGTTGGCTCTTGGATCGAAGTTTGATGCTCTCAGTGACTTTTTGGCTATTCGCTATGTATTAGATGAAATTTTGAACTTCCTGTATCTAACCTTTGTAGCATGGCCCAAATTTCATAATTTTTTGAGAATCGATTCAATGGATTGCTATGATTGAAGAGTTATATTTATTGTGGTATTCATAACTCTGAGGTCTAAAGATCCTGTGGCAAAGAAGGACTTTGTGGCAATGTTATGATACAAAAAATTTAGAATGACGAAGTATTAAACCTAAGGCTACATTTCTTTAATTGATGCAAAGTCGCTTCAAATCTCAGAAATCGCATTTACTTCACAGAGCACATTATCTCATTGTCTTGTGGTTCGCAAACTTTTATGTGGTATCGTATTTCACTTATTATGGCTCGTATTTCTTATGTGGCTCACACCTTTGGCGACTCATCATCTCTATGTTACAGTAGCTCATCGCATGACAGATCTATTGTGGCTCACTAGCATATAGTGGTTTGGATCTATCTTACACTGGCTTGAATCTGATTCTTTGTAGCCCTTTAACAAGTTTTGTGGTTTAATTGATTCAAAAGGCTCCTCCCTTTGGCTTGCAACTTTTATATGGATCACGTATTAATCTGCATATGGCTCACATTGTAATAAAACTACAGTTCGCATTATTTCCAAAAGCTCTAGCTCACATTACTAACGATCACATTATTTTCACTGGAGGCTCACGGATATTCTATGGTGGCTCGTATTCTCAATAAGAAGGCTCGCATATATGAAAGCTTGTAATTACTTATGGCATCGCATACACTCTAGCTTAATATATATTATACAAAGGCATCACATCTTGTAGTGACAAGAACTCGCATATGACTCATTGACTAATTTCAGTGGTTCTTTAGGACACATTCTGAAAAAACTCACTGATAAATTCCTTGTGCTCACATATAGTCCTGTAGCTCGCATTTTCTCCTATAGCAAGTATACTATGCTTCCATAACCTACTTTTGTGGCTCGATTTTATCCATTCCTATGGCACACATACTACAAATGGTTCAAACCTAGCAAACAATGATATATATAACACAGTGATGCTATAATGTTTTGGCTCAATGATTTTATGTCAAAAATAACTTCTCTCTAAGATTCTCGCTCTTAAACTCTGTCAGAGACTTCAAAGTGTGACAGTGACCTCGTTACACAAAAGAGCCGTCTCCTATAATCAGTGACTCGATATACTCCATGGCTCAACAAAATCGTTCTATGGCATCAAGTTGATTGACTACAATAGCTAGTCCACGAAGGGAACATCTTCATTTGGTTGCAGTAATTTTTGGCTATGATAGTCAGACCACAAAGAGCACATTTTTGTTTTGGCTACAGTGATGTTTGACTATGGTGAATAGTCTACATAAGACATATATGATTTTGACTTACATTGACTAGTCTACGAAGGATGAATATGGTTTCAACTCATAGTGAAAAAGAATGTATACGATTTCGAGTCACAATGGTTGGTCTGTAGAGAATGAATATAGTTTCATCTGGCTACAATGACTAGTTAGAAGGACTTACTCCATTAATGAAGTCGACCTGAAGTTTGGAAGAATTGATGCTGAATGAATTAATAAATGTCAACTTGAGGATCTAGACCAGATGGACAGATAAAATTCAAAAGGGTACTTATAATTTATGTGTATTGCTTATGGTGTTAAGTCCTTCAGGTCATGGTGATGATAATGAAAAGAGGTCTGCATAAAAATGAATTAGAAAATGTTGTTGTGTTAATCATATGAAATGGATAAAAGGCAAACTAATATCTCTATGGTTTTGCAGCGTTTTGCAATGATTGGATGACAAGTCTTTGTTTCTAATGTTTGCATAGAATTTGAAATTTATATCATGAGAAATCTTGAAGACCTTAAAAATATGGGTTTTGCAACTAACTCTCTTGTGTGGTTGTAGAACTCTACAAGTTTGGAAGTGACAGGTCTTGGCATTTAGGGTTTGTAAACTTGTTGACGGTGCTTGACCCGCCAACATTCAGGGGATCTCCCTGATGAAGTCTTAATCAGACCTCACACCGTTTGGTGTTGGAGTCCCATCCAGTATGAAGGCCCAGTTGCCGATTACTTAAAAAGTTGCCTTGACTCTAATTGTCAGCACAAGAGAGTGATGCAATGGTATTTTCGAAAAGCAAGGTGAGTGTGCCTGGTGAGTGTGCAACTCAACTGTGTCTAGGTTCTCTCACTGCAAAACGGGGGAGAGAAGTCAGCCTCTAAATGAGAGGTAATAGTACCACCCAAGAAGAGACACACATGAACCGAAAATCCCTGTCCAACATCTAGCGGAATAGTCCACAACGGACGCAACAATCGTTAAAACCAATGAATAAGAGAAGATTCATCTACCATCCAGCAGAATAGTCCACAACAAATGTGACGATCGTTATAACCAATAAGCAAGGAAAGTTTTGTCTAGTATCCCGCGGAATACTCCACAAAGATGAGACAGCAAGGACAACCATTACAGCACATTCCCAACAAGATAAGCACTAAAATAATCGAAATAGTTCAACTATCTTAGTACATGTGAAAGCAAACATGAAATACAAACGTTCAAAGAATAGTCTTACAAACATCCATAAGTCATGCATGAAAACATGCTGGCCTGAAAAGGCTTTTGTAATTAAGCAAAAGTTCCAAGACACATATTTACATTGTACATCACTAGCCCCAGTAGTGGGACATTGGAGCCACTCCTTACTCCTCAAAGAACTAACTGATCTCTCTAATGCTTTGCGGGAGGAGCCAAGGTGAAAATTCCTTTGCTCATACAATGAGGGGGTATATATAACCAAGGGGTGATGCTTACCCCTTGTGACTCTTTGACTACCCTCATGATTGTTCAACTTCCTTTGACTTTTCAACTTACATGACTCTTCATATTCAAGTGTGTCCATTGGACTTCCACTTTACAATACATTTGATTTACAATAAACATGGCCCACAATGGTGATGTGGCATATGACAACTCATGACACTGTTGAGATGGACTGGCTTGATGATGTGGTAATGTCAAGCCGCTAGTGCTGCTGAGTGATAGATGTGTTCTTGGATGTGCATTCTCTTTTCCTCCGTATAGCTTGATGATGTGGGGTCTTCAATGATCTTCGGTCTTGGGAAATGGTTGCAAACTTATGCTCCTTTTGCTTGCCCTTGGTAGTTTCATTCGTCCATCCGGCTACAAGTGAGTCTTTGGGCATGCTTCCTATTTCTTTTCCTTATTCATCATCTCGCCATGTTTGGACAGTGTACCTGTTCTTGTGATTCACTCATGACGGGATGACATCAATCTGAAAACTCCCTAATATTAGATGATGCATTGTTATCCATGAACTAAGCCCGGGACCGATGACAGGCTGAGAGAGAGGGCCCAGTAACTGCACATTACGCAGTTCTAGGTGACAGGGAGCGGGGTTGATCACTGATATTGCGCAGAGCGTAGCTCGGGCTTGGCTGCGGAACTTCTGAGCACAGTGCTTACTGGGGAGAAAATTTGGACAGTGGCCACTAGGAGTCAGGATTGCGCAGTTCAGGCAAACAATGGCTAATGCGGGATGGGACCTCAAGATCTGCGTAGTTTTCAGAGGTAAGGAGGAATGAGCAGCAGAGAGACCTAGAGGACAAATCTGCACAGTTCTTGAGGTCAGTGAGCTCCAGCTAAGGGAGGACATTGGGGGACACCTCTGCGCAGTTCTAGAGGTCGAGGGAGGTTGGGTTCTCTACGCATTGCAGGGTTCAGGCAAGGAGAAAAGCTTGAGGACTGAATGTGCGAAGTGCGCAATTCAAGTCAAACTGGGAGGAACTTTCGTGCAATTCTGGGATCAAGGAAGGTCGCTGAGCTCTGGAATTGCACAGTGGAACTGCCTTAGAGGACAGTGACTGTGCACTGCCAGGCAGCAAGGTCACAACACTAACGCTGGGACTACACAGTGCGCAGTTCAGTCGGGGTCCGGTAAAGCTGAGTTGCCCAGTCGGGAAGTGTTTCGAGAAAACGGCCAAGTGCAAGAGAAAGATGGACTTGTGATGAACTTGAACTTGTGATCATACACTTAGCACACTTCGACGACATGACAACGTAGACCACCAAAGTAACAAGAAAGCATTTCCATTTGTGTGACTGCCTCATAACAAGAAGCGACACTTGAATTAGACTTTAGGGCGACCGTGACAAAACTTGTGTGACGGTGCTCAAAACTATGTATGAGTGCGACGGGTGTTTACATAGCTAGGACAGCTCGTATACACAAAGACCAACCTCCAAAACTGCTAGAAAGGGTTCACAAGCATGGCAAAGTAGTCAAACATGCTAAAAGACGACAATTGATCCACCAAGCAAAAGGGAACAAAGGACCTTAGGAAAGCTCATGAAATGAGCTTAAGTGTTGCAACAATCAAGGGGAAGACCAAGGAAGGCTCCGAAATTTGAGTGCAAGCCAAAATTTTGGAGGGTGTTGCAGCCGCTACAACACGGGGACACACTAGTTGAATTCCAACGTCTTTGTCTTGGTTATTTTCTTTTGTGCAGGGCCTTGGTCCTTTATGGAGTATTGATTCATTATGCAGATTACTTTGGCTTCCCCACTTACCCCATGGGCGGCAACATAAGATTTGGCATAATCACAATGTTTCAAATTGGGAAACGTAGTTTAGCTCGCGAGCTTAAGATTTTCAGAGTATAGTTTTTCATCTCTGGTGTTGCTCTACTGCCAGCAGGCCTGGACAGTACCTCGGCGGAGTCACACAGGAACACAAGCATTGCTCCACTGCCAGCAAGCCTAGATAGTACCCCAGTGGAGTTGCTTGCTTCACCTCTCTGCACAGGAAGCCTTTCTCTTCTTTCGCCTTTATTTATTTATTTAAAGAGAATTGTGCATCAGCACTTATTTATTTTGGGGCGGAAGAGGGATCCCGACTTATTGAGAGCAGGAGAGGTTGTTCCTTCAGAGAAGCATATAAAGACCTCTGATTTAGGTTTGCTCGTTTAGATTTTCCCCTTCTCCATTTCTACTAGTTGGATAAGCTTGAAAACACCAAAGCAAAAAACAAAGTATAGGCATGAGGTTCCCAGACTGGACACAAGTTCATGGTTGGACCAAAACTCTCCTTACGGACGGATCGTATTTTCCATCATAACTTCATCAACGAAAAGATACAACCAACACAAGGAAGACGAACAAAGGGCCAGCCAAGTGCTACAGTGTCACAAGACTCTTTGAATTTCAGCAACACACATATTTGGAAGCCACAACACAGTATGGCACAGCACTTATTTACGTGACAAAAACAACACAACACTTAGGAAAGACATAACCGCAAACAATGAAAGACTATGTACATAGTGCGCAGCGCAACCCCAGATTTTCATTGAAAATATTGCTTTAAGTCTTGCCCATTGACAAGAAGAGAGTCAATCTTCCCTTCAAGTGATTGAAGACGATACGTGTGTCGGCCAGGCTTTTCATGGACTGTGTAGGGACCAATCCACAAGGACTGAAACTTAGTACGTTTGTCTTTGTCCCACTTCAAAACTAAGTCACCCACACTGAAGTTATTCTTCCCTACAGATTTTCTATCAAACCATCTCTTGATACGACTCTAATGAAGTGTAAATTTTTATTTTGCTTTCAACCTTTCTTCCTGTAACTTGTGCAAACTGTTCACCCTACACTGAACTAAGAGACACGACTTGCCTTGGGATTCTTGGGACAATTGGAGAGCGAGCAAGTAGATGTTCAGCAGGAGGATGGCTTCTTTTCCGTACACTAAGAAGTAAGGGGAGGTATTCAGAGAAGGCTTAGGTGTGACTCCGTCAACCCATAAGGCATTCACCAAAGCGGAGTGTTAGTTTCATTGTTCAAAGAATATGGTATTTTTTATATACGAATTGTTGGGCGTGGAGCATGATTATTTAGAGGTCTTTGTTTTAGCCGGATGTATACCCCAGGAAGATTGTACACCCTTCCACGTGGGGTTCGGGGGCTAGCGATCCCCCGGCGGGGGTTTGGGGGGCAGTGCCCCCAAAGCTAAAAACAAATGTAAAATTGCCTTATAAAAGTATAGTAATTTCTAGTCAATCTCGGTCGTTCATTAGGCGGATGATCTGACAATAGAACTTATGTTTAGTTTAGGGTTTTTTGCCCTAGAAGGCAACCCCTCTCTTTGTATGAGGGTATTGTATTGAGGCTGTGATATAGATGGGTATTCTCAGAGCGAGAAATAGAGAGGCGAGACTGTGAGAGAAAACAGAGGATATTACAGCGAATCTATTGTAGGTTGTGTCTCTTCATTTTGCTGGATAATAGAAAGGAAGGACTGGCTATTCGAGGTGGACGTAGCCCAAACTAGGTGAACCACGTATATCTGTGTCTCTCTGCTTTTATGTGTTTGTGTTTTTCCGCATATTATATGTCTTGCATTTCTCTGTCATATATAATATTTTTCTAACAGGAATGAGGTACTTATTTGTGGATTCAGCAAGACCATTGCCCTGTGGGTAGTGATTAGTAGAATGTTTCAAGATGATACCATTTTCCAATGGAAAAGCATAAAGCTTTAACGAGGAAACATATGTTGCATTGTCAAAAACAAGTGACGTAGGAATGTCGAACCTGGAGATGATATTCTGCTTAAGTTGACGACTTCCGGATCGTTCACTTGTTTCAATGGAACTGCCTCCATCCACCATGTAAAATAATCTATAGCAGTTAGGATATAGCGGTGCTGCTTCGACAAGTGAGGGAACATTTCCCCAGTGATATCCAAGACCAACTGTTGAAATGGTTCTTCTACTGCAACAGGCTGCAGCGGGGTTGTTGACTTCCGATTTCTGTTATCACACATCTGACAGACCAGACACTTGCAGATATAGGCATTAGCATCTTTGAATAATGTTGGCTAGTAGAAACTGACCCGCATGACCTTGTGCGCTGTAGTGTTGCCTGCGAAGTGTCCCTCGACTGGTCCGTCGTGGAGATCACGTAAAACCTTGTCTGAATCATGTGCCTCCAGACACTTGAGCAATATCCCATTGTGGTGCTTCCTGAACAGCACCCCATGCACCAACTAATATGACAGTGCTTTGAGTCAGAGTGCCCTCTTCTACCGCATAGAGAAGTGAGAGGGCACGGTGCCATGCTCAAGGTATTGGCACACATCGGCGTACCAAGAGTTTTTGTCCAAAGTGAGGGAGGCTCGCTCAACGTTGTACATTTCGATCTCTTGCTCCCATCATGCGAGCTCTTCTTCTTCCTCTTTTGCGTTGACTATTTCTACTGCTAACTTGCAAATACCATGACCCGATCGTATTCTTGTAATCCGGTCATCCAGTTCGCCCTTCTTTCACCCAGCTCTTGTTGAAAAAGCAGTGATCTAACTGTTAGGTGTGGAACAAAGATAATACAATGGTTTTTCAATAGACAGGGTCTGAAGTGTTTTATTGCCTTATACACTGCATAAGCTTGTTTGTCCGCGGCAGGGTAATTGAGCTCTGGTCCCTGCAGGCTTGCACTCATGAAGGAGATAGGTCATTCATTGTTCAACTCATCCTTCTGAGTGAGCACAGCAGCAAGAGAGGTGTCGGAAGCAAAAGTGTAGAGCAAGAAGTCTTTGTTGAAGTCTGGGTTGTACAACGCGAGTGCTTTTGCTATAGCTTGCTTAATACGGGCGAACACGTCCTTTTCCCTTTTATCCCATTTATAGGCTGCATCTTTCTTGATCATCTCCTGTATTGGTTTAACAATCTGAGCATAGTCAGAGATGAACTTTCTAAGGAAGTTAATCTTCCCCAGGAAAGATTGCATGGCTTTTTTGTTCACTAGGTGGGGAATCTGCGTGATGGTCTGAACCCTGTCCGGATCTACCTTGATCCCACTTTTAGCAATGATGTGCCCAAGAAGCTTACCCTCAAACACTGCAAAGATACTCTTCTTGGGATTCAAGGATATCCCATATTTTCAACATCACTCAAAAATCTTCTTCAAATGGCGCAGGTGGTCTGACCTCTATTTGGAAAATATTGTCACGTCATCGAGGTAGACCACAATGCTTTGTCCAATAAGCCCGCAAAAGGCAATGTCCATTGCACGTTGGAACGTTGCACCAGCATTGACCAGCCCAAACAGCATTCGTCGAAATGCGAACATGCCCCACTTTGTACGGAATGTAGTTTTTAATCTGTCAGGCTCTGCTACCAAAACCTGGTTGTAACCCGAAAATCCATCAAGCAAAGAGAACATTTCGGCCCCAGATACTGTTTGCAATATCTACTCCATGGACGGCACTGGGTAATTGTCCTTGTCCGAGGCGCAGTTGAGATTGCGGAAATCTACGCATAGGCGGATCTCCCCGGACTTCTTTCTCACAGGGACTAAGTTGGATACCCACATTGAATGTCACACCTTGTAAATGATCCGAGCATCCAGCAGTTTTCTCAATTCCTTCTATATGAGGGGCTCAAGCGTTGGATGAACTTTTCTTAATTTCTGCTGAAAAGGCTTGGCCCCTTCCTTGATTGGTATCACATGCTAGATTATTTGCATGTCATATGTCTTGAGATCATTGTACGTCCATGCGAAGACATCACAAAACTGCTCGAATAGGCAAATAAAGGCTTGCCGCTCTTTTGGTGTGAAGCAAGTACCGAGATTAACATACTTCGGATCTTTCTCAGTTCCTAAATTGATTTGCTCATGCGACAACGTAGAATTGTGGATCTTGGCATTCACAAGTCCCCGGAAGCAGTTATGCAGATCATATAGTTTTTCCAGTGGTACCACACCCTTTAGGGATGAGGTTGCCTTTGCTTGCGTTCGATGTGTCTTGCAGTGTCTGCTCGTGCTCGTCCTCATCAATTGTTGCGTCTTTGAATACGTCAACGTTGGCCATAAAGTACAGTATCTGTTGGTTGTCATCAAAAATGTGTAAGTTAGTTATGTTATCTGGGACAAATGGTTTATACAAATTTCAACCAAAAAGTCGTCCCTTAAAAGTAACATCCTAGCAACTACGTTTGCTAAGGCATCCGCAGTTGCGTTACGCATTCTTGGTACTAAAATAATATTAAAAGCTTGGAAGTGAGAGATGAGTTGCCATACCTCTTGTTGATAACTCTTAAGACGAGGTGACACACAATGTATAGTGTTATGTACCTGACGTACCACGATTTCGGAGTCACCTACCACTTTCAGAACAACAACGTTGAGGTCAATGGATTTTTGTAAGCCCAAGATGAGTGCTTCATACTCTGCAGTGTTGTTCGTGCACTCAAATTCCAAGCGACTAGAGATTAAATGTTTTCTCTGCAGCGGGTCTATTAAAACACAACCAACTCCAGAGCCCTCCTATGTCTTGGATCCGTCAAAGTACATTGTCCACATATCATATGTACAAGGACTGCTTACTGCACTAGTACTACTATTGCTACTACTACTACTAGTTGTACAAAGTTCATTATCGCCAGTTGGACATGGAAGGAGGTCCAACTGTGTGTCTGGTGGGACTGGGGATGGCTCTGCAAGATAGCACCCCAACTGTGTTTCCAAAAAACAATTGCCAAAAACAAGTTTTGCGAAAGCCAGCGGCTCGTTGTGCCTATTCAAGGGAGTCATTGTGTGCTTCATGTATCTCTCTAACTCTACCCGAATCTGATTGTTCCTGCCTCTGTACGAAAGCCATAAGTGTGACCAGTCTGTGGCAAAGTATCCTTGTAGCTTATTTGACTAGTCTCTGCTCAGTAATACCCCGTATGCTTCCGGAATGTCCACAATTACAATGTTGATGCATTGATGAACTCATCCGTCTGCTGATAACCGGATGATGACATCCTTGAGGTCACCAATTAGCCACGGATAGTGGCACGACATTTACCAATGCACCAGAATCAACCAAGCAATTGCGTGCATTGAAGTTGAAGATTTCAAACATTAACAAGAATGGTGGGCAGAGTGTGTTTGCCTCCAGGCGGAGTGCATGAAGCACGGATGTGAGAGCGTTAGGAAACTTACTAGATCCCTTATCTGAAGAGGAAGCATTACCGGTAGAAGTTTGTCCAAGTGCCCACAGAAGGATTTTCCGCTAGCTCGTGATCTTGGTAAGTTCAAACAGGGAGATGTTTGCACGAACCTTCTTCATATCTTCTACAATATTGTAATCTACAGTGGGAAGACTGACCAAGGTGTCCGGGGGTGGAACTGCGTACAGGGAGATGTTTGCACAAACCTTCTTTATATCTTCTACAATATTGTAATCTACAGCGGGAACAATGACCGAGGTGTCTGGGGGTGGAACTAGGTTTATGGTTTCCAGTGGAATGGTTCTATCTTTACTGTTGGCGGAAACACTTTTCGTTGGAACTGTTTTCCCGGACTTGCTCTGAGTGTTTTGCGCTGAGTTAGCCGAAGGACTTAGTTTTCTTAACAAATTTTCTTTGAATTTTTGTTTCGGCACCTCAATCACAGTGGTCAGCCCTTGACTTCTCAAGTTGTATCGATTACTCTGCTTTTGGGCCAGACCATCACTCGAAGGTTCCTTATTGGCAGTACTTTTCTGGGCTATGAGAACACAATGATACATGTTTACTGCATGCCCAGTGCTTGGAGCTTCATCAGCTGCAGTAGCTTCTTCTTCCTCTTGATCAAGTTCAGCCTGATCTTCAACCATGACTGTGTCCACAAACTGCACAGTTATTTTGCTTGCAAGTTGGTTCCACTGTGGGCACATCTTTTCCGAATGATGCTCATTATGAAACGTGCAGTATGAGTCCGTGCCAATTTTTTCAATGTTCAACACCACATTGGAACTCTACGCAGATTTTGTCGGTTGATTGTTGTTGCTGCCAGAAGTTGCATTCCTTCTAGACATGAAATTGGAGGGCCTGCTGCTCACGGTAGTCTCGCTTGTTCTTTGTTTAAGTTCAGCCATTTCGGTTGTCAGGGACTTGATGAGACGAATAAGGCTTTCAAGATTGTTCAGTTCTTTTTCCTTAGCCTTTCTCACAGAAGCTTGGGACCTCTTACCTGTGCCTTTGGAGTCCTTTATGGGTTCAGCATCTGTGATGACTCCAATAGCGCGCAAGTCCTTCTCTACAGCAATAGCTTCTTCATAGTTTTTTGTTAACATTGGTCTCGCAATTCACTTTACAAGCTGCGCAATACTTATTGACAAGGTAGAAGTGTAGTAGTCGATGGTGATGGAGTCATGAGGTTTTGTGTCGTTTGAAAACTTGTTCAAGATGCGATTGAACCTCTGATTGAAATCTTTAACCTTTTCTTTCTGCTCCATCTTAAGACTACCCAAGTCTATTAATAACATGGCAGGGATCTTATCTTCAACAAATTTTTCAAGAAATATTCTTTTGAATGCCCTCCAATTCTAGATGGAGTTTGGAGGAAGGTTATGGTACCATACAACTGCTCTACCATCCAAGGTACATGGGAAAAGTCTGCATGCAACATCATCGTAACGTACCTCAAGTGTTTGCAAGTGTAGGTAAAAGTTGTCTAAGTGATCTTCAGCCTTCACTGTCTTGTCAGGGTCATATTTCGTCAAGAGCTTCTCCGCGTGTCTCGACATCTTGTGCAGGACACCCGAAAGTGCCAATGGGCCCTGAGTCATCCAATCCAGATTCTTCTCTGCCATGTCTTCTTCTTCGTTGTCTTCCTCTTCCTCTTCTAAATCTGATGGTTCCTCCTCTTCTTCTTCGTTTCCTTCCTCTCCACCTCCCCCACCAAAACTTGAACCCGAGAGTAAAGGGTTGCCTCCTTCTCCTCCTTGAAAGAGTGGAGGTTCTTCTTCCCTTTCCATAGCTTCTACTAGTTCTTCAAGAGTGGCGAGAATTGCTTCTTCAACAGACGAGACCACTACTCCTGTGGGGGTTGTCTTGTTCTTCTTTTGAGAATATGGAAGAGTGATTACTCCCGGAATCAGTCCAACAACTTTTGCAAATTGACGGGTGATGGGGCGGACAGCCTGAAGTTGATGGTATGGGATTTCACGTTCAGGCCTGGGTGGTGAGGAGTTACCAACTTCAGAGTTGTGAGTAGGGGAGAGGGAGTGGACATTACTGCCTTGACCAAAAGATGGATTAGTGGGGTCAGTGGGACAATCAGCCATAAAATACTGGCTGCCCTCCTTCTAGCGCCAGAAATGTTGACAGTGCTGGACCCACCAACATTCAAGGGATCTCCCCAATATGAAGTCCCAATTAGACCTCACACTATTTGATGTAGGAGTCCCATCCGGTATGAAGGTCTAGCTGCCAAATACTTAAAGATTTGCCTCGGCTCTAGCTATCGGCACAAGAGAGTGATGCAATGGTATCTTCGAAAAGCAAGGTGAGTGTGCCTGGTGAGTGTGCAACGCAACTGTGTCTAGGTTCTCTCACTGCAAAACAGGGGAGAGAAGTCAGCCTCTAAGTGAGAGGTAATAATACCACCCAGGAAGAGACACATGAACCAAAAATACCTATCCAACATCCAGTGGATGCGGCAGTCGTTAAAACCAATGAAAAAGAGAAGATTCGTCTGCAATCCAGCTGAATAGTCCACAACAGGTGTGACGGTCGTTATAACCGATAATCAAGGAAAGGTTTGTCTAGTATCCCACAGAATAGTCCACAAGGAAGAGACATCAATGACAACCATTGCAACACATTCCCAATAAGGTAAGCACTAAAATAACCGAAATAATTCAACTATCTTAGTACATGTGAAAGCAAACATGAAATACAAATGTTCATGGAATAGTCTTACAAACATCCATAAGTCATGCATGAAAGCGTGTTGGCCTGAAAAGGCTTCTGTAATCAAGCAAAAGTTCCAAGACACATATTTACATTGTACATCATTAGCCCCAGTAGTGGACCATTGGAGCCACTCCTTGCTCCTCAAAGAACTAACTGATCTCTCTAATGCTTTGCGAGAGGAGCCAAGGTGAAAAGTCCTTTGCTCATACAATGAGGGGGTATATATAACCAAGGGGTGATGATTAGCCCTTGTGACGCTTTGACTACCCTCATCACTGTTCAGCTTCCTTTGACTTTTCAACTTACATGACTCTTCATATTCAAGTGTGTGATGTTATCACTCGAGGAAAAGGTAACCTCAAAACCTCTTTTAGGTTGAAGTTGGCCCTTCAACCCGGAGAGGGATCTCTCCGTAAAACTCAACTACCCTATGGTCACTGTAGTAGAAGTTTTTGTGCAATTGAGTTTAGATGGCCAGATTTAGGTCTAGGAATAAATTGGTTGGGTGATCTTCAAAACCATTGGGCATGGAGTCCAGCTATTAAACAAATGAGATCACAGCTCCAATGAGCAGGTTGTACAAAGCATGAAAGTCACAAGTCCTTTAACTGTTTAGGAGATTTGGAAGAAAGATGACTGAAGGAAAACAAAGTTTATAGATGACTAGAATAACAAATATTAATGACTGATAATTTAAGAGAGGAGCATCAATGAAATCCAATCTCATAAACTAACATTCTGAGACATTGAAGAAAACAATTATATTACAAAGAAACACTGACAAGGAGAAGTAGCACATGAATTTCCTACTAATTGCTCATTAAACATTGTGAATACATTCAAGATTTGCTCAAATATATTTGGACTACAAGTGTTTTTCCAATAAAAGCCAACCTCGTTTCAATATTCATAAATTGTTTATATAGTGCTTACCTAACAGTCTGCAAAATAATAGTCATCACATAAATACAGAAACTGAGATATTTTAAATATTTTTCAAGTTCATGTATGCAAAGATCCCTAAACTGTAGTTTAGCATTTCTGCTCACATAACAGGTACCTCTACAACAATCCATCAAAACTACTCCTTCGTTCTTCTTCAATTTTGCTGGAAAATCTTTAGCCTTCAAATCTGGAAATTGGTTCATTAGAGTTGATTCTCTATCTTGGAATCTAGAGTGGCTAAAGTTGTTTTCACAAAAACTTGTTGACTGTCCATTCAAACAACCAACCCCTCTTTTCCTGTGATTCAACAGCTGCCGAGTCATATGCCTTCAAATCTCTATATGGTTTTATCGGAGAAGTTTCCATCTTATTGCTTGACTGTCCATTCAAACAACCAACCCCTCTTTTCCTGTGATTCAATCGCTGTCGACTCATACGCCTTCAACTCTCTGTATGGTCTTATCAGAGAAGTTTCCACCTTATTGCTTCACCGATACTCCTCAACCCCTTGCGCTTTGCTCCTTTGGCATTTGTTTTGTTATATGACCGAGCCAGTGATTATCAATTTAATGCCATATTGGAGCCCCTTTATAACATAACTTAACGCGAAGTTCCGATTTTGTCCTGACTCCTTTTGCTTTATCCCTTCCCGCATTTCTTCACCATAGGATTGAGGCCTGTGACCTACCGCTTAGCCTTCAGGTGTTAGGGCGTTTTGTTCACTGTCGAGGGCTATTTTTTCTTTGTTAAGTGCTTAGCACCCAAGGTTCTTTAAACTCCTCTCGACCATGTGCCATCCCAATATCGAAGCCCCTCTCATTGGAAGATTTACTTTAGAGCTGCAATATTCCTCAACCTCCGATATGCGATCTCTGATATGATGTCACCACTCCACGTGGCACCTCATGAGTGGTGACACATGTCACCTAGATTTTCCCCCTTAGGACCCCTCAAAACGCCAAAATTGCCTGCCATGTGTCCTTCTGTACTGCCACGTCATGTTGACGTCAGATGCCACTGTAGCTTTATCGGAACCAATCATATGCTGCCACATGTCCCACTAGAGGAAAGAGAAAAGGGCACGTCCACCTTTGGTTTTGCGATGAAATCCTTTGTTAACATTTATCGACATGCCCCGACGATTTTAATACTATCGGCACATTTGCATATCGCAACTTCTTAAGGTTGTCAACGTAAGAAGTTCTGATTCTCCAATTCGTTGATTCGTTGATGTGTCGATCTCCGATGTGCTGGTTCTCCGACATGTGATCGCCTATATGCTCTGGACCTCCGATATGTGATCATCAATGTCTCTTTCCTTCCTAAGGCTTCAATCCTTGAAACTTCAAAAGACCATATTTTTTGACCCAGGAGTCCATTTTTGGACTTCCACATACCGTTGGAAAGCTTGTTCAGAGCACTTTCCAATGGAGAGGGTTCGTTGTAGGTTTTGAGTCCCTTTGCTGCTTCAAAGATGACTGCAAATTTCTCTACTTAATTACTCAAATTTCCAAAAAATCTTGACAACCCTGCTATCAAGAAATTTTCCCTGTTTATTACAATTTGAAATACTGACAATACAATTGTCAGCGTTTTCCAAAAAATATTTAAAAATTCAAAATGTTTATTGTGATAACATATCCATTGGACTTCCACTTTACAATACATTTGATTTACAATAAACATGGCCCACAATGGTGATGTGGCATATGACAACTCATGACACGACTTGACATGACACTGCTGAGATGGATTGGCTTGATGATGTGGCAATGTCAAGCCGCTAGTGTTGTTGAGTGATAGATGTGTTCTTGGATGTGCTTTCTCTTCTCCTCCGCATAGCTTGATGATGCGGGGTCTTCAATGATCTTCGGTCTTGGAAGATGGTTGCACACTTGTGTTCCTTTTGCTTGCTCTTGGTAGGTTCATTCGTCCATTCGGCTACAAGTGAGTCTTTAGGCATGCTTCCTCTTTCTTCTCCTTCTTCATCATCTCGTCATGATTGGACAGTGTACCTATTCCTGCAATTCACTCATGACGGGACAACATCAATCCGAAAACTCCCTAATCTAAGATGATGCATTGTTATCCATGAATTGAGCCTGGCACCGATGACAAGCTGAGAGAGAGGGCCCAGTAACTGCGCATTGCACAGTTCCAGGTGACAGGGAAAGGAGTTGATCATTGAGACTACGCAGAGCACAGCTCAGGCTTGACTGAGGAACTTCTAAGCATAGTCCTTACTGGGGAAAAAAATTGCGCAGTGGCCACTGGGAGTCAGGATTGCACAGTTTAGGCAAACAGTGGTTGATATGGGATGGGACCTTGGGAGACAAATCTGTGCAATTTTCAGAGGTAAGGAGGACTGGGCAACAGAGAGATGTAAAGGACAAATCTGTGCAGTTCTTGAGGTCAGTGAGGTCCGATTGAGGGAGGACACTGGGGGACACCTCTGCGCAGTTCTGGAGGTCAAGGGAGGTTGGTTTCTCTATGCATTGCGGGGTTCCAACAGGCAAGGGGAAAAGCTTGAGTAATGAATGTGCGAAGTGTGCAGTTCAAGTCAGAGTGGGAGGAATTGTTGCGCAATTTTGGGGTCAAGGAAGGCTGCTGAGCTCTAGAATTGCCCAGTGCAACTGCCTTGGAGGACAGTGACTGCACACAGCGCAATTCCAGGCAACAAGGTCAAACACAAAGGGCTAAGACTGCGTAGTTTGCAATTTAGTCGGGGTCTGGTGAAGCTGAGTTGCCCAATCGGGAAGAGTTTCAGGAAAATGGCTAAGTGCAGGAGAAAGATGGACTTGTGATGAACTTGAACTTGTGATCATACACTTAGCACATTTCAATGACACGACAACATAAACCACCAAAGTAACAAGAAAGCATTTCCCTCTATGTGATTGTCTCATAACAAGAAGCAACAAGCGTAACACTTACTTTAGGATGATCGTGACGACACTTGTGCAGTGGTGCTCAAAACTGTGTATGAATGCGACGGGTGTTTACATAGCTAGGACAACTCGTATACACAAAGACCAACCTTCAAAACCGCTAGAAAGGGTTCACAAGCATGGCAAAACAGTCAAACATGCCAAAAGACGACAGTTGATCCACCAAGCAAAAGGGAACAAAGGACCTTAGGAAAGCTCATGAAATGTGCTTAAGTGTTGCAACAATCAAGGGGAAGACCAAGGAAGGCTCTGAAATTTGAGTGCAAGCCAAAAATGTGGAGGGTGTTGTGGCCACTACAATAAAACCCTAGCAAAATATGGAATGAAAGGAGAAACCCTAACTGATTGTTTCTGCTGTGAAAGGAAAAGAAACCTAGTTCTTAAGAATGACAAGTATTGTATCATGTTGATGTGAAGACACAATTTGATGAAAATGGGTCCAAGATTAAGAGGGAGTCAACCTTCCTCCAAAGATAAGTATTATTACTAATGTTATTATTTGTATATTTGTCTCCTTGTTCTTTCATAAGTCTTCTAACCAAGGTTACAGGTCAAGGCAAGTTCTATTTAAAGCTTGACTAAGCAAATGAAAGCTTTGAAGGAACGTAGCATAGCATAAATATTAAAGACAATGAAGTGTTATTTTTTGTAGCATCGAACAAGTGTTCTAGTCTCAATTTGTGGCTAAAACCCAGAAAAAACTCGAGAGATAAGCTTGTGAAATGTTTTAATTAAATTAATTAATCATCATTTCAATTTTTCCTAACTTAGGAAAATTAGTAAATTAATAGTAATTAATTAAGGAAAGGTGAGAATTATCTAAGAACTCACACAGATTGAGTTTGAGATGATCTTAGTCATTGATAACGATTCGATCATGGCAATTGGTGAACCAACAAGAGATTATAAGAGCAGGATGACGGAGATGGAGATAGACACATCAGGGGAGCGAGTTCCTTGGCAGATCGAGCTATCCAGCTGCAAAGGTCCAACAAGGAAGAAGAGTTTGAGCCAGAAGGGATGCAGAGGCAAGAGGGAGTAGAGACAGCGATTTCTGGTGGACCTCCAATGTCAGAGAGTTGGCGGCAAGAAGTTCGAGTTACTCCTCGATGAGGCTGCACAGGCAACTTCAAAGGGAAATTCGATTTAGCTGGAGAGGAGGTGGATTTAGTTGTTGGTGGCCAAGGAAATTTCCAGAAGGCCGAGTGAATCGTTTTGGGAGGCTAAGTTGGGAAAGATGACAACATCAGAGCAATTCCACAGGAAATGTGAGTTTAGCCTGCGCAAAGGCAGCGCAGGGGCTTTCGAGTGGCCTAGGCATAGCCAGATTTGGAGTTGGAATCAGTGTCGGGTAAGACAAATTGTCTCACTAATATTTTGGCCAAATTATTTTGCTGAGGATTGCCTGTTTGGGCATCAAGATATTGTACTCAGATTTCGCCATTGCATATAATAAAATAAACCCTCATCTGTTGCATCGGTTTTCCCAATTGGTTTTTCCAGGGACTTTTGTCCAAAAATATTGGAGTCATTTTTATTGTGTGTGTGCATCTATGCAACGTAATTTTATTGTTAAGAATTGCAATGTGAATTTTTTTTGTATCCCAAAGGAACCCAGCAGTCCCCCTGACACGTAACAACTAGTAAACCTATGGGGGTCTACGGCTTGTCCTCCTCTTTGTAAACCGAGTCACAACTGAGGGGATTTGAACCTTCAATCTCTCAGTTTTCACGGATTTCACATTACTTCAATCACCAATTAAGTTGTCCGCCTGGGACAGAATTGCAATGTGATTTATTTATTGTTTGTCGTAGCAAATAAACTGCATAATTAATCAGTTAGAAGAATAAATTTCTAGTTGTTGCATTTCAAAGAATTTTCACATGGTATCAAAACAATTTTACGCCGAAAAATCTTCTCAAAAAAAATTTGATTAGATTGGAGGCTCAGTAGCGAGAAGGAAAATTTGTGCAGGTTCAGAGGGAGTTATAAGCACAATTTTCAGGATTTGCACAGGCCTGCAAGGCAATTCGAATTGTTGGGCAAAAAAATCGATTTCTAGATCCTGGCAGGTGGAAAAGTTCGATTTGCACAGTAGCAGTTCCAGTAGGCAGTGGATTTGCCGATAGAGGGTTCCGGTGAGCAGATCAGTCAGTTCGTTGAGCAAATTTGGGCGCAGTTGTTTTGCAACTAGTCCAACAGTAGCAGATCAGCACTGGGTGGAAGAGAAAAGGCACACTAAAAAATTATACTCAGGATGTCTTCAAAAGATTTTTCAAATTTCTCCAGTATTACCGCAGAGAGATTCAACATTCAAAAGGCTATGGATTTGTATTCCAGATTGGAGGATGAATTCACTCAGGTAGCTTGCCTCTCTAGCTCAACCTCATAGGGTGTCTGGTATATAAACAGTGGAGCGTCAGCTCATATGACAAGCGTTAGAGAATACTTCTCCAGCTACAAGTAGTAGATGGACTTCTAGATTCATATGGGAAACACGAGTAAATGTAGTCCAATTGGAGTATAGGTACCATCGAGATTCAAAGGGAGTCGAGTGCAAGCATCAGTGTTATAGATGTGTTGCATGTGCCCGGCTTGGGTATGAACCTTATTTCAATATCCCAGTTACAAGATAAGGGATATGATGTCCACTTTGTAGGGAAGAAGGTATTAATCAAACACCAAAGTTGGAAGAAGCTGAAGCAGATTGGAGTTTGAAGCAACAAATTGTACAAGCTACAACTCGATTCTCCAAAGGCACCAGTTGGCAACAACAACAGTGATTGCAATAGTAGTGGGAGAGACCTGAATGAGCTATGGCACAGGAGAATGGGACATCCACATTATGGAGCACTTAGGATGCTCAGGGAGACAGTGACAGGTGTTCTAGAATTAGGCACAGAACACAATGATGTGTGCAGTAGTAGTGGGAAAGACCTGAATGAGCTATGGCACAGGAGAATTGGACATCCACATTATGGAGCACTTAGGATGCTCAGGGAGACAGTGACAAGTGTTCTAGAATTAGGCACGGAACACAATGATGTGTGCAGTGGGTGCATACTTGGGAAGTATGCTAAGGTAGCATTCCCAAGAAGTGACAATAGATCAGATGGTGTTACAACATATACACTCAGACATTTGTTGCCCTATGTCCACTAGATCTCTTGGAGGGTACAAATATTTCGTTACCTTCATTGATGACCATTCCAAGAAAACCTGGATCTATTTCCTAAAGACCAAGGATTGGGTCTCTAGTCGCTTCAGGGAGTTTAAGGCTCTAGTAGAGAATGCAACAAGGACACAGAGAGTGACTTCACAAGATTTTGAGCAAAGGAAGGCATCAAGAGAGACTGGACAGCTCCATCCAATCCACAGCAGAATGGGGTAGCGAAGCGGAAAAACAAGTCAATAGTTGGGGCTACGAAGGCAATGTTATATGACTAGGACTTGCCCAAGTTTTTATGGCCAGAGGCATGTAACACAACAGTGTATATCTGGAATAGTGTTCCTCACAGGGCATTGGGAAAAATAACATCGGAAGAAGTCTTCTCAGGAAAGAAGCCAGAAGTAAGTCACTTCAGAATCTTTGGCAGAATAGCTTACTGCCATGTTCCAGATGAAAAACGCACTAAGTTGGATCAAACTGCAGAGAAGGGTTTTTCGTTGGGTGTAGTGAAACCTCAAAGTATACAGGATCTATATTCCCAATAGTAGGAAGATTATCGTGAGACGGGACATTAAGTTCATGGAGGACAAAGCCTTCAAGAGATCTCGCAAGTTGCATGCAGATGATCAAAATAAGCCAGCAAAGGCTCCATTGGTCCAGCCACAGGGGCAGCTGCAGGGACAATCACACAAACAGTCACAAGGTTCTAGTGCAGCCACTAGTACCAGCACGACCTCAGGTGCAGGAGATCCTGTGAGTTCACAGCAGACGGAGCAGCAGAAGCAGGATGAGGAGTTTGTCGATCCTCCCACCACTAGTGGACATACTAGCAGAGAAGTTCGTCAAACGTTGAGGGACGCAAAGAAGTTCATAGGATCTCCTAGGACGAACAAGAGAAAACGCATATAGCCTAACAGGTACCAACCATTGGTGGCATAAGTTGTAAAACCTTCCAGTTATCAGGAGGCCACACAACATTAGGTGTGGATAGATGCCATGGTGGAAGAATATAGCTCCATGATGATAAATGATGTTTGGGAGGTAGTGCTGAGGCCTGAGGATAGGTTAGTTGTGGGCTCTCGATGGATCTATAATATCAAGTACGTTGCAGACGACAACGTGGAGAAGTACAAGGATAGGTTAATGGAAAAGGGGTATGCGCAAACAGAAGGGATAGACTATGAGAAGACCTTCGCCCCAATTGCCAGATATACTTCTATTCAGTCAGTTATATCTCTAGCAGCGCAAATGGAATGGCAGATTCACAAGATGGACGTCAAGACAACTTTCTTATACAAGGTGATAGAGGAGGAGGTGTATATAGAACAACCAGAGGGCTTAGAGACACATGAGAGGCACACATGTGTGCAAGCTGAAGAAAGCTCTATACGGGCTCAAGCAAGCTCCTGGGACATGGGATGGTCAAATTGACAGCTACTTGCAGCAGATGGGATTTGTCAGGAATGACGTAGACCCCAACCTTTACTATTTGATGGTAGAGGATGAGCCACTCATCCTAGTGTTATATGTGGATGACCTTTTCTTGATTGGATCATCAAGGTTAATAGAGGACTGGAAGAGGAACCTGGCAACAGAATTTGATATGAAGGATTTGGGCTTGATGCATTACTTTCTAGTCCTGGAAGTATGGCAGAAGGATGCAGAGATCTTCCATGGTCAAGGGAGATATGCTACAGAAATCTTGAAGAGATTCATGATGCAAGACTGTAGACCAATGTCCATGCCTATGATTACGAACTGGAGGAAGATAGATGCATCAGAGGACGAGGACGTTGGCCCAACCTTGTATAGATAGTTTATCGGTTCCCTCATGTATCTAATCAATACTAAGGCCAGATATCTGCTTTGTCTTCAACACTCTAAGTCATTTTATGGTGGGACCGAATAGAGTGCATTGGATAGCAACGAGTCAAATTCTAAAGTATTTGCGCGACACGATCAAGTATGGGTTGAGATATACTTGAGGTGATGGTATCACGTTATGTGGTTTCACAGATGCAGATTGGGTAGGCAGTTCAGTGGATCGGAAGAGCACATTCAAGTGTTGCTTCAACGTTGGATCAAGGGTTGTGTCTTGGGGCAAAATGAAGCAGAAGTTCGTGGCACTTAGCTCTGCAGAAGTAGAGTATATGGCAACTAGCACGGCTATGTGTGAAGCTATATGGCATCGGAAGTTTTTAGTGAGCTTGTTCAGTCAGAGGTTGGAGGCGACCAATATCTACTGTGATAATCAGAGTTGCATCAGGCTCTCTGAGAATCCAATGTTTCATGATAGGTCGAAACACATAGACATCTAATATCACTTCATCAGAGATTGTGTGCAGCGTGGAGCAGTTCAGCTACAGCATGTTCCCACAAAAGAGCAGGTTGCAGATATACTCACGAAAGCTCTAGGGAGAGCTAAGTTTGTCTATTTCAGAGAACAAATGGGTATAGTGGAGAACCCTTTTCAGCGGCAGCAGGACCAGTGTCTGATGGCGTAGTCAGATCTTGAGAGACAGTTGCAGAGACTAGTAGCAGTTAGTTATTAAGGGACACAAAACCAGTCAGGGCGCAGACAGTTACTCAGTAGACAGTGCAAATACTAGTTGCAGTCAGAGACTCAAGAGACAGTTGCAGAGCCAGTCTGGAGACAAAGTGGATCCATAGTTTGGTTCTCAATTGCAATAGCAGTAGCAACATGAGATTAGTTGCAGCGCAAAGCAAAGTTGGCAGTCGTGTAGGATGGCACAATGCAGTGTCAACAACAATGCGGATGCAAGGTGGTTCAGCTACAGAATTGGCAAATGAATCAAAGTATGCACAATAGCTTGGTGGGCAGTGATAGGTCGTCACAAATGTCAAACACCATCATTGTGAGGGAAGACGTTACAAGTGAAGACAGTAGAACACCTTCCTCGCTAAGAGGGAGTGTTAGTTTTTGTAGCATCAGACAGGTGTTCTAGTCTTGATTTGTGTCAAAGAAGCTAAGAACAGGAGATCTTCAAAGCCTAAAAAAGGTTTTGTGAGATAAGTTTGTGAAACTTCTTAATTAAATTAATTAACCATCATTTAAACTTTTCCTAAGTCTAACTTAGAAAAATTAGTTAATTAATAATAATTAATTAAAGAAAGGTGAGAATGCTCTAGAAACTCACACGAATTGAGTTTGAGATGATATTAGTTGTTGATAACAACTTAATCATGGTCTTTGGTGAGCCAACGAGAGATTATAGGAGCAAGATAATGGGGATGGAGATAGACACATCAGGAGAGCGAGTTACTTTGTAGATCGAGCTATCTAGCTGCAAAGGTCGAGCAGGGAAGAAGAGTTCGAGCCAGAAGGGACGCAAAGGCAAGAGGGAAAAGAGAGCGATTTTCAGTGGATTTCCAGTGCCAAAGAGTGAGCGGCAAGAGGGTCGACTTATTCCTCGATGAGGCTACGCAAGGCTTACGCAGGCAGCTTCAGAGGGCAATTCAATTTCGCTGGGGAGGAGGTGGATTCATATGTTGGTCGCGGGGAAAATTTCCAGAAGGCTAAGCGAGTCATTTTCGGAGGCTGAGTTGGGCAGAACAATAGCATCAGTGCAATTCCACAAGTAGTACGAGTTTATCCTACGCAGAGGCTAACACAGGGGCTTTCGAGTGGCCCAGACATAACCATATTTGGAGCTAGGATCAATGTCAAGTGAGACAAATTGTCTCACTAATATTTTGGCCAAATTATTTTGCTGAGGATTGCCAGTTTGGGCATCCAGATATTTTACTTAGATTTCGTTGCTACATATAATAAAATAAACCCTCATCTGCTGCACCGGTTTTCCCAGTTGGGTTTTTCTGGAAACTTTTCTCCAAAAATATTGGTGTCATTTTTATTGTGTGTGTGCATCTCTTTTCTCAGTTCCAATTTATTTTTCGTAGCGTAATTTAATTGTGAAAAATTGCAGTGTGATTTGTTCATTGTTTGTTGTAGCAAATAAACTGCATAATTAATTAGTTAGAAGAATAAATTTCCAGTTGTTGCATTTCAAGGAATTTTCACAAAAAGGAAGGAACAGTTTGATGTGTGCATCAAAGAAGAGTCAAGACTTTTAGATGGAAATGAGGAGAGGAAGTTGTAAAGATCCTGATGATTACAATATTGAAACTTGTTGATTGGTTCGTTCCAGATTAATAATCAAGAGTTGAAGAGCATGAAGGCAGAATTGATATTGGAAAGTTGATTTGACTCTTTGAAAAATTACGAGGAAAAACTCTGAACGCATGTGCTAGCAGTTGTAATAAAGTTTGGCTCCTTGAAGATGATAAATGAACCATTTGATGACAAAATTATATGATGACTAACAAAGATCCAGAAAGGTCGAAGCTTGATATGATGTGATGTTGCTAGGAGTCGAGAAACCCTATCATGAAGATAGTGTGTGAAAGAATTAGAGTCCGTGAATTGTTTGACATCCAAGAAGGTCAAAGCTCAGGAACGATATGATGACACGAGAAGTCCTATAACTACTACTCAAAGATCTCCACGACAAAACATGTAGCTGACAAATGAAACAAAATGAAGCTTATGGTTAAGTCTCCCTGATTGAGACGGAGTGATGAGGGACACCATATTCTCCATGTGTCATGCACTAGACCAAGACTACTAGTTGTAAGTCTTAGTGAAGGCACTGGTAGGAAGAATGGAGGACTGGATAAGCATCTGGGACCAATAGTCCTTAAGGATTTGGAATCCAAGATAGGAAGTAGTCCCATGGACCAACACTCTTGAGGATTAGACTAGGTCTCCAAGATAAGAGTGGTCGAAAAGGACCAATATTCTTTGAGAATTAGAAATCCAAGATAAGAATAGTCTTAAGGACATACCTAGTGAATATCTAGATGGGGTATCTGCCTTGTGAGGCATGATGATGGTGTCTATAGTCATGCCTACCCAACATTGTGCTCTAATCTAGTGGAGAGATAAAGCTTGTTAGTCAAGGCCTTGCTATATTGCTATGTTGACAATGTTGGTCATGGTGTTGATGCTTGAGATGGTTTATCAATCCGAGTCTTCTTATGAGAATATTTTAATCTGAGTATCCTTGTACCTTGTTGTATAATTATGAATACCTCCCTAGTTAAGAGGGAGTGTTGAAAAATGTAACTAGGTTCGGTCTTCATAATTGTCATTGTACTAATATCATTATGTATTTCATGTAAAAAGAAAAAGAAGAAAAATAAATTTTATTTTTCAAACATGGGTTTCATGCTCAAGACAAATTATTACTTTATTAGATAGGCATGTTCTTCATGCTTCTAGGATTTATTGAGTCAAAGAGTCAAAGTCCTATTTGGACCTATTTGGACCTATTGTAAAGAAAAGAAAAAAATAAAAATAAAAAATGTTTCAAATTGTAATTTGGGTCAAAATTGCCTCTAGATGCCAAGTCGGCCCTACCTGTCAAGTCGGCTTTGCCCCAGAAGACATGTTTATTCGAACCCCTCTGGACAGTATAAATAGAAGAAGAGTTGAGCTCATTTGGACACACAATTGGCATAATATGTTCTAAAATTTTGCAAAATAAAGGAACTTCGAAGTCTGAAGTTGATTAAAAGAAGATGGGATTGGATTTGTGGTAGTTTTGCGTTGACACATCTCTTATTGAAGGATTAGTTTCTGATGTTGTACATGTTGTTGGTCTCTTACTGTTGATGGATTTGTTGTGCAGAAGGAGGGTTTGACTTGGCATCTAAAGGGTTGGAGTCTTTCTGTGGTCATGGGTCTTGGATATCTCACTTTGATCCGCTTTTATAAGAGGAGAATTTTTCTAGGTTTTTCCCTTGGAGGGGTTTTGCCTTGGCTTGGAGCCTATATCTTGTGTTCTTTGTGTTCTTGTGATCTTCATGTTTTTACATTTGATAATTGTTTGATGAAGAAGAACATAATAAAATTAATAAGAAACCAACAACTTTCACAAGCAATTATCAAAGAAAGAGAAATTTAATCTAATTTACAAGCCTCCCGATTTCTCAACAGAATATTGATATGATTTAGTATTGAAGCCTTCTCTTGACAGCCATTGAAAACAATAAAAAGGAGCTTTGTCTACAGCAGTGGAAATTCAAGATAAGATCTGAAGTCAAGGTTGAGGAAGATCATTGAACTGAAAACTCAATGGGGTCAAAGCAGACCTGTATAAGGCCTATGTTAAAGGTCAAATCATCAATAGCATCAATCAGAGGCATAACTTTGACAAAAGGAAAGGGCCGGACAGATCACTTGGTAATCAGTGGCAAAGGGCATCTTTAGGACAGAACACTTGGTAATCAGTGGCACACTTATGATCAGCAAACTTGAGGTATGAGACTTGTTATGTAAATTGTTCAGTTTAAGTAGTTGTTGAGGAGAGAATTTGTTAGGAGCCCTAAAGCAATATACAAGCTGTTCTAAAGTTTGGCAGTTGTAGTTTTGGCACACCATTGTACATCTAAAGCATACATCAATAGTAAGTAGTTTCATTAAATATCATTGAAAGTGGGTCATTATCCCTGGTACAGGAGCCCACAATTATTTCTCCTTTATATATATCAGGGTGGCAGGGTGGTGCTAGGGCAAGTTGGAGCTTGCAAGGTGTTGGAGCATCCTTTCAGTTGGAACTGATAAAACCATGGAATTTGAGCGTCCTTTTAGTTGAAGCTGGTAAAAGCAGGGTGTTGGAGCATCCTTTCAGGAGTTGGAGCCTCCAGATAAATTGAATGTTTTTTCTAGAGTACTAGGAAGTTGGAGCTTCCCATTCAGTTGAGGCTGAGAAATTTTGTACTCGTAAATTATTAGAAAAGTGTTAGGTGGTTTTTCTTCTGAAAGGGTTTCCACCTAAAAAATTTTGTGTATTGTTCTTGTGATGTGTTATTGATCTATGTTTTGATTTGATATTAATGCCCTTGAAAGTTTTTAACTAACTAGTTGAAGTGAAATACCGATTCACCCCCTCTTAATATTTCCAACACAATTATCAACATATTCATTTCCAAAAGAGCCTCAAATTATTTGAGTGATGGCACTTGCCATTGCTGAACATGATGCACATGTGCAAAGGGGATTTTCACATTTCCTACAGTTATGTACTACACCTATATGATTAACTGTGGCATAAAATATGCCTGTCATCGAGACGCCTTGATTAACAAAGCCACCCACAGTTGAAATGAAGGGAATCATAAGCAAAATAGCTCAACGATCTCACTATTTCACTTTGGCAATATCTACTAGCACTTTGTAAGTTCCATCCATAGAGATCTGCAAATAGGAAACTATATTTACTTTGAAAATATAGACTGAAAGTTAATATATAACATTGAATTTTCACATATTTTCTATTTGTTTGACTGGTTTTAAAATTACAGTAATTGTGTTTCACTATTTGTAATTAATTTTAATGATCCATAAAACATTACTCATGAAATCAAATTTAACAGAACCATGAGAGGAATATTCCTTGACCAACATGGATACTGACCCTTTAGAATTGGACTAGAAGTTAGAAGTCTAAAATGCGAGAGAGCTCTTACTTGTCACAGTAATCTTTGACAGTGAGTACAAGTCTCAGCAATGTAGCATCCCCAACAAGAACATAAATAACTCCAAACCGAATATACCATCTAAATTCCCTTATATAAATTTTGGTTTCGATAAAGAGCAATGCCAGCATAGTGCACCAAGTGATACTCTCGATTAGCAAAGTTACAACCTGCACAGTAATTACAAGTGCCATGATTTATTTTCAATAAAATACAGGAAAATCCTGTTAGTTAATGAAACAGATCATAAGCCTATTCACTCTTCAAACTAGATTTTGCATCAGCGTGCTGAACCCTGAAACATATTTCATCAAGCATAAAACTGTGGGAGGCTGATAAAACCCAACCACTCAGTCAAATACCAGATTATTGTCATTTTCCAAAACAAGGATTTGAATCAAAAATTTCTTATAAAACAATTAATTTGGGAATTTGGATAAAGTTCAAAACATCTTTTTTGAAAAAGTGATAGATTGATCTCAATAAAATTATTAGACAAAGACGATTTAAAGAAAATATTCCCTATTTAAACTTCCCTCTTTTCCCTTTTTCTTTGGCAGCCGAAGAAAAATTTGTTAAAGCAAGTGGGAGTTTTCAAGTAGTGAACAGATAATTGTGAATAATAGTCAAATGAAAAGAACTAAACAACAGCAATACACTTATCTGCTGATTTTTCTTGAAAAATTATTTAGATGGATATTTTATGTTCTTGGCCATTACAAAACTCCTTTCCCAAATTAAACATTATCCAATAATACTGATAACTTTGCACCAAACAATTACAACTTTTTGAGGGGTTATCAGCATGAGTTTGCAAGTAAATACTGATTTAGGGATTTCTTAATTTTAACTCCGACATAATGGATCAAATTAAGGTTATAATGTAGCACTACTAAATTAGTGAAACTGATTGTTCTAATACTACAGTTCCAAATGTTCTATGAGCTCTTTAGGTCATATATCTTAGAGCCTGTTGCTGCCTAATCCACGGGCTACTGTGGAAAAAATATTTAATTCACTAAGTGTGGGCTTGGGGGCAAGTCTCGAGTTGAGTAGTTGTCACTCAAATCTCAACTCCTCTGTCTAGGCTAACTCCTAGCAAAGCCAAGGGGTAATCCCTGAAACAATTAAGGCTGACTAAGCTATAATTATTCTAGGAATTAAATATATTACACAAGAGTGCATTCACCATCAACATACAATACGAAAGATAGATAAGCAAATAATCACATTATCCATTATAATGTTTAACAGTTGCATAACAAGCATCCTGCTTGAAATACTTTGACCTTGAAGCAGCATAAGACAAAATCCCGGCGGTATTTTATCATCAAGAGGAGGAGCATAATTCGGCAATTTCTGTAGCATAAAAGGGACTATTTCTTAAAGAAAAATAGAAATATTTTATCAAGAAGCCCACTTCTATAACGAGTTTTCTCTTTAATTTGCAACAGCAACAACTAAAATGATGAATTTTCGCTTGAATTTGCAAGAGTAATCACTAAAACTTAAAGGACGAATTTTCGCTTGAATTTGCAAGAGTAATCACTAAAACTTAAAGGACGAGTTTCCTTTTGAATTTGCAACAGTAACCACTAAAAAGATGAGTTTCCGCTTAAATTTGCAGCAATAACAGCTATAAGGACGATTTTCCGCTTAAATTTAAGGTAATCACCACGAAAAGGACGAGCTCGACCAGTTCCGCTCAAATTTTACGATAATAACCATGGCATTACAAGTTTTCGCTTAAAATTAGGCGATAGCCACGAAAAAGGACGAGTTTCGATATAAATTTCCCGTAATAAACACCAAAAAGACAAGATTCCACCTGAATTCAGTAATAACAACGAAAAGGACCAGTTTCCACCAGAACTCAGTAACAGCCAGTAAACGGCCGAGTTTCTGCATAAATTTACTGCAATTTCAGCAACACTGCCAGAATAAACCCGTTAACACAAGAAATACGCACCTCGAAGGGAGGAAGCGACGCCGGCCCGTCCAGATTAACAACAGATAGCCCCATGACGGCCCTAAACAACGGCTCGGCCGTATTATAGGCTGCGACCAGAGCCAATCCATAGTTATAATAGCGGGATTGCAGGCAAAACCTCTTGATGGACAAATCCTTCCGGATGAGATAAATCCTGTAACAAATTAAGCACCAAAGAACCAAATGCGACAGAGAAACCACGATGGTTTCAGTGGCACAGGGCGTGTAACCGCCGAAAGCACTTTTTACTAAGGTTATCCAGGCTCCGTTCGCATCAGGCCTGCAGTACCACTCCAGAAAAGGGGTTCCAGAAACCATTGTTGGGTAGAACGAGCTCGCATCAATTCCCGCTATATCCAGAAAGCGTCTGGCCACAGAGATATTTATAGTTAGAATTTTTGAAGGAGGAATGCTTTGACACTCAACTCTGACCCGCGTACTCAGTCAGGACTCGGAGGCTGAGCCGGGAGGAGCATCTGCTCGAGTCAAGTCAGCTCCACGATACTGTCCAAAAAATAAATATTTTCGTCCCTCGGTCCCACTGATCACATATTCCTTACATAATTGGGCGTATCGATGTCATAATTCATTTCGATCTATCACTGTAGTCACATCTCCGTAGGGTCGTGGAATTTTGAGGACCGTATATAAATTGCGAAGCGTCAAATTTTGATAGGCAAATATTAGGAAGTAAATGCATTACACCGAAGTCTAAAGTAGCCAATCTAAGCAAAGTGAAGCCGCGAATCAGGTTCAAATATTAGTAAGAACCAGCTGAATCAGATTCGAAGATTAGTAAGTAGTTGGATGAAATGCATTCCATAAAAGCCCTAAAAACTAGCCGAAGCATATTCCAAATCAATATTTTAAGATCAATTTTCGGTATTTCTCAATTTCATTTCACTATTTTAATGAATTTTAATTTTTTTTAATTGGTGCAGTTAATGTTGGAAAGTAATGAAGATGTTAGTTTGGTTTTAGGAAAATTATTTATTTATAAATATTTAATAGAAAAGTTTTTGTTATAGTAAATTTTATAGGAGTTGTTTTTAGTGTGATTTTTTGGATTTTTAGGTGTTGGAATTCCATAGAAAATTTTGAGGTGAAATCTTGATTTGTGTTATTCAAATTGGTTTTTTGACTGTATATATGGATTCAGCACCTTCAAAAGCCCCTAGAGAACTTTGATTGTGTAGGGGTTACCCATCAAGCTTGTGATTTCAATAAATTCCTGCTTGATTTTAGAGAAATTAGATCAAAAAAACCCACCAGAAAACTTTCAAAAAGTCTCACTAAAGGCAACTCGAATCTTATAATGTAATATTTTAAAATTTTAAATTATGTAAGTTTCATTTTTATATATTTTAGATTCATTGCCTACAAGTTATGTCATAAGGTTCATCAAACTTCAATCTTGAGGTTTGAATTTTGGGGAACCTTAAAAAAAAATTGAGGTTTAGTGAATCTCATCAAACCTCGTAGCCATTGACCAAGTCCATAGATCACAACTCATAACCTCATGCCACAGCGCAAGCTTGTAATCTATCTTTGCAATTTCCATGTTCGTGATAGCATTTTTTTTATGTTATTGATGTTGATATCTTACTATTTTATCCTATATTTCATTTTAAAGTTAATATGTGTGTGTGTGTGTGTGTGTGTGTGTGTGTGTATATATAGACAAACCTAATGGCGATCCTCATCAAGAAATTCGAACTCGAACCAAACATAATCATTTTCAAACCTGAACCATGTGACTTAGCCTACAAGACATAGAATAGATGGTGAAAGGATGTTTTGTTAAGGCACTCTGTGGTGAAAAGATTACCGGTTCAAAATCTTGTAGGCAAAAAATTAGCCATGCTAAGGGTTTGTGTGGCTCAGACCAAGTGTGATCTTCAAGTGATTTTGATGGCTTAGATGCCCCTAGGCCATGGCTACTCAAGCCACAGGTTAGGTGTGTCAGTGATCTCAAGACTCACATTATCTAACAAACAAACAAACAAACAAAATAGATTTGCTATCTTTAATTTATGATTTGCATTTAAAAAATAAAAATAAAAAATATGAAAATGAAATAATAGACATAAAATACATACCATCCACACAAATGAGCACAAAATTTATCTTAGGAAACTTAATATAAGATAAAACCCAATTAGAAGGTGAAGCTTATGCTCAACTCTCTTTACTTTACTTGTAAAATGCACATACAAAGGAATGGGAACTTACTATGGAGCTTATATATATATATATATATATATATATATAGATATATATATACTATAGCTTGAATAACTACTGCAAAGTCCTCCTTCTCTATTATGCTCACAAAATACCACTCTCAAATGTTTCTTTTTTAGCTATGGAACAAGATAATGCTAAAGAATAGAACTCCTCCTAGCGGCTCAATATATAACATAAACTAATAACATGTTGTTGCTGCGACAAACACCCTCCAAAATTTTGCCTATACTTGAATATTGGAGCCTACTGAGAATCTCGTGACCGATCGTTCCATAGTCACTTCTTGGTCGATTGATGCTCAGTTAAGTCTTTGAGCTTCCTTCTTGGATTGTAAGTGTCGAAGTCACCTACTCACACATGCTTAGTCCGTAATGAATTCATGAGTGCATTCCTTCGCACAAAGCTTGAATAGGCCTAACACAGTCCATCAAGATAGTGTCTGTGTAATATTCAATTCATGTTGACAGTCAATGTGCATTGTCGTTCACAATCTCTCAATTTTGACTGCGTTTGTACTTCTATTTTGATGGGCTTTTCAAACTGTCGTTTTTGCACACCTTCGTTTTTGCGAGTGTCATTTTCATGTTTTCAACTATCGCTTTTTCTTGCTTTCACTTTAATTAGTGTCGTTTTCATGTTATCTTCACTCAAACATGTGTCATTTTCATTGTCATTCGCATATCGCAAGTGTCGTTCACACATTTCTTTTCATATAGCACATGTCGTCTTTAGCATGTTAAGTGTCGCTAAAGAGACCAAACAGGTAAAGATCCCTGAGACTAGAACCTCGTCTCAAGGAGCTTCTACTCTGTGAACTAGAAGTCAAAAGAAGGTAGAGAAGACCTCTCCCCCTATTCCTCAAATGCCTAAAGTTTATGCTAAAAGGAGTGACAGGCTCAGAAAAGCGCAGCAAACCCCTCCTCCTCCTACTGAAAATCCTCCTATTGAAAACCCTCATACTAAGAACCCTCCTGCTGAAAACCCCCCTGCTGAAAACCTTCCTACTGAAAGCTTACCTACAGGAAGCCAATTGCCAGAGAAAACTAAAAGAGAGATGATTGAGCCCCATGATGAAGAAATTTCAAATAAGAAAGAGCTTATCCTGTTTGAGATGTTCAAAGGAGGGAAAAAAGTCTCATACTAGACCCCGGAACAAGCTTAGATTGAACATCATGATACTATACCCCGGAACAAGCTTAGATTGAACATCAATATCGAGATCCTTGAGTGATTTTGACGGCTTAGATGCCCCTGCGTCACGATTTCTCAAGCCATAGGTCAAGCCTAATGTAATATCTGGATAACTAAAACAACTTCACACACACACACACACACACACATATATATATATATATTATTTTAAATAATAATATTAATAATTATTTGACACTTTTATAAAAAAAAAACATTTTAAAGTAGCATTGAGGGTTAGCTCAATTGGTCAAGTCCTTGTAGTTAACGTATTTTTGTCATTAAGAGGCCATGGGTTTGATTCTCTTGACGAGGTCAAGTTCCGTGATTGACGAGAAATGATCCCTTTGAGTGGATCTGCCCGGTATAAATATTCCATGAATGTAGTTATGATCGAGTCGATAGGAAGTGATCTCTTTATATGGATCTGCCTAGTACAAATATTCTATATTCTATGGACATAGTGATGATTAAATCGACGAAAAGTAATCCATTTTATAAATTTACCTGTACAAATATTCCATAAACATAATAATCACCAACTTCAAAAATCTATAAATCACATAAACAAAAAAACATTTTAAATCCTAATAAAAATATATTTATTACATATATGATATATATTAAATCTATTATTTAATTAAAATATTTCATCTATTTTTAACATTTACACTTATGGTCCTCATCCAAAAAAATCAACGGATAACCAATATATTTGTTCAAATACAACGTATACTTAATGATTTTACGCTTTAACTTATTTGATATTTCATCAAAAAAAAAATTAAGATTTAAAACATATAAATAGATTTTTATATATTAAATAAATATCAAAATATTTAAATTATATAAATTACGTAACTTAAATTTAAGTTATAGTTATATATAATGATGATGATGGTTAACGTCCAATGAGACCAAACTTTGGTCTATTGGACCTAAAGAAACAAATTATTTAGTTTGATTTAAGATTTTATTTCTATGCTCAAAAAGCTTGGAAAGAAACCTCCCGAGCTCACTGTAATTTTGACAACGAAAAGGCTAGGAAGGTCAGTATTGCAACAAAGGTTTTGAAACTGAGATCTAATGTGGTTGTACACGGGGCACTCTAGGAGGAAGTGATTTTCATCCTCGATGTTTGTATTCTCACAGAGATGGCAGAACCTTTCCATCCATGGTGTTTTAGGAACTACCCAACGACCCGTTTCACTATGGAGCTCATGAGAATTCGTTCTAAACTTGGCTATATTAATTTTCTTCTTTGAGCTAGTTAAAACAAAGAGATACTTTTGATCTTCTAGGGTGGGGTTGATGACCTCCATATAATATCTTAATTTTCTTTTAGTTGCTAAATCTTTCTCACACCACATTTTTTCTTTGAACTTAGAAGTAACAATATTTTTAATGTTATTAATGTTTTGCAATGCAACATTCTCGTTGATCTCCCAATGGTTTAACCAGAACCTGGTGTCTTTATACCAACCTCGTTTCAGCCTTAGGTGGTTTTGGCTGGAATTTAAAGCTAGCTTAGGAAGTCTATGATCTCCTATGTTATTGAGTTTGTGCTTGTACAACAGAAACTTGGTCATAGCTAGGCTCTCGATAGGGGAAAGACCCACTCCTATAAGGAGAATATGATAGGGTATGTTGCTTTTAATTTTGAGGTTATACGTTATAAAACGCTTCTGGATTTGCTCAATCTTTCTCTAGGATTCTCTAGAGATGCTACAACCCCAAACCTCACATCCATATAAGATAACCAGAGTGATTAAAGTTTCAAAGAGGAACTTCTTTCTATCCCACATTACGAGGTTTTCCATTTTACAATTATTTTCAAGACCAAAATAAGCTTTCCATCCCCCATTAATCCTTTTCTCAATGTTATAGTTCCAGTTGAGCTTGTGATGAATATCAATTCCTAGGTACTTGTAGGAAGACACTTCCTCCAAGTTACTATTGTCATACATAAAATTAGCGTAAGTTTCCTTCTTGGATTTGACAATCATAACTTTTGTTTTATCAGTGTTAACAATCACACCCATGGTAGAGCAGAAATCCTTAAGAAGTATAAGTTGCTTATCAAGATCAGATGGGCACCTTGCGAGAAGAACAATATCGTCAGCATAGAGAAGAAGGATGATGACTATCCCAGCTAAGATCGTGCCAGCACATCCCGCTTCCTCTAAACAACCTTCTAGCTTGTCGATGTAAATGCTAAATAGGGTAGGGGAGAGGGGCCAACCTTGTTTAACTCCAATATTACACTTAATATCTTTCGACCACCCCTCATTGCTCTTTAACTTGGCAATTACATTCTCATATAACCTTATAGCAACAGCTCTCAACTCAAAAGGAACCTTTAGCTCTTCTAATCTGTTTTAAAGGTTATTTCTAGGAACCGTATCGAAAGCCTTTCTAAAGTCCACAAAGCAACAAAAGAGATTGGATTTATCATTGCGACATTCCTCCACAATGATCCTAAGTGTAACGAGGTGGTCTGTTGTTGAGTGCTGCTTTCTAAAACCCGCTTGGCCTTTAGCCCGCTTACCTTCACTTTCAAGCCATATGCTCAACTTCCTTTCCAAAATAATACCATATAACTTGGCTAGGAGAGGGCTGATCATAATTGTCTGATAATTAGAGGGGTTATTTGTATCCCCACTTTTAAAAATACGGATAATGAGGCTTTGAGTCCATGGTTTAGGGAACCCTTGCTTGACCACTTGATTGAAAAGCTTGTGAATGTGGGGGATGAGGACAAGACCTCCAATTTTTTAGATTTTCGCCTGGAAACCTTCAATGTCCTTAGCTTTCCCATTAGCCAAGCGATTAACCCCAAAATCAATGTCTTCTAATGAGAAAACTTCTTTCGTTGTTTAATTTAATTTTTTAATTTTTATTTTCTTTTAAATCTAATTTCCCAAAAAATCAAGATTTCATATTATATAATTTTTCGCGAAACCCCACATATATATAAGATTGGGTGAGAGATTTCATATATATATATTTATGTATGCATTGTTTAAATATTACAGGTTTTGAAGATTTTGGCTAGAATTAAGCTTTTTTTTGTCAAATTTTGATTTTTGTTGTTTAAAAATAAGTTTTGACTATATATATGGATTCAACACCTTGAAAACCCCTGGAACACTAGCATTTTGGAGAGTTCATAACTTAAACTTTGATCCCAACAAATCTCTATTAAATTTTGAGTAAAGTAAATCAGAAAATATATTGTAAAAACCTCTACGGATAAACTACTACTATATATATACCAACCTAGATCCATATTAACTTCAGTCTATCAACGGCCAAGAGGGATCAAATCTCTTGAGCTGCAAATCTCTTTTATCGTGAAAAGAGATTTGATCCTTCTCAACGCTCTCTTGAGATGCAAATTTCTTTGAGCTGATAGGCTTATTCTATAGCTCAGTATCATGTGTAACCCTGTTCATCTGTCGTCAAAGTTGAAATTTTTCTCATGTCGACCAAATAAAAATTTTTAAAAATTTAAAAATAAAAATAAAAATAAAATTACTATACAAAATATTTAAATAATGTTGGTTCATAAAAAAACTTGCATGTGAAGAAATTGGATCCCTCTCGGCTCATGTTAGATCTGTATTTAAGATGGATTTATGTTGGTTTATAGTGAAAATAGATTTGATCTCTCAGAGCTTTGTAAAATTGGAGTTAAGATGAATCTATGTTGGTTTAATCCCCCTTTATATAGGCAATATTCCACATAATACCATGAGTTCTCAATACGATGAGTCATGTTTTATTTAATTTAATTTTTATAGAATTAGTTTTATTTTGAGAGAATTAAAATGTTTACATTACATTAATCTTTTTACTTAATTTTAACTTGTTGTAATTTGATCGTATCAAATTACAACATTTTTTCCATATTAAACTAAAAAACACCTCTCAACACAATAAACAAACTTATAAAATTAATAATAATAATAAAACAAACAAACTCCCAGATCAAAACCCTCGAAGAAACCTCTCTAGGCTAATTCCTCTCGAAACTAGCTTTCGTGTTGGATGCCTCTCCCATGAATGAATCTTTAATATGTAGAAAAATATTCAACTTCTAGAACGAATCAAAGAATCCCCTAATTAACGCTATTAGGTTTTTTAAATTTATTTATTTGGTTTTAAATTTTTAATTATTTATTTTGTTTTTTAATTATAAATAAAAATAAAGTTTAATATTTGAATAATAATAATTTAATTTTAAGGAGGAAGTTGGAGCGGGAAGGGTAATTCTATGCCTCGACGGAAAAAATTGGAAAAAATATGCATGGGTTGGGAGAAGTCACAAATAACAGGGTGGAAGAACTTGGCTTATGGCAAGGATTGAGACTGGCTCTTAACGATGGAATCACTCATTTATCAGTTTTTGCCGACTCCCTTATAACTATACAAAAATGCATTAGGTGACCTAAAAACCAGGATTGTGATCAAAGTCCAACCATGCAAAGAATATTTCTTACACTAGATAAATGTGAAACTATATAATTGTTTCATATAAAAAGGGAATTCAATAAAATGGTAGATGAACGAGCCAACAAGGTCGTCACGCTGGAGCAAGGTCCTTTAACTAAATGTCTAGTGCCATGATCCGAAATAAATGCATCACCTCGAATTGCAGGAGCAACTTAATGCAGGGTGAGACAAACGTCCGAAGGAATAAATGTGGTATTAACTACTTGGATCAGACAACATACCATAAAAGGATAGAAGACAAGACTAATACATCATCCCCCAGGTGGATAATTGCAGTTAAGCTTGAAGGACAGCTAGAAGGCAAGTGCCATGATTTAATGCGAAGGGGAAGTGAAGAACTTATTCACTCACAATTTGAGGAGGAAGATCACCGACCATTCGTGCAGGAATTTTCCTCAGAGAAGGAAGATATGGAAAAAAATCAATTTTTAGGAGGAGCATCAACGAGAGACATTGATCTTGAAGCAACATTCGGGACTATCAACTTGGAGTTGATCACAGCTATAAGGAGATGGATGATCAAGGCCTTTACCCTATGGTTAGTCACTCATCCTGTTAGACTCAAAGGAATGGCTTCTGCATCTAGAAACCGTGTAGGAGACTCACCTAAGAATTCTTCTGGAGCTTTCAAGCACAAAATTGAGCAAATGATATCACGCATAAGAGGGAAAATTATCTCTGAAGCTAGGTTCCATTTTTCACTAGTGATGAGTCAGTTAGAAAGTTTGCGGAAGGATATGGAAATAGTGCAGGTTGCCTCGAACGTAGTCATGACAAAAATTGAGAATTTGGACCGTAGGGTTGAAAGCTCAAGGGAAAAGGTGGAAACAACGGTCGTCTCAATCTTGAGGCATGCATTTGGGCTTGGGGAGGATGGCAACAATGAGTAGGGCAGTGGCGCTCAGGACGACCCTGCTTAGGATAATGTGGCTCATCCGGATATTCAACATTTAGTCACATAGTTAGAACTGGAGGACGTTAGATCGTCAGCAGAAGATGAGGCAACAAAGATGGACGAAACTAGACAACAGACGCCAAATGATGCTGACTAGTTAGTTACCTAGTTTTCTTTTGAATGCAATGCAAATACGTAATGTGTAATGGGATCTTTTGGCGATTATATAAGAATAATCTAGTAGGAAAAATAGGCAAGAAATCCTCGAAGATTTTATGCCTCTCGCCATAACAAATTTGCAGGGAGATGAACATATTGTTGCTTATGAATGTACTCGTTAAGGCATAAGTGTCCTGCACAATATTGTTAAGGTATTAGATTTGATCCTGGGTCTGTCTCCTATTGTTAAGGTCTCCTATTGTTAAGGCATAAGTTTCCTGCTATTGTGCAGCCAATTAGATTGTTAAGGCATAAGTTTTTGTCTCCTATTGTTAAGGCATAAGTGTCCTGCTATTGTGCAGCCAATTAGATTGTTAAGGCATAAGTTTCTGTCTCCTATTGTTAAGGCATAAGTGTCCTGCACAATATTGTTAAGGTATTAGATTTGATCCTGGGTCTGTCTCCTATTGTTAAGGCATTAGTTTCCTGCTATTGTGCAGCCAATTAGATTGTTTTTTTTTTCTCGCTAAAAAAACTAATCTATTATATACAGAAACAGTAGTAACATTACAACCATGGAGTTTCATCCCCAGAGGCCCGACTTTGGCCCTCTAGACTGTAAGATATCAAAAGAGCCACCTTCGCAGAGGTGCCATAACTAGCCAAAACATCCCACGCAGGGGTTCCAGTTTCTTCAAAACAGAGCAACCTTTTCAAACTAGCCAAAACATCCCACGCAGGGGTTCCGTGTACTTCAAAAAAGAGCAAAAATTTCAAACTAGAAAGCCCGCCCAGGGGCAGCAGATAGCCAACAACATTTTCCCACGCAAGGGCTTCAGAAAACAAGACACAAACATGCCCTAAACAAGACATAAACCGAGAGCCGAAAGCCGAAACAGAACCTGAGTGATGCTGGAGAGGGTAATGCTGCACAGAGGACCAGCTACTCCTCCGGCTGCTCTTCGACGATCGGGCACCACCCGAATTCTCCCAATTCCTCCGCTGAAGGGAGGGGGTCCAATTTGACGTCGTCTTTCTTGGACGTGGACGCCTCCCAAGGCTGGGGAAGGCCGGGAGTCTGTTCTGCTTCCTTTCCAGGCATGGCCTGGTCAAATTCTGGCCTTTCACCCTGTTGCTTCCCCTTGCCGCGGAGATCTTCGTTGTCGGATGGAGCTTCCTCCAGAAATAATACCGAGACATGGGCGTTGATACGGGGCCTGTCAATCGAGCTGTTGAAGGTAAAAATGGCTGAACCGAAGGCTGGCGAAGGCACTGAGTCAGGATCAGGGCTGCTAGAGTCCAAGAATTTCCTAGGTTGAATAGGATTGGCTGTAGAAGAACGATGGCAACAGCAGCAACAACAATGGGGGTGAGGAGCTTCCACAGAAGGCTGAGAGGACCCTCCGCGTGCAGAGCCTTGACGGCTGAGTAAACGCTGTCGAGGCCTGACCATTTTTGCCTGAGCGTCGAGGGTGAAGAGCAGAGCGGGGTGGGGAGGCGGAAATGACAAAGAGGCGAGCGGGCAACAGGTAAGGATCCAGAGGCGTAATTGACACAGAGGCCCCTCAAATTTGAAATGATATACCTTAGGCAGAGAGCCGAAGACCAGGCGAGGAATGTCAGGTGTTGAATCCCGGAGAGCCGAAGACCAGGCGACGTCCAGACCGCAGGATGCCAGACGATGAGCATGGAGCAGCATTTGCTGAGCCCCTTCATCATCTTTTCTAGCCATTGCAACGAGACCTCGAACCCCGGACACCTTAACTGCTTGATGCAGTCGAGCCTGCGACTTGAATGAGGCAATGAATGCCAACCTGCAATATGCCTTGCCATATATTCCATGGCGGCGAACAGGCATTGAATGCCTTCCTTACAACTATGGCGGCACATGTATGTCATGTGGCTCGTCATGGTTAGCTGTCGTGTCACCCGCATCCGGGAGTGCAGCCAATTAGATTGTTAAGGCATAAGTTTCCTGCTATTATGCAACCAATTAGATTTGATCCAGATTTGATCCTGGGTCTGTCTCCTATTGTTAAGGTATTAGATTTGCCAATTAGATTTGATCCAGATTTGATCCTGGGTCTGTTTCCTATTGTTAAGGTATTAGATTTGATCCTGGGTTTGTCTCCTATTGTTAAGGCATAAGTTTCCTGCTATTGTGCAGCCAATTAGATTTGATCCTGGGTCTGTCTCCTATTGTTAAGGTATTAGATTTGATCCTGGGTCTGTCTCCTATTGTTAAGGCATAAGTTTCCTGCTATTGTGCAGCCAATTAGATTGTTAAGGCATAAGTTTCCTGCTATTATGCAGCCAATTAGATTTGATCCAGATTTGATCCTGGGTCTGTCTCCTATTGTTAAGGTATTAGATTTGCCAATTAGATTTGATCCAGATTTGATCCTGGGTCTGTCTCCTATTGTTAAGGTATTAGATTTGATCCTGGGTCTGTCTCCTATTGTTAAGGCATAAGTTTCCTGCTATTGTGCAACCAATTAGATTGTTAAGGCATAAGTTTCCTGCTATTATGCAGCCAATTAAATTTGATCCTGGGTCTGTTAAGGATAACTCTCCTGGAATCCTGGGTCTGTCTCCTATTGTTAAGGCATAAGTTTCCTGCTATTGTGCAACCAATTAGATTGTTAAGGCATAAGTTTCCTGCTATTATGCAGCCAATTAAATTTGATCCTGGGTCTGTTAAGGATAACTCTCCTGGATTGTTAAAGATAACTCTCTAGATTCAAAAAAAATAATGATTATTATATATACACTAATATTTACATCACTCTCTACTGTAGTTGAATCACCCAATCACCCCCTATATATACACTAATATTTACATCACTCTCTACTGTAGTTGAATCACCCAATCACCCCCTATGGTGAAAGGAAAGTGAATCACCCAATCACCCCCTATGGTGAAAGGAAACGTGTTGTCATTTCTATTTCTTTTTCACCTTCCAACCCATTTAACCTAATCTTTACATCACTCCGACACTTGTTCAATCACCCCCTATGGTCAAAGGAAACGTCTTGTCATTTGTATTTCTTTTTCACCTACAACAGTAACCATGATTATTATATGTAAACTAATATTTACACCACTCTGGGCACTATTTCAATCACCCGCATGGTCAAAGGAAACGTGTTGTCATTGCTTTTCACTAACAACGGCGACAAAGCTCATACCATACAGAAGAATCTACCTCAAAGCTTTTTCCAAAATCAACTTACAAAGACACCTTTTCAAACTCCGATGCAATCCGTGATAACGTGCGGAAATCTATGCATCAATCTATGTAACAAAAGTTCAAAATGGATAATTCAGAGAACTGAGTTCTATCTACGATTCTAATGTCTTATGTCTTAGTGGTGTAGGTCAGTTGGTCGCGAACGTTAAAATGAAGTAGCGTAGAAACAAGACATTGAAGGTTTAATTACCTGTTCCTCTCGATTAAAAAAAAATAAAAAAAATTCATAATGGATACAACAATTCACTAATCTGCTCAATACTTCTGGACTCAAATCATCAATTTGCTGAAGATCGTTTGATTGGCCTATTCAAAGTTCAAATTTAATTTTAACACCTCCGAATCACTAAATTTATACGGTATCAAAATACGTTGAACTTTTTGGTGGCAAGGAGCTGCGAAAATATTTTCTTGTTGAAATAATCTTCTCGGTAATGGCTTTCAAGTATGTGGTGAACTTAAGCTTTATGCCACAAATTTCCCAACATTTAGAGCAACACCAGGTTAATCTCTTAGAGCATTACTTTTGACAAGAGATTATAGAAAGGACAAGTTTCAGATTGACCAATAACCACTAAAAGGATGAGCTTTCGCTTAAATTTACGGGAATCATCGCTAAAAGGGGAAGTTCCGGATTAAATTTACGATAATAACTAATGAAAGGACTAGTTTCCACTTAAGTAATTTATGGTAAGAACCATTTTAAAATTTAGTTTTTGTTCAGTTGTAAATGTATGGTTGATTTGTGTGGCTTTTGTTTTTGTTTAATTCAAATTTGAGGGTGGGAACATTGAGGGATAAAAATTGTGTCACGGAAAATTCAGGCTATAATCTCGCACAATCATAGTGCAACATTCTACAGATAGACAAATAATTATTTCAGCCAACATTAAGGCTAATTCAATATAAACTTAATGTTATTTTCAGAAAACATTGGACTTGAAAACAAAAACAAAATCCTCTGAATCTGTCATTGACACGAAAGGAAGAGTAACCTGAAATTTCCGCTTCATTGTACTGTAATGACTATTAAATTTACAGAATTTTTCAGCAGCGGCGCAATAATAAATTCATTAACACAAAAACTACGCACCTCAAAGGGCGGAAGCGATGCCTTTCCGGCCAGATTAACAATCGATAACCCCATGACGGCCCGATAGAGCGGCTCGGCCGTGTTATAAGCAGCGAGCAGAGCCAATCCATAGTTATAATAGCGGGATTGTAACCGAAACCTCTTGACGGAAAAAACCTTGAAAACCTTCTTGATGAGATAAATCCTGTAACAAAGTAAACACCAGAGAAACAAATTCGACACAGAAACCACCAGCGTTTCAGTGGCGCAGGGCGTGTAAGCGCCTAAGGCACTTTGTGCGAGGGTTGTCCAGGCGCTGTTCGCCTCGGGTCTGCAGTACCAGTCCAAGAAAGACTTTCCAGAAGCCATGGTTAGGCTAAACAGGCTCGCATCAATTTCCGCTATATCAGAAATCCGGGGTGTATTATACCGGAAAGTTTTAAAGGAGGTGTGGTTGAACACGCGTACTCGGACTGGTTGTTGAGCCGCGCGGACGAACTTGACAGAGTCAACCCTTTCAACCAAAGTGGAAGAATGCAGGTTTCGTTTTCGTCATGCGTTTTCAAAATTAAATACTCTTAAACCCTGGTCCCATGGAGCACATACGTCCTTTGCATTTTCCCCTTGCGCTGGACCTGATGAGAAAAATGCCTGTCGTATATGGAGTAGATTTACGTGGACAACGATAAATCAAAGCGCTGAGACCAAAGCGCAATTCTAAATTTCATGATGCTATTTCGATATGAAGTTGTTTGTCAAGTTTCCCACCGGCAAACGTTATGATTTTTCAGTTTTTAAATGAACCAACAATAAAAATTATATATAACTTTATTGACCGGGCTTCTAGTATCGTGATTTTTCACTTAAGAAATGCATTCTCTTTGCCCGACCCTACCAGGGGCTTTTAACTATCGTCATCCTTTACGTAAGTGTTGTACTCTTTAAAGTGGAGTCGCCCGTTTCAGCGTATTTTGCACCTCAAAGTCCACACCAACTCTATCACTATTTTTATTTTATTGTTAAATATATTTTTATTAAATGAAAACGATTCTGTTTTGCCGGATCGGGCAACAGTGAGTGGGATTTTTTTTTTCATTAGGGTTGGAAAATCCATTGTATTTTAGGGGTCAAATTAACCAGAGAGTTATCACTAGCTACTATATGTGTAAATGGAGAGAAAACCACACCACCTTCGTGGTAATCGGTAAAAAGTAGGCGTTCACTCGTTACGTCAAAAAAAAATAATCAAGACACATTGAAGGGCTAACTTTATGCCATTTAAATTTATTCTTCGATATTTTAAAAATATATATATATTTTTTTAAATTTAAATTATGCCTTTAATATTTCGATGGTGAGAATCATTGATGGCTTTACATGATCAATTTCGTTTTTTCTTTTTGCTGTTCTTAAGGTGGGGTTGCACCGTGATTACTAAAACAAAACCACCTCAAATCTGTTAAACACACATGGGCAGCAATATAATCTGAAAGATAAAACATGAGAATACATTTTTATTAACAAGAGATATATATGTATAGTACATGGTTTGACCGTTGGTTTCACATCCGAAGGTCTCTTGGACATCTTTTCTCTATTCGGCTTCCACACTAACCCATTGAGGATTAGGCGCCCAACATTCCCCCCTTAATCCGAAGGGTTATGTATGAGTCCAAGAAGAGCGTTGTAATACAAAATGTGCAAAAATGCATGGCAACACTACGCTGAATGTGCTCTCTAAAATGTTGGTATAAAGGGCGGTGGTTTAAGGATGACCACCAACACTGGAAGGCTTAGTGCAGTTCCCGGAACTCTTCCAAAACTGGCAAGAAGCTGAAGTTTTCTGCTAGAAGAAGTGCTCCTATTGTTTTGAAGAGGGAAACATTCAACCATGAAAGGGAGGTCTCACCCCGCATAAAAGGGAGAACTTCAACCTGAAAAGGGAAGTCTCAACCTGTGATGGTTTAAGGATGACCAACAACTCTGGAATGCTTAATGCAATCCCTGGAACTCTTCCAAAACTGGCGATAAGATGAAGTCTTCTGCTAGAGGAAGTGTTCTCAATTTTGTTCTTGGAATTCTTCCGAAACTAGCAAGACGCTGAAGCCTTCTGCTAGAGGAAGTGTCCCAGATTACCAACAGAAGGCATGCTCAGGGGCATCTTTGTTTTTGGCTACAACTCTGAAACTGGTGTGGCAGGTTGTGGCTCAAGTTTGCTTGATGTGGCTTTGAAGCTTGTAGATGGCCATCATTTCCCCCCCTGTTAGATACAAGGTGAGATGATGGAGAAAACTCAACTGCAAGACTGTTCAATACTCTGGAACAAGTTCTGACATGTGACTGAAATATCTTCTTAGTTGTTGATGCCCATTGCCAAGAAGCGATCCATCCAAGATGAATCTTTGTTCTTGCAGGACGTTTGTTTCTGAAGCATCTGTGTGAAGAATGGGTGGTTTTATGACAGTGCTTACATGGATGAAGATCAAAATAGTGATCTTTCAAATGGCCAACTCGGTCACAGTGTTGGCATTTAACAATCTGTGGTTGTTGTTGTGGAAGAGGAGTAGAATCTGGAATAGCTGAAGGTGAAATGTCATGAAGGAATCCAACACTCTGAAACTGAATGGGCTTTGAGTAGTCTGGAATATGAAAGGACAAGTCCTTCTCATATCCGAGACCAGTTCTGTGTTTGTTGTGGACAAGCTGTTCCCAAGGTTTGATGATGGGCTTGGGAAGTGCAGACTGAGTTTCTGCATTTGCATGTACAACTACTGCTTTATTAGGTACTAATATTGAACCAACTGTAACATTATTGACTTGCTTCTGATGGGTTGCAGTCTCAATGTTCTAAACAGAAACATGTTCAGAATGACTCCTTTATTTTAATTCTTCTTGCAGTAGCTGAGATTCAAGCTGCAAAAAATCAATTTTCTTTTGTGATTTTGTAGACAGACCTGAATGTCTGTGAGAGAAACTTTGCTAATTTTTAATGTATCATGAGTGGTAGACAATATCAGAGTTTTGAGGAACTCTAATACTTCATTGATTCTGGCCATTTTTTTCTTCAATGTCAGAATTACACCTTAAAAACTGATCACAACTACTACTCAATGCAGAAAAGTAATACCCACTAGCAATATCCTTTATAAATGTGCAGCAAATGATCAGTGTGCAACCAGCAAGCACCAATTACAATCCATATAAAAATAAGATGATGAAGCTACGTTACTGTTGAAGACCTTAAATTTGATGCTATGATGATATCACTGAAATTGTGTATTTGATAATGATCAGTACAATATATGAGTATTTGATATCACTGCACTTGAATGCTAAAACACTGTATCAAAGGTGAAGTGATTGTTCCAGCTACAGAGTTATAGTGTACTACTACAAGAACATTGTGACAAGGCTATGCTCAAATGCAACTGTGAAACCTTGCTTACTGTACCAATACAACTTGATTATTCCTTAATTACTGTAACTAGACATCATCAATATATATGTGGCATCTCTGTTCTTGAGAAACCCTTGCCTTTTCATGGCATCAATACACAAAACCTTCACCAATCTGTCCTCAATCCTCTTGTCTTATTGAAGGAGAAGGGAATTAAATATTCAAAAACAAAAACTACTACAAAACATACCTTGTTAGTTTTAAGAGCATTTGATTTGACCAACTTCCATACAATATTCTTCTCTATACTGTCACTGTAATGAGTCAATTTTTGACTGCTGCTTAAATGATAGTAAAGTTGGCCTCAACCAAGGTCGGCTTCATTTTGTTAGGCACTGTAACAAGTATATATATAGATCTTCCGAAACCTCCACTCTAACAATCTAGGTCTCAACAAACTCCGCACATTTCATAAATGAAGACATTCAAGTCTGCTAGACATTAGAGACTTTCAAGGCCGCAAGCTGCAGAGTTATTTTAACTTCAGTGATAAGATATTCTTGAAGCGGTATAGTATTAAATGCAACATTAGATTTTCTGCAAGGGAAAAGCAACCCTCAGTCCATCTAAATATGGCCGAAAGTGGATGACGAGGCCTGCCTTCAGATAATAATTTTAACTTTCAAACTTCTTCAATCAAATCTTCGCTGGTCCAAGCTGCACTGAATTCAAATTGTCATACCAGGCTTTACACTATTCTTCGTTGGTCCTTCATCACAAGAATATGAGTGCAATAGTTCTATAACAAGAAGGCGTAAGAGTTCAAACCCTTTCAATAAGCTGGAAATTCATAGAAAATACAAGGTTTAGAGCTCCAAAAGACTTCATTCTTTTTCTACAGCAAGGCCAAGAGATCTTGTAGTCTTGTAACAACCAAACCAATAATCGCTGCCCAATAATGATAGATGTTTGCTTTAGAATTTGATGCCCTTGAGGGCTGAGAGTTGCAAAGGATAGTCAATGAAACCAAGACCAAAGCGTAAAATACCCGTAAAGCTTATAACTTTTTAGAGGCTTAAACAGATTCATTCTATACTCAAAAATTTATTTACAGCTGATACATATGAATGAGAATGAACTGGAACAACTTCCTTCCTTTATTTCTTTTACACTTAGTATACAATACACACAAAGAGAGGGAACAGATGAACCTGAGAACTTGCCACAATGAGACAGCCTCAGAATATCAGTCAAAGATGAAGTTCAAATCAGCTGTTTGACCCAAAATTATCAGCTCCAATAAATGCTACGATATCACTGCTGACAGAGGGATAAAGAGACCATGCTGGTCTGAAATAATGTGTGTAACTCAGCCACTCCTTCTAGCTCAGGTACTCCCTTGATTCAGCCAAGAAAGAGTCCATGCAGAGGTATATTTACTCCAGCAAATCAACTGTAGTATGAGTCCGTCACCCACACAGTGAATAGAGGAGTATTGTGATGTCAATACAGAGGGAACTCAGCTTTTGAATCTCCCACAGTCCCATGCACAAGCCGGGTGATTAATACGCAGCCCAGGGAATGAATACTTGTCCTGATAATATCACTGAATAGGACCCACAGTCATCACACTTAGCTCTGCTATCAGTACGCAGCCCAGGTAACAAAGAAACTCGTCCAGCATTGAGATAAAGAAATGGGTACTCAAGCTGCCTTCAAGAAAGAGTAAATCGAACTATTGTTTCTTCAATCTTCCACCATGATGAGAATAGCCACTCAAAACTCAGGCTCTAAATTGAACCGTTTTAACCGACGCATAAACAAGGGCTTGAACGCACTGCCAATAACGTATGCAGATTTTTTTTTTTTTGAAGAGAAATATTTCAATTACTCCTAAAGGGATAGACACAGAGGTCAGATATGTCAAGCTGCAGAAATGTAGAATATGGGCAGAAAATCACGACTACAATATAGCTGACATGATTCACTGTGAGGTAAATGTAACATTTCTGCAAGAAGGACAGTGCAAAATGCAGAGAGGACAACTAAAATAGTGCACAATGGTAGAGCACCTAGTTTGAAGAAAACCACCCAACTAATGGTGGGAGAAGGCCACACATCATGGCTCTGACACCATGTTAAACGCACATGGGCAGCAACATAATCTGAAAGATAAAACATGAGAATACATTTTTATTAACAAGAGATATATATTTATAGTACATGGTTTGGCCATTGGGTTTCACATCCCAAGGTCTCTTGGACTTCTTTTCTCTATTAGGTTTCCACACTAACCCATTGAGGATTAGGTGTCCAACAAAATCCAATTCGCAGGTTTAATATTTTTTATTAAGCAAATCCTCAAATCGATAGGGAACTGATGGCTTGTCGCTTATCGAGTAATAGGGTGCGAGTAATACGGTTCGAATTGAAGTGAGAAAACTTTGAAATTTTATAAAAATTATAATAATAAAATTTTACAATAACTATAACATTAAATATTAGAATAATTATATTAAAAATATAAAAATAGTTTATATAATTGAAAATTTCATTTGTATTTATTATTGATAAAATAATTAATAATTAATAATTATATTAAATATGGTTGAAATACGTTTAAAATTTTATTGACATCTATCACAAAAATTATTGATAAAATATAAAATAATAAAAATAATATTAAAAAAATTATTAATTAATATTTTTAGTAATTAATTAAATAAAAAATAAATTTAAATAAAATAAATATTAGAAATTAAATAATTTAAAATTATTAAATAATTAAATAATATTAAAATTTTAATATTTGTGGAAAACTGTTTATTGTTTATTATTACGTTAAAAAAAAATCAAGACACAATCAAGGGCCAACTTTATGCCATTTAAATTTATTCTTCGATATTTCAAAAACAATTATTTTATCCGCGGGTTTAATATTTTATATTAAACAAATCCTTAAATCGATAGTTAACTGATAGCTGGTCGCTTGTGGAGTAATACGGTTCGAATTGGAGTTAGAAGAACATAAAGATTATCATAATAAAGTTTTAAGATACTTATAATATTAAAGGTTCGTATGATTATATTAAAAATATTAATATGGTTGAAATTTTTATTTGTATTTATTATTGATAAAATATTGATCTCTGTGGTTATAATTTACGATCTTTTTGTAGTGATAATTTAGGGTGATGTATTTACGATCTCTGCGATCATAATTTACGATCTCTCTGTGGTAATAATTTAGGGTGATGTATTTATAATCTCTCTACGGTAATAATTTACGATCTCTGCGGTCATAATTTACGATCTCTCTACAGTAATAATTCATGATTTTTCTGCGGTAATAGAAAAACAATCTGGGGCACGTGCGTCTGCGGTCTGGCTTGCTGATATCAGGGACACACATTCCTTATATTTTTCTAATACATATCTGCTCATATATTTTCAAGTATGAATAATTCACCACAATTACCAAAGATTACCAAAGGTAGACCTAGCACAGTTACTCTATAGAGCCTCTATGGGTATATAGAGTTTTTAAAGAAACGTAGAGAAGAAAGAGAAGTCAAGCTACAAACAGAGTTAGCAGCCATGCTAGAAAATAAATTTACATCTCCTGAAGACAAAATCCAAAAACAATAGAAAATAAAATAGAACTATTGGAAAATAAGATGGAAGCAATGGAGACTAAGTTGCAGGTTATAGAAAAACAAAATGAAGATATGAACCAAACATCCCAGCAAGTAGATGTTGATATTTTAGAGAGTCTTAAATTGAAGGACATGATTAAAGAGCTAGAAGAAAAAGTTAATAGCCGCCTCATCCTAAATAGTGTGGTAGGTAAATTCGATATCAAACCAATTAAAGATGTAATGAAAAAATTAATCGAATTAGACCATGAGCGTAACAAAAAGGCCTTGAACCTTATAATCTTCGGTTTGAAAGAGGAGGTAGATGAGGATACTTTAGCCATAGCCTAGACAGAATTACATAACAGATTACAAATTGAAACAACGTGTCTCACAGAAGCAACAAGGTTGGGGAAACTAACTGAGAATAAAGGAAGGCTGATCCGAATAAAGGTGAGCTCTACTGACCATAAGTATGACATACTTAGTAAAACCTCAAGTCTAAAAGGAACATGAATATTTATAAATGAAGATATCATTCTAGAAGATCAAGCAGAATTGAGAAAGAGGTTCAAAAGGTAAAGGAAGCTAGGAAGGAAGGAAAATGGGCAATAATTAGAAATAAAAAATTTCAAGATAGAAATAAAAAAGATAATAATAAATAGCAATTCAACATGCTCTAGATTCTTTCTTGGAACTGTCGGGGCTTTCCATGGAACAAAGGCCCCAAGCTAAGTTGGATCTCGAATAATGTTGATATTATTTTGCTTGTTGAAACGTGGGAGCACGAAGAATCTAAGGTCCTTAACATAGATGGCTTCACATTATGGTCTACCTGGAATAAGCAATCCTCTCGTAGAGGCATTGCGGGTATAGCTTGTTACATTAAGAAGAACATCTATCCCCATGCTAGGATTTATAAAAACGACCCTTACAACCAATATAGTTGGATAGAAATTATTGACATTTATGATAAAAAGACTTACATAGCAATCTGTTATTTTCCCCCATCAATTCTAACTTCTATAAGAAAAAGAATCTAGATAAAAATAGTCCTTACACTGGTTTGGAGAATGATATTTCTAGCCTAAGGAATGAAGGCAATATCCTTTTAATGGGTGACTTTAATGCTCGAACTTCAAGCAACCAAGCTATTCTTCTAAGCAATCATTCCAACCCTAATCCTTTTTGGTTAGACAAAGACCTTCCTCTGGCTAACCAGTACAAAAGGAGCTCTGAAGACCTCGGGGAGAATTTGTTTGGGTCGGAGCTAGTCAAGCTATGTAGTGCTCAGGATCTCACAATTTGCAACGGTCTAAAGAAGTGGCCCAATTCTAGCCAGATGACCTACATCCATGGGCTTGGTAGCAGTGTGGTAGACTATGTTATCTTCGATCTCCCTCTATACAACGAAATAACAAAATTTGACATCTTAAATGACCACGAGCCTGACTCTTATCATAGGCCTTTACTTATAACTCTCAATTTTGTCATGCATAGAGATCCCATAGAAAATAATCCTTATAGCCAAAAGAAGTTAATCTTTGATAGAAATAAAAAAAGATCTCTTTCTAAATGAATTAAAAAATAATTTGCTTCCTTTATCTAGTATAGACAACATAAAAGATCTCTATCATAATTTTACTACAACCCTCTCATATTCTATTAACAAGTTCTCAATTGAAGTTTCAAGTAATAAAAGAAATAGCAAAACCAACCCATGGTATGACAAATATTGTAAAAGTGCGAGGAGAGCAATTAAGGAAGTTGTTGATGAATCTCTTAAAATTGGCAAAATAAAAATATACAAAGCCTTAACTAAAAGGAAAAAAAGGCAGTATATTCGTAAAAGGCAAGAGAATCTCTTACACCTCTCTAAGGTGGCTCTTAAGAAATTTTGGAGGCAGATTCTAACTAGGAAAACTAAAGATAATAATAAAATTGCTTTACACAACTAGAATTCCTATCTTAAAAAGATTTATGAATCTCCAAATGTCATGGATAACTTTGAAACCTTGCTCACAACGAAAGAAGTTTTCTCATTAGAAGACATTGATTTTGGGGTTAATCGCTTGGCTAATGGGAAAGCTAAGGACATTGAAGGTCACCAGGGGGAAATCTTAAAATTGGAGGTCCTGTCCTCATCCCCCACATTCACAAGCTTTTCAATCAAGCGGTCAAGCAAAGGTTCCCTAAACCATGGACTCAAAGCCTTAATATCCCTATTTTTAAAAGTGGGGATACAAATAACCCCTCTAATTATCAGACAATTATGATCAGCCCTCTCCTAGCCAAGTTATATGGTATTATTTTGGAAAGGAAGTTGAGCATATGGCTTGAAAGTGAAGGTAAGCAGGCTAAAGGCCAAGTGGGTTTTAGAAAGCAACACTCAACAAAAAACCACCTCGTTACGCTTAGGATCATTGTGGAGGAATGCCGCAATGATAAATCCAATCCCTTTTGTTGCTTTGTGGATTTTAGAAAGGCTTTCGATACGGTTCCTAGAAACAACCTTTGGAACAGATTAGAAGAGCTAAAGGTTCCTTTTAAGTTGAAAGCTACTACTATAAGGTTATACGAGAATGTAATTGCCAAGTTAAAGAGCAATGAGGGGTGGTCGAAAGATATTAAGTGTAATATCGGAGTTAAACAAGGTTGCCCCCTCTCCCCTACCCTATTTGACATTTACATTGACAAGCTAGAAGGTTTTTTAGAGGAAGCAAGATGTGCTGGCACGATCTTAGCTGGGATAGTCATCATCCTTCTTCTCTACGCTGACGATATTGTTCTTCTCGCAAGTTGCCCATCTAATCTTGATAAGCAACTTATACTTCTTAAGGATTTCTGCTCTACCATGGGTATGATTGTTAACACTGACAAAACAAAAGTTATGATTATCAAATCCAAGAAGGACACTTACGCTAATTTTATGTATGACAATAATAACTTGGAGGAAGTGTCTTCCTACAAGTACCTAGGAATTGATATTCATCACAAGCTCAACTGGAACTATAGCATTGAGAAAATGATTAATGGGGGATGGAAAGCTTATTTTGGTCTTAAAAATAATTGTAAAACGACAAACCTCATAATGTGGGATAGAAAGAAGTTCCTCTTTGAAACTTTAGTCACTCCGGTTATCTTATATGGATGTGAGGTTTGGGGTTGTAGCATCTCTAGAGAATCCTGGAGAAAGATTGAGAAAATCCAGAAGCATTTTATAACGTATAACCTCAAAATTAAAAGCAACACACCCTATCCTATTCTCCTTATAGAAGTGGGTCTTTCCCCTATCGAGAGCCTAGCTATGACTAGGCTTTTGTTGTACAAACACAAACTCAATAACATAGGAGACCATAGACTTCCTAAGCTAGCTTTAAATTCCAACCAAAACCACCTAAGGCTCAAACGAGGTTGGTATAAAGACACCAGGGCTTGGTTAAACCATTGGGAGATCGACGAGAATGTTGCATTGCAAAACATTAATAACATTAAAAATATTGTTACTTCTAAGTTCAAAGAAAAAATGTGGCGTGAGAAAGATTTAGCAGCTAAAAGAAAATTAAGATATTATAAGGAGGTCATCAACCCCACCCTAGAAGATCAAAAGTATCTCTCTGTTTTAACTAGCTCAAAGAAGAAAATTAATATAGCCAAGATTAGAACGAACTCTCATGAGCTTCATAGTGAAACGGGTCGTTGGGCAGTTCCTAAAGCTCCATGGATGGAAAGGTTCTGTCATCTCTGTGAGAATATGAACATTGAGGATGAAAATCACTTTCTCTTAGAGTGCCCAACGTACAACCACATTAGATCTCAATTTCAAAATCATTGTTGCAACACTGACCTTCCTAGCCTTTTACGTTGTCAAAATTACAGTGAGCTCGGAAGGCTTCCCTCCAAGCTTTTTGAGCATAGGAATAAAATCTTAAATGAAACTAAATAATTCGTTTCTTTAGGTCCGATAGACCAAAGTTTGGTCTCAGTGGACGTTAACCACCACCATCATCATCATCATTAAACAATTAAACAATTAATAATTAATAATTATAATTATAACCATATTAAATGTGGTTGATATATGGGGAAGACTTTACTTTATTTGTATTTACCATAAAGATCATTCAAAAAACTATTAATTAATATATTTAATAAATAATTTTAAATGAAATATTATTAAAAATTAGATAATTTAAAATTATTATATAATATTGAATAATTAAATAATATTGATTCTTTAAATATTGGTGGAAAAATTTGTTTATTGTTTATTAAATAATAATACACAATAATATTGTTATTAAAAATAATTAATAATTTAATTATATGTTAATAATAAATAATGAATATTAAATAATTTATTTATTTATATTGATGATGATTAACGTCCACTAAGACCAAACATAATAATAATTATGATATCAATATTTCGGATTAATCACATCGTTAGGATTCGGTCAACGTTTCGAACCCGAATGTGGTTCATCCTCATGACAAGGTGAGAAATCAATAAATCTGAGGGAATAAGTAGCAAGGATGCATCACTGCCTAGAGTTAGCCGTTGGAAATTAGCGGTCAGGTAATTTGTTAAATTGTTTAATTTAGTTAGAAAAAATAATTGTTATGTAATTAATAAATATTTTATTTCGATATCATAAAATGATAATATTAAATTTAGCTAGAAAATAGTTGTTGTGTAATAAATAAATATTATATTTCGATGTTATAAATGGAATAATAATATTAAATATTGTAGTACTATCGTTAGTTAGGGTTTGACCCATATTAAAATAATAGAAATTAATATATTGAATTTAAAATATTAAAATTAATAATATTATTAAACTCTACACAGATAATAAGAATACCGTCAATACATTATTTAACAAATTACCATATTCCAATTATAGTCTTTTTATCTTTATAGATATTAAAGTAATAGATTAAAATTATTATATTTTATTATTATAGAAATTAATATATTGAATTATAAGTGAATTTAAAATATTATAATAATAATTCTAAATTAATCATTTAATATATATATATTTTTAAAGAAACGATTAGACTGATATATTCCTTCTTGGCTGAAATGCCTCAATTCAGATTACAAAATGGGAGGAGGGGCTCAGATTTTGCCTCATCCAGAATCCAAATAACTATCCTCTTTAAGATCTTGCTGGTTTTACATTCTGTTCTTCTTGCAGAATTTTCTATCTGTCCTAATTTAAAGATACAAACAAACTGCTTTAGAAGAAAACAGTAATACATTCTTATCTGGCTGCTAGGGGATGGGGTCCCAGCCTTCTTCTCCGTCTCTTATATAATTTCCGAGAGGGAGGAGAACTGCTATATTGGCTTCAGCGTCTGCTTCTTTGTTGTTTTCCCTCTTTATGTGAAGAAATTCCAGCTTCTGGAAGGAGGATGTAAGGGTGTTGATTCTGCTCAGCAATCTAGATAGTCTTAAATCTGAGGGAGAGGATTTGTCCACCATGGCATTTATAATAATCTGAGAATCCCCAAAAACTACTGCCTCTCTGATTCCCAAATTCTTAAGCACCTTGAGTCCCTGGAGGAGAGCTAGAGCTTCAGCTTGAATACTGGTGTTGACACCCACTCCCCAAGCATATCTAGCTTCCGTTATACCTTCTGCACTTTTAATAACCCCACCAGCTCCAGAATTTCCAGGATTGCCTTTAGCTGCACCATCAAAAAAGAGAGCTTTCCTCGCCTTTTTGCTGCAGAATTCGGCAAAATCTGTGTCATTTAGGCGGATTTGCCAAGGCTTTAAGGGGGGAGAGGGGTTCTTTACAGTATCTGAGAAGTGAAGATCCAGGGAGGCACCCCAGGCTATTTCTTGTTCAGTGAGGTCCTTCATGCTTAACTGATCTCCCATACAATCCTTGAGATGACTTTTAATTTTGACCCAGATTAACTTAGGAACGCTCTTCTTGTTCTTGAAAATCCTTTGGTTTCTTTCTAACCAGATATGCCAGCAGATTAACTTGGGCAGGGCGAGCCATGCATCTCTGATTTGGGAGTTCTGAGCAACGCCACCTGGGTACATTCGTTTCCAATTAGAGAAAAGCTCTGAGCAGTGATTGAATGGGCCAAAATTCATGCTCCATGGGTCTAAAGCCTCCTTCCACAAATCTGCAGCGAAATTGCAGGATAACATCATGTGAGACGCATTTTCCTCTTGATTCTCACACAGAGAGCAGCGGGATGGCCCTGAGTATCCTCTTTTCCTGAGCCTGTCTTCTGTCAGGATTCTGTGGTGACATAGAAGCCAGCAGAAGGTGTCCACTTTGGGCAGCGTTACTGAAGTCCATATCCCCTGCCATGGCCTCGGATCAGGCGGTGCGTTGGGAATTTGGGAGAGCTGGAAATAACCCTTCGAAATAGTATATTTGCCAGGAATCGATCCCCAACCTCTGCTATCAGCTTTCCTTCTGTTCAGAGGAGCTTTGCCTTTCAGATGGGAAAGGAAGACAACATATTCATGAGCAAGGTTCGCAGGCACCTCTAGTTGCTTCCACCGCCACCAATCATCATTATCCCAGAGGGACAGATCCCACAGAGTTTTAATGTTTTCTGCGTTCATCCATTCTCTCAGAGCGGCTAAGGAATGGTCTTCTGCCAACGGTTCACTGCCCATAATGCTATCATCCCAAATGTGAATGCGTTGTCCATTCCCTGGGATCCAATGAGCGTGTTGTTTGATCAGAGCTGCAGATTTTTCACATAATTTGTGGATCATTGAACCTGCTATTCCCTTTGAATTACTCAGGCAGCGCGTTCTCTGCCCTCCGTAATATTTTTTCCACAGAGCCCGTTGTGCCCAACCCGGATTTGGAGCGATGATCCTCCAAACCATTTTGGCACCCATCGCTGTATTTTGATTGCTGAGATTTTTAAAGTTTAAGCCGCCTTCTAATCTAGACAGAGAGATCGTTTTCCAGCTTAGTAAATGGATTTTCTTCTCGTTGCCTTTGCCCCCTTTCCAATTTTTTTTTTATATACTCCTCCATCTTCCTCATTATACCCATGGGCGCCATCATAACTGTTGCCTGAAAGATGGGCAGGCTGTTCAATACTGACTTTATCAGTACTGTCTTACCTGCTAGGTTGAGCCAATTATATCCCCAGGACTGAATTTTGAGCTTGAATTTATCCAACAGCGGCATCCATTCTCTGCTGAGGACCCTTTTTTGAAAGACAGGGAGCCCCAGGTATTTGAATGAAGTCCAAGTAGAGGTGGCTGTAAAACCAAGACAATTAGAAATGGCTTGGATCAATCTGGCAGAGGTATTCCAACAGTAAACATGGCATTTGCCTTTGTTAAGCTTGCTTCCTGAGTCTGCACAGTAGTCATCCACTACCTCTTTAAATCGGTTAGCCAAGACCACTGAAGCGGCTCTCAGCGACAGAGAGTCATCTGCAAACAGTGCATGATTTATACTTTTTACTCCTCTTGCAATGTTTATTCCCATTATTTCTTGCTCTGACTGTTTTCTGTTCAAGAGGAAGCTTAATACTGATGCTTGGAGGACAAAGAGCAAGGGGGAGAGGGGACACCCTTGCCTCAGCCCTCTTGAGGCTTTGAAAAAGTCTGTGGCTCTCTTGTTCACTAGTGGGGCAATCCATGGCTCACTAATGCAAGCCTTGATCCAATTGATGAACTTATGCCCAAACTCGAATTTGTGAAGGACCTCCAGCAAGAATCTATGTCTAACCCTATCAAAGGCACTTTCAAGATCAAGTTTGACAACCATTCCTTTCTCCTTCCGGGCCAAACTTGAGTGGATTGCTTCTTGAACCAGAATATAGTTGTCTGCTATCTGTCTTCCCTGAATGAAGCCTCCCTGGTTCTCTGGGGTAATGTCCGGGAGTATTGTTTTCAACTTGTTCGCTATCACTTTTGTTATCAGCTTATAGCCTATATTGCAAAGAGAAATAGGGCAGAATCTGGAGAAGGAGTTTGCACCTCTTTCCTTGGGGATAAGAGCTAAGAAAGACGAGTTAGTGCTTCCCCCTATTTTATGACAGGTTTGAGATTTCCGGACCATCCTGCACAAATCTTTTTCGACAATCTGCCAACAGTACTATAAGAATCTGGCTGTAAAGCCATCAGGGCCTGGAGCCTTGTCTGGCTCCATAGAGAAGAGGGCGGCTTTGATTTCATTATTTGTGACTTCTGCTTCCAAGAACTGATTCTTTCTGTTAGATATCCGCGTGGGAACCTCATTTACAGTCAATGGAATTTGAACCTGTCCCTCTTTTTCGCTATACAGCTTTTTAAAATGCTGGAAGGCCACATTTTTTATGCTTTGAGTGTCTCTATGAATAGTGTTCTCTTCCCTGATTTCGATGATGGCGTTGGAGTTTTTTCGAGCTTGGGCTTGTTTATGGAAGAAGGATGAATTCCTGTCACCTGCCTTGAGCCAGAGCCTGCGAGATTTGATCCTCCAATACTCTTCCTCGGCCAGGCTTGCTTTAAGCAGCTTTTGTTGAAGGTCTGCTTCTTTTTCGAGAATTTCTTTTGTGATCTCCTCATTTTCTGAGTTAAGCTGGTGGGTCTCTAGCTGCTCTTGTAATTTCTTTCTTTCCACTGCAGGATTTGGGAGAGATTTTGCCCAAACTTTAAGAGCCGCCTTCACTCTCCTGAGTTTTTCCTCCCACACAAAGAACGGAGAGCCATTCACTGGTTGCTTCCACATATCCTTTACTAATTGCAAGAAGGATTGCTCCTTGATCCAGAGAGGATTGAATTTAAAAGGAGTGGGGCCTTTATCCCAGTGAGCCAAGAGTTCTAGCTTAATGGGCTTGTGATCAGAGACACTGCAGGGAAGAATATGCATTCTAGAATCTAGACCAAGAAGTAGAAAAGAGCTTTGAACAAGAAATCTATCTAACCTTGCAGCGATGTGGCCTGGACCGAGCCTTTTATTGGACCAGGTATATTTGCCCGACGAAGGTTTGATGTCGATCATGTCCCAATCCTGGAGTAGATCTTCAACCCACTCTCGCGCTGGATCCCTTACTATGCTCCCACCACGTTTTTCAGCCATAGATAGTGTGAGGTTAAGATCTCCAGCGATGATAATATTTGCTAGATCTTCAGAGTCTGCCAGCTCTCTGATAGAATCCCAGCAATTCTTTTTTTCTCCTGCACTGACCGGGATATACACATTAAAGAGACAAAGAGTCTCATCTGAATCAACGTGCTTCAGTTTTGAGAATAGCCAGTGGGTGTTGGCGATCTCTTTCACCCTTGTGAGCTTGCTTGGATTCCAAAGGGTACCCAGGCCTCCTGAGGCACCTCTGGCTGAGACTGCTTGCCCTTCACTTCTTTTCCAGAGATTTTTGCCTATATGGAGGAAGGCCTTGTCCTCCATTTTAGTCTCCTGGATGAGGAGTATGTCAGGATATTCAGATCTTATCAAACTTTTTACAGCTTCTTCCTTGATTTTGCTCCCCATACCCCTACAATTCCAGGAGACGATTCTCATTACTTATTTTTGGAGTGGAGAGCTCCTTTAGAGCTCTGGGGCGGGTTTCTATTCATCTTCAGAGTCTTAGCCAGGAGTTTCTCGAGAGTGGGTTGGCTTCCTTGCAGTTTGTCTTTGTATGTCTCCTGCTCTCTTTTCTCTCGGGCTGATTTTCAGCCCCTCAGAGATCTTCTGGCCGAGGTTTGTGTTTCTCCTATCTTGCCTTCTTCTTCTGAATCCTCTGAGCCTTGTACTTCCTCAGCCTCTTCTGAGGGTGTATCTTCCATTCTGTCTATTTTACTATCTGTTTGCTTTGGTTCCTGGGGGGGCTCTTTTTGGGCCGATTCCTTCTTTTGTGTCTCCAGATCATGGACTTCCTCTGATGTTGAACTGAGTTGTATAAATTTGTTTCCTTGCTCTTCCCTATGTGGGTTTTGAGACCCCGTTTGGAGAGCTTTCCCATTGAAATTTCCTATTTTTGGGCCTTTGCTTTTTGTCCTTTTGACCTGCGTCCACCCGTCCTCTTTGTCTTTCTCTGTTTCAGTGTTTTTTGGACATCCTCTGGCCAAGTGACCATAGACCTGGCACTTCCTGCATTTGAACGGTAACTGTTCATAATCCAACTTTTGGAGATGCGTCCAACTACCAACTCTGATCTTTATTGCCTCAGGAAGACCAACCTCGAGATCAACTTCAACACAAATTCTCGCACAGTCATATTGATCTTTGCTGTTTGCTCGATCAATGAATTTACCCAGGGTATTCCCAATGTGCTTGAGGGATTCCCAGTTCCAACAATGCATTGGCAGATTAGGTAATCTAACCCACACAGGCACGACAGTGGGCACGTCGACTGCTGGATCAAAGTCTGGCGTCCACTTATTGAGATACAGTCCTTGGGGGCCCATGAAATAAGGCCCATTTCGGAAGATCAGATCCTTATCTTCCTTTTCAGAAAATTCGAATAGGAAGAAACCCTTCCCCAGAAAGTAAGAAGTGACTTTGCCCGATATCAGAGGCGCCCAGTTCCTTGAGACCCAGCTTTCAGTAGATCTGGGGAGGGCCAGAGACCAGTGAATTGTCCCACCAAGGCACGCTCAGACAAAGAAAGGGCAACCTGGATCGGTTTCTCGGGCGGGAGCGAGATCTCCGGGATATCATCCAGATGTTTCACAAATTTCGAAACCTCTGAAGTTTTCTTTTTTGGCAATGAATTCAGCAGATTTGAGAAGGCCTCTGCTTCGGTGGGGGAGGGCGAAGAAGACTCCATGAAGGAGGTCTCAGCTCGGACGGATCGAGCTCCCCCAGATCGCAGCGGGCATAGTCGCTCAAAACAGCCTGCAGAGAGGATGCAGGGGATTGCTGGCGGTCGATCTAGCCTGCCAAATAGACGAGGATGCAGAGGTTTGCAGGCTGCACCTCTCGGAAACCCTCAGGCGGCCGCAGGGCCGAGTATCTCAGGCTCGATGCAGGGCGGAAATCAGCGCAGCGGTCGTCGTAAACGTTCATTTTAATATTATTAATCTCTATAATTATAATAATAATAAGAGTACCATCAACACATTATTGATAAGATTTAATATTACAATAATATTATTAGAGGAAGTAATAATATTAAATTATTAATGAAATTACATTATTTAATCATTTAGTTATAGATGATTTAACTTATGATTTCTTCATAACAACTAGTTTCTAATATTATGGGTCAAACCCTAATTAACAATAGTACTACAATATTTAATATTATTATTCCATTTATAATATCGAAATATAGTATTTATTTATTACACAGAAACTATTTTCTAACTAAATTTAATATTATCATTTTATAATATTGAAATAAAATATTTATTTATTACATAACAACTTCTTTTCTAACTAAACTAAATAATTTAACAAATTACCTAACGACTAATTTCCAACGGCTAACTCTAGGCAGTGATGCATCCTTGCTATTTATTCCCTCAGATCTATTGATTTCTCACCTTGTTCTTAGGATGAACCACATTAGCTGATTCGAAACGTCGACCAAATCCTAACGATGTGATTAATCTGAAAGACTGATATCAACATTATGGATCAAAAAAGTCTTAGATCTAACATAATAATAATTATTTTATTCATTTTTTTTCTAATGAATAATTGATTAATAAATTTAAAAATCCTGGTGGGGTGATTTGACAGCAAACCAAGTGGCAGAGGATCGATCCTTGGGACCGTCGGTGGCTCCATACGGATAATTACTCCACTTATGGCTATACAGGACCACATTTACTATAGATTGTGGGAGGTCTTGCTCGAGATTAATATAGCGAGGTGGTTGTAGAGGCAATTCAGTAAGGCGAATTGGGAAATGAGTGTGGGTAGGCAGGGCGACTGGTTCTGTTTTCATGGTGACTCCCCAAGGTTGTGGCCTTGGTTGTGAGGCGTTGCGTGTTCTTTCATCTCTCTAGTGCGGCCAGGGGTGATTTCTCTGCTCTGTCCTTGGGACCTAGGGTTGCTTCGGGTAGTCGAACCAAGTCGTCTCCACACTCTGGTTCACTAGTGGCTCGAGGACATGGAAGAGGGGGCAATGGGCCTCATTATTTTTATTTGGGAAGAGGAAGAACATCAACTGGGTTTCTCGATCTAGTGGGTCTTAGTGTCTTTGGCTCCTTCGAAGGGATTTGGACTATACGAGTCAAGCCTTGTGTGGTTGCTTTCTGCCGTCACTTGGGGGAAGAAGGGTGTTGGGGACTCTGTAGGGCGGCCTGGGTGCGCCTTGAGGTCGAATTATGTTAGAAGGGATCTCGGCGGAAGGGGTGAAGCTAGGTTGTAGTGCTTCTTAGTCATGGGGGAAAATCAAATTCGCAAGATGGTGGGTGGTGAGAGGGAATTGGCGTGGAGGCCCTCCAGTTTCGCCTCTTGGTCTGCCTCCTCCTATTCCTTTTGGATAGTGCTTGGAAAGTGGTCGGTGCAGTTGGGGCGAACAGTGTTTGGAGCCGTGAAGTGGAAATCAGGCCATGGGGTGACCCACGAAGTGTGTCACGGAAGGGAGGAAGGTCTTGTCTCTTGGGGAGCAGCGTGCGCACCTTAGTTCAGTTGGAGGGAGGTGCCCAGTCAGGTGCTTCACCCTTCTGGGTGGCGTCTCTTCGTCACAGGTATTGTTAGTTGTTTTTATAAGGAATTCTGCTTCGGGGGAACATCACCCCTATTTTTGGTTAATTGTTATTTCCTCTCAATGGCTTGACAAAGAGGGCGACCTAGATGTAATGGGGGGCAACAACAACAAATGCGACATCATGAGCCTAACCATAGTGCCTCGTCGTCCAGCTCAGAAAGCTCAAACACCAAGGAAACTGAGACAGTCTCCCTAGTCCAATCCTAAGGTCAAGTTGAAGCTCCATCTTCCCTTGACTCCATTATTGGTCAATTATGTCAACTACAACTCAACATGGACATCCTTTGTGACCACAGGCATGAAGAAAAAAATGAGACCATGGCACACTTCTAGGACATTCAGTTCAGTCAGAGTGAGATTTTAGAGCAGCTGGAGAGGGTGAGACGTAAGCACCACCGTATGATTGACCACCTTCGCAGTCTAGAAGCGAGGGTGGAGCACATTGATTTTCATCTTCATGGTCGTAGTGGCCTCTTTGTTGCTCCTCCTATGCTGCCTCCTCACCAGCCCCCCTGATATGTAGTTGATAGTTTTGGTTTCCTTTTTGTTTATGCTGGATATGCTTATGTATGTTTGTACTTCAGAAATGATCGTTGTTACGAGCTCATTTTGGCTAGTTCCAACCCCCACTCTAGAAAAATCTTGTTGGAATGAGAGAGGAGAGTCTGGTAAGATGAACGATGTAAACTATATTTTCATGAAAATATAATGCAAGATTTTTTACAGAAAAATAAAATAAAATATAAACCCTTGGGATTACTACTGTTATAAACCTTTGGGATTAATATTAGAAATGTAAGCAATTATTAATATCATAAAGCCAAGGCATCAATAAACGCAAGGAATTTATATTATAAACCTTAGGAATATGAACCCTTACATTAATAAACCCAAGGGATTAATAATATAAACCCAATGGAATAATATTAAACCCAAGGGATTAATATTATAAACCTAAGGTATATAAACCCTAACATAAATATTAAAAACCACAACCACATTTACTAATGTGGTTGATATACACTGATAGGTGTATATGAAGCACATGTACAACCACATTAGTAAATGTGGTTGATATATGTCGATTGACATATGATTAATATACATTTATTAACATAACTATATAAACCCTAAGATAAATATTATAAACTCAAGGGATTAATACTGAAACCCTAAGGGATTATAAACCCAAGGGAATAATATTAAACACGAGGGATAAATATTATAAACCAAAGATATATAAACCCTAAAATAAACATGGTTGACTATGGTTGACCATGATTGATTTTCATATTGAGACAACATTTTTCACAATTTGACATTGGACAATCGCTGACCATGGTTGACCTCCATATTGAGACAATCTTTTTCACAATGTGATGTTGGACCATGGTTGACCATGGATGACCATGCTTGTGACAATGTGACGTTTGACGAAGAGACAATCTTTGTCACAATGTGACCATGGTTGACCGTGATTAACCATGGTTGAGACAGCCTTTGTCACAATGCGACGTTGGAACATGGTTGATTTTCATATTTACATAATCCTTGTCACAATGCGACATTGGTTGATTTTCATATTTATAAATCTTTGTCACAATGTGACATTAGACCATTGTTGACCATCATTATAAACCCAATGGATTTATATTAAACATAAATATTAATATTATAAACCCTATGAATAATATTATACCCTAGGAATATGAACCGTTAGATTAATAAACCCAAGGGATTAATAGTAAAAACCGAAGAGATTATAAGCCCAAGGGAATAATATTAAACCCAAGGGATAAATATTATAAACCCAATATATAAAAACCCTAAGATAAATATTATAAACCCTAAAATCAACATGGTTGACCATGGTTTACCATCATTGATTTTCACACTAAGACAATTTTTGTCACAATGCAACGTTGGACCATAATTGACCATGGTTGATTTTCATATTGAGAGAATCTTTGGCACATTGTGACATTGGACCATCGTTGACCATGGATGACCATGATTGTAAACCTAAAGGATTTATATGAAACCCTGGGATTAATATTATAAACTCTATGAATAAAATTATACCCTAGGAATATGAACCCTTAGATTAATAAACCCAAAGGATTGATATTATAAACCCAAGGGATTAATATTATAAACACAAGGTATATAAACCTAAGGGATTAATATTATAAACACAAGGTATATAAACCCTAAGATAAATATTATAAACACTAAAATAAACACAGTTGACTATGGTTGACCATGGTTTAGTTTCATATTAAGACAATCTTTGTCACAAAGTGACGTTGGACCGTGGTTGATCATGATTGAGCATTATTTATTTTCATATCGAGACAATTGATCCGGATTTAAGCAGGAACGCAATAGATTACAGAGATAACCATAAATACAGAGATGCGATAACCATAAAAACAGAGATGCAACAGAAATAATAATATGCGATAACCATAAAAACAGAGATGCCGCGGAAATAATACTTCATTTAATTAATGGAGAATACTGAAATATGCTTACAAATAGAAATAACCCAGCTAGGGCGATGGTAGCTTATCTCTGAGAAGAGATGTGTCGGCTACATGCCTCTGAACTGTTTCGAACTGTCTTTACAATGAGGCTCGAAGGCCTATTTATTATTGAGAAACAATGGAAAACCCTTAACATTCCAAAACCTAACCCTAGAAGATGAAAACGCCAAACTATGGGCCCCGTTTGGGTAAATTGGTACATCAACTTCCCGGGGTCGTAACTTTGGCATACGATCTCCGTTTTACGCGCATGATAGCCCGTTGAAAAGATCTTTCTGAGGACTATAACGCAAACAACGATTTTTCTCCCCAAAAAACGTCGTTTAGGGCCTCAAAACGGCTCCGGAAGTTTAGGACCCGAAAACTGCTAAAAATAGTAAATTGTGCTATAATTAAGGAAACTGAAAATGTCAAGAGGGACAATGGTGGGGGTCTAGGTGGACTTGGCAGGTGGCCACCAATATCCACCTGGATCAACAATATTTTCCACATTGTGACGTTGGACCATGGTTGATTTTCGTATTGAGAAAATCTTTGTCACAATGTGGCGTTGTACCATTGTTGACCATAGTAGGCCATGATTACAAACCCAATGGATTTATATTAAACCCAAGGATTTATATTATAAACCCTATGAATAATATTACACCCTAGCAAAATGAACCCTTAGATTAAATAACCCAACACATTAATATTATAAACCCTAGGGAATAATAAACTGAATGGATTAATACTAAAAACCCAGGGGATTATAAACCCAAGAGAGTAATATTAAACCCAAGGGATTAATATTATAAACACTACGTATATAAACCCTAAAATAAACATGGTTGAGCATGTTTTACCATGGTCGATTTTCATATTGAGACAATTTTTGTCACAGTGTGACATTTGACCATGGTTGACCATGGTTGATTTTCATATTGAGACAACATTGTCAAAATGTGACATTGGACCATGGTTGTGCATGGTTGACCATGATTATAAACTGAAAGGATTTATATTCAACCCTAGGATTAATATTATAAACCTAATGAATAAGATTATACCCTAGGAACATCAACTCTTAGATTGATAAACCCAAGGTATTGATATTATAAACCCGAGGGATTAATTCTAAAACCCCAAGATATTATAAACCCAAGGGAATGATATTAAACCCCAGGGATAAAAATTATAAACCCAAGGGATAAATATTATAAACCCAAGGTATAAAAACCCTAAGATAAATATTATAAACATGGCTGACCATGGTCGACTACAATTGATTTTCATATTAAGACAATATTTGCACAGTGCGACATTGGACTATGGTTGATTATCATATTTTGACAATCTTTTTCACAATGTGATGTTGGACAATGGTTTACCAGGGTTGATTTTCATATTGAGACAATCTTTGTCACAATATGGCGTTGGACCATGATTGACCATGGTTTTCACAATCTGACGTTGGACCAAGAGACAGTCTTTGTCAGAATGTGAATATGGTTGACCATGATTGACTATGGTTAACCATGGTTGATTTTCATGTTGAGACAATCTTTGTCATAATGTGACATTGGAACATGGTTGATTTTCATAATAAGAGAATCCTTGTCACAATGTGACATTGGACCATGGTTGACCTGTTAGTTTTTGGTAGCATCAGAAGTGCTCTAGCCTTGAAAATTGGTGGAGAGGCTAAGGCACATGAGTTCTAAATAACCCATAAACCGTTTGGTGAAATTCCACCAAGATTGTATTCTATTAAAGTAATTAATATTTTTAATGGAGTTCCTAAGTCTAAACTTAGGGAAATTAAAATATTAATGGGTATTAACCAAAATATGGGTGAAAATGATCTAAAAGGCGGATCAAGTCATGTTTTAATAGTAGCCGTTGATTAGAGACTTAATCTCGGTTGTTGAAGACTCAATAGGAAAAATATAAAATGGATGTTTGGGGCTCATTTGGAAACACACACAAAGAGATTGAGGAAATCGATTTTCATAGGTGAGAAGTTCTAAGGAGGAAAATTGATTAGGGAGATCTTGCAGTTGAGGGGCAAAGAGAATCCAGAAGAAGGGCATTCCGAAAAATACATAACAAAGAGAGTTTGTAGAGAGGCAGCGCAGTAGCCGGGAGAGTTGGCGCAGAAAAGTTGCCTGTCACGCAAAATCCAGAACTGTCGGAACAACCAAAACTACCGGTAACTGTCGGAACAACCGGGATAGCTGACGTAGTAGCCCCGAGAGCTTACGCAGAAAAGTTGTCTGTCACGTAGAATCTAGAACTGCCGGAAATGTCGGGAACTGCCAGAACAGTCGGGAAATGCCAGAACAACTGGGAGAGTTGACGCAGAGGGTAGAGAACGCACGCAAGGCTGATGCTTAGCCAACGAATAAATAGCGGGGTTAGCCAGTCTTGTGCCGGATCAGCTGGAATTCTGCCAGGTGAAGTGCGGTAAAACTCGCTCAGATTTTCTGCCAGTATTTTCTCTGTAAAGAATTGCTAGTTGAGCATCCTAGATTTGTATTCAAATATTTCTCCCGCATAATAAGAAATCCTCAGAACTGTTGCACCGGTTATCCCGCATTAGGTTTTTCTGGGGACTATTGTGGCAAAAAATAAGTGTGTCCTATGTATCTTGTTATTTGCTCTGTTTTCTGTTTCATGAGAACAAATATTTAATTAGTGTAGTTTGCAAAAGTAATTTGCTTCAGTATTCAGGAGAATAAATTTATGAATGTAATTTAAAAATCAAGTAGGTGAAGTAGATTCAGATTTGCTACAGTAGGGGTTCCTTTAGTGTAGGAATTTTCACATGGTATCAGAGTCAAGTTGATTTTGAAACAGGGAGAGCAGATCCAGTGTTGAGCAGTGAGGCCGAAAGCTACACTTGGTAGAAATTCGAATCCCCTTGAAGGGATTGCGCAGTCCTTGTCGGGAAGCAGATCCGAGGAAATCTCTCTTTGTGTGAGACGACAGAGAGGTACGATTTCCAGTTTGTAAGTCTACAAAGGCAGAGGGAGTGACATAGAGCCTCAACGCAGTGCTTGAAGGGCGCAATTTCTGCCGGGGCAAAAATCCACTGGAAAAGAATGAAGACACGTAGAAGGGAAATTTTCTCCTCAGAGAACTTTCCACCAGAAAGTTCGAATTTCTCACTTGCTGAGCATCTAAGCAGTGCTAAGCAATGGCTAGAGGAGTCAGTTCGACAGTTGGGTGAGATGGCATCGCATGAGCTCAAAGATCAGGACAGGTTGGATGGAGCCTCAAATTATGTCATATGGAGGACCAAAATCTTAGCTGTTTTGGAGGAATATGATCTCGAGGCCTACATCAAAGTGTTGTAGTTGTTGCTACTGACAATGATCAAAAGAAGAAATACAAGGCCGAGCAGGGGAAGGCAAAGAGGCTCATTCTCGATGGAGTTCGAGATCATGTGGTCTCGCACTTGAAGGGCAAGGATACAACCCGAGATATGTGGGAAGACTTGTCTTCTCTGTATGAAGGCTCTTCCGAATAGCATAATATGTATTTGGAGTAGAAGTTGCAACAAACTTTTGCAGAAAGGAGAAGTGGTGAACCTCTATATTCAACGTCTTCAGGACACTAGAGACCAACTTGCTACAATGGGGTCCACTCCTTAGCCAACCATGATGGTGAGGATAGCCCTGAATGGAGTCTTGGATGAAAGGAAAGTTTTTGTCTAAGGCATATTGGGTAGAGAAAAACTACCTTAATGAGAGGAGATGTGGGTAGCTCTTCAAAAGGAAGAGTTAAGGAGGGACCTAGTGAAGGTCAACCTCAGTGGCAGCAATGGTTTAGGAATTTACAGGGTAAGTTCCTCAGATAGAACACCAAAGGACACCGCTCACAAACATATCACATATAAATACATCAATATTCTTGACATGGTTAAAACCCTCAAAGAGGGAAACAGTCCACGGCTTGAGCCAACACGGCCACTTTAGGCAATTTATTAATAAAAGAAAGAAAATTTACATAAGTTTCTCTCATGGACGGTCACCCTAGAAATGACCCTCCATGCTCTTTAAATAGAGATCATGGACCAATCGGGTGTTAAGCCACGGATCAAGTGTCGGTAATACCGAGGAGAGAATGAACCATCAGATCACTTCATATCTAGAACATATCGTGACTGTCGGATTGCAAGTTACAAAAGTACATAGTAAAGAAGCACACTTTACCTAACTCTACACTAGACCAAGTTATACTTAAATATTTCCTATGTGTCGGAATATCCTAACATCCCCCCTTAAGAACAACTTGGGATAGGATTGAAGGATGTACAAATATGACACAATAGGAGAAGGAAGGAGGCATTAGAGCCTATCCCCCCTTAGTGACAATTTCCTGAACTCCAACCATAAATCAATGTTTAGTAAACTTCGCCTCTCTGAGAGCCTTTGTAAAGATGTTTGCAACTTGATCATATGTTGAACAATATTGCACTTCAAGAGCATGGTCATGAATGAGCTTTCAAATGAAGTGCACGTGTATTTCAATGTGTTTGCTGCATTGATGTTGGACTGGATCTTTGCATAGTTGAATGGCACTTTGATTATCACACCAAAGTGTAGTCGGATGCTGCTGCTGAAAGCCAAACTCTGATAGGATCTGACGAAGCCACAAGGCTTCCTTACTAGCTTCTACAGCGCCACGATACTCTGCTTCTGCTGAAGAAAGAGAAATGGCACTTTGTTTCTTGCAAGCCCATGTAATAGGTCCAGAACCAAGAGCGAAGACATAACCTACAGTAGAATTCCAATCATCAGGGTCACCAACCCAATCGGAATTAGTGAAACCAACCAATAGAGGAGATGATTATGCACTGTAATGAATCTCAAACTGAACTATACCTCGAACATAACGAAGTATTCTTTTAGCTGCTTTTCAATGACTTTCATGTAGGTTTTGCGTAAATCAAGAAATAAGGCCAACAACAAAGGAAAGGTCAGGACGGGTATGGGTCAGATACGCAAGTTTTCCTACAAGTTGATGGTATAAGTTAGCATCAACTTCAGGGGAAGTACAAGTGACTGAAAGTTTGGCTCCAGACTGGAAGGGAGAAGGGGCTAGCTTATAGTCTTCCATGTGAAAGTGGTGTAGAAGATCACATGAATTCTTGGACTAGGAAAGGGAAATACCTTCCTTGGATTGCAAGACTTGAAGACCAAGAAAATAATGCAAGTGTCCTAAGTTTGTCATTTCAAACTACTTTTTAAGGTTGTACTTCACATAGTTTATAAGGTTGGGATCACTACTAGTAAGGATAATATCATCAACATAAAGAACAAGTATGATAAGAGACTTACCCACTTTCTTGGTGTAGACAGTATTGTCAGAATGACACCTAGAAAAGCCAATATCTAAAAGAAAGCTATCCATTTTGGCATACCAAGCTCGAGGGGCTTGCTTGAGACCATAAAGGGATTTCTTAAGACGACATACAAGGTTGGAGTCTGTTTGTATAAAGCCAGGAGGTTGTTCCATATAGATTTCTTCATGCAAGACCCCATGCAAGAAGGCATATTTAACATCCATTTGATGGAATTCCCATTTGAAAGAGGCAGCAAGGGAAAGAACAAGGCGGATAGAGTTAATTTTGGAAACAGGGGAGAAGGTTTCAGTATAGTCAATTCCTTCAACTTGTGAAAAGCCCTTAGCAACAAGATGAGCTTTATGTTTATCAACTTTTCCATCTGGTCCAAACTTGGTTCTGTAGACCCATTTACATCTAACAAGTTTTCTTCCCTTTGGAAGAGTAACAAGATCCCATGTATCATTTTCCAATAATGAACGATATTATTCATTCATAGTTGTGTCCCAATCTGGATGGCCTAAAGCTTCTACAAAGGTGTCAGGATCATAATTCGTTGAAGCTTGAGCCAGTAAAGAAGAGGCTCTATCGAACTGAGAACGTGTACGTCGTTGATCTGTAGGATCACCTGCAAGAGCACTTGCTGCATCTCGAGTAGCACAAACCCATTTTGGAAGTTGAGGAGGTGAAGGAGGATCTTGAGAAGGTGGGGGAGGATTGTCATCTTCGCTGTCATAATCTGAAGAAGAAATATTTTCATAAGTAGAAGGGATAAAGAGAGGTGGCACATCTGCCGAACTAGGTTTGTAGGTCGATATATTTTCAGCAAACTTTACATCTCTTCTAATGATAACATTTTTGGATTTAGGTGAAAGAAGTCTATATCCTTTGACATCTTCAAAATATCCAAAAAAAATACATTTTTCACTTTTAGGTTCTAAGGATTTATGTTTCTCATCGGGAATATGGGCCCATGCTTCACTTCCAAAAACACGAAAGTGACTTACATCTGGTTTAATTGAGCTCCATGCTTCTTCCGGAGTGTTATTATTTAAAACCTTAGTAGGAGTGGCATTTACTATGTAATTTTCACAATTAATTGCTTCTACCCTAAAATTAAGACTGAGTCCTTTAGATTGAAGCATACAATTAGCCATTTCCTTTAAGGTGCGATTCTTCCTTTCAGCTACACCATTTTGTTGTGGAGTATATGGAACAATATGTTGCATTTGAATTCCATGCTCAGTGCAAAAGTTGATGAATTTGTTGTTAACATATTCTCCGCCATTATCAGATCTTAGCTTAAGAATTTGATGTCCATATTGTTTCTCAACAAAGGCCTTAAAGGCCAAGAACATGTTAAATACTTCACTTTTGAGTTTTAAGAAGTATACCCAACTGCGTCTGGAGAAATCATCGATGAAAGTTAAGAAATATTTGTAGCCAGAGAATGAAACAATTGGAAGTGGACCACATAAATCACTATGCACAAGCTGTAAATGGGCTGAGACGTGCCAAGAGGCACGTTTTTCAAAACTAAACCGATGATGTTTTCCTATTACACATCCGAAACAAACACCATCTCTGCAAGATACCATAAGAAGACCTGTCACCATATTTTCTTTACATAGATTTTGAAGGGAGCGATAGTTTAAGTGACCAAATCACTCATGCCAAAGTTTGCTCACTTCATCATTATGAGCAACAAATACCAAGGGAAGAGTTGATGACCCAAAGTTGTTAAACTTATACAACCTTGTAGAATCATCAACAATTCCAGTAGCTAAAATCTGTCTAGGATCTCTTAGGTCCTTAATTACAACATCATGAGGTGAAAATTCAACGATTTTACCTTCACCTGAATGAGTTATCTGATATACAGATAGAAGGCTGTAGGATAAAGTTGGAACACATAATACATCATTAAATTGACCATTGTCTAGATGAATAGTTCCAGTACCTACAACACTAAGAGATCTATCATCACCAACATATATATTTTTGGTGTTACAATCATTTAAAGAAGAAAACATGGCTTTGTTTTTGGCCATGTGATAAGAAGCTCCAGAATCAATGATCCACTCATGAGAATGAGAATAAGAAGATACATTTAGTGAATAACCAAACCGAGATGCTTGACACCACATGCAGAAAGTGCTATTCCTGATGAAGTTGATGTTGAAGAGTGCACCAAATGGATGTTATGCTTCTTCATTACTGCTTCCAAGGCTTCCATCTTCTTAAAGCATTTGGATTCTAAGTGGCCATCTCGATTACAAAAGTTGCAATGTCTATCAGTCTTCTTCCCTTTGTTTTTATTTGCCTTATCATTTTGTTGAATTGATTTTTCATTTTGAGACTGAAAGTGCTTAGGACCCTTGGTTGGTTTAGGACCATTCTTTTTAGGATGTTGCTTCTTAGGATTCTTTGAACTTGGTTGTTGCTGGGTGGCTAAGGCTTTCTTAGAAGAGTTTCCAAGATTAAGAAGACCAAGATGTAAGAGTTTTTCTTGTTCTCTTATTAAAGAATCACAAAAGGCATCAAAAGAGGGGGACTTGTAGGCTTGTCCTTGAGAAATAAAGGCTTCTCTAGTAGAATGGAAGGTGGAAACAAACACAGAGTAGGTTGGTCCTAACTTTGTAAGAATGGAATAGATAAGGCCGCCGTCTTCTTTCTTAACCTTAACACTTTCCAAGAGAAGTCTAAGGGTCTTGAATTTGGACAAAAAATCTTCAATGGAAGAAAAGTTATTGGGGGTCCAATGTAAGCAACTCATTTTCGAGTTGATGGGCTCTAATTTCATTTTTAATTCCAAAAACTTTATTGAGTTGTTTCATTGCTTCATTAGGGGTATCAAGTTTTGCGATATGGAATCTAAGGTCTGGAGAAATAAACATCCCTATCAACCCACATGCTTGATCTTGCCTATTTTCCCATTTGGTTGCCTTATCTTCATCTTTAGGTTTAAATTCTTGGCCTGAGGCTATTCTATAAAGACCTTTACTTCTAAGTAAATCTGAGATGTAGAATAACCATTGGAAGTAGTTGGTGTTGTCAAGAATAACTTGGTATGGAATTTCCATTTTAACAGAAACTGAAGCTGTAGACGCTAAAACTAAGTGTTCAGATGGAAATATCTTGAAAAATTAGGTCGATTAAAAAAAACGGCTCTGAAAATGGCTTCCAGATGAAGGAGTTATGGCTTTTTGAAGAAAAATTGTTGAAGATGATGACGAAATACGTAACCCACCGCCCCCTCCCCCTTCCAAACTTAATCTAATTAGCTCACTTTAAAAAAATTATGTGACCCACTTTATAAATAAGTGAAAGTCACTTTTACAATGACACTTTATGAGCTACCCACTAAAATGTGACTTAAATAAAAGATAAAGAGACTTTAGAATTATAAGTGACTCACTTTTTTATAATGGGTGAAAACACTTTTACATAAAGTAACTTTAAAACATAAGTTACATGTGCTTTTTGAAAAAGTAACTCAACAAAAAGAAAGACTTGAACACAAGACCTCTATTTTCATAAAGTAACTTTGGACCGAGTGAGCTAGTTTAAAATGTTAGTAATTTTTGGAAAGGGGGAAGGGTTTTTTTTAGTCACTGAAGCTTTGGAGTCCATGCTTACTTGAAAAATCCCTTTTTGCCTACAAAACAAAAAACCACAAAACCCAACACGGACATGCAAAAAAAACCAAACCTTATGGCTTGAAGTTAACTTTCGCCGGAAACTAAATATTTTCCTCAATGTTTTTGATTTTCCGAGATCACACTAAGGCGTGACGAAAAAGAGCATACGTATGAGAAGAATCATTCCTTTCTGTTTCTGATTTGCCCAGATCGCAAAAAGTCGTGGGGAAAAGATCATACGCAGAAATGAAAGGTATAGATTCGGTAATAAAAAACAAAGAACTAAATAAACCGAAATAAACAGAGAGATGGATAATTAAAACTGCAAATAAAGATTGTATATCTCCAGATCTTAAAAATGACGTAGCTACGGCTATCGGAAACCTTTTCGCGTGAAACGGAAGGGGTTCCTCATTGGAACAGATGCTCCTAACACAATAGAGCAATCCTCTCGTCCCAAAAGTAGTCAAAAACAATATATCTAGGAAAAAACAGTCGAATGCAGTTGTACCGGCTTCGGATTTGGATCACCAACGGATGCGGCCCTCAAATAGCTCTGATACCATGTAAGAATTTACACGGTGAGTTCCTCATATAGAACACCAAAGGACACTACTCACAAACAGATCAAAAATCAATACACTAATATTCTTGACATGGTTAAAACCTTCAAAGAGGGAAACAATCCACGGCCTGAGCCAACGCGGCCACATCAGGCAATTTATTCATAAAACAAAGAAAATTTACATAAGCTTATCTCATGAACGACCACCCTACAAATGACCCTCCATGCTCTTTAAATAGAGATCATGGACCAATCGAGTGTTAAGCCACTGATCAAGTGTCGATAATACCGAGGAGAGAATGAACCATCGAATCATTTCATGTCTAGAACATATCACGACCGTCAGATTGTAAGTTACAAAAGTACATAATAAAGAAACACACTTTACCTAACTCTACACTAGACCAAGTTATACTTAACTATTTCCTACGTGTCATAATATCCTAATAAGTGGGAGTGGCACAAAGACGGAGGAGGAGGAGGAGAACACAACTCTAGCATCGAAGGGACAACAGAAGCCGAAGCGAAAGAAGGACATTTCGAAGGTGAAATGTTTCAGTTGTAGAGATGGGCCACTATGCATCCCAGTTGATCCAGGTGGATGTTGGTGGCCACCCACCTATCCCATTTGGACCCCCACAACTGTCTCTTTCAGCTTTTTCAATTTCCTAAATTGTAGCACAGTTTACTATTTTTAGCAGTTTTTCGGGTCCTGAACTTCCAGAGCCGTTTTGAGGCCCTAAACGACGTTTTTTTGGGATTCTGGGGCAACATGGGTCCATGGACCCATGTTGCCTCCCAAAGTGGTAGTACTCGGATAGATCTTTCTAACGAGCTATCGTACGCGTCAAACGGAGATCGTATGCCAAAGTTACGACCCCGGGAAATTGATGTACCAATTTACCCAAACGGGGCCCACAATTTGGCGTTTCATCTTCTAGGGTTAGGTTTCGGGATGTGAAGGGTTTTCCATTGTTTCTCAACAATAAATAGGCCTTCGAGCCTCATTGTAATACAGTTCGGAACAGTTCAGAGGCATGTAGCCGCCACATCTCTTCTCAGAGATAAGCTACCATCGCCCTAGCTGGTTTCTTTCCATTTCTGTTTGTAAGCATATTTCAGTATTTTCCATTAATGAAATGAAGTATTATTTCCGCTGCATCTCTGTATTTATGGTTATCGCATCTCTGTGTTTATGGTTATCTCTGTAATCTATTGCGTTCCTATTTAAATCCGGATCAGTGGTATCAGAGCGGTCTGCTTTTTCTTTGTTTTTCTTTGCATGTCCCCAACGAGGTCGGGATATAAGGAGTTAGGGCTTGAACTGGTCGAACCTTTGCAAGACCAGCCTCGCAAATCCCGACGGCCTCCCATGGCGGATGAGAAGAAAGACGAGGGGGCAGGAGATCCTATCAAAATCTTGCTCGAAGAAGCGCTCGAGTGGCAAAGGAACGTGATGATGGATAGCTTTGCGCAGATCCTTCAGCGATTACCCAGAGGCGACGCATCGACTTCCAACAGCGACTCTGGAAATGCCACACCCTTCAAGGTACAAGTTAATTTTGAAATCCCCATCTTCGAGGGTCAAATAGACGCAGATGCCGTAGATAAATGGTTAAATCTGCTAGATGGGTATTTTTCTGTTCATGAATTTTCAAGTCGGGAAAAGATTGTTTTCGCTCTTCTCAAAGCAGCCCCCCACGTCAAGGACTAGTGGGAAACCTACTGCGAGCAGAAGGATGAAAGTACAGGCTCACTATTTTCAGCCGCACCCACTTGGAATGACTTCCGGGATGCCATCAAGGAGCAGTACTACCCTGTCGGAAGCTATGAGGACAAATACATCAAATGGACCACACTGCGGCAGGGACGAGACCAAGATGTGCCGGAGTTCACAAACATTTTTCATACCCTTCGCACACAGTTGGGTATCAAAGATTCTGAGCTGCATCTGGTACTCAAATACCATGGCTGCCTACACAGATACATCCAAGAAGAGATGGTGTTCTTGAACATTTCCTCACTCGGCACAGCATACCGATACGCTGTCAAAATCGAGCAAAAGTTCAAACAGAAGAAGCGAGACTTTGGATCTGCAAATCCGAAGCCCAAAGGACAAAGCCAAGGCGGGGTGACCCAAGACAACCCGTCGAAGCCACAAGAAAAGAACAACACCGCGAAGCCGAAGAAGGACACAGGAAAGTGGTGTGAGTTCCACAAGAGTCCCACTCATAACACAAGTGAGTGTCGGACCAAGCAGTCGCTGGTGGCCGAGTTGAAGGCTTCTGAATCAGATGCATGTTCCGACCCTGAGCTAGAACCCGACAAGGGGAATGGCAAAGGGAAGCAGATCATTGATGCAGATCCTAGCGCCACTGTTGCCACTGCCAAGATCCAGAAAGATGAACCCGAAAATCCAGAGGAAGGGGAGCGTCTTTTCCACTCACAGATGTGGGTGAAGGGTTCGCCGCTACAATTCATTGTCGACAGTGGCAGCCAAAAGAACCTCATTTCAGCAGAGGTCGTGAAGCGGTTGGGCCTACCGACTACACCGCATCCACAGCCGTACAGTATCGGATGGCTTCATGAAGGACGAGATCTGAAAGTTCGCCAGCAGTGCCGCCTTCCCTACAGCATCAAGCCCTTCACAGACGAGGTATTGTGTGATGTTACACCTCTGGATGTTTGTGATGTATTATTAGGCCAGCCATACTTGTGGAGGCGACATGCTGTGTATGAGTCCAGGCCTCGTGCTGTCATTATTTCTTTGAATAATTCATTATACAGGATACCGGAGGTAGCCCCACCTACCGCCACATCTTTGATCACTGCTAAGAAAGGCAGCAAGCTCATCTCACAGACCAGGAAATTCATTTGTCTGGTTCACTCCCAAAGTAAGGGGAAGATCATTGCTACATCCATGACCCCCGCAAAGGGTTCCTCCACGCAGCAGCAGCAGCAAAGGGATACGGTCATGACAGAACACAGGAACAACTTCTCCTCACCCACAGGGGTACCACACAAGTTTCAGGTGGGCGACAAAGTTTGGTTACATCTGCAGAGAGAACGCCTTACCAGAACCCATCAGAAACTCAGGCAACTCCGACATGGTTCTTACACCAGTACCAAGGCTACGGGCAACAATGCTTCGAAGCACAACATTCCTCCATTCCTTGGCTTGCATCGAGTGTTCAATGTGGACCGTCGTCGACCATGCTTCCCACCATTTCTAGTCACATCAGAGAGTGCAGAACAGCTCACCAGAGACCCAGCTCAGCAGAAGCTTCCTCATCTCAAGGAGGAACTCAACGCAATGGGGACCATTGCTTCCTAAGGGGGGAGGAATGATTCAGGTGGATGTTGGTGGCCACCCACCTATCCCATTTGGACCCCCACAACTGTCTCTTTCAGCTTTTTCAATTTCCTAAATTGTAGCACTGTTTACTATTTTTAGCAGTTTTTCGGGTCCTGAACTTCCGAAGCCGTTTTGAGGCCCTAAACGACGTTTTTTTGGGATTCTGGGGCAACATGGGTCCATGGACCCATGTTGCCTCCCAAAGTGGTAGTACTCGGATAGATCTTTCTAACGAGCTATCGTACGCGTCAAACGAAGATCGTATGCCAAAGTTACGACCCCGGGAAATTGATGTACCAATTTACCCGAACGGGGCCCACAATTTGGCGTTTCATCTTCTAGGGTTAGGTTTCGGGATGTGAAGGGTTTTCCATTGTTTCTCAACAATAAATAGGCCTTCGAGCCTCATTGTAATACAGTTCGGAACAGTTCAGAGGCATGTAGCCGCCACATCTCTTCTCAGAGATAAGCTACCATCGCCCTAGCTGGTTTCTTTCCATTTCTGTTTGTAAGCATATTTCAGTATTTTCCATTAATGAAATGAAGTATTATTTCCGCTGCATCTCTGTATTTATGGTTATCGCATCTCTGTGTTTATGGTTATCTCGGTAATCTATTGCGTTCCTATTTAAATCCGGATCACCAGTGTCCTTTGAAGAAAAATGATAAGGATGAGAAACATGATTCTAATGCTGCTTCAACAAATATTGATGAGGATGAGTTTGCCATGAGTGCCCACGCATCTCTAGGAGGGAGATGGGGCGATATGGAGTTGTAGTCAGGATGATTGCATGTGGGCAGGATCCTTGAGGAGTGCACCTCTTGGATCAATTCCTTGCTACGGGAGCCCAAGATTCAGTAGTAATGAGATGGACTTAGTGTGAGATGATGCAATGGAGTGTTTGGAGGACAGATGGAGCAGTTGGGGACCAAAGATTGATCATCGCAGAGCAAGGTTGGCAGCAGTGCAGTTGGCACAGTGCAGGAGTCAGCAACAACACAAAAGATTCAGAGGGTCTTAATCAGCAACAGTCAGATTCCAACATTCATTGTATTATGTTGAACATAGTTAAGTTCAACTGATTTTGGATGTTTTTCAGTTGCTTCTATCAACAATTGAGTTGTAGTACAGATGCAGTGTTAGCGGTGGCAGTGCTAGCATCATAGCAGATGGAACGTTTAAGAGGGAGTTGTAGCATAGATGCAGTAGTGGCAGTGGAAATTTCATGGGAAAAAGTACAGTAGTAGCAGTAATAGTGCAGAAAGGAGGTGCTTCAAAAACAGAGCAACATGTAGGTGGACATTGTTGCTATAACACTTTTCTCGCTAAGAGGGAGTGTTAGTTTTTGGTAGCGTCGGAAGTGCTCTAGGCTTGAAAATTGGTGGAGAGGCTAAGGCACATGATTTCTAAAGAATCCATAAACCGTTTGGTGAAATTCCACCCGGATTGTATTTTATTAAAATCATTAATATTTTTAATGGAGTCCCTAAGTCTAAACTTAGGGAAACTAAAATATTAATGAGTATTAATCAAAATATGGGTGAGAATGATCTAGAAGGCGGATCAAGTCATGTTTTAATCTTAGCCATTGATTAGAGACTTAATCTCGGTCGTTGAAGACTCAACAGGAAAAGTGTAAAATGGAGGCTTAGGGTTCATTTGGAAACACCCACAAAGAGATTGAGGAAATCGATTTTCTGAGGTGAGAAGTTCTCAGAAGGAAAATCGATTGGGGAGATCTTGCAGCTGAGGGGCAAAGAGAATCTAGGAGAAGGATTTTCTCGAAAATATAGAACAGATAGGCGGAGAGAGCTTGTAGAGAGGCAACGCAATAGCTGGGAGAGCTGGCGCAGAAAAGTTCCCTGTCACGCAGAATCCAAAACTGTCGGAACAACCGAAACTGGCGAGAACTGCCGGGAGAGATAACGCAGAGGCAACGCAGTAGCCGGGAGAGCTGACGTAGAAAAATTGTCTGTCACGCAAAATCCATAACTGTCGGAACAACCAGGAGAGCTGATGTAGAGGGTAGAGAAGGTGACGCAGGTCTGACGCTGTGAAGCATAAAACTTCTGATACGCAGAATTATATGTAAAAATATTTTATTAAAAGATGAATAGACAGATGATGATGTTTACAATGGGGTTTCCTGGCTTATATACCGCCATGGGCACCCCTTGGGAAAGGGCATGATCTTATGATCGTGCCCTTTCATCTAATTAAACCTAAAATTAAATAATAACCTAAAATTAACTAATTTTTTACATAACATTGCCTTCCTCTCGAAGGAATGCTTTGTCCTCAAAGCATAAGTAACAGCAGATGTTGTTGAAGAATGATTCATTCTCCCATAAGCGTCTTCTTCGGTTAAGTCCTTCCACTTGATCAGATATTCCAAGATGATCAAGGTCTCACACTTTAAAAGATCTTGGATTAATCTCTCAAGTTCCGTTTTTTTGGTGATGTGGATATCGGTATGGCTTGATGTTGATGGGGTCTGAGCTTGCCTTGACTTCTGTTGTATGCTCAATTTCCTTATTAGGCGACATCTTCATAGGTAGGTCTTGAAAAAAAAATTCATGCTTCCGAATCATATCTTGTATCTCTGGTGACTCTTCTCTGGTCATATTTGCAGATAACATTTCTAACTGGTGACATTGTATTGCATAAGCAGGTGCTCTTCTTCGACTCAGCTTCATCATCTGAGATGATGATACAACTTGATTTTCGAGTGCTTGGAATCGTGTAGTTTGTACTTCTGACTCCCCATTTGAATTTTATAAATTGTACTTGATGGTTGGCGGCATAAGTACCTAAAGTTCGTAGCCATTGGATACCTAATACTACATCTACTCCTCCTAACGGTACCGTGAAGAATGGAGACTCTAGATTAAAGTCTTGAATCTGCAAATTGACCTTATGGCATTTCCCTACCTTTTCAATCTTCTTACCATTAGCTACCATCACTTTCATGTTTGGTAAGGGAAATGAAAAAATATTGAGTCTCCTTGCCACGGTTGCATCTAGAAAATTGTGTGTGCTACCCGAGTCGATGAGAACCACTACGTTGTTCTTCTTTATGTGTCCTTTTAACTTTAAAGTCTGAGGTTGTGATATACCTGTCATAGCTGATAATGACACTTGCGGAATACTTCCGTCATCTAATTCTGGTGAGAATTCTGGGGTGTCTTCTGTGTCTTCTATGTCATAATCTTCACTGTTTGAATCATGGGTTGCTTCACAATTATATAGGTTCTTTGGTTCTTTTCCTTTAGCACATCTATGTTTGGGGTCCCATTTCTCACCACAGCGTTTACATTTACCCTCTTTTATCCTTTGTATTTCCACATTAGATTTTTCATCTTCACGACGATGTGGTGGAACATATCTTGTATTATTTGAGTCCACATACTGGGGTATCCTTCGTCTTGCATAAGCTTTTTCCGCTTTTGACCAAAATATTGGTTCGGATTTATTTTCGGCTGTTTTTGCTTTTCGTCTTGCTACTTCTGTAGATGTAATGTCATGCATCTCAAGTTCTGCTTGTAAATGGGTTTTGAGTCCCGAGATGTATGACTGAATTAGACGAGATTTTGATAACCCAGGTACTCGTGTTACTAAGGTCTCCCATTCTTGAGTGTATTCGTCCACACTTCCTTTTTGTCGTAACTTGATGAGTTTTGAAAAGAACTCTTCTTCTCTTACACCTTGGAATCTTTTAAAGAATGCATCTTTAAATTTTCTCCAGCTAATGACATGTGTTGTTTTTTTCCACCACATATACCAGTTATATGCTTCTCCTTCCATTTTCATGGATGCATGCCTGAGCTTTTCGTCATCGTCATTGATGTCATATATCTCAAAGTATTCTTCTGCTTTATTTATCCATGCAACATTGTTTTTTCGTTTCCATCGAATTTAGGCATCTCGACTTTTGCCCTTCGCTGGTATGTTGCTAATGGTTGAGCGAAAAAAGGGTGTTGATTGGTAAAGTTATCCCAGAGTTGCTTGTTTGTAAAGGCTGTGTTACTCGCTTCTTGGTGGGGTGTCGCTGATTTTTTTGGGGATTCAACTTTTTCATGAGAGTCTGTTGACTTTGTTGAATATGACGAGATGTGTTCTTGATTCTCTTCACCTTCTTTTAGTAGTTGTTCGGGTGTACAATTCGACCTTTTACACAGAATTTTCAGCATTGTTAAGACCTCTCTGATGCCTGCTTCTGTCTGAACATGGTAATTTTCCATCTTTATTTCTATTCGATTTGTCGTATCGTGAAGATTTTTGATTTCATCAGCTTGCTCCCCAAGCTTGATCTGGAATTCATTTAATCTTTTATTTACTTCATCGTGGTTGCTATTTATCTTATGCTCTGCATCCAACAATTTTTTTTGGAAATCCGCCATTGTCATTGTCGACATTGAGCGGGTTTGCGGGGGCGTGTATTTATTTGCCAGCTAAAATATTTTTCCTCCCTCTTTTTTTTTAAATTAGCTAAAATAAATTTTATACATATAAATTTTAATTAATTAAAATTATTTAATTAATTAAAAAGTTATATATATATATATATATATATATATATATATAACTTTTTAATTAATTAAATAATTTTAATTAATTAAATTAACTTTTTATATATATATAAAACTTATAACTAAATTAAATTATGTATTATATATAACATATATATATATAATTATATTATTATATTATTATTATTATATATATATATATATATATATATATATATATACACGTTATATATATTTTTGACGTTATATATAAATAAACGTTATATATTTGATGTTATAAATATATTATATTTTATTTACTGCGGACAGTGACATCTGTTATAAATATATTATATTTTATTTACTGCGGACAGTGACATCTATTGGTGGTCACCTCCCGTTGATCATTCAAAAGAAAAACCCTAAAGCGCAGGTCATCGCAGCGCTTATTCCAATTAACCGCAGGTCCACCACACAGGATAGTCCACGACGCAAATTTTCGGCGCTGGTTCAACGTGTCAACCGCAGAATTATTCCGTGGAGTTTATGCTACAGCTCGGTGTAGCCACGCCCTGACAACCAGCGACTGGCCAGAACACGTACAACCACGAAAACGTAGCTGTTGTTTAGCCGCAAGCACCGTAACAACACCTCCAGGCAGTACAAGAATAGACCACATGCACCGATTTTTCTAAAAGCCCGTAGGGCCTGATGGCCAGCAGAACTTGTGGGTGTCAACAGTTCGTGTTGGCTCTGATACCAGATGAAGCATAAAACTTCTGATACGCAGAATTATATGTAAAAATATTTTACTAAAAGATGAATAGACAGATGATGATGTTTACAATGGGGTTTCCTGGCTTATATACCGCCATGGGCACCCTTTGAGAAAGGGCATGATCTTATGATCGTGCCCTTTCATCTAATTAAACCTAAAATTAAATAATAACCTAAACTTAACTAATTTTTTACATAACACGCTGAAATAGTTGGGGTTAGTCAGTCTTGTGCCAGATCAGCTAGAATTCTACCGATTGAAGTGAGGTAAAACTCACTCAGATTTTCCGCCAATATTTTCTCTGTAAAGAATTGCTAGTTGAGCATCCTAGATTTGTATTCAGATACTTCTCCTGCATAATGAGAAACCCTCAGAACTGTTGCACAGATTTTCCCGCATTGGGTTTTTCCGGGGGCTATTGTGTCCAAAAATAAGTGTGTCCTATGTATCTTGTTTTTGCTCTGTTTTCTGTTTCATGAGATCAAATATTTAATTAGTGTAGGCTGCAGAAGTAATTTGTTTCAGTATTCAAGAGAATAACTTGATGAATGTAATTTATAAATCAAGTAGGTGAAGTAGATTCAAATTTGCTACAGTAGGGGTTCCTTCAGTGTAGGAATTTTCACATGACCATGGTTGACCATGATTGATTTTAATGTTGAGACAATTTTTGTCACAATGCGACGCTGAATCATGGTTGACCATGGTTGATTTTCATATTGAGATAATCCTTGTCACAATGCAACATTGGACCATGGTTGACCATGATTGATTTTAATATAGACATTTTTTTTTCAAAATGTGACATTGGACCATGATTAACCATGGTTAATTTTCATATTGAGACAATCCTTGTCACAATGCGACATTGGACAATGGTTGACCACGATTTATTTTCATATTGAGACAATATTTGTCATAATGCGACGTTGGACCATGGTTGACCATGGATGACCATGGTTGTCATAATGTGACGTTGAACCAAGAGACAATCTTTGTCACAATGTGACCGTTGACCATGGATGACCATGGTCGTCATAATGTGACGTTGAACCAAGAGACAATCTTTGTCACAATGTGACCATGGTTGACCATGATTGACCATAATTGACCATGGTTGATTTTCACATTGAGAAAAGCTTTGTCACAATGTGGCGTTGGAACATGATTGACCATGGTTGATTTTCATATTGAGACAATCCTTGTCACCATGTGACATTGGACCATGGTTGGCCATGATTGATTTTTATGTCAAGACAATCTTTGAGAGAATGCGACATTGAACCATGGTTGATTTTCATATTGAGACAATCTTTGTCACATTGTGATGTTGGACCATGGTTGACCATGGATGACCATGGTTGTCACAATGTGATGTTGAACCTAGATACAATCTTTTTCACAATGTGACCATGATTGACCATGGTTGAGCATGGTTGATTTTGATATTGAGACAATCTTTGTCACAATGCGATGTTGGAACATGGTTGACCATGGTTGATTTTCATATTGAGACAATCATTGTCACAATGCGACATTGGACCATGGTTGACCATGATTGATTTTAATGTCGAGAAAATCTTTGTCGCAGTGCGATTTTCGACCATGGTTGATTGAGACAATCTTTGTGACAATGCGACATTGGACCATGGTTGACCATGATTGATTTTCATATTGAGAAAAGCCTATGATAAACCCTAAGATAAATATTATAAACTAAGGTGTTATAAACCAAGGTATATAAAATGTAAACTTTATCTTCACACTTTTTATCTTTTCGTAAAATAAAAGGAAATTTATATTTTCGTAAAATAAAATAAAAACGAACCTCCGCAAATACTACTTTATCCACATACTTGATCATTTTTGGAAAAGACACAAAAGAAAAAGTTTGAGTCCTTTTTTTTAGAAACGTAAATTACCACTGGAAATTTAAATTTAAGAAAATGCCACGTAAAATAATGTCCATTTAGAAAATGAAAAGTCCAAAATATAAATTATTATGATATTATTTTATATTTTTAAATAATTAATTTATTTCAATGTTAAATAATTAATATTTATTTTTATTTTTATTTTTTTAAATATGTACAATAAATATTAATAAATAAATTAACATTATTTCCTTCTTCTAAATCAAAATCATTATTATAATTTGATTTATTTAATAATAAATAAATTATCATTAATTTTAATGAATAATAACCCTTCTTTATGTTTTATTTTTTAATAAAAAAGTTACAGTGTCTTTCCATTTTTTTAATAAAATATATATAATTAATTTCCATAGTAGATAATTATTATTTCTATATTTAAGTTACTCGACTTACATGTGGGAGGATGAGATTGGAATATTTGATTCTACATTTCTTTTAAATCAATATGATGTATCTCGTTTTTTTTTCTTATTTTTTATTAAAATACAATTTAATAATTAATCAATTTAATTAATAAAGAAAACATTATTTTCAACCATGGAACAATTCACGCGATTAGAAGACTTGGCAGATAGACATCTCGAGGGATCATCTCAAGGAAATGGTGACAAAAAAACAACGTGAGAGAGTTATTGTCGTTTTGTGAAACTAAATACCATTTACATAAACAACTACGTGGTCTCAAATAGATTGTACATATGAAATGATCATTGATTTCAGATATATTCTCTTTGACAAATTCATCCTTTTGAGATTACACTTTCGTCGTAATGAGAAGAAAGATTCATCATAATATTGTCCAAAGGTTTTCTAATCCCGAGGGAGTAATTTTGTCCACGCTTCCTTACTTTAAAACGCCAAATTTTCGTCAGGCTGACAGTCAGTTTGAGTTCATTCAGTCATTCAATGGAATCTACAAAGGTTAAAAACCACCCGTTCTCTTTCTTCTTGCCACTATTTCTAGTTTATAAAAATACGTACAAACTCTCTTTCGACTCTTTCTACTGTCTTAAACTATGTACAATACGGTTGTGATGCAGAACTTCAAATGTTGTCTATTTTCAAAACATTTTAGGAGAATCCACAATATTCCAATCCAACATTTCCTTATTTCTCATGGCTGCAACCTACATATGCAAACACTTTAGAACGGGTTCTGTCCGATTGTCTCCTTTTAGATCCAATTACTTTGTTTTATTATTGGGAAGCATCCCTGGAATACCAGAAATCATGAACTTGCAAAAGAACTCTTCAATCATTGCAGTATAGAAGTTAGTTTTGGATTCCATTTTAGGTTTAATGGGATCTCTAATTTAGTGATCTCAGAAAAGGCTACAAAGTGATTGGCTGGTCCAATGACAATGCAAAAAGCGAAATTCAGCAAGATAAAAGTTGTGCCATGCATGTGTTGGTCTATATTCTCAGTTTCTTTGATAATTGTAAATGAACACAAAGCATCTGATTAACTCGCGAGTTAGCAAATGTGGATTGAAATCAGGGATGGAGTTTTATTCTGGGCTACCATGGGAAACAAGTCAGTGCAGCTTTGAGATTCTATCAGTTCTTCAATCGACCCGTAACAACCTCAACTGCGGTCTTTAAAAGCGTAACTTTTCCAGAATTATGTGGGCCCACCATAATTTATATGCCTCCACATGATCAAAATTAAACCCTCTAAATATCTTCCAAGGGATTTAATATATATATCACAAACAAGGGGTTTAATATATATTTTTGTAATGCAACAACTATAATCTTATATATCTATATAAGATAGAATAAGTTATATATATAATTTTGCATTATATTTGTCAATGCAATAATTTATAATATTTTTATTTTGATATTATTTTAACAATTCTTATCTCATAATTAAATAAGATTTTTTATTTTTATTTTTTACACTATTTTCGTAATGTAACAACTATAATCTATATAACATAGAGTAAGTTTAAAAAATCTAAAATTTATATAATAACTTAAAAAAGTATATAATAACTTAAAAAAGTCAAATTTATATTTTTATTGAAATTTATCAAAATTCACAATTTTATTAAAAATACAAAATAAATTTTTATTTAAAATATATATTGTTAAAAATTTCAGCATTTTAAATCAACTATAAAAATATTAAATTTATTTACCTATTAAATTTTTCTAGGACATATTTAAATAACAATTTTATTATTATTTAATATTAATAATTTTATCTTTTATTTTTTAGTTAAAATTAATATTTTATTTACACTTCTTATCAAAATTAGGCATCAAGACTCAATAATTCGCATAAACGGTCAAGCACAATTTCCAAAGTGGTGCGGTTTCTTAAAAACTTACAGATAATTTTTTTCCCAAGGAAAAATTCGTAATTTTATTAATGAAAATAAGATCACATGTTATAACTGCTTACAAAATGTCCATCATCTAGTCAGAGATTGATAATCATAAGTTCATATATAATCAATTAATAAAAGAGGAGAAAATTTAGACTTTTCTCAATTTCTTCTTTTCAACCTTCTGCCATTCTCCTTGAGTTGGCATAGATGAGACGATAAATAGTTGATTTTCTTCTATTCTTGAGATTTCCCTGTTCGAATCTGAGTTATTAGAAGCATGATGACGTTTTATTCCTCCATTGTCCTTAGCTTCAGATATCACGATTAGCTGATTTGTGGGGCCTTGTAAATCTGTTGGAGTGTGTGTCTTTCCGGCTTGTTCTTCGTTTTCTGGAAGGTGTTGTTCTTCCTGATTCGGGGCGAGGTCCTTTTCTTCTTCTTCTTCTTCCTCATCTGATTCATTTAGGGGGAATTGCCAACCTTTTGGTTGTTTCCTTGTTTTCTTCTTTCTTCATTGTTCTTTCTTTGCAGCAGGGCACATGTTTTGTCAGTGTCCTATTTTGCGACATATTCGACATCTGAAAGATGTATTCTCGAAATCTAGGATTTAAGTCCAACACTGCTTGTTGTGTATGAGTTGAATGCGATCCGATTGGCCTTTATTGAAATCCACTTCCACACATATGTGTGCAAAAGTAAATATTCGTTCTTTTATCCTTTGCTCATCTGTCATTATGTATCGTCCTAATACATTTTCCAATAGTTTCTAGCACTTGATCTTGCCAGAAACGAAGTGGGAGGTTATGAAGCCTTACCCAAACCGGAATCTTTGATATAATCATAGTGTTTGCGTCAAAATATGGAAACCATGGAGTGGTGAAGAGCCCCGTCGATCCCCAGAACCATGGACCTTCCTGTAAGATAATGTCTCGTTCTTCCGATGATGCAAATTTTATAATGAAGAACCCTTTGGAGTAGAGGTGAATCTCACAATTTGTTGTCCAATTTGTGAAGATCCAGTGAAATAGGTCCATTGGTTTTGGCCAAAAACTGTTAAATCTGCATATGAGGGCTTGTGCCTCATAGGTTGAGCAGAAATAGTTTGTTTCTAGTAGTTCTATGTTCAGTTCTGGGACATAAGTTTCCTGTTCCATGATGCATGGATTAGGGGAATTGGGCATCTGTGATGAGCTTGTTGTATTTGTTGATTTCCCTTGGAGGATGTTTTTGTATGAGAGATCAACTTTGTTGTGTTACTGATTCGATTATGTTCTTTTGAGTATTCCTTTGGATTTACTTGATCCTGCTTCTCCTCCTCATAGTCTCAGATTGAGAATGATGGAAGTAGATAGAAGGATATTGTATTTACATAAACGTTGTCCTCGTAGTCTCAGATTGAGAATTATGGAAGTAGATAGAAGGATATTGTATTTATATAAACGTCGTTCATCCTATAGGGATCGACCCCCGTATATCGGGTTTTGGTGTTGATATGGATATCCCAGTTTATTCATGATTTTCAACTTAAGGTGTATGACCTTATCGGAGGGTTGAATGGATACTACTGAAGATTTGCCTGCCGCGGTTTTTATAAAAATTTGGAGAATCCCCTTAAAAGCATCGATTTGTGAGTATGCAATGATCTGTGTGTAGGAGCCAGTCTCCATACCTTGTAACCTTGCGACGTTCAATATTGTGTCGATATGCACAGAAGGAATGTTGTCCATCCAATTTTCCTCCACTCTTGCTTTGCCGTAGACCTCCGCCAGTCCCTTCCTGACATCGAGCTATGGGATGTTGGAATGTAATTCCAACTGCAACATAAACAGCTGGACAAAAATTTGATTTGCTGTAGATATTCCAGACTGTTGGATGCCTCAAAGTCGTGCTTGATATTTTCCACATTAATGTGCATTAAATTTTCAGCATTAAATTCCCCTGCAACAGCCGACTTCATTTCTTCAAAAGGCATCACCGCTTGCTGCATTCAATACGCAGATAAGCTTTAGAAGATATTTTTATTATCTTATTGTTTAAAGTCAGATATGTTTTAACATATAAATGTAATGAACAACAGTTCTGTTTTAGGTTAGAAGAATGATAGAGTTCCTTTTTGCAACGCACAGCAGTGCTGAAACTGTAATTTTCTGAGATAGCAGAAATTGGTTTGTGGAACTGAAGCGTTCCTGCTGTAATCCATCTATCAAGAGGAAGATGCTCCTCAGCATAATCTTTTGTGAAAATCCCTCTATGTGAGGAAGACGAATTTGTATCAGTTGGTTTACTGTTTATAAATAGAAGTTTTATTTGCGCGTTGCTGTTACACCGTAAGCAGAAAATAGTTTCTCGTTGCTGTTACACCGTAACCAGAAAATAGTCTTGATGTCAAAACAGAGTGTTACTGATACACCAGTTTCAGCGTTGCTGAAACACCGATGCTGTTACACTGCAAACAACAACTGACGAAACTGTGTTGCTGAAACACCGTATTCTGCAAACGATTTTTATTTTTGCTGTGTTAAAAACAGAGTATTGTTATGTTTTTCAGTTTTGTTTAGAATTATCAGAAATTCCAACATGGTATCAAAGCTGGTCTAGGCACTCAGTGAGTCAAAAACAGAGTTTGTTTTTCACTGTAGGAGCTGTAAGAAGCTTATTGAGCAGATTTTCTCCAGCAGAGAAAGTTTTTGCTTGTTTTTATTTATACAGTCAGTATCTCTTCTTTATTCATACAGGTTAAGGTGGCAGATGCTGGAACAGGTTTGACACATTCCCAACTGCCACAGTTTAATGGGAAATATCACAGTTATTGGTCCATAACAAGGAAAGCATTGTTTGCTTCTCAAGGAATATGGGAGCTGGTTGAAACTGGCTATGCTGAACGTGCAGATGCAACAGCGTTGGCTGCTTTGACAGTAACAGAAAGAGACCAGTTGAAGAGCGACAGGAAGAAGGATGCAAAAGCCCTATTTTTTTTCTTCCAATCAATACATGAAAGTGTTTTTCCACGGATTGCAGCAGCAACAAAATCCAAGGAGGCATGGGATATTCTCAAAACTGCCTATCAAGGCATGGAGAAGGTAAAGACTGCAAAGTTGCAGATATTGAGGAGAGACTTTGAAACACTCAGCATGAAGGAATCTGATACAATAGATTCATTCTTCACTCAGGTTATTGGGTTGATAACCCAGATAAGATCTCATGGTGAGATTCTTGAAGAAAGAAGGATTGTAGAGAAGATCTTGAGAATTTTACCCTCAAGGTTTGAATCTATTGTGGTAGCAATAGAAGAAACAAAGGATATCTCACAGTTCACAGTAGATGAACTGAGTGCTTCTCTTTTGTCTCATGAACACAGACTGAGCAGAGGAACAGATTCCTCTTTTGAGCAAGCATTCAAGACTCAGATGTCTTTTGGCCAAGGAAAAGGTCGAGGCAGAGCAAATAACAGAGGTCGTGGAAGAAGCCAAAAAAAAGGCAGAAATAATCCTGCAAACACAAGTGGAAGGCGCTGCAATCAGAACCAAAATGAAGGTTCAAGCAAACAAAAAACTCATGGACAAAGGTATGACAAATCCCAAGTCCAATGTCATTATTGTAAGAAATATGGGCACTACGCCAATGAATGTAGAAAAAAACAAACTGACATGAATAGTAGGTAGAATGCTAATTTTGCAAATGAAGAAGATAAGAATCCAAAGATTGTGCTGTTAGCATGTAACATTGCACAAGACAAACAAGAAGATTTTTGGTTCTTAGACTCAGGTTGTAGTAATCACATGACTGGAAATATTGAAATGTTTGCCAATCTAGATGAAAATGTGAAATCTGAGGTAACAACAGGAACTGATAGTAAGATATCTGTCAAGGGTAAGGGCAGAGTCAGTATCCGAGCAAGAAATGGAGAACAGATGATTGTGCCAGAGGTATACTATGTACCTGGTCTGAAATGTAATCTTTTGAGCATTGGACAACTCATTAACAAATGTTACAATGTGTTCTTCAAAGATGATATGTGTACAATCAGAGACATACCTCCAAGTAAGAAGATCATTGCATAGGTGCCGATGACCAACAATAGAATGTTTCCTCTCAAACTCAGGGCAGATTTGAAGGAAGGAAGAACTATTGCAGCTGTTACACAAGAAGTCTTTCAGGAACAAGTGAAAGATGAGAATTGGTTGCGGCACTTGAGATTTGGACATCTCAATTTTGGAGGCTTGAATCTGTTGCATAGAAAGGGAATGGTAAAGGGATTGCCATTGATCGAGAAACCGGACAGCCTTTGTGAAGGCTGCATCTTGGGAAAGCAACACAAAGAAAGTATAAGGGCAAAAGCACCCTTGGAAATTGTTCACTCTGATGTGTGTGGACCGATGCAAATACCATCATTTGCTGGAAATAAATATGTTTTAACTTTCATTGATGATTACACCAGAAAGACATGGGTGTATATGCTGAAACAGAAGAGTGAAGTGTTTAAGAAATTCCGCCACTTCAAAACTCTTGTTGAGAAGCAGTGTGGGCATTATATCAAAGTGCTCAGAACAGATAGAGGAGGAGAGTACATCTCCAAAGACTTTCTGCGTTTTTGCAGAGAGAATGGCATACAAAAGCAGTTCACCGCAAGGTATACACCTCAGCAAAACGGTGTTGCCGAAAGGAAGAATATGACCGTTCTTGACATGGTCAGAAGTATGCTGAAGGAAAAACACTTGCCGCATGAGTATTGGGCAGAAGCTGTCATTTGCGCAGTTTACATCTTGAATAGATGCCCAACTAAAGCTGTCATGAACAAAATACCAGAAGAAGCATGGAGTGGTCAAAAGCAAACTGTCACTCACATGAGAGTATTCAGTTGTGTAGCATATGCACATGTACCGGATTAGCTAAGGAAGAAGCTTGATAGTAAGGGGGAGAAGTGTGTCTTTATTGGCTATTGTGATGAGTCAAAAGCATACAAACTCTATAATCCATCCACCAAAAAATTTGATAGTAAGCAGAGATGTGCAGTTCATTGAGGATGAAGCTTGGGATGGAAGCTTAGAGAAGACAGTGAATGTGAAGACAATTGTGTCTCACGAGAAGAAGAGGAAGGGACAGCAACAAATAATCCTTCCTCAATGGCTCCTCCTCCACCACAGCAAGTACAACAAACCACACCACAAGCTGGAATTCGAACAGCCTTGAGAAGTCAAGGAAGTGCTTCTCCAAGCACACCACAGGGATCAGAAATACCCTCAAGTTCGGATGGAACTCCAAGCACACCAAGAAGACCAAGATTCAGAAATCTGAATGAGATTTATGAACAAGGAGAGGTAAGTAACAATACCGGTCTGAATTCATTATTCGCTTTGTATTGTCATGTTGATGACCCAGTTCATTTTGAAGATGCTATAAATGAAGATAAATGGATTGAAGCAATGAATGAAGAAATTGGTGCAATTGAGAAGAGTAAAACATGGGAGTTAGTGGACCTCCCTGAAGGCAAAGATGCCATTGGAGTTAAGTGGGTCTATAAGACCAAAAGCAATGCTGAAGGCAAGTTTGACAGGTACAAAGCAAGACTTGTTGTGAAAGGCTACAAGCAGCAACAAGGCAAAGACTATGATGAAACCTTTGCACCAGTAGCAAGGATGGAAACAGTCAGAACAGTGTTGTCTATTGCAGCACAACACAAATGGAATATTTATCAGATGGATGTTAAATCTGCATTCCTGAATGGAGTGTTAAAAGAAGAGGTTTATGTTGAACAACCTCCAGGCTATGAAGTTGAAGGCCAAGAGCATAAAGTCTACAAACTGAAGAAGGCTCTTTATGGGTTGAAGCAAGCTCCAAGAGCATGGTACAACAGAATAGATGCTTATCTAATTGAGAATGGGTTTGATAAGTGTGATGGTGAACCCACACTCTACATAAAGGAGAATGACGGTAAGATGCTTATTGTTGTTTTATATGTAGATGATTTGATATTTACTAGCAATGATGCTTCTCTCATTGCTGATTTTAAAGCAGTCATGAAAAGTGAATTTGAAATGACTGACTTGGGCTTCTTAAGATATTTTCTTGGAATTGAAGTAGACCAAAGTGAAAATGGTGTTTTCATTTCTTAAGTTAAATATGTAGAAGCAGTGTTGAAGAGATTTAACATGCAGAACAACAAGGCAGCTGTGACTCCAACTGTAATGGGGTTGAAATTGACCAAAGAAGACAACAGCAAGGATTTTGATCCAAAATTGTACAAGAGCATAGTTGGCAACCTTATGTACTTGACTGCAACTAGGCCGGACATTATGCAAGCTGTGAGTTTAATCTCCAGATTTATGGAAAGACCGAAAGAGACTCATTGGCAGGTAGCCAAGAGGATTCTAAGGTATGTAAATGGAACGAAGGGGTTTGGTATTTTATACTCCTCTTCTGAAAGTTTCATGTTGACAGGTTACACTGACAATGATTGGGCTGGAAGTGTTGATGATAGGAAAAGCACATCGGGATATGTGTTTCATATGGGATCGAGAGCCATCTCATGGGCTTCTAAGAAGCAACCAGTTGTGTCCTTGTCAACAGCAGAAGCAGAGTATGTGGCAGCAACAGCAGCAACATGCCAAGCAGTGTGGCTGAGAAGAGTTCTCAGAGATTTGTGTCATGAACAAGAAAAGGGCACAACCATTTACTGTGACAATAACTCAACAATAGCATTTTCTAAAAACTCTGTTTTTCATAAAAGGACAAAGCACATAGACACCAAATTTTACTTCATACGTGAATTGGTTAACAATGGTGAGATTGTTTTGCAGCACTGCAGAATAGAGGATCAATTCGCTGACATCTTGACAAAACCATTGGGAAAGAAAAGTTTTGATCATTTTAGGAAATGCCTGGGTATGCAGAAAAACCCAGCAGTTGAAATTAAGGGGGAGTGTTGGAATTTAATTCCAACTGCAACATAAATAGCTGGACAGAAATCTGATTTGCTGTAGATATTCCAGACTGTTGGATGCCTCAAAGTCGTGCTTGATATTTTCCACATTAATGTGCATTAAATTTTCAGCATTAAATTCCCCTGCAATAGCCGACTTCATTTCTTCAAAAGGCATCACCGCTTGCTGCATTCAATACGCAAATAAGCTTTAGAAGATATTTTTATTATCTTATTGTTTAAAGTCAGATATGTTTTAACATATAAATGTAATGAACAACAGTTCTGTTTTAGGTTAGAAGAATGATAGAGAGTTCCTTTTTGCAACGCACAGTAGTGCTGAAACTGGAATTTTCTGAGATAGCAGAAATTGGTTTGTGGAACTGAAGCGTTCCTGCTGGAATCCCTCTATCAAGAGGAAGATGCTCCTCAGCATAATCTTTTGTGAAAATCCCTCTATGTGAGGAAGACGAATTTGTATCAGTTGGTTTACTGTTTATAAATAGAAGTTTTATTTGCGCGTTGCTGTTACACCGTAAGCAGAAAATAGTTTCTCGTTGCTGTTACACCGTAACTAGAAAATAGTCTTGACGTCAAAACAAAGTGTTGTTGAAACAGCATCGGTGTTTCAGCGTTGCTGAAACACCGATGCTGTTACACTGCAAACAACAACTGACGAAACTGCGTTGCTCAAACACCGTATTCCGCAAACGATTTTTATCTCCGTTGTGTTAAAAATAGAGTATTGTTCTGTTTTTCAGTTTTGTTTAGAATTATCAGAAATTCCAACATGGGAACCCTCAGATCTGGGAAGATTGATTCAGATATGACCATTTCAGGGGTCGATTTACTACATAGAATTCTGGTTGAGAGGGTTTTGACCATATCGGAACCCAAACTGTTACAATGTGCACCGGGTCTGGAACGTGATTTCAAAACCCTAAGAAAAAAACCAGGTCCATCCACGCATGATCCAACATCCCTAGGAAATTAGCTTGTTCCGTCCTCAAAGAGGGCCGATCTCTCATTATAAAACTTACAGATAAATTATTTTTGGATTGTGATTAATTAACAATTTTAAAGACCACACATTATCTTCAATCTCAATGTTCATTGTTACGTTGCTGCCACTCAACGACTTCTTTATGTCTCTAAATCCTCCAAGTGGTCACACTACTCTAAAAGCAGCTTTAAATCCTCCAAGTGGTCACATTGTCGTTTGCCTGTTGTTCCAATTATCATACAGGTTCTTTCTATTACAATTCCAAACTATTTTTTAAAAATTGTAAATGCAACTTTTTGGTTTCGATTACCATGCTTCCTTATTTGTTGTTGCATGGGCTTTTATACTTCAATTGATGGAGTCTGAAACCCAAACCCAAAAGCTTGCTCCTAAGGAAACTGTTGTTTTGTGAGAGAGGATTTGAGGTTACCGAGCGAAGCATTGTAGACATGGCAGAGTGCCAGAACTTGGTCTGAGTTGTACATGAATGTTTGCTCTGAGAAGATAGTGATATATCGACCACAACCAATACATTCCCCAAATGAAGTAATTGAAGCTCGTTGCATGTGGTAATTTTTGCTAATTTTGTTTGAAGGTAAGCCTTACAGTAGAAGACTATTTATTCAATAATGTCTATTCCTTGTGTCGTTTGCCCTCTATTGTGTACAGGATGGAAAAATCTTCTACCAAGAAAAAAAAGCAGCAACGAGGGCTACCGTGGAGCTTTTCCTAGTAAGAAGCTCAAGCCAGAGCTCGAAGTGAACAAATATATGTTCAAGGTTTTACTGCCAAATGGTTTTAACTTGACAGGAGTTGCACAACGCTAAGAAGAATATGTCGATGGCGAAGTTTGTTAAGACTGTATGACATCAGGCTGAGAAAAAATTAGTGGAAAAGGGGTCAATAAAAATACAATGGGGACTCCAGGTATATGTAGAGGATGCTGTGGGGGAGCAGATTAAACATGGGAAGATCATGGACCAGGCTTCTCGCAACGAAACTATAATTGGAGTCTTGCAGGTTTGGCTCTGAACTTCCTTTCAACTATTTTTTAGTGTTTTATTATAAGTAAACCAAAATGTATGTATTTGTGTGATTCGAAAACAATTCCATGCTTTGCCCAAACTGCATTCTAGTATAACAAAAACTTCCTGAAGATTAGCAAGATTTTGTTTATTTCGTAAGAATACACGATTTTTTTTTTCTTTCTTTTCTTTTCTTTTAATCTTTGACAGGATGGTGGTATAAACAATCTACACGCATATCAAGTCAATCGTCACATATATGTATATTTAACATTTTTTTTTCTAAATTTTAAAATTTGTATGTAGTGTTTGTTATAACACAATGCCTAAGGAAAGCTTGCCGAGAACAATAAAAGTTTCCACATCCTATCAGGCAAAAGTACTGTAAATTTGTTTCCTCTTCTTTTGTTGGGTCTACTTCTCCCAAACAACATTATGGAGAAAATATATTGTCCATCTAAGATGCAAGAGCTTTCATAATTGATGATCAAGCTCATTGACGACTTAAGAGATTTCAGGGTATTTAACATCTAATTTTACCTTTATTTTGAGAGTTAAAACAAAGAGCAGATGCATAAATCTATGCAATATATTCACTAACACCTTCCTCATTTGTCTTCACTAGTCAAAACGAAGGACGAGAAGGAACACGATGAGATAACTTCTATTATAGAATGTTATCTGAAAGGAAACCCTGACATAGAGTGTTATCTGAAAGGAAACCCTGATTCTACCGTGGAAAATGCTTCAGATCTCATCAAGGGCATCCTTCATCTTTCGCCGCAGGAATTGAATCGCGTGGAAAATGCTTCAAATTTCACCAAAGGCATCCTTCATCTTTCGCTTCAGGAATTGAATCGAGAGTTTCATCTTTTGCTTCAGGAATTGAGTCAGAAGTTTCTTAGGGAGGACAATGTACCATTGTGTTGCAAGGAGTTCACATTTAATATATAGACTAAATCACTCGTATTAAGTACAAGAACAGGGTGTGATGAAGCCACGATGGTTGAAACGACAAAAGAGGAAAGGGGTGAGGTACTGGCCGTAACAGCAACTTTCCCGGCGTAGTTTTAGAGGCGGTGACTTTCCACGGGTTGAACAATGAAAATGGAGGGCAGAGATTGGCTGGGCTGAACAGTGTTTTCCCAGCAACTCCATAAAGGAGACGTTAAACAGAGGGCAGAGGGCGACGACGTTAAACGGAGGGGCAGGGAAACGATGCTAAATGAAGGGATGACTTTACGTGGAAGAGATCTCTACGGTACCGGCTTAGGAATCTCTACAGTGTTAGCTATAGAACCTCACAATAAAACTTGTTTGGTGTAATTAATGCGTTGAATTAAAAAACAACATTTATAATAATTAAAATTTAAATAAATTTAAAACATGCATAATAATAAAATTAAAACATACAATATATATCATAAAATATCAATAATTTAAAAATAAGATGTTATTCAAGGGTATAAGTTGTGAATAAATATATTTAGTGGTGGGATCCATGGCATCCCTGAGAAAAGATCATAATTGAGTACAACCCTAAATTGTTACCTTTGGAATTGAGGTTGGATCTGTATTCTCTCACTTAAGGAACCAACATATTGTTTCTTTTGCGGTGAGTGATTGTGTCCGAACTCGGGAGTGCTACGTCAGAGGGAAGAAAAGATAAATACGTGGAGGGAGGAGGAAATCGGAAATCTACACAATGCTTGTATTTTTCCAGTATTTTTTAAAGGTGTTGTCTAAACATTCTTTGTTTTAGAGTTAGTTCATTTGTTTTGATTTTTGTTAATGAAATCTTGATCTTTGTTGTTTAAAATTGGTTATTGATTTCATATATGGATTCAACGCTCTGAACTTGGGGCACTCAAATTATAGAGAGTTCACAACTTAAATTTATGGGTATATGTTAGGCTCTTCAACCTCATACTTCCTTTCTAGTAGCTTTGCTGGACAAATGGTCTTTTTAACTCTTTATTGGATCTATTCTTTATCGAATTATTGTTGGATTCTATGTGTGTAATTAGTTTTTTTTTTGAGATATCCCTATGGCTGTGAAGCTCAACAAGAACATGTAGCAGTGTTTTAATTAATGAAAGATGTGTTGTTTATTTTGCTTGAAAAAAACTTAAACTTGTAATTCCAACAAATCCCTACCTCCAAAACTATAAGAGATAGATGGAGAGAGAAGGAAACCACAACATAACAAACTCAAAGGTGAGTTTCTACTTAGTGTGTTGCTTGATTCAATTGATTAAAGGTACATGATTATAAAGATTAAATACTGCTAAGAATATACATGCTAATCTTAGCTCACACACACATGATACACACATGACTGAAAGCTAACAAATTTAGTTTCCTGAAAATAACTCAACTAATATCTTAGTGGACTCAATGACTTAACTCAACTAATATCTAAGTGGACTCAATGACTTCAGTTAACAAGAGAGATTATTCTCTAACACTCCCCTTTAATCTCAACTACTAATGCATGTTGGTCTAAGTCTCAACTAGCATTACAAAACTTAGATCAAGTAAAAAACTAGGCTTCCAACACTTGAGATCAAGTCAAAAACTTGTTTGTCTTCAGCATGTTGGTGCATGTTGTTCTCGGCACTATCTTGTACATGCTTTTTCTTTCTTTTGATCCAAACTCTATATTTTGCACATATTTTATTGTTATTTAGTTTCAATGTTACTTTGGTAGTCTCCTTCAACATGTGCTCAACCTGCATCTCTTTGTACCTCAACTACTATTGATTGAAGTTTTCCATCATTCCATGTCAGATAAAAAACATCTGTATTGCAATAATTTCAACATCTTTTATGGATGTCGTTATCTTTCCTATTTCATCTTCTAATGTAGTTATGGTAGCTTTTCCATAACTCCTTTCATTTTTAGTACAATTAGACATTACAAACTAATTTTCAAGAAAAACTAACTTAGCTTCATAATCAATTTCAACATTCAGTATTAAGTTCTTCTCACCTGTTGTTGATGCTGCAACGATGGTTTCAATTTTATCCTCAATGCATGTATCTATATACTCAGCTTCACTCTTTTTACCATGTTCATGCATTGTATCTTGTACAAAATCACTGTTTTCTTCTACAATTTCTTCAACTAGATTTACTATATTACTTAGGACAATTGTAGTGTCCATGTCTTGTTTATGTTCTTCTGCTCCAACAAGCTCTTCCATAATATCTCCAATTATTTCTGTGAAGTCAAAATCTTTTGCAATTTCTTCAACAAATTTCTCTGTAATAACTATAGACTTGTTGTCTTGCATGTCTTCCTCTTCTTCGACTTGCCCTTCTACAATTTCTCTTGTTACTTTTGTTATAATAGACATTTCCATAACAACTACAATGCTTTGTGGCTCATTTCGATGCTGATCAATGTTGCTCCCCCTTTCACCTTATGTCATTTCTAGAATGTTCCAAGCTTCTCGGGACGTAGTTGCTGTTGCAATCTTGGGAAGAATGCTATCATCCAAACCTAGTTGAATGTAGTTGAATGAGAGACGATGCTGATACATCATCCTTCGTGTTAGCTATAAGTTGATCCCTTCGATATTGTGTCATAGCATCATAAGCTTCTTGAATTGGGGGTTGTTCAAATCCATGCAATACAATATTCCATAACTCATCCATTTGTAATATGGTTCTCATCTTAATGGCCTAAATCTCATAATCTTTACCGGAGAAAGTAATAAAAAGCAAAATAACAACTCGATAAATCCATTTTCATAACTTGAAAATCACTTTCCAAGAAAGAAATAAGCCCCTTTTTAGCTATCTCTCCTGCTTTTCTCAAAAACAATAAAACAAAACTCTTTCCAAATCCAATTATAATATATAAAATAAATATGATTTTTTTTTTAACATTTAACAAAGAAATATAATGTCTATTTTTTTCATTAAAAAAAGCATGCACCTTATTGCCAACACAAACTTCTTTTATTTTTGTCATTTAAAAAGAAACGTTTTATATTACACCTACTCAAATCTCCAATCCGCGAATAGACTTGGTAGGCACGTTTTATTATGCGAAAAGTGTTTACCTTCTATCTGTGAAGAAATTACTCGACACCAACTTATGATGAAAGCTAGGCTCATGATGGTGGCTTTGCAAATCAACCTGTAGATTGTGGTTGCCTACAATGGAAGCCCTTGACTAGAGGTTACGACTCGACAAATTATAAATAATAACTGCTATGTTGTCAATGTATAACTCCGACACACCGATGACTATGGCAATTTTGTAAAATGGACAACAAAGGGTTTTTAATATGATAATGGGTTTATAATCCCTGAAAAAACTCACTTCTAATGTGCTCAACTTCTCTGCCTCAAGATTCCACTAGGCACAACCACTATGACAGCTAGGGTTGGCGATTGTTAGTGGAGGAGGCACACAATGCCTTCAACCAAATAATAATCAAAGAATGTTGTCTCCTTCAACCAACAATAATTGAATAATGAATTTTCTTTATGTGTGGCTCTGCAGGTTGCAGAATCTCAGATACTCTGGCTCTTTCTCGCTCTGACACCCCCCTCTCCTTCTCTCTCTCCCCCCTCCTCTCACTCTCCATCCTCTCTCTCTCTCTCTCTCTCTCTCTCTCTCTCTCTCTACCTCCTCCCTCTCCCTTCCTTTATTTCTTTATCCCTCCCTTCCTCACTCAGTCTCTGCTTCACAAGGAACCCCCTCCAACTCTCTCTATCTCTCCCTCTATCCTCTAGCTCTGTTTCTATCTCCTTGCCTTTATCCTTCTCTATCTCTCCGTCACTCCCATCCAAATCTATTTATATCTCCACCCCTCTTTCTTCCTCCATATCTATCTATCTCTCTCTCACTCCCTCTTCCTCTCTCTTCGTCCTTCCTCCCCATTCCTCTATTTCTCTCTCCCTCCCTCCCTCACCCTGTTTGTTCTTCACAACAACCCAATACAAATATCTCTCTCTCTCTACTCTCCATCTATATATGTATCTCCCTCCTTTTATCCTTCAATATCTCTCCTTCCCTCACTTTCTCTCCCTCACACCCTCCCCCCTCTCATTCTCTCCCCCTTGCATCATCTCTCTCTATCTCTCACTCTTCCTCTTCTTTCCCCTATCTCTCTTTCCCTCCCAACACTAACTCTCACTCAATCGCATAATTTCTCTCTCTCTCTCACACACACACATTCACATCCCCCTCCAAATTTGTCTCCCTCTTCTTCCTTGTGTCAACCATAATTATTTCCCTCCCTCTCACTTCCCCACCTTCTTTCCTTATCTCTCTCATTTTTTGACTCTCACTCACTCTCTCCCCTCACTCACCAACTCATTCTTTCCCACTCCCTTCTCTCTCTCTCTCTATCTCTCTCTTGCCCTGTCTATCCCTCCTTGTAAGGGCCTCGAGTTGACGAGCGCTCATGACCGCCCAGATGCACACGAGGAGATTCGAAAAACTGATGGGCGAGTCAGGCGATAGGCATGTTTAACCAAACGCATGTGGAGGGTGAGTTGGGAGGGCACGTGCTCGTACAAAGGCGGGGCGCCCAAACACATTTAACCGACGGACGTGTGATGAAGCATAGTGGTAGGCGTGTGCCCGACTTATGGAGGACACACAAGTTGTAGCAGCGGGCGAGGCAAGTGGCATATCGTGCGAGCGGTAGTGGGCACATGAAATCGATGTGGGAAAGTGGAGTGATTGACCATGGAGGGGAACGATGGTGGGCAGGGCGCTTGCTCAACTCGTGTCAAGACGGCCCAAGGGGCGAGATCCACAGGTCGGCCCAAAGAAAGACATGAACGATTCAGCTCGAACTTGAAGAGACACAATGGTTGGGTGTCGACCACACTTAGAACACATATAAATAAAACAAAGAGGAATTTGTTCAAGGCATGAACCAAGCATTCAAAAAACAAGTTAAGAGCAAGTTGAAGGCAAGGAAAATCGTAGGAGAAATGAACCAAGGGAGCAGCAAGGGCGACGACAGGGTGAGGCTTGTTCAACGAGCTGTAGAACTATGCGAGTTAAGTCTGGGCAGAATTTGGGGTTTCTTGTGAGGTCGCAGGTGGGCTGCATAACAGGTAGGGTCGTGGGCCACATTCAAGCAGGGTTGTGGGCGGAATTGCATTCAGGTAAGACCGTGAGCCACTACTGCACGTACCAGGCAAGGCGCAAGCTACATGAACAGGCAGAGTCGTGGGTAAGACTGCATTCAGGTCAAGTTGCGAGCATGCAAAACGTGAAAAATGCCGCACAATCAAGCATAAGTCGTATTGGGCTGCACGAATGAGCTACACAAGTAGGCAGAGGTTGGATTGGCATACCGGTGGGAAAGTTGATGGGCAACTGCCACAACACTGTAAAATTGTAACTTTGGGCATTATTTGCAGAAGTTGATTTTATATATTTAGAAAACTATTGGGAGTTTCCTATCTCTTTTAATACTATCTTGTAGATGTATGAATGATGAATGAAGTTAATTTATTTCCACTACATAAATAAAAGAAGAACACTTGAAAAAAAATAACCTAAGTGTTGGAAGTAAGCGTAGTCTAGGCAAGAGTAATTTCAGAGTGAAATTGGGCCAGTGCCACACGAACGCCCACACTGAATGAAGTGTCAGAGCATGGGGGCATGATAGTTGGTATCAGAGCTTACCTTGTGATGGGAACTTGAAGTTGTAAATCAGAGATACAACTGACCACTGTGTGAGGAGTTCGTATCAGAGCTCCTTTTAAAGAAAGTGTGCTTCATAGAAGTATAGTAGTTAGTCGCAGTGCGACTTAGGTGATAGTTTGGCAGGGGCAAGGAAGCAAGTCAGGGCCAAGTTGAACGCAAGAATATTTATGGTCGTGACATGTTCACAAGGGAAATTGATGGCGAAGAATGGAGAGGAACCACAAGTAACTGGTGAATCTAGTATGAACGCTGAGGCAATTTTCATGAACAAAGTGTTGGACCGAATGGATGAGTTGAACATAAAGATGAATGCACTTGAAGAAGAGAATACTGAACTTAGGGAGAAGTTCACCGAGCAGAAGGAGAGTCATGACGAGGTATGAGTATCTTGAATGGAGATATGATCAAACCGTGAATGAAGTCCAGGGACTTGAAACTGCGAAGAATCAAGGCATGGATGAGATCGCAGAGCTACAAAAGAGTCTTTCCAAAAATCTAAATGAGATTGTGATTTTGAAGAAAGCAGTAGGGGTAGGTTCAATTGGAGGATCTTCCCACATCAAGATTAAGGAACCAGATTCATATGATGGAATGAGAAGTGCAAAAACACTTGGAAACATTTTAAGGGATGTGGATCAATACCTTGAACGATTGGGGCTTACATCGGAAGAGGCCAAGGTGAAGGTTGCTATACAATTCCTTATGAAGGATGTTGAGTTTTGGTGGGGGTGGATTGGATTGCCCATGGAAATGTTGAGGACATCTCTACTTGGGAAGAAATGAAGGAAGCGATGTTGGCTCATTTCATCCCACAAGATGAGACGTGGGATGTGCGAATGAAGATTAAATACATCAAACAAACTGGAAGTCTCCAAGCTTATCGACGGGGATTTGCGAGTGTGGTCTTGGAGTTACCTAACATGGTAGAGAAAGATAAGGTTTTCAACTTCATTATTGGACTAAAATCTTGGGCACACAATGAGGTGAAGCGACAAAAGATCAAAACACTTGAAGAGACATTTGCTGCAGTTGATAGGTTGGTGGACCATTATGAAGAAGGGTCTGAGGAAAAGAATAAGTCCAATAAACCAAAGGAGAAAGCTTCAAAGGAGTACGAGGCAAGGACAAGTGGTAAATCGAAGGCAAAGAAAGATTTGAAGTGCTGGTTGTGCAAAGGTGATCATATGGTGAAGAATTGTCCTTCAAGACCGAATATTGCAGCTATTACACAGTTAGATGGAAAGAAGGAAGAGGGACTAGTGGTTGGGATGATGCGATTTTGGATGCTGCAGTAGAAATGGAAGTTGTCCGAAAATGTGATCCTAAGAGGAAAAAATTGGAGTATGTTGAGATGAAGGTTGGGCAGGGCACATTGCTCACCATGGTGGACAATGGTGCAACCCATAACTTCATGAGAGAGGAGGAAACAAGGAAAGTTGGACTGAAGTTCGTTCCAACTCAAGCTTGTCTCAAGGTAGTGAACTCTCCACCAGACCAAGTGATTGGAGTGGCAAAGGTTGTGGAAGTGAAGATTGGTGAATGGCTAGGAAAAGCTAACATCACGATCATGCAGATGCATGATTATGAAGCAGTTTTGGGGATAAATTTCATGAAGCAATTTGAAGCAATGATCGTGCCACATTTGAGGAAGTTGTATATTTACGATGGAAGGGAAGACATACCATTGAGTGTCCCAACCATGGTAGCCATAAAGGGTGAATGTAAGATAACAATAATGGGTGTGGAAGAAGATCAACAGTCCCTAAGATGTTGAACCGAACAGAGGAAAAACTCATGTAGCAGGTTAAGATCATAAGAGCATTGTCCGATATTGTTCTAGACTTGATAGGCAGACTAAAGGCAGTGGAAGAATGCAAGGATGTGAAATCCGAGAACTTACAGAAGGAGGACTGTGAGGAATACATGCAAAGATTAGAGGAGGAGGATGTTGACACATGGATTGAGATGTTGGAGCAAGATGAAGATGGAGATGGAAGGCCATCAACCTTCCCATCCCCACCATCTTTCCGAGCTTAGCATGGAGGATGGGCTCATTGTCATATACTCAGGGCAATGAGACCCTTTGATGTAATGAGTAGGCTATGGAGATGAGATCGATAGGAGGATCTTATGACAACAGGATGTGATGACAGTCATGATGATGCTAGATGCATGCGTTCTTGTGGAGGAGATGTTATGGTCGGATTAGCTACTCGGCTAGTCACTAACATGAGGGGTACTAGCACATGATGTTCTTGTAGAGTTGTGGTGAGATATGGGCATGAAGTAGGTCATAGGCAGAGCTATCTGGTTTCTAAAATGGAGATGATGGTCTTGGCGATGGAGTTTGTTGGGATGTTGTTCTTGAGGGCGAGAACCTTTTTGAAGTGGGGAAGGATTTCAAGGCCTCGAGTTGACGGGCATCCGTGACTGCCCACACACATGAGGAGAGTAAAAAAATCGACGGGCGATGGGCACATTTAACTGAACGCATGTGGAGGGTGAGTCAGGAGGGTGCGCGTCCGCACAAAGGCAAGGATATCGAACATGTTTAACTGACAGGTGTGCAACGAGGCATAGCAGCGGGAGCTCGCTCGACTTATGGAGGAAACACAAGTTGTAGCAGCGGGCGAGGCAAGCGACATAACATCGAGTGATCGTGGGCATGGGGTAGCACGTGTAGAAGTGGAGTAACCAACCGTGGAGGCGAACAATGGTGGGTAGGGTGCGCTCGCCAAACTCGTATCAAGTTTTCGCAAGGGGCACGACCCACAAGTCGTCCCAAGGAAAGACATGAACGAGTCATCTCGAATTTGAAGAGACACGACGGTTGGGTGTCGACCACACTTGGAATGCATATAAATAAAATGAAGAGGCATTTGTTCAAGGCACCGACCAAGAATTTGGCAAGCAAGTTCAGAGCAAGTTGAAAGCAAAGAAAAGCACAAGAGAACTGAACCAAGGGTGCAGCAAGGGCGATGGCAGGGTGAGGCTCGTTAAGCTAGCCATAGGACTATGCGAGTTAAGTTTGGGCATAATTCAGGGTTTATTGTGAGGTCATAGGTGGGATGCACAACAGGCAGGGCCCCGGGCCACGTTTAGGCAAGGCCACGATATAATTGCATTCAGGCAGGACCGCAGGCCAACCAGGCAGGGCACGGGCTCCACGAATAGGCAGAGCTGTGGGAAACACTATGCTCACGCCGAGTTGCAGAAAGGAAGAATGTCCAGAATGCTACACGATTAGAGAAAAGTCATATTGGGCTTCACGAATAGGCTACACGAGTAGGCAGAGGTTAGGTAGGCCTGAACGACAGACTGCATGAGTTGGAAAACTGGTGGGCAAGTTGCCGGACAATTGCCACCACACGATAAAATTGTAACTTTGTACATTATTTGCAGAAGTTGATTTTATATATTGGGCAAACTGTTGGGAGTTTCCCCTCCCTTTTATTGTTGTCTTATACATGTATGAATGATGAATGAAGTTAATTTATTTCCAATGCATAAATAAAAGAAGAACATTTGAACAAAAATAACCTAAGTGTTGGTAGTACGCGTAGTCTGGGCAAGAGTAATTTCAAAGTGAAATTGGGCTAGTGTCGCACGAATGTCCACGGTGAACAAATTGTCAGAGTGTGGGGGCGTGACACTCCCTCTCTCACTCTCCCCTCCTTTGAAACCCACCTCAACCATTACCCACCAACTCATTCTTCTCCACCCCTTGTTCTCTCTTTGTCTCTCTCCTTCTTTCTCTCCTTATCTCCCTTAGCCCTTCTATGCCTCCCTCTCTCACCCTCCCCACCACCCATAAACCCCCCTCAACCCTTTCTGATGTTTTAAAGTCACCAACTACAAGAACACATGTGCGTCCCTAGCACTAAAAACACACACATTTTTTGAACGTACATGCATTGTTAGTACTAAAAATGCACATGCTATGGATATGCACACATATTTTTGAATTTGAATATTTCCAGATGGGAATCCTATGTGCACAGTGACTTGATTGCTTTAGATATAGGTTCAAGATCATGAACATGATGGTTTGGGATGCAAATATACGAAAACATGAATTTTTGAGAAAACACATATATATCTCTATCTTTGATGTTGTTTTTCAATAAGCTAGAAAAAAACGTTGTTCATGAAACTAGATACCCATATAGAGTCGACTGTGTGTTTTAAATATATAATTTCATTTTAAATTAATAGTTTTTACAATTTGTTAATACATTTATCTCTTGACATATATCAAAATGGTTGAATTGAGGCTTCTGTGATCCATAACAATTATAAGAAGAAATTTCGGCGTAAATCACATTCAAAAAATCATTGTCGACGCATTTCGAACCAATAAGTGCGGTTCATCATATATCAAAATCTTAAATTACATCCCTATTCTATTTTTGCTATAATTTTTTGGGGCCTTAACCAATTGGAAAAAAATCATGTGGTGCACTAGAGGACATTAAGACTTACAATCTTAAAAAAATGAATGTTTGATAATGGTAAGACCCTTTTAGGTTGCACTAATAGAAGGCCTTGTAATTTCAAGAATATAATGACTTTCATAATTTAAAAAATATAAAATTAAGATTATAAATTTTGGAAAAATAGTTGTGCACAAGAACAATCTGTTCTCTACAACTTCACAAGTTTTTGTAGCAAGATTCCATCATTTAGATACTCAAAGGTTGCACTAACAAGAACATATGCATTATATTTTGCATGAAAATAACATAACAACCTTAGGAAAATTTAAAATTCACATAGTTAGACACAATTTCTATAAATAAAAATTATATATTCAAAAAGCTAACTCATTTTCCTACATTTCATCATTTAACACCATCTTCAAATTCATTGCATAAGTCACTCAAATTATCATTTAAAGCTAACATATTGTCGTTTTTCCACATTTTCGTTGCCACTAATGCATCATGAGATACCACCATTAGCTTACAAGCACCCAAAAATTTATAAGTTTATGGAAAAAATTCTGATTGAAAAGGCTATGATTAGAGTGTGGCCAAAGGCCAGATTGGAAATAAATCTTTGATACAAAATGTGCCAGCCGAATTTGGCTCACCAAGTAGATGTCCAAAGTATTTGGAAAATAAAGGAATCCATTGAGGATAAATATTAATAGATAAATGTATGAGTGAAAAATGATATAATATGATTACAAATGAGGGCATCATACATATAGCTAGGTGGGAGTGTCTTTTCGTTAAGGGTAATGTCTTTAAGTTGGGACATACTCTTTCATATGTCCCTTAATATATATATATATACTTGGAATGAAAGCACCAGAGAGTACTTCCCCACATTTTGTCAATGGTATTGGGTAAACCATTGGCCTTGATTACGGGTCCACATCCTAGGGGAATCGAAGAGAGTAGAACCCTTGATCAATAACAATCAACAACAATATCAAAGAAATTAATGTCTAGCTCTATACCACTTGAGCTAACCCTTGGGGCTATATATACATAGCACCCACACATGGTGAAATCTCAACATCCATTGATATTTTTAAATGGGATAGAGATTTTGCTATAAGGAAGTGATCCAGCCTCTCTACTATTTGGGTTGTGCCTCCTCTTGTATTATTCCAAGTGTAGCATTTTTTGGAGGTTTGAAAGTTTACTACTTTGAGCATGTTGATTATATTTTGAAAAGCTATAATATCAACATCCGATCTTTTGTTGCCTTACTTTTTTCATGGAGGGAAGTAATCATGTAGAAATATCCTACCAGTATCCCTGGGTTTTCATTGATTGCATCACCTATGGAAATGATGGAGTCTAGGAAGGGTTGCTTATGAATGGGATTGGTGGGGCCATAGGCACTACTCATGAAGCCTTGGTTCAACAAGGTGAGACTTCTAAATTTGGTGGATATGAGATTGAGTGTGTCTATTTCATTTTTCTAAAATGATTTGAGTTCGATCCCACATAACAAAAGCCAACCTATGATGTGATTATGTTTTTGCATCCTTTCCAACATTTTTATGCAATGGAGATCATTAAGGTATCATCAAATTTGGTTTCTTGAAGAAATATGACAACATGTTTGTGCTTGCCTATTTTGTTCTTCAACATGCAATGTTTTCTTGTTGCATTCAAAACCATGATGGTCCATGATATAACCTCATTTTAAATCTTTGGTTGGGAGGAGACATATTTCTTCAATAACCCTTTTGTTTGCTCTAAGTCCACTAAGAGTGCTCTCGCTTCTTATAACCTTTTTGTTTTACTACCAATTGCGCTTCCTGCTAGGTTTTGGGCTCCCAACTCTGCTTTTCCCTTTACAAGTTCCTCTCGTAATTGTAATAGTTGATTGTCCGAGAGGTCGATTAGGTGTGTTTCCCCATGACTTGCGATGAGTTTTGGCATATCAATTTCAATTTATTCTAGACCCATATCTTGTGTTATATTTTCTTCCTTAGGTTCTGCTTAGGTTTCCTTCTTAGTTCAAATTTCTAGATCTATTGCTCCCTTTGTGTTCTACTCATGATTAGTGCCTAGAGGATCTATTTTCCTACATTTTCCCTCTTTTATTTCTGGATTCTCTTCTTGAGTTCATTATAGATTGGGTTGCAACCTTTCCTTTGGTGGAATTTTTGGTATCACCTATAGTTTCCAGGCTTAGAAGCTATTGGGATTCTTGTCCAATATGCTTCATGTTGGTTTAGCTAACTCTTTTACTTACTTTCTCTTACTTGGGACCTTAGTGAAGCTATCCTAGTTTATGATACCCTCATGCTTATTCTTCATTGTTTCTATGTTACGTGGGAAATCCCTAAACGAGTGCCCATGTCCATGATGCTTGTGATAAAAGGGAATTTACTAATAGACAAGGGTTTAGATCCATTAATTATCTTAGAATTTGGTGTTAATGGATTCTAGGAGGGCACTTGATAAATTTCTGTAGATGCAGATCCGTGCATAATAATTGTATCTATTAGAGTAGGTTTCCTCCAAAATGTTGATGAAGTTCCCAAAGTATTTCCTATACCCATGAGGGTTTCTTTCCATCAATATCCCTAGGGTAATGGGCACATTTGGATCCACGTATGGGCTTTAATAAAGTTTTCTTTCTTTGGGATAAATCATTTTGTCCAAAACCTCAGATGGAGGCCCACTGAGTTGAAAAAATATGGAGCTTCTTCTAATACTCTATCTAAGTCTTCAATGCTTGAAAATATGGTAATGAAAAATCCCTTACAACCCAACTTTAGATCCATTTGACCCTTGCGTTTCCATCTACTTTTGAGCCACCAGGTTAGTGTCTTATTTGAGAGATAACTGTACATAAACTTACCTATAACTACAAGATCTTTCATATATTGAATATAACTACCAATTTTACTAGAAGTGACTTCATTCCTTGGGTTTATAATTATTTGGGCCAAGAATTTGTTCTTAGTTTTTCATCCTTATCTTATGCACATGCTTCTCCTCTTTTTTGGTGGACTTGTCCTTTAACACCTTTCTTGTCCCTCCCATTTTGTTAGCTGTCTATGTGGCCTAAGAGTTGCTTTGTACAACGTATAAGATCTTTAAATGAAAAGGTGCTCAAGGTTTGCAGGTTTGAGCCTAACATTGATCTGCCACTATCCACCTACCTCGTATCTATGCTTTCTTACCACAATTTGTTATTCTTCTTCATCTAATCCATTACCACCTCTATTACTTCTCAAAATCATGTTGTGAAGTCATATGCCCTAACCTACTTCATGTACTTTGTCCACCATTATCTCTCTTGCTACCAACTCTTTCTTCTTCATAGAAAAGATATCCTCTAACTAAGAATGATATCCTCTATAGTCATAATTATGATATAGTTTCCATGAAGTAAATATTCAAATTAAAAGTCAAAGAATGCCACATTCAAAAGAAGAAAAATTTAAAGCCTTTTATGTAATATATGTATTTTATTTACATACATCCACATAATAAATGCAATTAAATTTTCCTTTTTAAATGTAAATAAATTAATAAAAAACTATAATAGAGAAAAAAATATTTAATATAATATTTTCTCAACATTCATCTAGATATAAAATTAATAGAGATTAAAATGATCTAAAAAGTGATTTTATTGGAAAAAAAAATAAAACTTGTACAACCATATAAAGTGAATCGCTAATAAACTCAGATAGAAATCAAAGCACTTACCTTATAATAGATCTCACATTGCCAAACCAAAAAAAACCTTAAAAATTAACTTATTATTATGAATTATAAAAATAAATAAATGACTTAAGAATATATCTGTAATTGGAGGAGAAATTCTCCTTCCTAAACATTGACCGTCCTTTGACGCTTTGCAAGTAAACAAAAATGGGTCTTATGTAAAAACAAGTTTTATGTTCTCTTCAAGGATGATGAGTTAGTTTTCATATGAACTTTAAACAAGCAACATATCCACATGTAACTCAAAAGTCAAACATGAAGAGAGGAAAAACATAATTTGATGACGGAGTTCACCCCTCCTGGGCTACATCTCCGGGCTTGCTAACACAACTAGACCACTCCATAGATTTCAATGATAAAAGAGTACATGAAATGTGTTGACAAAATGAGTGGCTTGTTTCCCCTTCAAGGAAACATTCTCCTACAAAGAACTCTCACTCTAAAAAGTATGACCACCTACAGTCAGTCATGAAATAATCAACATGAAAAGGGCTCTCACATCAAGACCCTGTACTCCATTTGAAAATGAGCATAACATGTACAACAACTCCACATTGAAGTACTATAAAGAGCTTTCCTCAAAAAAACATAATGAGAAAAGATAAAGAAGAGTTGCACCATAAAATTCACAGTTGTTGTAGATAACATATGAAGGCTAGAAACCCCTACAAGGTCCTCTCCATGCTAAAAAATCCTTCAAAACTGCTTCAAACCACTAATTGTACCTGCCACTAAAAGAGTCAAACCTACAAAAATTCCTTCCAGAAGTGCTCCTATAAGTAAACAAAGGTTTCTGTTGGAGAGGTAAATCCCCTCTACGGATAGAGGCGATCCCTACTAGCCCAGCAAGGGTCTAGCAACAATCAAACAATGCTGCTATGCATGTTCCTAATTACAATTAAACAAGAGGTAAAGAGCACCTACTTGGATTCCAGCGCTGTCGTTTGACGAAGAGATGTTGCCTTCGCTCCTTCGTTTTGGCTGATCACGATCCTCCGCGATCTCCGCGAATAGGTACCTGCACACACGAAGAGGAAACAAACGCAAGCGTGAAATCTAGTAAAAGCAACCATACATCGGTCAGAAAAGATGTAATTCACATTTAACCATTGCAAGTACAAATGAGAATGGAACAATAATAGCAGTCATCTATTATTAATCAGAATAGAGAAGAGTACAACCAAATGTTCTGACGTCGGTAACCTTCTCAGGAGGGGCCAGTCAGCATGTATCTCAAGCATTCACCTTTGAGGATGATTCTCCCAAGACAAACAACTCTCTCTCTCACACAAGCAACACAAAACAACCTTCCCTAAGCAATCAATCACTTCCACACCTAGCACACCAAATACCTATAGTAGCAGCAATCTGAGCACTATAAGCTCTATACAATCCAAGCTATGTCTAACTAGCTGCTCATGGTAATGGTGGAAGTATATGTAGGAGAAGGAGTCTCCTAAAAGGGTGGAAGGATGAGCTTATCCTTGAGGGAAATGGTTGCAAAGAGTCGAACAGACATGCCATAGAAGGGAGTCGACATTCACAAAGCTAACAACCAAGCCTGGAGTGATCTGGAAGGCTGGCTGTTGGAACAAATTCGCCCAAACTGAATCAGCGCGGATTATGAGGCAACTGACGCGATGTCGCCGCGTCTACATAACTGGGACAGTCATGTCAGCGCGGAAGAACACGGGAAGGGCGCGCTGGCGACCAGCGCGGAAAAGTGATGTCCTTCCGAGCTGGCAGCGCGCGGAATACACTATGGAGCGCCAGTCATCGCGGGTATTTCGCAAACAGACGCGCTGATGAATAGAACTTTAGAAAAATGGGTTTTTGGGCCAGTTCAGAAGGCATGAACTTAGTGATTGGCACAGCAGGGTGACTGACAGGAAGGCAGTGACAAATTACTGTGTAATAGTTTCCATTGGATTTAGAAGGCCTAAAACCCCCTATCTGGGATCTTCTTGGGCTCAAAAAGACCGAAAACTCCTCAAGTTGTGGTTCTCCCCATTTTCTTCTACTATTTGTCCTCCAAATTGGTTGAACCTCCAAACTGAGCAACAAATCTGCCCTTTAAACTGTTATGGAGGCAACAATTTAGCCTGCATCCAGTGCATTTTGTCACCTAGTTTAATTTCCCAATAACCCCTTAAGCGCCAAAATAGGGCCACATGGCGCCATAAGGTCGAGGGCTGGGCCAACGGTCTGCCCCTGCTGTCCTTGGCACCCTTCCCATCGGGCGTAGGTCGCATGGAGGATGATGTGGCCAGGGCTGGGGCTATTTACCCGTCCCTGCCAGATAGGCTCCCAAACATTCGCCTTCAATTTCGCGCCTGCCATGTGACTGGGGGTTGGGCCTTAAATTTTGCCCTTGTCGGACTCAACTCTACACCAGTCATATGATGTGCCATAACACCAAGGGCTGGGGCTGAATCCCTGCTTGCTCTGGTAGCTCCCTTCCAATTATGCACAGGGTCCCATGGGAGGTTCTGTGAGCAAGGGCTGGGACTGGCCCCTGCCTTGCTCCTCTATTATGCACGCGCCAATGTTTTATGCATGGTGGTCATGACAGAGGGTCGGGGCTTAATGCTTATCCCTCTCCGTGGAGCCCTCTACCTATTCGCCTGCGGTCCTATGGATTGATGCAATGACCAGGGGCTAGTCCCTGCCCCACTGCAGTCTCCACCATGGTAATGTGGATGCGATAAGACTGGAGACTGGGGCTCAGTGCCCGACCCCTCCCCCTATGCGTCTAACCACAAAACTTAAATATATGTGGTGCCACCATAGGTTCAGAAACATTGCGTAGGCTAGATGGTATAAGATGGAGTTATGTTGTGGTAGGTCGTTGGTTCGATCGCCACTGAGGCCTTCCGGCCCTTAACAAATTTTTGACCAGTGTGGAGGCACCACATGGCGGCCTCCGATTGGGCCATGTGGTGGTCTCCCATTAGACCACTAAAAATAATGAACCAATCAAATTCGACCAAATGGACATGTGCGCACCTGACACTTGGCGCTCTGTGATTGGTCGATAATACACCCAGTAGGCATGCTGATGTCAGTAATAAAAACTGCCCAGTCAATGGTCCAGTCAACACACCTGTAAATTTTTGAGGTGATTCATAACATCGTAAATTTGTCATATGACATCGCATTGAGGTGATTCAAGTGTCGTTGGAATCAGAACAATGAACACTACAACTTGACGTTGGTTTCGAAAGATTCTGGGCACTTTCATTTTTTGAGCAAAAATTTTGATCTCTGGATCATACCTCCCCACTAGGAACTTTTGGACTCCAAAAGTTTATCTTCTCCTAGAAAATTAAATGAATACAAAGCCCATAAAAATTCCTATCTCAATCCTTCATGTTTTGTTTCAATTAGTGCCTTCAAGTTCCAATCAAGGTACTCCACCTATCATCTGCATGAAGTCCTTACCTTCTTGTCAAGAATCGAGCCACAATTCTTATAACCATACAGGAATAAAACATCGATAGATGGAATTGTACATTCTTTCCAAACCATATTTCATGGCTCAAACAACTTCATTTTTAGGTCCCTATTTGTTGAAGACAAACTTTACTTTCCATCTTGGAAATAAAAAGAAACTCAATGCTTTCCATGCATTGATTCAAACTTTGCTTTACTGCCCTCAAATTGCACTTGTACACTAAGGTACTATGGCTTCATTATTCAATGACAGATTTGGCTTTGTCCACATAAACATGGTCATTTCTTGTACAATCTTTACCAAAGATTTCATTCACAACAAGCTTCATCTTGAAACACTTGTATCGATGAGTACATGACGCAACTATAGACATATTGGACGACATACAATGTTGATTATTCTTGTCATCACTTTACAAAGTACCCAAATCGATAATGAAAAACAAGTGTTACAATTTACAAAGCAACAAATTGTACAAAACAATCTACCCAATCTTTGCCTCTCATAGGTTGTGTTATCTTTCTGTATCTATTATGCTTTGAAGGCCTCTTTAGGAACTATTCCAGTATCCTCTTTGCCACTTGTCGCTTTCCTTGCATTGGATTGCATGATCTCTTTATCCTTCTTGGCACGAAGTTCTGGATGAAGTTTCCAACACCTTTCATTCCCATTCCCATTCATGTTACAATGGGTACAAAAATACTTTCGCTTGCCCATTGACAAGGAAGTCTTCAAACTTGAGGGAGGTTCTTCATGCTTTAATCCAAGAATTTGGTCCATTCTCTTGACCATCACTTTGTGTTGCTCACAATCAACCACACAATGGTCAACTGCATTACAAAATGTGCAAGGATACATGTCCCATAAATAATCAAAGTTACCAACATTTTTAAAATTCCCATGACACTTATACCTATTCCTTGGGCTGTAACTTTGATGATGAGGACTGGATGATGACATGCAAAGTCCTTTAAAACATTCATCTCTCTTGGGAGACAAATTTCCATTATCACTACCATATTGGTGTGACATATCATCATCTGATGATTTCTTTGCCTCAAAAAGTTTAGAACACTCTCCAAACTCTCTATGACCATAACCCAATCCTTCATATCTTGGTCTCTCCTTCACCTCGATAGGATTAGCGATACCTTGGCCATTGATTCTGAGGCCTCCTCCTTCATAACCCATCTGAGCTAACAAATTCATACCAATTCCTTTAGTATGCTTTTCAAAGGCTGCAAAAGATGTGTTATTAACATAAACTGAAGGTTTGAACTAGAGATGTTGATTACCTCCTTGGAATTTCCATCCATATTTTCTGTTTCAGACGCTGATGACAAATTTGAAGATGAGTCAAGCCACCCACTTTTACCAATAGGAACATAATGAGAATATTTGAGATGCTGACAAAACTCACAAGCATCATTCTCCACATAGGGTCCGTAACCTATGTTTGGACCATGCCCACAAATTGGCTTCATCTTGGAGGAATTCTTTGCTGCTTCTGGAGTGGAATTCTCACCAACTTGTTCCTCAAGCACATGCTGCAACTGAAGGTGCATATGCCTCTTCTCCTCTTCAACAACTTCAAGCAATCTCCTCAATTCAACATTCTCCATTTGAAGAGACAAGTTCATCTCCTCTAGCTCTTGGAGACTTTCAAGCTTCTTGCCCATACTTGCAACTTGGTTAGAACTAACTTTGATTCCAATTGATCTATAATTGGAGGAGAACTTCTACTTCCTAAAAATAATCGTCCTCTAACATTTTGAAAGTAACAAAAATGGGTCTTATGTAAAAACAAGTTTTATGTTCTCTTCAAAGGATGATGAGTTAGTTTTCATATGAACTTTGAACAAGCAACATATCCACATGTAACTCAAAAGGAAAACATGAAGAGAGGCAAAACATAATTTGCTGACAAAGTTCACCCCTCTTGGGCTACATTTCCGGGCCTGTTAACAAAGCTAGACCACTCCATATATTTCAATGATAAAAGAGTACATGAAATGTGTTGACAAAATAAGTGGCTTGTTTCCCGTTCAAGGAAAAATTCTCCTGCAAAAAATCTCACTCTCAAAAGTATGACCACCTACAACCAGTCATGAAATAGTCAACATGAAAAGGGATCTCACATCAAGACCATGTACTCTATCTAAAAATGAACATAACATGTACAACAACTCCACATTGAAGTATTATAAAGAGCTTTCCTAAAAAAGACATAATGAGAAAATATAAAGAAGAGATGCACCATAAAAGTCACAACTGCTGCAAATAACATATGAAGGTTGGAAAACCCCTACAAGGTCGTCTCCATGCTAAAAAATACTCCAAAAATGCTTCAAACCACTGATTGTACCTGACACTCAAAGACTCAAAACTGCGAAAATTCCTTGAAGAAGTGATCCAATAAGTAAATAGAGGTTTCCATTGGATTCAGAGTTCCCAAAAACCCCTATATGGGCTCTTCTTGGGCTCAAAAATACAAAAAACTCCTCAAGTTATGTCTCTCCCCAGGTTCTTCTACTATTCATCCTCTAAATTGGTCGAACCTCCAAAATGAGCGACAAATTTTCCCTATAAACCATTCGGGAGGCAATAATTTCACCCGCATTGGGTGCATTTTGTCGCCTAGTTTAATTTCCCAATAACACCTTAAGCACAAAAATAGGGCCACATGGTGCCATAAGGCCGAGGGCTGGGGCAATGGTCCGCCCCCGCCGCTTTGACACCCTTCTTGCTGGGCGATGATCACACAGAGGATGATGTGGCTGGGTGTCGGGGCTAACGGCCCGTCCCCGTCGGATAGGCTCCCAAACATTCGCCTTTGGTTTCGCGCCTGCCATGTGACTGGGGTCTGGGCCTTAAATTCCTCCGTCGTCGCACTCGGCTTCACGCCAGTGATATGGTGTGCCATAACATTGGGAGATGGTGTTGAATCATTGCCTCTCTCTGGTAGCTCCCTTCCAATAGTGCGCAGGGTCCTGTGGGAGGTTTCGTGACCAAGGGATGGGGTTGGTTCCCGCCCTCCTCCTTTGCTGCACTTGCGCCAGGGTTCTATGCACGGTGGTCGTGACCGAGGGTCGGGGCTTAATGCCTAGCCCTCTCCCTATTTGCTTGCGATCCCGTCGACTAATGTGATGACTAGGGGCTAGTCCTCGCTCCACTGCAGTCTCTTCCATGGTTTTGTGGGTGCAATATGACCGAGGGTCTGGGCTCACTGTCTGACACCTCCTCCAAATGCGCTTAACCACAAAACTTAAATATGTGGTGCCACCATAAGTTAAGAAACATGGGTAGGCTAGATGGTAGACGTTGGAGTTGTGTTGCGGTAGGTCGTTGGTTCGATCCCCGCCGAGGCCTTCCAGCCCTTAACAAATTTTTGACCAGTGTGGAGGTGCCACACGGCGACCTCCAGTTGGGCCATGTGGCAACCTCCCATTGGACCACCAAAACAAAACCAACCAATCAAATTCGACCAAATAGACCTGTACGAACTTGACACTTGGCGCTATGCAATTGGTCGACTGCATGCCCAGTAGGCACGTTCACGTCAGTAGCACGGATGCCCAGTCAACACACTTGCAATTTTTTGAGTTGTTGAGCCAAACGATTAGAACATCATAACTTTGTCATATGACATCGGATTGAGTCAATTCAAGCGTCGTTGGTATCAGAACGAAGAACACTATGACTTGACGTTGGTTTCAAAATATTCTGGGCACTTTCATTTTTTGAGCAAACTTTTGATCTCTGGATCATATATACATTTAAAAAAATATGTAATAAGATTCTTAACCATGGAGATTCACCCCTTTTAACATGGAGATTCTCAACCTGTAAATATGCTTGTTTGTAATATCATGGGCCAATACTATGACTTACTAATACCAGATGCCCAAAACACCATAACTCATTTTTAGATGGCATGTGTTCATTTTACATTTTTTTAATTAATCAATTTAATTAAAAGGACATAGCACTACTTTGGAGATAAATCTCAGCCTTTGATATTTGAATACTACTAAGAATATTATAGGATTTTCATGTGGAGGTTAAATCCCTACCATCCACCTAATAATTACTGATAATTAAATTAAAATTCCAAAAGTCCTATTCCACTAGGGCATCGATATAAAATTATTATTGTTATTATTTTAATAACATAAATGAGTACTAGTTTTCATTAAATCCGTGCCTCGTCACGACAAATACCTGAGAGAGTTACATAATCAACTTGTTCAAAAACATTTGTAATGCCAAACTACTTCTAATGTCCCTTACCTAGACAACAACTAAAAGGCCTAGTCCTACCAATACTCTTATTTTCCGAGTAGAGTATATTTGACAAAATTGATACAAAATGGGTATACATTTGAAACCAGACATGACATAAGTGATTAATCTCTAGGATCCGAAGGCTTGTTGAGGTCTATGCCGTGAGGGGGCTCTAGAGAAGTTGGTCGGATGAACCATATGTAGCTGAAGTCCCATGATAATGCTTCTCAGAGCATCTATCTCATCTTCCAAGCGAGAACCTTTTTGTTACAGAGCCAATATTGTGTCAAGATGGCTACACTCTAAGGTCTATTGTTGGTACAACCTTACATTCAAATCATAGATTTCCATATTGATAATTTCATGCTCCTTCTTACTGTGTTCATAGATAGTGGAAGCTGAAGATTGAGATTTTGAGGAGTCATAATCCATAATTGGGTTGAGAATATGCGAGTACCAAGTAAGAGGAGCTACAACATCTAAATTGCAGAGAGACAAATGTTGAGAATTGCCAAAAGAAAGCGCTCTGCCAGGGAAGTTTCCACATGAAAATAAACAAACACTACTGATAGGAGGAGTGTGGCTTATAAACTCAAAACTTGAGAAGACGGGGTAAGCCATGACTCAAATCAAAACCTGGATGAGGACAAAGATGATGTTGAAGGCCAAGAGCTTACTTTCACTGCAAATTGCTCTCAAGAAACAAATAATTAGAAGACTTACCTTCAATCACGAGAGGCCAAAGCACCACCAAACCCAACTGCAGTGATGTTTCACCCCCACCAGACTGACTTGACAGAGGAAAGCCCTCAGCCAAGCATGAAGCTCATCACAGAGCTTCCAATAATGCCAACATCCATACGCCGCCCTGAAGGTAGGGGAGAACCACTCCAAAATTCCACTGAGAGATCTCAATTTTAAATTAGTACCGCTTAGAGTATGAGATTAACCTAGGGCTCCTACAATGAGATTTATTCTCCTCGCACCATTGGAACTGTAGCCAAGCCATCAACTCAAAATAATTGTTTCTTGTACGCCATGGTAGAGAAGTCATTATGAGGCGATCCAAAGGGATGCTACCATAACTATTTTGATAAGAAGGACCACGTAAGGGTATATTCCGCGTGAATTCAAGGTTAGCATGTTTGCATGGAGCAAGTGACTAGAATTAGCCACACATAACTGACAAGGAATCATCATGACAAAGATGGGAAGATAACCAAGGTCAATATGCATATATATTCGGGACTAGAGTGAAGGGAGGGATGAGGGAAGGGGTACAAGGGCATCAAGGGGTACAACAAAGGAAAGAGAAACATAAAGGGGATTAATCATAAAACCTTTAGGGGATTAAAACATTCCTTGTTACACCATTGATCTCAATTTGTCCTTCGATCATAAGACAAGCTTTGTTGGACTGAAAATCAACTTCAAAGTTAAGGTTTCTAAGGATGTGGAAAAAGGAATAGTTGGAAAAGGAGTGGAGGATTCTATTTATTTGATGAAATAAAAGACTAAAAGTATTGTCTTTGGGGGGAGATTTGGTTCTCAAGTAACGAATTGCTATGAAAGAATCACCCAAAATAATTATGTCTTTGATGCCTCATTCTTGAGCAAGAGAGACTCCTAGGAAGAGCCCATACATCTCATCCTAATTATTAGACTTTTGTTCGATTCCCCATGAGAATTTGTCCACAAAATTTCCTTAGGGATTTATTAATATCCCTCCCGCTCTTTCCACCCCTTATAAATTAAAATTCTTAACAATGAAGATTCGCCCCAATTTTATCATGGACATTTTTAATTTGTTATGCCATTTAATTTATATGGATGTCGAGAATAGGGCTTCCAAACATTTAATTTAATTATTAATAATTATTAGGTGAATATTAGAGATTTAATATCCATAAAATATTATAGGATGTTCTTAGTAGTATACACATATCAAAGGTTTAAATTTATTTCCAAATAATTTTAATTAAATTAATTAATTAAAAAATGTCATATGAACAAGTGTCATATGAAATAAGTTATGGTTTTTTTGGCATGAGGTATTGACTAGTCTAGATCCATCTTAACTCCGGATATAACAAGGGTTGAGAGGGATCTAATCTCTTGACATGAAAATGTCTTTTAGAGTGAAAATAAATTGGATCCCTCTCTGTGTTTGGTAGATCCAAAGTTAAGATAGATCTAGCCTAGACTGGCCACTTTAATTTCCCCCTTTAAATAGGCTATATTCCACATGAATACCATGGGCCATTTTTCATTTTTATTTTTATTTTCTTAATTTTATTGTATTTTGACCATGTTAAAATATTTATATTACATTATGTTACAACATCTCTACCATATTGGGTTGGAGAGAGCCTCTAAGCCATAATACGTTTCAAAATCCTTACTTCACACACAATACCACATGCCCAAAAAATCATAACTTATTTCATATGATACATGTTCAAATTGTATTTCTTAATTAATCAATTTGATTAAAAATGCAAAAAGGGCATAAATCTTAACATTTGATTTATGAATGCCACTAAAAATATTCTAGAATATTAAGTGGCCGTTAAATTGGTACCATCCACTATATCATTATTGATAATTAAATTAAAAATGTGAAGCTCTATTCTAAAATAAATATAAATGATAATACAAATACATTTTATTAATTTAAAATAATTAATTTTTCCAAGGAGGGTGCCTAGGAGTTGGCGCTCCCTGCCTTGATAGAGGGACTCTCTAGCCCACTATGGAAGAAATGTAATGTCTTGTTATGTAAACATTATATATATATATATATATATCCTGCCTAGATCCATCTTAAATCTAAATCTATTAAGCACCTACAGGGATCAAATTTATTTTCACTCTAAAAGATGTTTGCAATGGGCTTGATAGATCCAAATTTAAGATGGATCTTGGTTGCTATATTGTCCCTTCACATGGAAGGGGGCTGCAACTCCCACTATACTTGGCACATTGTATGTGCTCCCTTCAATTCATTGGTCATGGCATGAAGCTGACATAATGTTAAAAGCGATTTGAATATTGCACGCGGCATAGGGAGGTATAGGAGGACTCAACAAGAGAGCTGGCGGAAAAAATCGACAATATAGACTGCAAGATGACCATTCTAGCTAGGAGATCAACAAACATCTCCTTCTCTTGTGATGAGGGTAATCACCAGTGAGCCTAGATGCTTGGAGATTCTCCAAATAGTTGATATGACTCCCTAATTTTTTTGGTTACAACGCTAGTAGTTATTTTTGTGAAGGTCTAGTTTTCCTTTGGGCATACCGGTAGCAAAAAAAATTTAGTCCCTGTAACTCTCTTTTAAAGTAATGCAAATTGCTTAAAAAAATAAAATAATAATAAATTAAAATAATATCAACCGTAACTAATATTAAATTTATTTTAAAATATGATAAAATAAAATTATTTAAAGATATGATAAGTAATTAATTTGAACGTTTCCTCATATTCATTTTGTCACAGTCTTCCCATATTAAAAACATCCTTGTGTGAGTCCCACTAGATTAACCCTCAAAAGAGGGAATTATTTCTTCCCAAAAGGATATATTGATACAATTTGTCTTGTCACTTATACATAATGGAACTAGAATGAGTAGAGTAATGGACAAAATGACAATGAAACTAGCTTATGATGTGATACTGACTCAAAAATAGAGCCAGACCCCTTTTAGTGGTATAAAGTTGTTTGGAGGTGGTGTTGTCATTTAAAGATACTCCTCAAGATCCTTACACAAAATAATCTCCATAGACGAGGCTAGGAAAGGCCTACAAGATGCCCACTCTTGTTGTGATAATTAAGAGTCAGTGACACACCTGTTTGTGGATTGTGTTTTTTGCAAGCAGTATGGAGAACGATTTTATTTGAGGAGGCTTGCTTAGGGATGTGGTCGGGCAAGTCGTTAGGGAAATGCCTCATAGAGTGGATAAAAATCCCAGCTTTGAAGCATCTTTTCAGCGTTCCAAGATTAGTCCTTTGACATACATGGTTACATTAGAATAAAATAATATTGGATAATCAAATTCCAAATATTAATAAGTGGTGCACAAACAACTACAACAATGAAGGAACTCAACATAGAACTTTTAAAGAAGAAAAACATAATTCCAATGGGACCCAGAATCGATACTTGAAGGCATCGGCCTTCTTTGATGGAGTAAAAAATCATGTTAAGGTGGTACACAGAGGGGGATCTGCATTTTGCCTGAACAACAATCACACTTTCCTTTTTAGCCTAGGATTGAGGCTTGAAACTAATAATAAAGGAGAATTAATTAGGCTTTAGCTTGTCTTTGACTTTGGAATGTCTGAAATGATTATAAATCTTTAACGATTTTTAAGTGGTTATTGATTAATTCTCTAGCAAAAAAAACTTTAGTCAATTACAAAAAATTTGAGATGCTGAAAGTATTCGCATATCTATAAATTTGAGACGCTGAAAGTATCACATATCTATAAGCAACACACTTGAGACACACAAAAGATAAAAAAAAACATTACTCCCTCTAACATTTTTAGTGATAAAAGAAAAAATCGTTAATGTCCTTAAAGGGAGTGCGACAACATTTTTCTGAACTGAACCTGTTAATAACCATTGAGACCTACACAACTTGAGACAGACAGAAGATGAAAGAAAACATTACTCCTCCCTGTAACATTTTTAGTGATTAAAGAAAAAATCGTTAATGTCCTTAAAGGGAGTGCGACAACATTTTCCTGAACTGAACCTGTTAATAACCATTGAGACCTTACATGTGTTTTATACTTATGTTTTATATGGTCAATGGTTGGAATGCCAAAGTTTTAACACACATGTCGAGGAGTTTCTATTGGAATAATAATTTTTAATTTCAATGAAATAACAAATATACTATTTTCCGAAAAAACAAACAAAAACTCTACACAGCGATTCCATTGAAATTTAGATCCGATGCACAAGTTGCATCGCTTCGCGCAAGAGGGTAATCGCGTCACCGTCCGATTGTTTTTTTCAAAACGTGGCCTCGAAAGTAATAATGATCGAGAACTGCTACGTGGACCATACCAATACCTAATTATATATATATATATATATATATATTTTTTCCAATCGACGGAGGAGGTCTCAATACTCGGGGGTTGCCTAATCTGATCGATCTGTTAATTAAACTCTGCGTAGGACTATTCATGGTAATTGGCAGTACTGAATCCGTGAGATCTAAAAAATAGACCAGCATAGGTAACCAATCGACAGTCTACCAAAACTCAACTTGCTATCTAAAAAATATCTTCAATTTTGGACTCAAAGCATCATTCTGATGAAGATTTTGAAGACTTTTCAGTTCTCTAGTTAAATCTTATTAATTTAATTGGAGAGCCTTCTGTTTGAGAATTTTTCCGTGATCTCGTGAAATCTTAGTGATTTAATTTGAGAATTTTCTAATCTCTTTTGTAGAGCTTTAATTATATATTTTCGAAGTACATTTTATATTTCGGTGGAAAAGAGTTCCTATGGTTGAACGAAAACAATTTTCGTGTACTTATTCTATTATCAGTTTTTAAGTCCATGGGAAGTCCACTACCTAAATTTTATAGCGAACAATTTCCGAGCATTAAGACACAAATTTTGACAAACAATTACAGTAGTAAGCACTTAAAGACGAGTTTCCGCTCAAAAGTGTAGCTATAACCACTGAAGAACGAGTTTGGGCTTAAATTTACAGCTATAATAACCACTGGAAGGGTCAGTTTTCCCTTAAAATTACCCACGCAATGGACGAATTCCCGCTTAAATTTTACGGTAATTACTACCAATAGAAAGAGTTTGCGCTCTTAAGTTACGGTAATCACTACAAGAACTAGTTTTTGCTTAAATTTTACTGTAATAAATGAGCATTACTATTCAAAGACCAGTTTTCACTTAAATTTGACTGTAATAAGTAAGCACTACAACTTAAAGACGAGTTTTCGCTGAAGTTTACAGTGACGACCACGAAAGGAACGAGTTTCGGCTTCCATTTGCAATAATAAAGACTAAAAAAACTAGTTTCTGCTTGAATTCAGTTAACGGCGAAAAGAACGAATTTCTTGTTCAATTTAATTTACAGTAATAACCATTCAATGGGCAAGTTTCCGCATAAATTTACAGCAATTCTCAGCAACACTGAAAGAATAAGCTCATTAATACAAGAATGACGTACCTCGAAGGGAGGAAGCAACACCTGTCCGTCCAGATTTACAATAGATAATCCCATGACGGCCCTAAACAGCGGCTCCGCCGTGTTATAAGCAGCGAGTAAAGCCAATACATAGTTATAATAGCAGGATTGCAGGCAAAATCTTTTGATGGAGAAAGCCTTGGTATTCTTCCTGATGAGATAAATCCTGTAACAAATTAGGCACCATAAAACAAAATACGACGGGGAAACCACCAGGGTTTCAGCAGCGCAAGGTGTGTAAGCGCCGAAGGCACTTCCTGCTAGGGTTATCCAGGCGCCGTTCGTGTCGGGTTTGCAGTACCAGTCCAGGAGAGGAGTTTCCGACTCCATTGTTATCCTGAGAGAGCTCGGATCAATTGCTGCCGTATCAATAAACGATATAAGGGAACACACAAGATAGATAGGTGGAAAAAGAAGCACCTCTTTTCTTACTAGTCACATTCCGTGCGGTTTGTTAGAGTTACCAAGTGCACTGTAAATAAATTTTACAAGATTGATAGGTGGAAAAATAAATCCCTCACCTAATCAGAACGGGATCTTTGCATACGGAGCCTTTTGATTTTGTAGATTTTATACGATGAAAAATATTTCTTTAGATACCATATACTTAAGACATTAATCATTAAATAGGTTGAAAATGTTGACTTGTAGATTTTGGTCATCTATCGTTGATTTGTAGCCTTTTGATTTTGTAAATTTTATACGTCAAAAGTATTTCTTTAGATACAATATGCTTAATAAATTCATCATCACATGTGTTTAAAAGGTTGACTTGTAGGTTTTAGTCATTTATCCTTGATTTGCAGTTATGGGTCATTTTCAAAGATCGAATCTTATAAAGGGAAATCGTCTTTTCGCTAATAATTAGCATGGAGAGCGAGCAAATAATTCCTCAAATATAAAAAATAATGGTTACAATAATTTAAATTAAAGACTAAGAAGGATTAAAATTGTGAAATTAAAATTTATGTCTTTTTTAATTAAAACTTACTTTGTGAGATAGAGATTTGATTTATGTTTTTATGTTTTTTTTTTTAATTAAAATTTTGTGTGCATAAATTGAGATGAGAAATATGTAAAGTTTCAAATGTACCATATATATTTTTTAGTTTTCAAATGTAACCTATCTTTTTAGTTTTCAAATGTGACCTACGGAGGAAATGCAACATATCTTTTTAGTTTTCAAATGTGACTTACGGAGAAGCAGAGAATGTTGATTTTTAAAAATGTTAAAGTTAAAAACGTATGTGATTGTGTGTTAAATTGTAATTTTTTAGTTTTTAATTATTTATCATAAATGTATATATAAATTTAACGTTTTAAAAAACTTTATGATGATTGGATTATGTAATTTTATTAACCATTTATATATATATATATATATATATGGGAATTAGTGTCTAGTTAGAGTGTTTTTTGTTAAGCTTTTTTCAAACTAACTAGTTACCATTATAACCCAAGAGTATATCCAATAGCTCATAAATCACATATATTAATAACTTATGACTTAGTGCCAACATTCAAGGACACACCTATTTATTATGGATCCCACTTGCTAGGGGTGCCTACCCTTCTCACTTTATGACAATGTGACAAATTTCATTGGGAATTAAAATTGGATAGGGAGAGTGCAAGACCCACTTTCCTAGCACTTAAATTATTAACCTTTGTCTAACCACAAAATCATTATTAAAAATTAATGACATTGTTAATAATGGGCACTATGTATATTAATATGTAAAATTGATGAGGTTAGTGGTAGTTTATAAACTTTTATATGGGTGTAACTTGATTGATGTTGGTGGTTAGGTTAAATTATAGGTGACAATGATTTATGATGCTTTTTATTTTGCTAAAGAATGCATTTCGTTTCTTTGTACTCGAGAAAACATTGGATTAAAATCTTGCACTCAAAGGTTATTAAGTCATAAACTTTATAAAATTTAGAATTCATCAAATCGTAAACTTTCTAAAGTTTATTTTGGAAGCCAAATATCAAGGCAATGTTTTGTGTAGACACCATCATAGATGCACTCATTGTCGTGATGTTATTGCTCTACTATGCCATTCCTAATATTATGGATCTTTTTTTTATTTTGTTATGATATGCCCATTCCATATGCCAATGTTCCAGTTCTATATACCATTACTCTAATATGCTTATTCCTTATAGAAACAAGTTCCACATCAGTGGTGGATATTCTTGCTGAGATAAAGATGTGACTTACACTACTTGGATAACTGAATTATTGGCTAGATTTGCAGTGGAGCCAATGCTTACAATAGAAGAATAATTTTTGTGCTTCAATTTTGAAGCATGTCGAACCATTTTATAAATTGGAATCATTCGTGCTTTTCATGTTTGGAATTTGATTTAGCTATTTGATTATTGGAAGCATGTATACTGATTGTACATGTCACTGTGCTTTAGCCATTGGTAGTTATTATTGTTAAAACAACTGGAGATTTCTCTATTTACTGTGAGGATTGTGAACAAGAATTATCCTTTCTAGTTTACAATAAATTCATTATTTTCACGTATTTATGGGTGATATATTTATTAGATCATAGGCATTGTGATATAAGAGAAATAAACCAAAAACTTAACAAAATTCAGATTTATATGCATATCTTACTTCCTTGTCAAAATTCCAATAGCCTTGAGTCTTGACATTCCATATGTTTTTTGCTCTCTGAGAGCTTGGTGTAGAAAAATTTTGGCCCGAACACAAAATCCCACAACACAGTTTGTAATGAATGCACCATTTTTTCCCCTTGATTTTTTCTAGAGACTCCCTTGTCATCTGATAATACGAGGATATCCCAGTTGACCTAATGGTGATACCATGTTCAACTTCATCTACATGAGTATAAATCATCCTAACATTGCTTACAACTTCTTGAGCAATGCTACTGGCTGATTTCACCAAAGAATCTATCAAAGTAGACTTCCTTGCGAATACCCATAGTGATTATCAGAATTGACATATGTGATGATGAATTAGGAAAGTAGTGTGACAAAAGCTGATTTATTTAGATGTAAACATGATTATTCTACACAAAATTTGTATAAATGATATAGAATTGATCAATTTAGAGTAAACTTTTCATTTTTTTTTTTTTCACTTAAAAGATGGAGGTGTAAAAGTTTAAATTAAGAAGAAATTTTATATTTGAAAAAAATGGAGAATGATAAGCATAATCCTATAGCCATAACTAAATATGTTACAAGATAAACTAATAATTATAAAATCATAAATAAATGTATTACAAATTGTATTCTAGTAACTTGCAACAAAATTCTAGGGCCATGAAAACCAAATGTTTATCTAGGCCATAACAAACCATTATCAATGCCACTATACCCCTAAGCAAATAAAAGTATTAGCTTGAATATTTTCATAGAAAATTACCAGATCAATAAATGATCATAATCTACAGAAGTATCTTAGACTCAAGAATTTAAGGAAACAAGATGTTCATGTTGTTGTTGGGGTCTCTGGAATTTAAAATGAGACTCTTCTATGCTTTATATTTTAACTTAAAATCTCTTAAAATATTGATGTGGTAGCATAGGGATCATTCTAGAACATGAAGAGAATCCATTTAGTCGAGTATCTAGACCCACATCTGAGGAAAAGTATAAAATAAGTGGTAGGACCTATAGACAAATGAAATGATGAGTCCAGTATCTTCACGATGTATGGTGGCAACACATGGCCAATCTTCATGTTGATAGAGTTAGCAACATAGAAAATATGAAACCCCACCTGAATGCCTTACACACATTTTGTAACACCCTCCTCCCACATCTACCCAAGCAACCGGCCAGTCGGGGTAAACATATGATGAGAGGCCACTATGATATGATTCGACCTTCTAAGTCACATTAAGGAAGTGGAACCAATGGAAACACACCATACAAACATCCAACATCATCAATAGAACCCTCAGAAGACAAGTCAGCTACTTAGGCAACCTTTCCCTGGGTCCCATTGCTATTTTAGGTCTCTTGGGACATAGTCTCTCTCATGCTATGGGCAAGGGATGGGACATAGTCTCTCTCATGCTATGGGCAAGGGAGCGACCAACAACATAAAGTCGCTCTCACAAGCTTGCCTGCCAGTGACTGTGGACCGAAATTGTCAGTGTTGTGCCAACGACCCCGGGATTTAAGCCACTTTCTCAGGCTCAAAGCCCAGGACACTGCCTAGAACTGATCCATATCTTCAAATCAGTAAAGTAACATGGAAATGAAAGTACTAAAGCAAATACGTGTTCAAGACCTTGATTGGATCCCTACTAGCCATGGCAGGCATTTCGTCAAACATATCATCGAAACATAATCTACAGGTGTAAATAACAGAGTTAAGTGTAGGGATCTCATACTTATCTGAGAATAGCTACGAACCATTGTTCCCTCATGCCATATGTTGCATTATCATCTATTAGGTCATAAACACATTATCCATTCACATACAAGTAAAAACATGTTGAAAGCGATACATAACTGTTGTCATGAAACATATACATAACCAACATAATAGGGACAAAATATCAATGAAATCAAAGCCATATAAACCACCTATAATCCAGCTTAATGCTCATGCAAATACAAGGAGAAATCACCTTTCATTAATGATACAAAATCCAAACTCGGGATGGGACTTCCACATTCCACCCGATCGTAGAATGGCTGAGCCAAATCTCTCTTCAGCCATTCACCCCCATGCCATATTCCAAGCATGAATTTGGGATCTCATAGAACACATATATCAAAACTCATCCTGACCTTCCAGAGGCCATCCACCTCAACCCATCAAATAATGATTCCACCTCACAGTCGGAAATCATAAAACCAATATCAGATCGGTCTCTATCCCAGCCTTCCAATGTCTAGAGTGTTTTTAACAACATGGCTCCCAGGACTAGTAAGTCAACCCACAACTTTTATTGAGCTCCAGAGCATTTGTCCAACCAAGGCTACGAGACTAGTAACTCAACCCACAACTTTTACCACGCTCCAGAGCATTTGTCCAACCAAGGCTATGGGACTAGTAACTCAACCCACCAAGGGTTCCAGAGTATTTGTCCAACCCAGGCTACAGGACTAGTAACTCAACCCAAGATGTTCCAAGGCTCGAGAGTGTTTGTCCAACCAAGGCTACGGGACTAGTAACTCAACCCAAGCCGTTACAGGGCTCCAGAGTGTTTGTCAAACCAAGGCTTCCAAGAACTAATAGCTCAACCCAAGCTAAGGAAACATGAGAACCAACCAGAAACAGAGAAAATAATCCCACAACATCATGGCTATCCAGGAAATGGCAAGGCTAGGCAATCCACTCTCAATCCAGGCAATCCTCCATGCCAGTGACATATCATGACCAAGAAACCACATGCATGTGCCATGCATGCCAAAACTAGTGAAGAAATCATACATGCAACTCAGTACCTGCAAGCAAATATGATGTAGCTACTGATCTCGATTCCCTATTGTGCTTTCCTGCTCTTCCTTTTCCTTCTTGCTCCAAAACTCCAAGAATGCCACACCCTCCAAGAGTGCTCCAAGAAAACTCTAAGTATCCAGCAGTGTGAGAGAGAGCTCCAACACTGAATTGACCAAGTCCTACCCACTGATCCTCAAAAGCCTTTTTATTAATGAGGCCTCTATTTTCTTCATTTTCCATTATTTTCCTCTTCACATGCAACTTGTGACATTTCACCTTCATTTTCTCCTAATTTCCATTATTTTCATAAACAAAATGCCAATAAATGCCTCATGCCTTTCCAAATCCTTAGCCATTGCATTTGCCAATTTCCTTAGCCATAATAAATCGAATCAACACCCATTAGGATGTTTCCCCCACCATTCATCTTGGAATACATGTCCCATCATCCTGGCCTTATATATTTTTACAGGGAATTTTCATTAGGGCTATTATAGAAACCCCCCCCCCTTGGGGGAACACCATCCTCGGTTTTCATTGACACCTATAACCAACAAGACTGTTGAAAACAAAACATACTTCCCATGGAGCTTTATAACACAACTCATTGTAGTATTTACAATGACCATTTGCTAAAACAAAACATCATGACAACATGACAACATACCGCATAGTGGAGCTTTATAACACAACTCATTACGGTATTTACAATAATCACATATACACATACACATTTACTTCAACCAGCAAATAACCATACTTTCTCTGGAGCTTTATAAATCCATCTCGATATAGCATTTACATTAATATACACATACAACCTGTGACCTTTCACCTTCCTTTTCTCCTAATTTCCATTATTTTCATAAATAAAATGCAAATAAATGCCTCATGCCTTTCCAAATCCTTAGCCATTGCCTTTGCCAATTTCCTTAGCCATAATAAACTGAATCAACACCCATTAGGATGTTTCCCCCACCATTCTACTTGGAATACATGTCCCATTACTGTGGCCTTATATATTTTTACATGGAATTTTCACCAGGCTATTACAGAACCCTCCCCCTTGGGGGAACACTGTCCTCAGTGTTCATTGAGACCTATAACCAACAAGACTGTTGGAAACAAAACATACTGCCCATGGAGCTTTATAACACAACTCGTTGTAGTATTTACAATAACCATCTGCTAAAAAAAAACATCATGACAACATGACAACATACCGCATAGTGGAGCTTTATAACACAACTTATTATGGTATTTACAATAATCACATATACACATACACATTTGCTTCAACCAGCAAAAAACCATACTGTCTATGGAGCTTTGTAAATCTATCTTGATATAGTATTTACAATAATGTACACATACACATATATATGCATCTTATCAACTAACAAATAAAAGGATACGAAGCCTGCATCCGCAACAAGGGAATCTAGAGGATCACACCTCCACCCTCAAGTAATACCAGGATTCACCTCCTTCCCAAGAATTCTAGAATCCACTTCCATAGTCAAACTGCATCCAATGTCCAACACTATAATCTTGTGCCACTTTTCTTCTTAGTGAACAGTTACCAGCTCATTGTTCCAAGGCACACTCCCATTGTGCATCTGATTCCATCTGGCAATGCTAATGACCAAAACAAATCCATTCCCGACCTTTCCTTCTCTGCTACACAGTCCCTTGAGCAATCCGGTCACCCCTTCTGTGCAGTCACTCACCTTCCAAGTTCCGCTGGAACCCCCATCTCGGGTAGTCCATCCCTTGGCAAGGCTTCCTCGCATCGGAAGATACAAAAACCAAGGCATATACTTGCCTCAAAATCATCATACCGGTCATAGCATGCTCATGGAAATCAATGGACACAATTGGGAACCAGTGCCCCACAGTGGTCCTATTCCTGAAGTTCTTTACCAACATACTGCTGCATATTCCAATTCTTTTTGTTGTTGCAAATTCTTGCAGTCGATTTCAATCACCCAAACAGGCATTTTATGCATTCGTGTACCAAGCACATAACTTCCATTAGATTTAAAATAAATTGAAATAACTTCAAATCATACCTCATTGGTAGCTCGTCAATAAGGTACATTTTCAATCCTATTTACTTCCTGTCACGACAAGTCAAACTAGCATCATGTATAAAAATATCACATCAGGTTAGCTCAAAACATAACCATCATAGATCAAAATCATAAATCACATGTAACCATCATAAACCAGAATCATAAATCACATGTACTCAACATAGATCAAAATCATAAATCATATGCATAGTAAAACTGAAATAATATACCGATACTTATCCTTTAATCGATCCTTACTTCTGCCTTTGTTCTTATTCCGTACGCACTCTAGATCCGTTTCCAGACCCGACAAACACCAAGTTCCTTCTCCTCAACCATGTCCACATACACATATTGTAAACCCCACACATACAACCACACACGGCATACCACACCATGCAATACATGCATCTACACCTGACATACAACACATACAACTACACCCAGTGTACAACACCACATGATACATACTCCTATGTCCGGTGTATGAAAAAACATAACACGTATAGGTACACAATGTACATCACAAGACATGCATCCACATGTAGAAATTTTGAATAATAAACACTTATTCACAGAGATTATCCCGATTATACACTATTGCGGAATACATGCATAATACATAACCTCCTCTATGTTGATCATCAATTTAGCAGCATCAAAAACAATGAAACATCAATTGCATGCACACATTAACACAGTATGTAACCCGGGGAAAGCTTACAGCTGAAAACCCCACACTATCTGTATATTAATGATTGAGAACATGTAACAATACATAGTACAACAATCCTCACAAGTATCCAGCACTATCTCCACCTGTTACACACAAAACTAGCTCAGATCCGAACAAGTCACAGGTTCAAATCTCCTCCGCTGCTTTGCCTGCCTCTATTGCACAATACCAAGTGAAAATCACGTGAGCACATGCTATTTCACTGGGCATATACTGCGCAATCCTCATGGGCATACTCAATCCATGATTGTGCAAATCTCGTGCATAACTGATAGTCACAACTCACCCTTTCACTTACCTCTAACACCTGTCTCCATTGAACTGTACATGCACTGAGTTAAATGATGTATTCTTCAGTTGCTTTATGAGTTAATAATTAGTGAATTAATTTAATCAATTAATTCACATCACTCATCACTAGTATATTTGCAGTTAGACTAATTACAACTAGTTTAACAAAGTCAAACTGAACACAACTCCATCAACTCCACAATCAACTCCACCAAACTCAACCACATGAGTTCTAACTGATGTCCTGCATGCAATAGCTCAACTGACCCACAAAGAAAGCGTATTTCCTTCTGACAGCTGCATGTGCCACATCTGTAGCTCAAACTGAAGTGCTCCAAGAGAATAAGATAATGTTTAGAGTCCAAATATTACTAAGGGCTAATAATATTTGACTGTTTCTATTTTTAGCCTGGTAGTCTAAAAATAGACTTTGATCACTCCGCTGTGAACCAGAAATAGAAGTCCATCTATTTTTCCCAACATGACCAATCATCCATAAACAGCATTCTGCAACTCATAGACCATGATCCATATGTCTAAAAATAGACATAGTCTAAAAATAGACATAGTATAAAAATAGACATAGGCTAAAAATAGACATTGCGCCATAATTTGCCTGCGGGCCCACTTAGTGAAGGCGACTTCTTTCCACTAAGCTCCATCATCTTGTTGCATTCTCAACACTCCCTCTCAACAAGATATGGATTATCAGCAACCCCTATCCTGCCTCGGTGGTATTCAAATTTGCTCCTGGTGAGCGCCTTCGTCAAGATATCAACATCCTGATCCTCCGTTGGAATGTATGAAAGTAACATGATTCTCCGCTGCACACAATCTCTGATATGATGGTACCTGATGTCAATGTGCTTAGATCTATCATGAAATACAGGATTAGCCGAGAGTTTAATGCAACTCTGGTTATCACAGTAAATCACAGTAGGCTCCAAGTAAGAACCGAACAAACCGACCAGGATCTTCCTCATCCATATAGCCTCGCATGCAGCCAAACTTGCTGCCATATACTCGGCCTCTGCTGAACTGAGTGCCACAGATCTCTGCTTCCTGCTGTACCAAGAAACTGCTGTCGACCTGATACTGAAGACCCCTCCTGATGTGCTCTTTCTGTCCGTTGGGATCCCTGCCCAATCTGCATCCGTGAAGCCACATAGCTTCACCTCATCCTCCTGTCTGTACCACAATCCATATCCCGATGTGCCTCTCAAATAACGCAATACATGCTTTCCTGCCTTCCAGAAGAGCTTGGTTGGCTTAGCCATAGCTTGTGAAAGCTGGTTAACAACATAGCATATATCGGGTCGTGTATTGACCAGATACATAAGCGACCCCACCAACTGTCGATAAACAATGGCATCCACTTCTTCTGCTGAAGTGGTATCCTCCTTCCTCCAACATCCAGGAAGAGGAGTATCAACAGGCTTGCAGCCATGCATGTTGAACTTCTCCAGTATCTCCCGAGCATACTTACCCTGAGAAACAAATAGTCCATCACTGCGCTGCCAGATTTCCAATCCCAGGAAATAATGAAGGAGGCCCAAGTCCTTCATTTCAAACTCCTTAGCAAGATCATCCTTGCATGAAAGTATCAACAGCTCATCACCCATTAGAATCAAATCATCTACATAAAGTACAATGATAAGAAACTTACCCTCCACCACAATCTGGTATAGGTTAGGATCCGCCTCACTCTTGGAGAATCCAAGTCCGGTGAAATAACTGTCTATCCGTGTGTACCAAGCACGTGGTGCTTGTTTCAACCCATACAACGCTCTCTTGAGCCTGCACACATGCGACTCGCTGCTGAAGATCTCAAAACCTTCGGGCTGCTCAATGTACACCTCCTCCTCAATGACTCCGTTGAGGAATGCAGTCTTCACATCCATCTGATGAATGTGCCATCCCATCTGCGCTGAGAGAGCAAGATTCATTTGTATGGAAGAATACCTTGCGACAGGTGCAAAGGTCTCCTCATAATCGATCCCCTCTATCTGTGAAAAGCCTCGGGCAACAAATCTTGCCTTGTACTTCTCCACACTCCTGTCAGCTGCCTGCTTAACTTTGTAGATCCATCTCGAACCCACCACTAATTTCCCTTCCGGTCTAGGAACAATCTCCCATGCACTATTTCTAACAATCGAATCATACTCTTCCACCATGGCGTCTACCCTGTTAGAAAATTATATATTACGGAGCAATGGAACACATAAAATATTGCAGAAATATAAACACAGAAAACACACAAAACAAGAGAGACACAGATATACGTGGTTCACCCAGTTTGGGCTACGTCCACCCCGAACAGCCAGTCCTTCCTTTCTATTATCCAGCAAAATTAAGAGACACAACCTACAGCAAATCCGCTGTAATATCCTCTGTTTTCTCTCACAGTCTCACCTCTCTGTTTCTCGCTCACAGAATACACATCTATATCTCAGCCTCCAATACAATGCCCTCATACAAAGAGAGGGGTTGCCTTCTAGGGTAAAAAACCCTAAACTAAACATAAGTTCTACCGTCAGATCATCCGCCTAATGAACAGCTCAGATTGACTAGAAATTACTATACTTTTACAAGGCAATTTTACATTTGTTTTTAGCTTCGGGGGCGCTGCCCCTGAGCCCCCACCGGGGGACCGCTGGCCCCCGGACCCCCGCGGGGGGGACAAGTCCCCCCCGCACCCCCCCGCGTGGAGGGGTGTACAAACTTCCTGGGGTATACATCCGGCTGAAACAAAGACCTCTGAACAATCATGCTCCACACACAACAATCTCCCACTTGGAGAATGATTGTAGAAACTCCACCGCTGCTTCATTTGCTGGAAAATGACTCCTCTTTGGACCTGGCTGTTTCTCATCTTCATCGTCATCCTTGAAGAACAATTGAAACTGAGCATATTCTCAGTTTCTCCTCTGCTGTTTTACAAGAACCTTACCCATTCCAACGATTTTACAGGGTTTATCATCACCCAGACGAACTTGTCCAAAATCTCCTTGAACATAGTCATGAAAGTATTTCTTATCAGGTGTGGCATGGAATGAAGCCCCTGAATCTACCACCCAGGAATCAGTAATATTTTCGAAAGAAAGAATCAAAGCATCTTGTAACACCTCACCTGTCACATTTGCTTCATGATTGTTTTCTTGCTGTGCATCTCCTTCTTTTCCCTTCCGAGATCTACAGTCTTTCTTTAGGTGTCCTTTCTTTCCACATTTCCAGCACACTATCCCCGATCTGGACTTGGATCTGCCTTTCCTTGATTTACTGCGATATCCTGAGCTCTTTCCTCTTTCCATTTTTCTTCCTCTAGACTCTGCACTCAAAGCATTTCCCGATGTCTCACCGGAGCTTTTCCGTCGCATTTCCTCGCTAAGGATAGCACCGACAACATCATCAAACTTTAAAGTACTAGATCCAGAAACAGAGTTACTAATGGCCATTACCAAACCATTCCAAATTTCTGGTAATGAGCACAAGAATAACAGAGCTCTAACTTCATCGTCAAAGTTTACCCCTACAGAACTTAACTGACTTGTAACTGTATTAAAATCATTTAAATGGTTTGCAACAAATCCACCTTCCGACATATTCATATTAAATAACCGTTTCATAAGAAATACCTTGTTTGAGGCCAAGGGTTTTTCATATAGTTTCGACAACGTCTGCATAAAACCCTCTGTCGTGGTTTCCTTCGAAATTTTGAAGGTGACTGACGCAGCAAGGCACAACCGTATTGTTCCGAGTGCCTTTCTATCGAGAAGGTTCCATTCTTTGTCTTTCATACCCGTCGGCATCTTTGTTTTTCCGCCCAATGGTAGGTATAGATCTTTCTGATACAGATAATCTTCCATCTGCATCTTCCACAGCGAGAAGTTTTGGCCGTTAAATTTCTCGACCCTAAACTTACCATCTTCCGCCATTGCTCCCACTCGAACCAGGAACCCTTCTTTCCTGTGAGTTTATCAGCCAAATAGACCTTCGGATCTGATACCAGTTGTTAGAAAATTATATATTACGGAGCAATGGAACACATAAAATATTGTAGAAATATAAACACAGAAAACGTACAAAACAAGAGAGACAAAGATATATGTGGTTCACCCAGTTTGGGCTACGTCCACCCCGAACAGCCAGTCCTTCCTTTCTATTATCCAGCAAAATGAAGAGACACAACCTACAGCAAATCCGCTGTAATATCCTCTGTTTTCTCTCACAGTCTCACCTCTCTGTTTCTCGCTCACAGAATACACATCTATATCTCAGCCTCCAATACAATGCCCTCATACAAAGAGAGGGGTTGCCTTCTAGGGCAAAAAACCCTAAACTAAACATAAGTTCTACTATCAGATCATCTGCCTAATGAACGGCTCAGATTGACTAGAAATTACTATACTTTTACAAGGCAATTTTGCATTTGTTTTTAGCTTCGGGGGCGCTACCCCCGAGCCCCCGCCGGGGGACCGCTGGCCCCCGGACCCCCCCAGTCGGGGGGGATCGGCCCCCCCGGACCCCCACGGGGGGGACAAGTCCCCCCCGCACCCCCCCGCGTGGAGGGGTGTACAAACTTCCTGGGGTATACATCCGGCTGAAACAAAGACCTCTGAACAATCATGCTCCACGCACAACATACCCATGCGGGATCCTCCACAGCTTCCTCGAAAGAGGATGGCTCAGTCACAACACATTTGCTCATAAGAGCCATGTATCCAGTGTACCGATCAGGTGACTGTCTCTGCCTGCGTTGGGCTGTAGGTGGTCCTACAACTTTCTCTGCATCTTGAGCCAGTCGCTCAGCTTCTGTCAAGCGCTTTCGCCCTCTGATGGTTGGCGCTGCATGAGTGGTCTCTTCCACTCCATGAACTTCGTCCTGTGGCTGATCCACGTCCTGAAGCTCATCCTTAGGAACTAATAGCTCCTCATCTACATGCAAGTGTGGCTCCCTCTCAAGCGAACACTTCATGGCTTTCTCCTCCTGAAATTTTATATCCCGTCGCACAACAGTCTTACCACTGTCTGGCAAATACACACGATAGTTGTGGGGCATATTAGTGTACCCCACAAATATCCCAACCTCTGCGGTGGGCTCCAACTTCTTCTTGGCATCCTTCGTCACATGCATGTAAATGTTAGCACCAAAAATCCTCAAATGTGAAAGATCAGGCTTCTTACCAGAATAAGCCTCCTCGGGTGTACTCATGCCAAGTATCCTGTGAGGACAACGGTTCTACACATATACTACTATATTGCATGCTTCCGCCCACAAGTGAAGGGGTAGGCCCTGATCATGCAACATCGCCCGTGCAACACCCACGATCGTTCTGTTCTTCCGCTTAGCAACCCCATTATGCTGTGGGTTATGGGGAGCTATGAGCTCTCTTCGAATCCCTTCTGCACTGCAGAAATCCTTGAACTCACCAGAGATGTATTCACCACCATTATCACTCCTAAGAGCCTTCACCTTCTTCCCCAACTCCTTCTCGACCAGTGCTTTGAACTCACAGAACTTTGAGTATGTCTCGCTCTTCTTCTGCATGAAGAAGATCCAGCACTTATGAGAGAAATCATCAACAAAGATCACATAATACCTGTGTTTTGCTGTCGAAGCTACTGAGAAAGGTCCACACACGTCTGTGTGAATTCTCTCAAGGATCGTCGTGGCGTGACTATCCTTCTTGTGAAAGGTGGCTTTCACAAACTTTCCCAAAGTACACCCCTTGCACTAATCTGACTGCGCAAGAGTGCCTTTAGGAAGCCCTGTAGTGATCTACTGCAGTATCTTCAAGGCTCCATGGTGAAGGTGACCCAATCTCCTGTGCCACAGCTCGCCATCATCCCGACTCACCAATCCTTCTGCCTTGCATGCCATTGTTGCGCAACCATCTACATGCAACTGATAAAGGTTCCTCACTCAAACCCCTATCTTCCGGGTTTCACCAATTGTCTTGCTGCGCAGGAAAGCCTTTCCCTCGCTGAAAACAACATCATATCCCTTGTCTTCTAACATCGCCACAGAGATAAGATTCTTCTTCAATCCTGGAACATGCATCACTTCCTTCAATACGAAGGGTTTACCAGACTCCCTCTCAAAGGAAATGGTACCGATACTGGTCGCACTGTATCTACCATCATCGCCCATCTCGATGTGCACTCCAAGATCTTTCTCCTCCAGATCAGAAAACAAATCTCGATCTCCTGTCATGTGAAAAGACGCACCACTGTCCAAGAACCATACCGATCCCATCACACTTGAAACCAAGCATGCGATCAATGAAAAATCAAGCTCAAACTGCGAGGCTAGAGCCTCCCCTGCTGCAAATCCAACAACTTGCTTGTTCTTCTTCTTCTGCGAACAATTTGTGGCATAGTGTCCGTGCTGGTGACAGTGAAAGCACTTCACCTTGGACATGTCCTGCTTCTTGCCTTTCGCACCGGACTGAGAAGCTTTCTTGTTCTTCCCCTTCTTTGCTTTGGCAGCCAAAGCGCAATTTTCTTCATCAGTTCCCTTTGATGAAGATCCGTCCCTGGTATTCCGCCTGATCTCCTCCTGCACAAGATCTGACCAAAGTCTCTCCCATCCTGGCAATTTCTCCCGACCATTGACAGAGTCCTGATAGGAATGCCAACTCTTCGGAAGACCAAGGAGAGCCAAGCTCACCAAGTCCTCATCATCGACAGTCACCCCCACACTTCCCAGCTCATCCCGACACTGAGTGAACTTCGTGAGATACTTGGGCATACTGTCTCCCTTCTCACATTTGATGTTTCTGAGTTTATCTTTGAGCGCCAGCTTCCTTTGATCGCTCTTGCTTTGGAATAGATCTGTCAACGCTTTCCACATCAAGTATGGAGAAGCCTTTCCATGCAGGCTGGACACAATGTGATCCTTCACGCCCTCCAACAGAATCCTTCGACACTTTGCTGTCTTCTTTTGCCAAGCATCAACTTGCACAGTATCAGTAGGCTTTGGGACCTCAGCCTCTATGAACTCCTTCAGCCCATTATCATCCAACACTGCCTCCATCCTGTCCTTCCATGCAATATAGTTCGAGCTGCCCTCAAGAGCATACTCCAATCGCAATCCGTTGAAAGACATTGCCACGTTGATACCAAGAAAACACTGCTGCAAATTCGAATTCCACCAGCTCCAAACTCAACCGCCTCTGATCTAGAATTCGTGAGAACAAAGTATTTCTCGTACAGAGATTGATTGTATGGGCTTTTACTGGATATCTCACCTTCCAAAAGAAGGATGAATCCAGAGGCTACCTGGCCCGATTACAGACTCTGCCTGAAGAAATAAGATGTAAACACTTTTTGAATAATAGATCTGATGATCAACAGCTCTGATACCATGTAGAAATTTTGAATAATAAACACTTATTCATAGAGATTATCCCGATTATACACTATTGCGGAATACATGCATAATACATAACCTCCTCTACGTTGATCATCAATTTAGCAGCATCAAAAACAATGAAACATCAATAGCATGCACACATTAACACAGTATGTAACCCGGGGAAATCTTACAGTTGAAAACCCCACACTATCTGTATATTAATGATTGAGAACATGTAACAATACATAGTACAATACTCCTCACAAGTATCCAGCACTATCTCCACCTGTTACACACAAAACTAGCTCAGATCCGAACAAGTCACAGGTTCAAATCTCCTCCGCTGCTTTGCCTGCCTCTATTGCACAATACCAAGTGAAAATCATGTGAGCACAGGCTATTTCACTGGGCATATACTGCGCAATCCTCATGGGCATACTCAATCCATGATTGTGCAAATCTCATGCACAACTGATAGTCACAACTCACCCTTTCACTTACCTCTAACACCTGTCTCCACTGAACTGTACATGCACTGAGTTAACTGATGTATTCTTCAGTTGATTTATGAGTTAATAATTAGTGAATTAATTTAATCAATTAATTCACATCACTCATCACTAGTCTATTTGCAGTTAGACTAATTACAACTAGTTTAACAAAGTCAAACTGAACACAACTCCATCAACTCTACAATCAACTCCACCAAACTCAACCACATGAGTTCTAACTGATGTCCTGCATGCAATAGCTCAACTGACCCACAAAGAAAGCGAATTTCCTTCTGACAGCTACATGTGTCACATCTGTAGCTCAAACTGAAGTGCTCTAAGAGAATAATATAATGTTTAGAGTCCAAATATTACTAAGGGCTAATAATATTTGACTGTTTCTACTTTTAGCTTGACAGTCTAAAAATAGACTTTGATCACTCCGCTGTGAACCAGAAATAGAAGTCCATCTATTTTTCCCAACATGACCAATCATCCATAAACAACATTCTGCAACTCATAGACCATGATCCATATGTCTAAAAATAGACTTTGCGCCATAATTTGCCTGTGGGCCCACTTAGTGAAGGCGACTTCTTTCCACTAAGCTCCACCATCTTGTTGCATTCTCAACACCACACACAACGTGTGACACCACAAATTCATACACATACACCCGATATACAACACAAATCATGCATATATACCCAATGTACAATGCCACACAATGCATGTACCTAGTACCACATGCCCTCCACACAACATGTATGAAATGCACACAATACCACACGTGCATCAATATCATATGTACAACATGAACATAGTACCACATATACACTTCACCACCTACACAATGTGTGCATGACATCACTTGTACATGGCGCCACCTGCACAATGTGTACACAATGCCACATGTACACTACACCATGTGTACAATGTATACACAATACCACATACACGACATGTACGCGACACCACATGTACACAATGCCACATGCATGACATGTACACAACACCACCTGCACACAATGCCACTTGTACAACATGCACACAACACCACTTGTACAATCAAGCACCCCACACCATATGTACATAGCACCACATGTACAACATGCACACAACACCACATGTACATAGAACTGCATATCCAACATGTACATAGAACTACATATCCAACATGTACATAGCATCATCTGTACACAACACCACATATCCAACACGCGCAGAGCACCATATGCATACAACACCGTATATCCATCATGCACACAGTACAATATGTACACAACACCGTATATCCAACATGTACATAACATCATTTGTACCCAACACTATCTATAATAACACCCCGTACATAATATTGCATAAAAAACATGTACATATTACATATGCACAATACTGCATGCATACAATCATCACAAATGAAACATGCACAACATATACAACATATGCACAAAATTAATACCACACATCTGAAACCACATTGTCCTTACCAAGAAACCTTGCTTCCAGTGTCTTATTCATGCTTATCCTAACATGCCACAAACCACACTGCTTTCAGTCGCTGATGTATCCCTCGATATAGCCTGCCCATAACATAGACATCATATAATCACCTAATATCAACTCATAACCATATGATACTTACCTAATATATTTTTCATGACTACTCTTCCCAATTGATTCCTCGTAAGACCAAGAACCTCTTCATGTCATTTTCTTGCGTAAGCAATCATTCCTCCATAAGAACGATTCTTGATGACCCTGTCGGACAGTGACATAAATACATAGACACATACATACATATACATAAAGATTAGCATAAAACAATCATGATCCATGATGACCCTCTGAGATAACAGTGCACATACATACATACGCATATGCATATAATCATTAGCATAAAGCAATCATGATCACACCATAAATACTACATATCAAGGTCAAGGTTAAGATAACTTCCTTTATTCATGCACAACATGCACAACATTGAGAACCATCATTCCCAACTTAGTCAATCCATCCGACATCTTAGGTCCATTTACTTAAACTTTTTCTGGTTACCTTTCTCATGTCCATATTGCCACTGTATGTTTACCGCAATGGACCCAACAAATCCAATCGACTGTCATAGTATTACCTTCCGCTACACTTCCTCATGCACAAAGATTCATCTGAATTCTTACATTACCTGTTGGGTACCACACAACTCTCCTTGATCTACATTAACTTTCCTCTTTCCCAACCAATTTCCAAGACTCAAGCATAAAAGGAAATACAAGAAACAACCAAGAAGGAAACCATGAAAATCGATAACAACATGACTCTGCAAACGAAGTGGTATGGCCATACTCGAGACATAAATAAAGCTGCAAATCAAGCGCAAGAAAATCATGAAAGACCAAAAGCACAAGACTAACAACAAACACCATGAATTAATCCCCTTGGTTCCCAGGGAAACTCAACAGAGCCTTCTTCAAGATTTCATGGCAATCTCTCTTGCCATGCAACTCCCTGCATTATACTGCCATAAACACATAACTGTTAGTGCATAAATAAACATAACAATACACCTGTTACCTTATTTTGTTGTGCCAAGAGTGTTTCTTGCAACTGGACATATCCACACCATCTCTCAAGGGGCTCCAATCCTTTTACAGATCCACCTGTAACTAAAGACTAGCTAATATACTTGTCAAGTTCATTTTCATGAATCTAGCACATATCCACATAATGTCAAACAAAATCAAGGTTAAGAGAATCCCTGTATGCAAACCACTCGTTCGTTTGGAATTAGGGTTTCCAAACATAGACAAAGGAATTCTTACCCGATTCCTTTCTTTTACCTTTACCCTGCTGCAACTGAGTCTTACTATATGTTGTCATGTCACCCAACTATTTTTTTTGGGTGGTTCACGGGTGGCTGCTACATCCACGGAAAATCTAGGTAGATCAACCCCAAAGGGAACCTCTTAAAGCCTATCGACTAGACTAGCAGGGCCTAACCCCAAGGGCATCGAGGATAATTGACCCTATGACCTCCCAATCAGTGAGGTACTTAACAACGGGGATTCGACTAGTTGAGCTAACCCTTGGGGCTCCATCACCCAACTTTTAGTTATATAAACACATCAATTATTAACTCGTCACACTAATACCAAGCATGTTTCCTGCAACTACTCACACATGTCAACCACATGTTCCAAATATCAAGACAACCATATCTATCAATTTGAGATCAACTTTTACAAACAATCATGTCATAATCCAAAGTCAACTCATAGTCATTAGACATAATGCTACAACTGTCACCTACTATACTCAAGTACATATCAACTATCTCAACACATATGTGTTAGTAAAACCATCTTAAAGCAAGATCATCGGAATGCATACTCGTATTATGAAATTCATCAAACTTTCAACCAACTTGCAAACATTCCATGTTAAATAAATCAACTAGGCACCAAACACTCAAACACCAAATAGACGTCATAATCAAACAAACAAGCACCAAATATACGACATAAGAAAACTCGTACCTTAATGTATATCAGGGGAGGCTATCTTGTCTACGTAATAAAGTTAGGTTAGCATGATACAACTTTACAACATATCAACTCAAACATAAATCATGATATCCATAATAGTAACTAACATGTCCACGTCATAAGCTCATAAGCATTTTTCATTCATGCATAACAATCACATATGTACGATCAAGTATAGATTAGTACGACACCATATCACAAATATGTCGGCTCATACCTGAATATCACAACCATAACCATTTGCATAGGTCAAACCAAGTTAACACAATACATATAACACCAAGATCTTCAATGCAATGAACATAGCTATCGCGCATATGACCAATCCAAATTACAACATCAAGATCTGAATGAAATAACCCTAATTATCAAGTTAACTAACATATAACAACAATAAGTTAACATATAACATGCTCATTAACAACATATAACATGATCATCAAGTTATCTAACATAAAAGAAAAATAGCAATGCATACGACCCATGTGCATATAACTACACTAATCAACTAACATATATCATGAATCTAACCATAACATCAAAAGACATCTAAATAAACCTAATGCATATGCCAATCCTTAAATTACATACCTGCATGCCAAACATACAATACATGTATGACGATATGCTCTTATCGCAAAGTTTAATGCTGCAACCTTATTATGGTGATCTACATTTCCTGCTCTATTTCAACCAACGCATTAGCATCCTAACAACCAATAGCATCATGATGACCTAAATTGCATACAATGACTTCACAAGGCATATTTGACCTACTATTCATTCATAACCATAAACAAGACCATACATGCATAACAATTGCATATACACATATAACACATGAGTACAAAACCATATACACACCATTCTAGCTAGAGTCCAGTCATCAATGCATGACCACATCAACTACACAAACCATGAACTCATGCATGACAAAAACAACCTCATCACGTGCACTTGATAATATGTGAACACTGACATGCATAACAATGCATAATCAACCATACACACATGAAGACATACTCCACGACAACACCTTCAACCTTCACATGGCGACATCACTACAACCATGATAAACACCATGAAAATACAACAAGCACATGGACTACATGCATAAGGAACACATATGCAACCAATCATGAAAGCATGATCAACACACATCCCAAGGAGAGCACAACCACACTCTGATACCACTATGTAACACCCTCCTCCCACATCTAACCAAGCAACCGACTAGCCAGGGTAAACATGCGACAAGAGACCACTATGATATGATTAGACCTCCTAAGTCAAATTAAGGAAGTGGAATCGACGAAAACACACCATACATACATCGAACATCATCAACAGAACCCTCAAAAGACAAGTAAGCCACTCAGGTAGCCTGTCCCTAGGTCCAACTATTGTTTTAGGTCTCTTGGGCCATAGTCACTCTCATGCTATGGGCAAGGGAGCGACCAACAACCTAAAATTGCTCTCATAGGCTTGCCTGCCAGTGAATATGGACTGAAATTGTCAGTGTTGTGCCAGCGATCCCGAGATTTAAGCCACTTTCTCAGGCTCAGAGGCCAGGACACTACCCAAAACTGATTCATCTCTTCAAATCAGTAAAGTAACATGGAAATGAAAGTACTAAATCATATACTTGTTCAAGACCTTGACTGGATTCCTACTAGCCATGACAAACATTTCGTCAAACATATCATCGACACATAATCTACAGGTGTAAATAACAGAGTTATGTGTAGGGATCTCATACTTATTTGAGAATCGTTATGAACCATTGTTCCCTCATTCCATATGATGCATTATCATATATTAGGTCATAGACACATTATCGATTTACATATAAGTAAAAACATGCTAAAATCTATACATAACTGTTGTCATAAAACATATACATAACCAACATAGTAGGGACATAATATCAATGAAATCATAGCCATATAAACCACATATAATCCATCTTAATGCTCATAGAAATACAAGGAGATATAACATTTCATTAATAACACAAAATACAAACTCGGGATGGGACTTCCACATTCCACTCGACCGTAGAATGGCTGAGCCAAATCTCTCTTCAACCATTTACCCCCATGCCATATTCCAAGCATGAATGTGGGATATCATAGAACACATCAATCAAAACTCATCCAGGGCTTCGAAAGGCCATCCACCTCAACCCATAAAATAATGATTCCACCTCACGGCGGAAAATCACAAAACCAACATCAAAACGGTCTCTATCCCAGCCTTCTAGAGCTCCAGAGTATTTGTTCCAACCTGACTCCCAGGACTCAACCCACAAATTTTACCGAGCTCCAAAGCATTTGTTCGACCAAGGCTATGGGAATAGTAACTCAACCCACAAATTTTACCAAGCTCCAGAGCAGTTGTCCAACCAAGGCTACGGGACTAGTAACTCAACCCACCAAGGGCTCTAGAGCGTTTGTCCAACCCAGGCTACGGAACTAGTAACTCAACCCAAGCTGTTCCAGGGCTCCAAAGCATTTGTCTAACCAAGGCTACAGGACTAGTAACTCAACCCAAGTCGTTACAGGGCTCCAGAGCATTTTTCCAACCAAGGCTTCTAGGAACTATTAGCTCAACCCAAGCCAAGGAAACACGAGAACCAACCAAAAATGTAGCAAATAAACCCACAACACCATGACTATCTAGGAAATGGAAATGCTAGGCAATCCAATGTCAATCCAGGCAATCCTCCATGCTAGTGACAAATCATGACTAAGAAACCACATGCAAGTGCCATGCATGCCAAAACTAGTGAAGAAATCATACAAGCAACTCAGTACCTGCAAGAAAATATGATGTAGTTGTTGATCCAGAGCCGTCTTGCGCTTTCCTGCTCTTCCTTTTCATTCTTTATCTAAAACTCCAAGTATGCCACAACCTCCAAGAGTGCTCCAAGAAAACTCTAAGTATCCAAGAGTATGAGAGAGAGCTCCAACACTAAATTGACCAAGTCCTGCCCACTGATCCTCATAATCCTTTTTATTAATGAGGCCTCTATTTTCTTCATTTTCCTTCTCACATGCAACCTGTGACCTTTCACCTTCCTTTTCTCCTACTTTCCATTATTTTCATAAATAAAATGTCAATAAATGCCTCATGCCTTTCCAAAGCCTTAGCCATTTCCTTTGCCAATTTCCTTAGCCATAATAAGCCGAATCAACACCCATTAGGATATTTCCCCCACCATTCGGCTTGGAATATGTGTCCCATCATCATGGCCTTATATATTTTTACATGGAATTTTCACTAGGGATGTTACACATTTATTGAAAAATCATATGGATAGTCTGAGGAGGTGGTCTCTAGGCGAAAATACTCTCTCAGTTTAGTCCTATGCCATGGTGAAATCTAACACAAATTCATTAGACATATTCAACATAACTCCATGAGCATTGGGAGCACATTGTTTCCGAAAGGAAGGACAATAAGAGTAGACTGGTTAGATTTATGCTTCAATAACACAATATATTTTTAAATAGTTTTAAAATCCATGCTATAGGCTAGATATTCATCTACTACACACCTCCTTGTCTTGTATTCAAAGGGTCTGATCTTATAAATCTTTACAATCATTTGAACCCAATACTTCAATGCGCATTGAGGTTCTGTTGAAATTTTTGTCAATCATCATTGCCCAATTTGGTATGGTTATGGGGAAAGCTAAAATATATGGAGAGGCTAGCATACATAAAAATTATATTTTATCCCATCACTTATATCACTTTGGTGGTTTATTACATGTTTTCGTCTATCTGTCTCCTCACAAGGATGTTTATTATACAATAGATAAATTTTTTGGTTTGGTTGTATTTTCTCTTGAAATATTTAGTGGTGATTTTGATCCAATGGAAGGTGTTGTAATTCCATAGAATATTTTTTTTATTGTTTCATGCTCGTGCAAATTATCACATCTGCGAGTCTTTATTTTATTTTACTCTTTATTTCAAGTTTTCCAATTATCATTTTGGAAATATGATGGAGAAGGGCTAGTATTGATGAATGGTGGAGGAATAAATAATTGTGGGTGATTGGAGGTGTGCCGAATCATCCATTTTCATTTGTCCAAAGGTTGTTGGAAGTCCTTGTTGGTATTGACACAAACTTAAGTAATGGTTATGTGTAACACCCCTTTCTAATCCCCAAATTGACAATAATATGTAATCAATATCGATAATGTTGGGACGACCAACATGGATATTTTGTTAGATTTTCATTTTATGTAAATATTCATTTTAATTTGATATAGATATTTATAAAATTGAAGAATAGGGAAACCAACACAAATCTTGATGTCTTAGAGGGAAGCTTGAATGAGGGAAAGTTGCAAACAGTATTTGGGAAGTTTCCTATCTACCTGAATTGTTTGTCCAAATATTTGATTTGGGAAGTTGAACTACTAACAATCAACTATTATGAGAAGAATGGGGGAGGTGGTCCTGAACTACTCTAGTAGTATGGTTTGATTACCAATTTTAGAGACTTCTAGTTAACAACGAAGCGTGAGGAGGGACCCAAATTCTCATGTTGGGAAGTGCTTGTGGGGTTAAGCTAGCGAAAGAGTGAGGGAGATAGGACAAAGAACAAGAGGAGACCGAAGAGTAGAATAATGAAAAATATCAAAGTGAGACTGAACACTTTGAGAGATAGAAAGGAACAAATAGAGAGTGGTCGAGAAGACTAAAGAACATGTGCAAGTGCACTGGAAAATATGTGAGAATGGAATAGAACCACATTTAAGAACTATGTCAATGAAATTGAATAGAAGGAAACTGAAAGTCTTCTAAGTCATATAAGTCCTATGTGGAAGTGTAATTTTAACTAAATTTGAAAAAGAATCAATGAGGAATACTTCAACCTGATTCAAAGGGGCCTATAGGAAATTTTGAATAGTTTGTCTTATTAAGGCATATAAGGCACTGAGAAAAGGAGAAGCATCGAGGAACTCCTAAGTTAGTGAAGGCTCCCCTTTCCTAATCTGTAGGCCCATGATGGCCATATTTTTTGTGTGTTAATAAGCTATGGCTTAATACTTGAAGAGTAGAATCTTGAATCCTATATGTAAAGGAGAGTGACCTTTTTCTCCTCTACACTATTTTGAATCTTGTTCAACCCTAAGTAAACCTTTCCTTTAAGGTATCAAATTTAGCTCAGTAATTTCCAATTACAAGAAATATGCAATGTAGTGGTGCCTATGGTTGGGTGGATAGTAACTTTCCCTTCTTCTGTTTCCAACATATTTAAATGACTTAGATAAGTGTGTATATTCCCTTGCTAATGAAATAAATTGTTTTTCAATGTTTCATGATTCATGTTATACTTTATTATTGTGTATGGTTGTAATTATGAGATGAAATTTGTTAGGATGGTTTACTCTTTTATGTTTGTAATGAGAGTTGGAACAATGTTTGAACATGTTGGGTTGATACTTATAATTTCCTCATGTATGACCTCTATATATAGAGGTATTTCCTTGAATTATATGTTTCTTGTGGGTAATGTTGTGAAGTGGAATTTAAACGTTGACTAGAGCTTTATAGCTCTTTAGGTATTCAATAATGTGAATGGGCCTTCTTAATCCAGTGGTGGGATACACACAATTGTGAATGTATCCATATTCTAAATGATAAGACTTGAAGGTTCTTCTTTGCTGAAGGGGATCTTGTTCGTCTAAAAATAAACCAAGACACTGACCTCTCTAGTTGTAAATGTTAGAATTCTAAAATTTGAAGTTTTAGTCCTAACGGAATGAGAAGAATTCCCATTCTACTGAGTGAAGTGGATCTAGCCATTTTCCATTCCTATGGCTTCTTTGAGAACATGCATGGTTTAAGTTTGTGTTTTGAATATCTTCAAAGGATGGAGAAGTTTTGTAAGTCTTTACAGGTTTGTTGGTAACCTTTATGCCCTGTTAGAGTTAGGTTCAAACCCTTGGAGTAGGATGAGAAGCTCTATAGAGAGTTTTGAAAATTCAAAGATTGTCCCTTTTTAATTTTGGTAAGTATATAGAAAAATATTTTAGAATTTTGGGGATGGGAGTTATTGGCTTTAGCACATAGTCACATGACCTAACAAGAGTTGTGACCAAGGGCTTAACTGAATGGGGCTTTTGGGCTTTTGGTGTATCGATCAATTGATGTGAACTTCCCTCGATACCAATGCTTCTTGCGTTGCGTATTTACTGACATGAATCATTCTCGTCATCTATTGTGTATCAGAAGATTGGATATTAAGGGACTACGACTTCTGGGAATCCTCGATGCAAACATATCCTGACAAGTTTGTCGGTTGCTAGAGACTTTCCCATCAACTGTAACTTACACTACTACAATTTCACTCAATTTTCAACGTCCTTTGGTCGTTATTTCGACCCCCGTCGTCGCCCTCATGAAAAATCTAGATTCTAGTAAACGATGCTTGGCATGTAGTCGAAATTTATACATCCCAAGTTTTCATCGGAATTCCGATGCAAACCGTCATCAGAAACCTGGTCATTTAAGACATAGGTCTTCGTCGAAAACCCCTTCACATAAACGTCATAAATTCAACGAAAGTTTCATTGGTCTAGTGATACCGAGCCAAAGGCTATCAGTGCAAAAACCTACACATCTTCGTCGGCTTACAAACAGGTTGGTGAGTTGGTATACTAACAAAAAGGCCCTTTTCTTTCGAAAAAGTGTCCATATTATTCATGTTCGTGGAGTCAAATGACTGACAAAAAACGGGGTCAGTCTGCCAACGTGTGTTGTTTTTTTTTACGTTACCTGTCATCCTAACCATTGTCAGCATACCAACGCCGACACCAAGTTTTTTCCGACAAATTTGCCACAACAGCGAAATCCTGTTCCGTTGAAACTTTTGTCAGAATACCAATGCCGACACTGAGTTTTTTCCAAATTTATTTTGATAGTGGCAACCAGGTTGGAATTTGATGGGCAAATTACCCGTCATGGGTGATTTTCCCTTCAAATACAGGTTAAAAATTACAAAACCGTAAAAAATCTAGCTTGAAACTATGAAAACAAGTTAGAAATTCTGAAAAACTTCAAATTTGATGGACTGGTCTCTTTTGAAATTCCAACCCTGGTGGCAACATCTTGTGCTATTGAAACCATTGTTAAAAGACTAACGTCGACGCCAATTTAAGAAAAAAAAATTCAAACCCAAATTTTTTGGTTAAAAATTAATATTCCTGTTTCCATTTTTTGTTTGATGCAAATGAGAGTGCCACTATCTAGTTGCACCATCCACACATGGCACCATCTCTTTGACCAATAAGCATCACATCACTACTTACCTGGAAATAGGCATGCTAAAAATAGCAGTGACCCCTCCTAAAAATAGGAATAACATGTATAAATAGGCACTACTAATAATAACCATCACGTATTGTCAATTTAATTTTGTTGATTTCAATAGTAATTATGATGGGTTCATGGCATTTCAAGGCATGCAAACTCACCACCCCCTAAGACCATGGATCTTTGCGTCTCTTCCCTAAGGATAGAGTCAAAATTTTATATTTTAGAAAAAATTTCAGTGTTCATAGGAGTTTCACTTAGTGAGTTGTGCCTTTCACGCGAGCATACACAATCATAATTAATTTTACAAAAACAGGGAGAGGTGGGGATGTTACATAAATAATAGCTTGGACTTAAATAATTTGGAAGCTAAAATGGATATCAAACCTATCAATGAGGAAATGATTAAGCTTGATTAAGCTTATATAGTTATATGATGAACATAACAAAAGAGATGTGGACCTCATAATTTTTGTGTTTAAAGAGAAAAATGATGAAGATATGCTAACACTAGTGAAGGAAAAATTACAAAATAAAAGAGAAATTGAAACAACTTGCCTCATAGGAGCAAAGAGGTTAGGAAAAATAATTGAGTATAAAGATATGTTGATTCATGTTAAGATAAGCTCTAATCACCATAAATATGGAATACTCAGTAAAACTCCAAGTTTAAAAGGGTTAGAAATATTTATAAGTGAAAACTTCATTCCATAAGACCAAATCGAATAAAGTAAGGAAGTTCAAAAAGTAAAAATAAGTAGCAAGGAAGCAAAATATACAATAATTAGGAATGTAAAAGATGTTATTAAGGATAGAAACCAAAAGGACAAAATAAATAGGACTTTAGACACTCCTACAAATCCTATCTTGAAACTATAATGGCTTTCCATGGAGCAAAGGGTCTATATTAAGATGGATCTAGAGTGAAACTGAGAAAGTTTGGAGAATGAAGAATGTAAGGTCCCTAACATAGAATTATTTCTCTTCTAGTTAGTATGGAAAAAGAGATCACACTACAAAGGGATTGGATACATAACTCATTTCATAAAAAATAACAATTTTCCTCGCATGAGGATTCACAAGAAATATCCTTTCAATAAATACATGTGGATAGGGATTCAAATATTAATGATACGAACATTTATATAGAAATAAGTTGTTTTATGCATGTTAATTATACCTTTTATAAGAAATATGATTTGATAAAAATCGTCCTTACAATGGCATAGAACATGATATTTATAGTCCGAGAAAGGTAGTATCCTCTTGTTAGGATACTTTAATATTAGAATAACAACTAATAAAGCTATTATTTTAAGCATTGATTCCTACTCCAATCCTCTATGGCTATATGGGGACCTTATTTTAACTATTAGCTACAAAATAAACTCTGAAGTCTTGCTTGACAACTTGTTTGTTACCAAGCTAATCAAACTCTACAATTCTTAGGATCTAATAATTTGCAATGGTTTAATGAATTGGTCGAAATCTAACTAGAAAATTTGTATCATGGGCTTGGTAGCAATGTCATAGATCATCTGATATTTGATATTCCTATATTCAAAATATAATACCCCCAAATTGATCCCCAAATTGTCAATGTATATGTACATATGATGCTTAGGCTGGTGAGCTAAATTCTATTCTTACATACGTGCCTATATGTGTATAAATGTGTTAGACTAGTGGGCGAAAGTACTTATGAGTTTTAAGGCTAGAGTGGCTATATGGTATGAGAAGAGAGCCTATGTGGTAAAAGGCCAATGAGCTTAATGGAAATAATATGTAAATATACTAAGGTCAACTTAATAACACCGTGACCACATATTGAGGATGAAAAGAGGATGGAGGGATGGGACTCTATGATAGGGAAATATATTATAATATTATAATATATCATTAAAATATAAAGTAAGGGGCACAATGGATATGAAAAGGTGGTTCCCCTATTTAGTTGGATGTTGATCAGTAAGGGACAAGAGTCGTTTGAGGGCCTAATGGGTACTTGGAGATCCCTTAGGGAAAGTAGGAACTATTGGAAGCCATAAGGATCAAAGACATACGTGGTCAGCCTGAGTTCGACACCTTAGAGGCAATGGCATAGCCTCAACGACTACGAGTGCAGAGAAAGGGGTGCACTGCATGAGTGTCGAGTTGATGGGGGATATGAGCTTGTTGGTTAGATAATGTTGGGGTTTGGTACCTTGGCCCTGTTCATACTTGGTATTGGATACATACCTGGATTGAGTAGCTACTACCACAATGGAGTCATGGCCCTAACTTGGGGGTGACTAGATGCTAAGAGATATGGAGCAACACAGTATTCAGATAGGTGGTACATCTGAGGCTCTCAACCTATTATGCATGTTATTATGTTTCTAGGCTACATTATATGTATATTGTGCATGATTACAATATCAATAGTATTGTAAGGGGCATCGCCCTAGCTGGGTAGTCGAGGGATGTTACAGGTGGTATCAGAGCCTAGGTTACAACATTGAGCCTTCAAAGGACAGATATAGTGTAGAAATTAAATTCACAAGGTTTGTTTGCAAACTGTTTGTCATAATATCTCAACTAGACGTGGTTTCTTGTACTTCTATAATCTCATGTTTTATAGTCTCATGGGAGGAATGTAGCTCCATTCCTACATCATAAAATTGGTTTTGAAGTATCTCTATTTTCCATAAATTCACTTATTTTAATACACTCATCATGCAAAAGTATAACCAATGCATGCAAATTATTTGACAAAATGTCTAAATGAAATCAAGTTCCATGGAACTCGAGAACATTGGAGTTTGTGGGACATGGGGATAGTGAATATGCTTTGAGATTGTTTTTTTTTAAATGTTATAAGAGAGATGCAAGCCTAACTAGGTCACATTCAGTAGTGTTCTAAAAGGATGCGTTTGTAGTAGAGAGCAAGGATTTGGGAAGCAATTCAAAAGGGAATTCATTAATTCAAGATATGCACAAAATATAAATATAGAGATTGCAAGCATTGAAGTTGTAGAAGAGGGGCTATGGATCATGTGCAAAAGGTATTTTATAAAATGTCCACACAAGATGTAAATTCATAGATAGTGTCAATGGAAGAATCCCCCAAGATGAAGCTAATTTTCATAGTGATTCAATTCTCTTGTTGTTTGGATTCTCATTACTATTTTGTACCTAGAGAAGCCTATATACTGGGAGATTATGGACATAAATAGAAAATGCATGGAATAATATAAGAGAAACTTGCATCCCATTGCAAGTTCTCAAATTCCATTGACTTGTTCAGTATGGAGAAAACCCATCTGGTAAGTACCAATTAATGGAAGATTTCCACATAATAGTATAAGATCCTAGAATCACCTATATCATCTAGTAGCCTCTATAGGAAGCTTAAGAAGGCGCACATATACATATTTGAATCATTACAAGCACCCTTATTCATACACATGACAATTTTTTTATAGGTGTATTAAGAATGCACGTCAAGTGTTGACAAAATTTCTAAATGAAACATTAATACTTGACTGTCATGATGCTGACATATGTCCTTCATGGACATGCCTAAAATCCCTGGAAACTATACCAATAAATGCAATTAGAAGCAATCCTTCTCAACCCTAAGTCTTTTGCTATTATTCTCAGTGCTTGTGCTTATTTCGAACCAATGGAACAAGGCGAGTGGGTCCATCCCCACATGATCAAATCTGGACTCGAGTTCAATTTTTTTTTGTTTGGAATATACTTATTAGTATGTACGCTAGAAAAATAAGGAAACTCATATCATAAATAATCTAGATCATGAAATATTACCAATAGTACATGCCACTTTTATGTATTGGCTATTGTGACAAATATGGTTGGGCAAACGTTTCATGCACTCTCAATGTTTATTGCATCATAGTAGCACCCCCTAGTTGTAACACTATGCCTATACACATTTAAAGAGGATCACCATACAAAAACCTTGAAATCATAGAGAGTTACAATGAGAAATGCATGCAATTAAATCCTTTCCAATGACAATGATGGAGATGTAGTAAAAGAAAAAAAATACTAAAGATAGAAAGAACTCCTCCAAGGACAAAGAATGGAAAATGCAAAGTTGGGATTTGATGCTTTCAGATGGGGTATGATGCATTTAAAAAGAGAGCATCAAGTCTAACACATAAGCTTGTTGCTCAAAAATTATACCATGCAAGTGAATCATGTTGACCTCAAGTAGGACGAGTGCTTATTCCATTCTCAAATGTGGGTCAATGGGATCATTTCCATTTCATCATGGATAATTGGGAGGAACCAATTATGGTAGACTCCTTCAAGTCACTTCATTTAAAAACTATGTTGTATCCACAACTTCACACAATTGGGATAGGGATTGAGAAAGGAGGCATAGAGATGATGTTGGTTCAACTAGAAATACAAAAGTTTAGACTTTGAAATCAAACCCCATCCACTAGTTTCTTGAAATAATGGCCACATTATGGGCTCTTTCCATGAGGAACCAATAGAGAAGGAGTTTGAAATCGTAGGTAAGCATAGAAATAACAAAAATACAATTATGATAATTACCTAATTAAAAAACCAACATTAGATCCCAAGGAAATTAATGATGAAATGAAAACCCTAAGATTTGTCGTTCTTTGGATTCATTGACATTATAGGGTACCAAAATCCATTTCCAGCTAATTTTTTATATCCTCATCCCACAATTTCAATGTTCAAATGTTATATCTACAGTGACGTGGAGGCTTCTCATTTTTTGATGGGAGACATTCAAATTCATCATGAAGATATCATTATTTCACTCTCCTTTTGTAGACATTAAAAATAAAAATTATTTCAAGGCTCCATGGGGTAGTCAGGACAATTACATTTCAGAGAAAACAACTAGATACCTCAAATCAAATTATGAACACATGAAATTCCAGCCATAGAAAGTCCCTATATATTTTCAATGCCTATGGAGGAGCACTCCATAGAAGTATATCCTAGTCAAATTATTAGTAATGAGTAGCCCTAGAATGGTGTTATTTTTTTAAATGTGAAATAGGTTAGTTCTTTGTGACTATGGAAGTGAATGCAAGGAATGAGAGAAATTTAGAATAATGGATTATTGGTGCAAATGTATACAGTAAGCGACCATGTCAATATTTGAATTTCTCTCAATGTTTTGTTAGTTATAAGTTGTATGCCAAGATTATATGCTACATGAGTTTTCTTGACAAAGATAAAGAGAAACACAATTGAAAATTGATTTTGGAGCCTCCTTTGACCATGATTTGCAATTTGAGTTGGGTTCATGAATTATTTTCCAAGACATGGAATATATGTTTCCAATTCTCATGCGTGAAAAAAATATCAAAAATATTGGGACATCTATTTTCTCATTATTTGATTGTGTTTCTAAATCCTTCCTTATCCATGCCTTGGGTACAAGAACATATGAAGATCCCATTAAAGCTTGGATGGAATTTGTTTGTAGCAGTCTAGATTTGCATCAACATAGGGAGTCTATTTTTTACTTGGAAGTGTATGGTTTCCATTCTACCTTCAGTTGTCGACAACAAAATGATTCAAATACCACATACTTTTGGAGGTAACTCATAATATCCTTGTTTTGGTGTATAATAAAATACAAGGGAATATTTTTGTAACTCTAGTATAGCCATATGTAGTTCGATGCTATGAAAAAAATATATGACTGTTGGCTTATTGGGGCCTAACCCAAGTTCAAAGTTGATTTAGCCAAACAAATCCCGGTACTACTGGCCCTTTCGGAAATAGTCCGCGGAGCGCGGACTGAGGTCTCACCCGAAGTAGTATGGGAGGGTGCTAGAACCAGGTTTCCGCACCCTGGAGATGTCTGATGAGTTCAAGTGGTCCGTGGTTCGACCCTGCGCGCATGTCGCTACGTGCACTTTCCCGTACCTCGCAGCCTGAGATGTTACCTTCGCGCAACCCTACTCGGGGGCCGAACGCTATTATTACCCAAGTCCTTACTAGTATTCCAATGTTAGTTGATTATTTTAGCCTACTTGCATGCTTTAAGTTATACTTAACAACATAAATCATTCATACAAGTGCGCGCAGTAAATAAACAGTATATTTGCAATTTATATCAAACATGCATTAATCCAAGAACAAATACACAAATTGATATCAAAATTCTCTTTATTAATCCCTTCTTTAGTTACAGAATCGACTCCACCCTGCGCATTCAGCTGCGAACTACTAGGCCTCTGCGCACTCAGCTGTAGAGCCTTCTCCTACTGTATGACCCAAATACATACTTAGTCACTTAGACTCTTTCTTCTCTCTACTTTTTCTACTTTGCTCTGTCTTACACTTAGAGCCTCGCTCTATTTATAAAATCCCATGGTCCGCGGACCATGGGTAGGCCAAAATTACATTACAAAACTAGGGTGGACAACCCTGTGACTCTAACATACTTCCGCGCCTGCAATTTGCAGAGCTTTACAACACCATTCGGTCAAAACTTGGGCTTTGATCCCCAAAACATGCCTTGGGGGGATTCCATTCCCAACAACCCCCCAACACAAACATCGTGACTCGCCCTCGAGTCAGTCTGTCGGCGCGACGATATTTGGATGGAGTCCCTCCAACTATTCTCGAACTGTGCTGAGGTCAACAACGCACTGAGCTGCTACTTGCTGAATCTGTTGCATCCGTTGTTCCGAGACCTCTGTGTTTGAACTGTTTCCATACATTTGTACCGGTATCTGTTGCATATGTTTATAGTCCCGCGCCTTTGTCCGGTTCCTTGGAGTGCGAAGACTGTGCTTTTGCCGGCTAGTTAGATAGCTGGCCCACCCGTGTAGGGCTTCAAGTGGTTGCCATTCACCTTGCTTGGGAAAGGTTCTCCATTTAGTTTGACCAGCTATACTACGCCTCCGTCTATGACCTCCTTAACCACGTATGGTCCCAGCCAATGCATTCTAAACTTTCTCGGGAATTTTTCAAACTTACTGTCATACAACAACACTAAATCATTTACCTTGAAGGTGCACAACTTAATATGGCGATCGTGCCAGGCCTTTTCACGCTACTTTTGTACCTGCTGATGAAAACCAGCCAAGAACCGTTCCTCCTCAAGTTCTTCCAATTGCACGAGCCTTTCTTCCAGAGCTTCATGGTCCATCATACCTGTGAGCACTGCTATTCGTAGACTAGGTACAATATACTCCATTGGCATGACAGCTTCCATGCCATAAACTAACCAGAAAGGTGTTTGTCCCGTCAGTTTCTTGCACGTTTTCCTATAAGCCCATAGTATTGCAGGTACACGCAGGTCCCAATCGTTTCGCTGCGCATTGCACACTTTGGTTAGCGCAGTCTCCAGTATTTTGTTGAACGCTTCTACTATCCCATTAGCTTGTGGGTGATACGGTGTGCTTTTCTGATGATACACTTGGAACTCTTCTGTGAGCGTGTTGATGGTTTCATTCAGGAAATGTGTACCGTGATCACTCATTAAGATCTTCAGACATCCAAATCGGGTCAACACGTGTTCAAACAAAAACTTCACAGCCGTAGCGGCCGTGCAGTCTTTGACCAGCTGCGCTTCCGCCCATCGTGTCAGGTACTCCGTCGCAGTGATGATGTAGTGCGCGCCCGTTTTTCCCTGAGGTTTGATAGGTCCCACAAAGTCGATTGCCCATTTCTCGAACGACTGCAGTGTCATTTGTGGATTCAACAACATCTCGTCCCTCCATGATGGTTTTCCGGTCCTTTGACATATATCGTAGGCCTTACAGTGTGCTTTCGAATCCTGGTGAAGGGTTGGCCACCACAACCCTGCGTGAAGAATCTTTTGTGTGGTCGCTCATCCTGCATAGTGTCCTCCTGCAGCACCCCCATGTGCTTCTGCAAGGATCTAACTTCATTCAAATTCAGGTACGTACCTTCGTAATATCTCATCATTGCCCATTTTATATAGGTGCCTCGCGATGACAGAAAAATCCACCGCATGCACCACCAATTCCTTCTTCTGTTGGACGGAGTATTCCTTTGGCGTGGTCCCTATTGTCAGAAAGTGGATTATATCTTTGAAGTGCCCGTCCGCGATGTGCACAACAAAGAGCTGTGTGTCAGGTAATCCTTCCTCCAAACTAGTAGGTTCCTCGCCTGTCTCAATACACGACAAGTGATCTGGTCCTGCGTTCAGGCATCCAGGTTTTACCACAACCTCAAAATCATATTCTTGGAACAATAAGAGCCACCTACATATGCACCCCCCCAACACAGGCTTATTGACCAAGTACTTTAGCGCGGAATGGTCTGTAAATGTCCTCCTAGCAAATAGTGCTGTATTTTTGGAGTGCGTACACCATCGCCAACCCCTCGCACTCGGTTGTGGAATAGTTCTTCTCGGATTTGGATAATCTATGAATTGCAAATGCGATAGGGTGATCCAAGCCTTCTCTGCCCTCTTGTGTGAGCACTGCTCCCAGCGCGATACACGATGCATCAACATGGACATGAAACTCCACATCCCATTTTGGGAAGACCAGGATTGGAGCGGAGGCCAATTTCCCCTTTAGGACATCCAAGCTCTTCATGCAATCATCATTCCAGCAAAATGTGACATCCTTTTTCAATAGTTTCTCCATCGGCGCGGTGATTTGGGCATAGCTTTTGATGAACTTCCTATAGTACCCTATGTGTCCCAAGGTAGCGCACAACTGTTTAACACTTCGCGGTGCTTCCAAATTTAGAATCACTACAATCTTCGCGGGGTCCACCATCAGTCCCTGTTTTCAGACCACATGTCCCAACAGGTTCCCAAAGGGAATGAGGAATGTGCACTTCTTAAGGTTCAATGCAATCTGGTGTCGTCGGCAAGTATCCAACATCAAGCGTAAGCTTGCTACGTGGTGCTTAACCAATCCAAAGACAGTCCAATCATCCAGATAGACCTCCAGGAACTTGTGGATGTATTCTTTGAATGCGGAAACAACTATGTGCGAAAATATGGCTGGCGTGTTCTTCAACCCAAACGGCATAACGATGTATTGAAAACAACCCCATTCCGTTGCGAAGGTCGTCTTGCTCCTGTCTTCCGGTGCGATTTTGATCTGGTGGTACCCTGAGAACCCGTCCGTGAAAGAGTATGCTTCTTGTCCGCCAACATTTTCCAATACTTCATCTGTGAACGGTGTTGGGAATGGGTCATGTACACAGGCGTCATTCAACTTCCTGAGGTCCACGCATATTCTTATCTTGCCCTTCTGCTTTTTCTCCTGCACTACCATAGGGCTCACCCAGTCGGATTCTTCCACCAGCTCAATAATTCTGGCTACGAGCATTTTGTCTAGTTCTACGCAGACCTTTTCCTTATACTTTGGATTCAAGTGGTAAGGCCTCTGCTTAACCGGCTTTGCGTTGGGTTTTAGGGTGATCTTCATCATCCCTAAGTTGCCAACGATCCCTTTTAAGTCCATAATCTTGGTCGGGAATAAGTCTTGGTACTTGCGGAGTAACTCAACGACCTTATCCACTGTGGCATCATCCCAATAATCACCAAGCATTGCATATTTTGGTTCAGCCTTTGTCCCAATGTTTACCTGCTTTGTTTTTAGCGGCGCGGTGATGTCAGGATCTTCAATCAATGGTCCTCGAACCTCGCGATAGCCTTCAGTTTCTGGAATGTTAATTTTCCATGGATCCTCATCATCCTCCTCAATATTTACATTGTAACACTCCAGCACGCAGCTCAGCTGGGTCACCCATTCCGGCTGAAGCACTTCCATTGGCTCCTGGGGTATTTTGAAGATAACTGCTTTTACTGCTTGTAGCGCATCATCAATAGTATCCCACCAACGATCCTCAAACGTGAAGGTTAACAAGAATCCTTCGCACAAGATATCCCATTCACTCATGCCATGGCGGAGCTCCATCTTAGTATACCAATTCATGGGTATGATATCCAAGGTATGACAGAATAGATGCACCCACTCAGGTTGTGGCTCTTCCTCGTAGACCTTGGTCCATTTCGTGAGGTGTGCACGTGGATCATCCCATCCGTCATACTTGTCTGTTAGCCGCATCTGAGGTTTCCCAAATCATAGGCGCATCATCCTTCTACATTCCTGCCAGTCCTCAAAATTCTACTGGTGCGTACCCCACTACCTTGTATGTGTAGCGTGCAGTGCCCATTTCAGAGCGTCGAAACACTACTGTTATGGTACTTCTTTTTCAAATTTGCTCAGGAAATCATCCATGTCATTCAACCCGTCATACATAGGCAGATCTCTTGCTTTCGTTGCTACACAGCGTAATGACCTTATCATCATGTTGCAGTTGAGTGTGGTTACCTCGTGTAACCGGTTCTGCCATTGTTCTATCTCCTTGTTCGAATCTGAGGTGCAGGAGCTTTCGCGCTCCCACGAAATCCTGCCATCCATTGTTGGATTCACCCAATCTTGCTCCCACGCAGTTATCTTGTAGATATAGTTTAGATCGTCGTCACTGTCGCAGTCGTGCACTGACTCTGTGTAGTGTGGTCCTTCCACTGGGTCTAAAAGTACCACTACACGGAGTGACTTTTTGTCAAAAATCATCTTGCGCTTATTTAGATTTATCACTCCATTCATGTTAGTGCCCCAATCTATTCCTAGTAGCGCAGGATAGGGATTGTTGTCATCAACAATCTTTATCACTTCGAAATCTGCAAGCGCACTCACACCTTCGATACCCACCATTATTCCTTGTAGTCTCCCCATAGGTAGGATCTTTTTCTGGTTCACCATTCGCAATTGAATTAGAGACCATTACAACATGGGCCTGCCCATGCGCTCCCATGTCTGCTTTGGCAGGACGTTCGCGTTCGATCCTAGATCCAAAATCACTTGATCCATCTCATATTCCTTGATGTGCGCAGTCAATCTCATCTCCCTTCCTTTTCGTGTTGTGTGTTTTTCAATCTTCCGGACTACGCGTGGTTGTCTTGGTCTAGCGCATCTAGCGATGAGTTCTTGCAGCCCCTTCACCGCTTTGCTGTCATGTAGCAGTTTCATGCATGTCTCTAGAAAGGTAGTGAGCATTGATGTGTCTATCTTCGGTTCTAGTTTATCTTTACTACCTGAAGTGGAGGCCTCTGTGAAGCTCTTCTTAGCTTCCATGAATGTCTCCTTCGCGCGCTCCAAATCAAATTCTAGTTCCTTTATTGGAGCCTTGCGAACCCAGGCACTTTCTTTGGGTTGCTTACCTTTGTCATCTCCTGTCGTAATACCACTTCAGAGCACGATGTTTACATTCGGGTCCTCCTCGCGCGGCTCAAACCTCATCATTTGCAGGTTCTGAGTCAGGGGAGGTTGGAGTGTTCCTTTATCGTGCAACCTCGCTATCAGTGTGGGGTAGTCCTCCGTCTCATGATCAAACTAAGTACAATATAAACATGATGCTCTCGTCGGATTTATATAAATGCGGGCATAATGCTCTGGCCCTCTACAATTGTAATAGATCAGCTATCCGTGACCCCTCCCTCATCCCATTACACCTCGACCTCGTCCGCACCCCTGAAATCCAGTGCATGCCATCCCTGCATTTTGATTAAGGGCTCACGTTTCGATCTGAACTCTGTAGGTAGGAGTCCGATCCATCATCAGTTCATAACTTCTACAGGTACGCTCATCATGGCCTATTGACCTGTAGAAATTATAAAACAATTGCTGGGACGTCTGCATATACTTCTGTAATAGATGGCAGTTATCTGTAGCATGCTTCCCTCCTATCTGACAAATCACACACCATAATGCAGGTGCCACGCTTGGTCCTACTTGTGCCTCTGGTCTCAATGGCATCGACCCTCCTCCCGCCAGGTAGTTCGTGAAGACTAGACAATGGTCCTTGTCATGTCCCTGGCCTTTGCACTTTATGCACCATACCTCCTCGTGCGCTTCTGGGTGAGTTGTCCTGTCTTGTTTCAAACTCTGCATCTCAAGACACAGGTTTTTCAACTGTGTGTGGATTTGTTGGACTCCCAGGTTAGGATCTTGTATCGGGGTCTCGTGCAGTCTCATTGTAATCTCCAAGGCCTTGGCCTGAGTGGATAGCTTTTGTTGTGACAACGCGGTCCTTAGATGCGGCGTTAGCGATGCTACAAACCATGCGCGGTGTTGCCCATCCGTCAAGGTCATGTTGGCTTCACGAATCATACCCTTCAGTCTCTGATCTAGCTCCCAAGGGGTCTCGCCTGGAAGCATCGCGATTTCCTTAAATCCAATAATCGATTGTGTCTTTGATTTTGGCCTGCTAAATTCCCTATTTAGCGCAGCTTGGATATCCGTGATCCCTGCGTTTGGATTTTCATTGGAATGCTTAATGTACCACGTCAGTGCGCGATCCTGCAACGTGCTCACCAGCATTGCCTTCTTTATATTGTCATCCGTGACTCCTTGTGCTTCCCATACAACCTTTACCATGAACCAAAATTGGTCCAGATATTCATTCCCTACTCCTTTGAACACCGACAATTTTATTGTGCTCTCCATATTGAACTGTGGTGGTGGTGGAGATAGTGTGGGCGAAGATGGGGGTGAAGATGGTGAAACTGGCGGTGGTGTAGGTGGGGGTGGTATGTGCAGAATTCGCTGTCTTATCAGACTGACCGCACTTCTTGGTGAAACTTTCGCGATCTCCTCCTCGCTCTCTCATGGAGGTGAAATCAAGGGACTAGTCTCTAATTCTTCGCTATCTTCATTTCTGTAGATCCTCCCACTTCGCGTAGCCCCAAACATCAATTTATTTGCATAACCCGCTTTTCACACAGTAGCATTTTAATCCAAGTGGTTAAATATTTAACATACTTACCTCGCGGTTCTTTGAGAAAATGTCATTATGCCTTGCTATAGCTGACTGAAGTATCTACCGCGAACTCGGTGATAAACCCTCCTATAATTCGATCGAGCTAATGGTCCACAGCGCACGCGATCTTATCTTCCGATGCTTCTAGTCTACACACCAACTCTGGAGTCCACACAATAGGTTTGTCGAGCCTACACCTTCCCTGACTGTTTGCTAGCTTCGTGATCCACTCGTATAACTCAAAGGGGAAGGATGCAAAGAAAATTTCATGGATTTACGTACATAAGTAGCGCTCTAACCACTCTTCCTTCGATACTCGCGGATTCCTGTTTTCCTGCGTTGCGAACTCGTGAATCTTTTTGTCCAACCACTCTTCAATTTCTTTCTTTGTCGGATTCCAGTGACATGACATCAGACATCTCTTATGCAGATCCCGGTCCCGACAACAGAACCATTTGTTGGCTTATTGGGGCCTGACCCAGGTTCAGAGTTGATTTAGCCAAACAAATCTCGGTACTACTGGCCCTTTTAGCAACAGTCCACGGAGCGTGGACTGAGGTCTCACCCGAAGTAGTATGGGAGGGTGCTAGAACCAGGTTTCCGCACCCTGGAGATGTCTGATGAGTTCAAGTGGTCCGCGGTTCGACCCTACGCGCATGTCGCTACGCGCACTTTCCCATACCTCGTAGCCTGAGATGCTGCCTTCGCGCAACCCTACTCGGGGCTGAACGCTGTTATTACCCAAGTCCTTACTAGTATTCCAATGTTAGTTGATTATTTTAGCCTACTTGCGTGCTTTAAGTTATACTTAACAACATAAATCATTCATACAGGTGCGCGCAGTAAATAAACAATATATTTTCAATTTATATCAAACATGCATTAATCCAAGAACAAATACACAAATTGATATCAAACTTCTCTTTATTAATCCCTTCTTCAGTTACAGACTCGACTCCACCCTACGCACTCAGCTGCAGGGGTCTGCGCACTCAGCTACGGACTACTAGGCCTCTGCGCACTCAGCTGCAGAGCCTTCTCCTACTCTACAACCCAAAGACACACTTAGTCACTTAGACTCTTTCTTCTCTCTACTTCTTCTACTTTGCTCTATCTTACACTTGGAGCATCGCTCTATTTATACAATCCCATGGTTCACGGACCATGGGTAGGCCGACATTACATTACAAAACTAGGGCGGACAACCCTACGACTCTAACATACTTCTGTGCCCGAAATTCGCAGAGCTTTAGAATACCATTTGGTCAAAACTTGGGGTTTGAGCCCCAAAACATGCCTTGTGGGGATTCCATGCCCAACAATGACTTTTGTCAAAATTGTGATTGGAACATTCATTAAAGCTCATTGACAGGATCACAATATAAGAGACATACTATCAATGGCTACACATGGTACTCTTTTGCTACAAAGATTTTGTGAATGTGGGGTTTGGATGATTTTACTCTCATGAAATGTTTTTGATTCTGATAAAAAATATTTGAAGAATGTTTAAGGTTTGCTTGCAATTAGTGAGAATATTGCTAATAGAAATTGTTGGGCTATTTCAAGAAATGATAGTTTTTTAGATTATGAGGTGGTTGGCCATATAGATAACGCATGAATTGCACAAAAAATTGATATTATGATGGAGACCACTCCATCAACACCTAGTGTGCAAGTTCAATGCTATATGCTACAGATGAACTGGATGGATCTACATTACCAGTTGAGGTGGTAGTCTTCACTAGTTTAGTTTATGTAATAATTGATTTTCTAGATCATTATCAACCTATGTTATGGAAATCAAATATATTTTTGTGATTGTATCATAAAGCCCCAAATATTTAACTTCATCTTCAAGAAATTTGTAAAGTTTATGTAGATAGCCTCATAATAGACATTTTTCAAAGTTCATTAGTTTTTTTCAATAGATTGAACATGATTCAATGATGAACAACACAGAAGGGAATTTTTTTTTATAATTAGACCTCACCTTAAACAAGAAGGGAAGAGGAGAGGCTAATAATGGCTATGAATTGCATGTAAAAAGGATGAGCATGATGGACCCTTATCAACAACCTTCAAATAGAATTACCTGTGACAATACAACATCTATTGTATGGTTTGAACACATTAGAAGGGGAGAGAGAAAATTTTGATGGTAAAAAATAAAAGGAGCAACATCTTCTCAGCATGAAAGATAGTGATGTTAGTGACATTGAGGAGGAATTCACACCTAGGAGAAGAGAAACAATGATCTCACATACAATCACTCAACCATCAACTAGTTTTTATGATTTAGTAGACTAAACTTGAGTGTTGAGGAGATCAAATTAAAACATGTTGAAGATAGTAGAGATGCAGTTAATGACACTACTCAGTTTGATGACTCACCCCATAGGAAACCTTTAGATAGTAAAGGGATTCCACAATACAATGAGCATGCTTATATCATGAAGTCAAGTTATTTTGAAGAACATAACTAGTTTTATTTAAAACTTCCACTATCTCAACCTCCCAAGTGCCTACCTCTAGTTTTTTCTATGGTATCTGAAGCCCACTTTCAATCTATCCTTTTGAATGAAAAGATCCTTCTAGGAAAGGTTTCAACATTAGGCAACACATTGTCTGAATCAAGCTCCAATGAGGATGAGCATAACAGACTAAGGATGACAGGAAAACCAATTTCAAATTCAAATGATTCTAAATGTTGTAGGTTTTAACCGCATACATAAATTACCTGCATACGAATTCTAAAAATAGAAAATAAATAATGGCGAGAGCATAACACAAAACAAATATACACAGAGATTTTCCCCTGGATCCCAAAACCAGGACTACCAGATTGATTTTTCATTATGTTCCTTTCAATGTTACAATACATATATATACATGCCAAAGCATCCATAAACCCTAATCCATTAACCCTGGATTAAAACATAACCGTAGTTCCCTTGACCGGATCTACAAAATACCATGGACCGAAAACCATTGCGCCCAAAACCATGTGCGAAATCCATGCCCACCTAATATAGGGTCCAATGTTTTTCCCCGAGCCACTTCCCCGGACCTTGTAAAGGGGGGCTACCGACCCCCTCAAACACCACGATAGGGGGGCTACCGCGCCCCACTGCGCTTGACGCAATGAGGGGGGGGGGCTCTGCCCGCCCTCTAGCTGTGGAAGAATATAACACAACCCAACAAAAGTAATTTTGTTGAAGTCCATATGAAAAATAAAAAATATCAAAGGAACCTGTATTTGCCTAAGGAAATAAGTAGTAGGCATTAATAGAGGTCAAGGGTTGATGAGATTTCCATCTTTGTTTTGGGGGTTTGGAATTTATTGGAAAGGTAGATTGCATGACAGGGCCTTCTATGGAGGAAATGATTATTGTGACAAGGCTTCAAAGTTTTATAAATATGGCCATTGAGTGTCTGCTACTAGTATTTAGGGTGCTTTATTTGCTTATGTTGTTTGCACCATCCATAGTAATTGGGACAGTTGTAGAAGAAGCAAACATATAGATTCACTCTCTTTGGTTGGGTCTCCTTTTTTGAACAGTTGAGCATGCAACCTTTATTAAGTGGGGATAATGGGTAGGAAATCACCCACATATATTTCTACTAGACATATGCAGTGAACCTTCCAAGCTACATTTCAAGGCCATGGTGCATAATTTTTTGGAGACAAGGAACATTGTGAGTAAGGCTTTCAATTTTCCAATTGAAGAAATCTTTGAAGGATTTTTAGATAAACCAGTGACATTTGGTAGCATTGCACAGGTTCATTAGGAAGTATTAAAGAAGAAACTATCTCCATAAGAGAAGCCTATCACTATAGTAGTTAAGGTGTGCCATCCTCATGTAAGTGAAATAATCCAAAGGGATTTCACAATAATAAAATATTTTTCAAAGGATTAAACAATAATGCCTGATATGAAGCATGTTGGCTTGAGGGGGCCTGCCCCAGGTTCAACGTTAGTTAGCCAAAAAAATCCCTACACTACTGGCCCTTTCGGCATCAGCCTGTAGAGCACGGACTGAAGTCTCACCCGAAGCAGTATGGGGGATGCTGGAACCAAGTTTCCGCACCCTTGAGATGGATGTGATGTCGATTTATTCCAACTATACTTGCCTTCACGCAGGTTGCTTATCCCTCTGTTCTACCCTTCAGTACCTTCGCGAACTGTTACAATCGGCTTTCGCGCAGCCCTAACCAAGGGCTGATCTGCTTTTGTGCTGTTAGGGCAGCGAACTATGATATTTCCCAAACTACGCTAAGTATCTTAGTATCTTACTTATATTATTAATAGATCTTAGTTAGCTTCGTGTAAACAAATTTTCTTACTTACATTCACTTAACCAATACAATTATACATATTCGCGCATCATATAAGTATTAGAAGTGAAATTCATACCCAATATAACAGATGCATAAACAGGAAATAAAGACGCAGAAATTATAGAACACTTCTCTTTATTGATAATTCCAGATGATTACAGACTCGACTCGCCTTGCGCACTCAGCTGTAGGGGTTCGCACACTCAACTGTAGACTTCTAGGCCTCTGCGCACTCAACTGCAAAGCCTCTACCTACGCTACGACCCAAACTTAGACTTCTACTCCAAAGATATGACTCAATTCTTCATCATTGATTAGTTTATGCCTTAACTACTTAGAGCTTCGCTCTATTTATACAATCCCATGGTCTGTGGACCATGGGTAGATATTTTACAACCGACATTACATTATCAAAATAAGGGTGGACAACCCTATGACTCTTTAACAACTACACGCTCTACGACCACAAAAAGCGGAGCCTTTACATTAGGATTACAAAAATTGGACCAAAATATGGGATTTAAGCCCCAAAACTGCCCTTAGGGGATCCTGTGCCCAATAGGCCCCCAACACAAACATCGTGACTCACCCTCGAGTCACTCTGTAGGTGTGGAGATCTTAGCGCGAAGACCTCCCAGATCTGTTTGGATCGCTGCAACTTCGGCAACGCATTGAGTGGCTACCTGCTGAACTTCCTCCACACGCTGTTTGGTGACCGCTGCTACTGAACTACTGCCCTGAATCCTTTGCTAAGTTGCTTGCAGTTGCCTGCTTATCCTTCTTGGGTCTCGATGTTCGCGGTGATTTAGGTACCTCAACGATTATTTCAGCGCTCTCTAGGGCTTCTACTTTCGCAATTTCCTGCGCGACTTCCGTGGGTGTCGACATCATTCTAGTCAGGAGGTCCTGCGTCTCCTTTAGCAATGTTTCAAACATTGAACTTGCTCTCAAAGCCTCAAAGTTCAAAAGGTCCATACACAGTTGATAGCGCAACAACTCAGTTCTCAAAATGCCAAGTGTTTTTTGCTGGACAACCACTTGTAATTTATAGGGCCTTTTGAATTTGAATTCGACCATTCCCCCCACATTCGGTCCATTAATGCTAGATTGGCAGCAAATTTTCAAGAATCTAGCCCATAAAGTTCGCCTTAAATTCCTGTTGCCCGCTCCATTTGGCCTGAAACCAACCATCAAATTGTGAATAGTGACTTTAACGGTCACTTTATGGCAAACCTGCGCGCTAGCGCAACTATCTTCGCGCTGTCGCAGTCCCTGTGACACTTCATTGCCTCGCGCAGTCATGCCATCGCATAGCTCTTGGGAAGTGTAGTTTATAGTCCTGCGCCTCCTTTTAGCTGCCTGGAGCACTAAGACTGTGCTTCAGTCAGCTAGTCAGATGGCTGGGCCACCTGTGTATGGCTTCAAATGACTGCCATTCACTTTTCCTAGGAAGGGATCTCCATTTAACTTAACCAATTGTACCGCGCCACCATCAGTAATCTCCTTAATAACATATGGCCCCAGCCAATGCATTCTAAGTTTCCCTGGAAATTTATCAAACTTACTGTCATATAATAGCACCAAGTCATTCACCTTAAAGGTGCGCAACTTAATATGCCGGTCGTGCCATGCCTTTTCGCGCTGCTTTTGGACTTGTTGGTGAAATCTAGCCAAAAATCTCTCTTCTTCGAGCTCATCCAACTACGCGAGCCTCTCTTCTAGGGCTCTGCGATCTATCATATCTATGAGCACTGCTATGTACAGACTAGGCACGATGTATTCCATAGGCATTACGGCTTCAACCCCGTAGACTAGCCTAAAGGGTGTCTGTCCTGTTAACTTGTTAGACGTCGTCCGATAAACCCATAACACTGTAGGTATGCACGGGTCCCAATCACTTCACTGAGAATTGCATACCTTGGTCAGCATGATCTCCAGTACTTTGTTGAATGCTTCCATTGTCCCGTTAGCCTGTGGGTGATAAGGTGTGCTGTTTTGATGGTACACCTGAAATTCCTCCGTTAGTGCGCTGATTGTCTCATTCAGAAAGTGTGTACCCCGATCACTCATCAAGATCTTCGGACAACCAAATCACATCAGTACATGCTAAAATAGAAACTGCGTGGTAGTCGCGCCCGTGCAATCCTTCACCTATTACGCTTCTTCGCAACAAGTCAAGTACTCTGTCGCAGTGATAATATACCTTGCGCCTATCTTTCCTTGGGGCTGAATCGGTCCTACAAAATCTATTGCCCACTTCTCAAAGGGTTGCAACATCATTTGTGGATTCAAAGGCATTTCATCCCTTTGCGATGTCCTACCCATTCTCTGACATACATTGCATGCCTTGCAATATGCTTTTGAATCCTAATGAAGGGTTGGCCACCACAAGCTTGCGCGTAGAATCTTTTGTGCGGTTTCTCTCCCTGCATAATGTCCTCCCACAGTGCCCCCCATGAGCGTCCGCGAGGATGCTGCTTCATTCAAACTCAGGTACATACCTTCATAGTGTCTCATCATTCCCCATCTTGTATAGATTCCCAGCAATGACAGAGAAATCTGCCACGCACACCACTAATTTCTTCTTTTGCTGGACAAAATATCCTTCCAACGTAGTTCCTGTTGTTAGGAAATGTATTATGTCCTATAAATGTCCATCTGTGATGCGCAAAGCAAAAAGTTGCATGTTAGGTAATCCTTCCTCCAAATTAGTGGGTTCCTCCCCTATCTCGATGCGTGACAGGTGGTCAGGTCCCACGTTCAATCGTCTAGGCTTCACAACAACTTCAAAATCGTATTCTTGGATCAATAATAGCCATTTGTAGGTTCGCCCCCCAACAAAGGCTTATTGACCAAGTACTTCAGCACGGAGTGATCTGTATTCATATTTAAGTGACCTCCTAGCAAGTAGTGTCGATAGTTCTGGAGCGCATACACCATAGCTAGTCCCTCTCATTTAGTAGTGGAATAGTTCTTCTCTTCTTTGGATAATCTGCGACTTGCGAACGCGGTAGGGTGATCCAAGCCTTCTTTGCCATCCTGTGTTAGTACTACCCCCACCGCTGTACATGACACATCAACATGTATATGAAATTATTTCTTCTAGTCCAGGAAGACTAGAATGGGCGTGGTAACCATCTTTTCCTTTAATATATCTAGGATTTTCTTACAGTCATCATTCCAGCAGAACGAGACATCCTTTTTCAACAATTTTTCCATCGGCGCGGTGATCTGGGCATAACCTTTGATAAACTTCCTGTAATATCCTGTATGTCCTAAGGTAGCACGCAGCTGTTTCACACTTCATGACGCTTCCAAGTTTAGAATTACCGCGATCTTCGCGGGGTCTACCATCAGCCCTTGTCTGCAAACCACATGCCCCAATAGGTTCCCAAAAGGAATGAAAAACAGACACTTCTTGAGGTTGAGTGCGATCTGGTATCTTCGACAGGTATCCAGCATCAAGCGCAAGCTTGCTACATGGTGCTTAACCAGTCCAAATATAGTCCAGTCATCAAAATAAACTTCTAGGAACTTATGAATATATTCCTTGAATGCCGCAACAACCACGCGCAAAAATATAGCCGACGCATTCTTCAACCCAAACGGAATTACAATGTATTGAAAACAACCCCACTCAGTCACGAAGGTTGTCTTGCTCCTATCCTCTAGCGCGATTTTGATTTGGTGGTACCCAGAGAACCCATCAGTGAAGGAGTATGCTTCTTGGCCACCTACATTGTCCAACACTTCATCTGTGAACGGAGTTGGGAAAGGATCATGCACACAAGCGTCATTCAGTTTTCTGAGATCCATGCATATCCTTATCTCATCCTTCTGCTTCTTCTCTTGCACCACCATTGGGCTTACCCAATCAGACTCTTCCACAAGCTCAATGATGCCTGCTGCTAGCATTTTGTCTAGCTCTAAGTGGACCTTCTCCTTGTATTTCGGATTTAGGCGGTAAGGCCTCTGCTTAACTGGCTTCGCGTCGAGTTTTAATGTGATCTTCATCACTCCTAGATCTCCGATTATTCCTTTCAAATCCGTAAACTTGGTAGGGAATAAGTCCTAGTATTCATGGAGCAATTCAGTGACCTTATCCACTGTCGCGTCGTCCCAGTAGTCTCCAATCTTCGCGAATTTGGGCTCTGCCTTCGTACCAATGTTCACCTGTCTAGTTTTCATCGGCGCGATTATATTAGGGTTCTCTATCTGTGGTCCTTGAACCTTGTGGTGGCCTTTTGTCTTTGGAATCTTAATCTTCTGCGGATCTTCATCCTCTTCTTCAGCAGTTACATTATAACATTCCAGTGCGTGACTCAGCTGAGTAGCCCATTTAGGCTGCATCAGGTCTAAAGGATCCTGCGGGATCCTAAAGATGGCTGCTTTCACCTCTTGTAGCACTTCCTCAATACCATCAAACCCGTCCTCAAAACTAAATGTCATCATGAACCCTTCGCATAGGATATCCCATTCACCTGTCCCATGGCAAAGCTCTGTTTCTACATACCAATTCATTGGAATAACATCCAGGGTATGACAGAATAGGTGAACCCACTCAGGTTGTGGCTTTTCTCCATAAGCTTGTGTCCACTTGGCCAGATGCATGCGTGGATCATTCTGCCCATCATACTTGTCTGTTAGTCGCATCTTAGGCTTCCCAAATTGTGTTCGCATCATTTTCCTACATTCGCGCCAATCATCAAAACTTCCCTTGTGCGTACCCCACCATCTTGCGAGCGTAGCGCGCAGTGCCCAATCCAAGGCCTGGAAGCATTGTTTTTCTGGCACATCCTTTTCAAATGCATTGAAAAAGACATCTACCTCAATTAGACCATCATAAATAGGCAGATTTCTTACCTTTGACGATACGCAGCGCAATGCGCTGGTCATCATATTGCAATTTAGCGTAGTTACTTCATGTAACCGATTCTGCCAGCGTTCTATCTCCTCGTCAGAATCCGAAGTGCAAGAGCTCTGCACTCCCATGTAATCCGCCCATCCATGGTGGGATTTACCCTGTCTTGGTCTCGCACTGTTATCTTATAGATGCAATCCAGATCATCATCACTCTCATAGTCGTGGACCGGCTCCGTATAGCACGATCCTTCAACAGGATCCAGGGGTATTATTACGTGTAGTGACTTCTTCTCAAAGATCATCTTTCGCTTCTTCAGATTAATTACCCCATTCATATCAGTGGCCCAGTCAATTCCCAAGAGCACGAGGTAGGGATTGCTGTCATCAACAATCTCTATGACTTCAAAATCTGCTAGCGCGCTCGCTCCTTCAATATCCACGGTTACTCCCTGTAGTTGCCCCATGGGTATGATTTTCTGCTGGTTTGCCATCCTTAGCTGAATCGGGGACCATTGCAGTGCAGGTCTCCCCATTTGCTCCCATGTCTGTTTTGGTAGAACATTCGCATCTGATCCCAAATCCAGAATGACTTGATCCATTTCGTATTCTCTGATCTGCGTGGTGAGTCTCATTTCACGCCCCGTCCTTGTTTTATGCTTTCTGATCTTGTGGACTACGCAGTTCTCCTGGCGCGGTCCCAATACATCTATTGATAAGTTCTTGTAACCCTTTCACAACCTTACTATCGTGCAGTAAATTCATACAGGTTTCCAGGAAAGTTGTGAGCATGGATGGGTCCATCTCCGTCTCAGGCTTATCTTTTCTTCCTAAAGTGGAGGCCTCAACGAAGCTCTTCTTAGCTTCCATGAATGTTTCCCAAGTGCCCTCCAAATCGAAGTCAGCGTCCTTTGTCGGGGCTTTGCGAACCCATGTACTGTCTTTCGGTTGTTTTCCTTTGTCATATCCCGTTGCGATTCCACTTCGGAGCACTATGTTTACGTTTGGATCTTCCTCACGTGGCTCAGACATCATCATCTGCAGGTTCTGAGTTAGGGGAGGTGGTAGCGCTCCTTTGTCACGTATCCTAGCAATTAGCGCAGGAAAATCTTCTGTTTCATGATCAAACAACGTGTAATACTTGCACGACGGGCGCGTCAGATTAGTGCAATTGTGGGCATAGTGTCTTGGCCCTCCACAATTGTAGCAAATCAACTGTCCGCGACCTCTACCAGGTTCTCCTCCGCCTCGGCCTTTTCCGCGCCCTTGAATTCCTGTCCATGCCATCCCTACAGTTTGGTCAAGGGTTCACGTTTCGGCCTGAACCTTGTAGGTGGGAGTTCTATCCATCATTAATTCAAAGCTCCTATAAGTATGCTCGTCATGTCCCACTGACCTATAAAAGCTGCAGAACAACTGTTGTGGAGTTTGTGTATACTTCTGTAACAGGTGGCAGTTATTCGTGGCATGTTTTCCAGCTATTTGACAAACAGTGCACCACAAAGAAGGCGCCGCGCTAGGTCTTGTTTGAGATTCCGGCCTTAAAGGCATCGGTCCTCCTCCTGCAAGGTAATTTGTAAAGACTGGGCAGTGGTCTTTGTCATGGCCCTGACTCTTGCATTTCACGCATCACACTTCTTCACGTACCTCTCGCCGAACCGTCCTATCCTGCTTCAAGCTCTGCATCTCAAGGCACAGATTCTTTAGCTGCGCGTGGATCTGTTGAACTCCTAGATTAGGATCCTACATTAGGGTCTCATGAAGCCTCATGGCAATCTCTAAAGCCTCTGCCTGAGTTGTTATCTTCTACTGTGACAACACATTCCTTAAATGTGGTAGTAGCGAAGCTACAAACCACTCACGATGTTGTCCATCTGTCAAATTCATGTTGGCTTCGCGGATCATACATTTCAGCCTGTGATCTAGTTCCCAAGGCATCTCGCCTGGTAGCATTGTGATCTCTTTGAATCCCACAATCGACTATGCTTCAGATTTAGGCCTTCTAAATTCTTTATTTAGCGTGGTTTGGATATTCACGACTCTCACATTTGGGTTATCGTTGGAGTATTTAATATACCAAGTCAGCGCGTGATCTTGTAGAGTGCTAACCAGTGTCGCTTTCTTTATATGGTCATCTGTAAAACCTTCCGCTTCCCATACATCCCTTAAACGAACCAAAATTTGTCTGGATCCTCATTTCCCAAACCTTTGAACACAGTCAACTTCACTGTATTTTCCATACTGAATCGCAGTGGTGGTGGAGTTGATACGGGTGAAGTTGGGGACGATGGTGGTGAAGTTGGAGGTGGTGTGGGCGAAGGTGGTATTCGTGGAAATCCCTGTCTTATCAATTGAATAGCACTTCGTGGAGAGACCTTCGTGATCCCTTCTTCATCTCCTCGCGGAGGTGAAATCAAGGGGTTGTGCTCTAGACCCTTATTTCCTTCGTTTCTGTAAATTCTTCTGCTTTGCGTAGACCCGAACATCAAGGTAGCTGCATAACCCATTTTTCGCACAACAACATTTTAATCCAAGTATTCAGAGATTTTATGTACTTACCTCACGGTCCTTTGAGAAAGCGTCACTCTGCCTCGCTATAGCTAACTAAGGTGTCGACCGCGAACTCAGTAACAAATCCTCCTATAATGTGATCGAGCCAATGATCGACAACACACATGATCTTATCCTCTGATGCTTCCAACCTTCGCACCAGCTCTGGGGTCCACATAATAGGACCGTCAAGCTTCCACCTTCCTTGGCTATCTGCTAGCTTCATGATCCACTCGTATAGCTCAGTAGGGAAGGACGCGAAAAAGATTTCGTGGATCTCCGTATACAGGTATCTGTCTAGCCACTGTTCTTTTGACAGTCACAGGTTTCTGTTCTCTTGCGCTACGAACTCGTGAATTCTTCTGTCCAACCAGCCTTCGATTTCTTTCTTAGTTGGATTCCAATGATACGACATCACACATCTCTCATGCAGATTCCGGTCCTGGCAACGGAACCATTTGTTGGCTTGAGGGGGCCTGACCCAAGTTCAACGTTAGTTAGCCAAACAAATCCCTACAATACTGGCCCTTTCGGCATCAGGCCATGGAGCACGGACTGAAGTCTCACCTGAAGTAGTATGGGGGGATGTTTGAACCAAGTTTTTGCACCCTTGAGATGGATGTGATGTCGGTTTATTCCAACTATACCTACCTTCACGCAAGTTGCTTATCCCTTTGTTCTACCCTTCAGTACCTTCGCGAACTGTTACAATCAGCTTTCGCGCAGCCCTAACTAGGGGCTGATATGCTTTCGCGCTGCTAGGGCAGTGAACTGTGATATTTCCCAAACTATGCTAAGTATCTTACTTATCTTATTAACATATCTTAGTTAGCTTCGTGTAAACATATGTTCTTACTTGCATTCACTTAACCAATACAGTTATACACATTCGCGCATCATATAAGTATTAGAAGTGAAATTCATACCCAATATAACAGATGCATAAACAGGAAATAAAGACATAGAAATTATAGAACACTTCTCTTTATTGATAATTCCAGATGATTACAGACTCGACTCGCCCTATGCACTTAGCTGCAGGGGTCCACACACTCAGTTGCGGACTTCTAGGCCTCTGCGCACTCAGCTGTAGAGCCTCTACCTACGCTACGACCCAAACTTAGATTTCTACTCCAAAGATATGACTCAATTCTTCATCATTGATTAGTTTATGCCTTAACTACTTAGAGCTTCGCTCTATTTATACAATCCCATGGTCTGCGGACCATGGGTAGATATTTTACAACTGACATTACATTATCAAAATAAGGGTGGACAACCCTATGACTCTTTAACAACTACACACTCCGCGACCACAAAATGCAGAGTCTTTACATTAGGATTACAAAAATTGGACCAAAATATGGGCTTTAAGCCCCAAAACTGCCCTTGGGGGATCTCGCGCCCAATAAAGCATTTGCAACTTTTCAAGAGTGTGCACCACTTTGCAAGTTTAATAACTAAGTAGGGTAATTTTGTTGGATTATGAAAACATGATAGGAGACATCAATATGCTAAGGATTTGTGGAGTAGTTGAGATGAGGTGTTGGAAGAAAAATTAGATATATTGCTTTTGTTGGAAAAAATATTGTATAGACAGTCCTATAATTAATTTAAATCCTCTTGGGATGGCAACTAGGGAAAAACTTAACATAATTAACTGCAAAGAAAGTGTGTAGTCCATCCTCATGGGGAATATTTTTAAAGCTTGTCAAAAGGTTGTCTTGGAAAGTGAATAATTATTTATGTCTGAAGGAATCATTTCATTTATTACCATTTACAAGGCAAGACAAATGTGTCAAGGATTTAAAGGAAGCCTACCAAAGGGATAATTACAATGCACTTGTAAATGCAATTCATCACAATAATACGGGTAGCTAGAATACGAAACTCGGTGGCCCCGTTGACCTAGTTTCCAGGGATGTTTCAGAAGGATTCTGAGCACACCTAGAACTACACATAATTCTTTGGCATACGAAATGAGGCAATAAGACAAGAGTTGAGTCATATAAGTTTTTTTTCCCTAAAAAAAAAAACAAATTTTTCATTAATGATAAGAAAATTACATGTTGTATCATCATCATGTATGAGATGCAGTCACCAGGAATGGGAAACCCATTCTGAATCAATATAGTCATAGTTCAATATTTACAATATCAACATAATATTTACATAAAGGAAACGATAGACCATAGTCCATTTCAGTTACCAAGAGAAATAAATAAACAAAAGCAAAACATATGTGGGATGATCTTTCTGAAGATCAATCCGAAATGTTTCCATCCAATTCGATGAATAGATGATGAAAGAACTGGAAAAAAGCTCTATCTCTGAATTCCTGAATCAGTCACTACCCCCTGTTTTGATGCGCAACCTCTTTGGATAGACAATCAACGACCGCATTCCTTTCCCTTATATTGTGAATAATGTGAATTGAGTGCTGAAACTCTAGTACCACAGTCGTCTCTGATAGGAGGTGGGGGGAGAGGAGGAGCTGTGAGAGACATTTCCCCTTCTAACGGCAATTGCATCCCTTCTTCACCCCACTCAGTGTCTAGTATGGTAATGGGATGTTGTTCGTCCCCAGTTACAATCACCAGATCATCATCATCATCATCACCTTCATCATCCCCGCCACTGCCACTTCCATCCTCACTTATTTCCTGCTGCTGCTCTGCACGGTGATGATGATGCTGATGCTGGTGCTGATCATCATTCACAAGAATATCCAAATCATCGCTGTCATTGTAGCTGTCGGTGTTGTTATCCCCCCAATTATGCCCAATCCCATTGGAATTGGCATCCATTTGGGCAAGCTAAGCATGAGCATAATCAACCAATTCTTGATGGTTTTCATTATTTTTTCTAGGGCTTTCCCCCTTGTTAGTCTGAGCACCGTGGCCATCGGAATAAAAGTCCTTGTTATGAGACGTGATCATCATCTATGCATAAAATATCTCCAATTCATCAGATGGACCTTCACACCCCTCCTCCTCCTCCCCCTTCTTGGAGTATGGCAAAGATGAGGAGGAGGAATCATCATCCTTCAAACTCACCCCTCAGCTTCTGTGTACAGATCACCAAACTCGTCTTCTTCTTCCATGAAGCCAAAACTCAGTTATATAAGTTTTATGTGATATTTTTCCAAGCTTATGGATTGGGTAGTGAAACTGACTTATGTCAACTAACTAACAATAAGATGGAAGTAAGCCCTATGGTGTTGGGTGTGGAGCCTAATTATCTTCCTGATTTAGAGGTCTTTCTTTTGGTTTATACGAGGGAATTGTATTGGAACTGTGTATTATTATTCTGAGCTGGAAAGAAAGAGGGGACTGTGTGAGAGTGAAGGGGAAATTACAACAAATCTATTGTAGGTTGTATCTCTTCAGTTTGCTGGATAATATAAAAGTAAGGACTCACTATTTCTTCATGGACGTATCCCAAATTGGGTGAACCATGCATATCTGTGTCTCTCTTGTTTTATGCATTTTATGTGTATGTATTTCTACAATATTCTATGTGTTCCATTGCTCTGTAATATATAATTTTATAACAACTCGTATCAAAGCCAAAGTTCTATTTGGCTGATAAACTTGCAGAAGAGAAGGGTTCTTGGTTTGAGTGGGAGCAATGGCAGAAGATGGTAGGTTTAGGGTCAAGAAATTAAATGAGCAAAACTACCAGTTATGGAAGATGCAGATGGAATACTATATGTATAAGAAATATATGTACCTACCATTGAAGGAAAAATCAAATAATCCAACAAGTATGACAGACGAAGAATGGGATATTCTCGACAGAAATATGGTAGCAATGGTTCAAGTGGGAGAAATGGAAAAAGATGGTAGGTTCAGGGTCGAGAAATTTAACGGAAAAAAATGCCATCTGTGGAAGATACAGATGGAATATTATCTATATTATAAATGTATGTACCTACCATTGAACGGAAAATCAAATAATCCAACAAGTATGACAGTTGAAGAATGGGATCTTCTTGACAGAAAGGCACTAGGAACAATACAACTGTGTCTGGTAGTGTCGTTAGCATTTAAATTTTCAAAGGAGATGACGACAGAAGGTTTAATGAAAACATTGGCCAAAATATATGAAAAACTCTTGGTCTCAAATAAGGTATTTATTATGAAGTGTCTATTTAATATGAAGATGTCAGAAGGTGGATATGATGCTGATCATTTAAATGAATTTAGCATGGTTACCAGTCAGTTAAGTTTTGTAGGGATAAATTATGATGATGAAGTTAGGGATTTATTGTTTCTATTCTCATTGCTAGAAACTTGGAATGAATTAGTCATGGCTATTAGTAACTCTGTCTCTGGATCTAGTACTCTAAATTTTGATGATGTTTTTGGTGCTATCCTTAGTGAGGAAATGTGAAGGAAAAGCTCAGGTGGGACAATTGGTAATGATTTGACTGTAAAGACCAGAAGAAGAAAACTAGAGAGAGGACAGATCCCAAGACATCACAGTAAGTCAAGGAAAGGCAGATCCAAGTCCAAATCAGGGATAGTGTGCTGGAAATGCGGGAATAAAGGACACCTAAAGAAATATTGCAAATCTCGGAAGGGAAAAGAAGGAGATGGACAACAAGAGAAAAATCATGAAGTGAACATGACAGGTGATGTATTGCAATATTTCTTGATTCTTTCATTAGATAATATTATTGATGCTTGGGTGGTATATTCAGGGGCCTCATTCCATGCCACACCTGATAGGAAACATTTTCATGACTATGTTCAAGGAGATTTTGGACAGGTTCGTCTAGGTGATGATAAACCCTATAAAATTGTTGGAATGGGTAAGGTTTTTATAAAGCAATAGAATGGAAACCAATGGATATTAAAGGAGGTAAGGCATGTTCCATATCTAAAGAAAAATCTAATTTCAATAGGGAAATTGGGAGGTGAAGGTTGTGTAACTACTTTTACAAACAAAACATGGAAGGTCACTAAAGGAGCCCTAGTAATAACAAAAGGAGAAAATGTTGGTACATTGTATTTATGAAATCATATTTCTAATTTGATTAATGCTTTAACCTCCACATGAACATATATTACATTGTGGCATCATAGGCTTGGGCACATAAGTGAGAAAGGGATGCAAATTCTTCACTCAAGAAGTTTGTTTACAGATTTGATGCATGTTGATTTGGATTTATGTGAAAATTGTGTTTATTGAAAATAGAAGAGAGTCATATTTCGCAGAGTTGGGAAGGAAAAGAAGAGTGAAAAATTAGAGCTTGTGCATATAGATGTATGAGGACATGCCCAAGTATCATCTCTTGGTGGCTCTCACTATTATGTTAATTTGATTGATGATGCACCTAGGAAAACCTGGATTTATTGTATTCAAAATAAATTTGATGTATTTGATACTTATTCGAAATAAATATGATGTATTTGATACTTCCGAGAAATGGAAAGCTTTGGTTGAGAATGAGACAGGAAATAAGTTGAAGTGTCTCAGATAAGACAATGGAGGTGAATACTACAACAAAGAGTTTGATAAGTACTATTCAAAGCATGGAATTCATAGAGAGAAGATAGTTATAGGGACACCACATGAAAATGGTGGGCCAGAAAGGATGAATAGGACAATCATGGAGTGTGCAAGGTGCATGAGATTGGATGTAGGATTTCCTTTATAACTTTGGGAAGATGATGTAGATATTGTTGTTTATCTAATAAACAAAGTGCCTTCAAGTTCCTTGGATGGTGGTATTCTAGGGGAGGCATTGACAAATAAAAATCTAAACTATTAATTTTTAAAGACTTTCAGTTGTGAAGCCTTTGTTAATAAAGAAAATAGAACAAAGCTTGAGGGAAAATCAAAGAAATGTACCTTTATTGGATATGGTGTTAATGATTTTGGTTATCGCTTATACGATTATGAAAATAACAAAATAATTAGGAGCAAAGATGTCATATTCAATGAAAATGTCTTTTATAAGGATCGGATGCAGGGAAAGAAACAAGAAAAGGAAAAAAAAGAATATGAAATGCTTGATGAGATCACAGAAAAGGTAAAGGTGCATGAAAATCACAATGATTAGCAACGACAACAACAACAACAACCATAACAGCAACAAGCACCTCAAACACCTGAAACTGGTGTTAGAAGATCTACCAAGATAAGTAGACCCCATGAAAGATATTATCTCTCATTATATTATGTATTGTTGACTAATTATGGGGAACCAAAATGTTATGAAGAAGGAATGCAGGTAGAAATTATGAAGAAGTGGGAGCTAGCCATGAAATAAGAGACGGACTGCTTGATATAGAACCAGACTTGGGACTTAGTCAGGTTGCCTGCAGGTAAAACAACATTGCATAATAAATGGGTTTACAGGTTGAAGGAAGAAAATGGAGGTAAAGAGAGGTACAAGGCTAGACTTATTGTGAAGGGGTTTGCATAGAATAAAGGTATAGAATTTAATGAAATATTTTCTACTATTGTTAAAATGACTCCAATTAGAACTATTTTAAGTATTGTGGCAACAAAACACTTGCATATTGAGTAGTTAGATGTAAAGAAAACCTTTGTCCATGGGGATTTGGAGAAAGAGATCTATATGAAGAAGCCACAAGGGTATGAGGTCGAAGGGAAGGATAAATCAGTGTGCAGGTTGAAGAAGAGCTTGTATGGCCTAAAATAGGCTCCAAGGCAGTGGTATCTAACATTTGACAGGTTTATGTCTGAACAAGGTTATACTAGATGTCACTATGAAAATTGTGTTTATTTTAAAAAGAAAAATGATGGCATATATATTATATTGTTATTGTATGTAGATGACATGCTTTTTGTAAGGTCTAACATGTAGGAAATAAATGTGCTCAAAGGAAAATTGGAAAATTCATTTGCAATGAAGGATTTGGGTGCTGCAAAACAAATCCTTAGTATGAGAATAACTAGAGACAAATGAATGTTGTCTCAGAGTGAGTACATACAAAAGTTGTTGGAAAGATTTAATGTGCAGAATGAAAAACTAGTTAGTACATATTTGGCTATCCATTTCAAACTAAGTAAGGATATGTGTCCAAGGACCCAGGAAGAGATGGATTATATGTCTAAAATTCCATATGAATTAGTAGTTGGAAGATTAATATATGTAAGGGTCTTCACAAGGCTTGATATTGGACATGGAGTGGGTGTTGTAAGAAGGTACATGAACAATCCAAGAAAAGAACATTGGATGGCAGTGAAATGGATTCTTAGGTATTTGAGAGGTACCACAAATCAGGCATTATTCTTTGGTGGTTCAAACATTGCTTTACAGGGATATGTTGATGCAGATATGGTAGGTGATAGAGATAATAGGAGGAGCACCACAGGGTATGTGTTTATTGTAGGAGGATAAGATGTCAGTTGGGTTTAAAAAATGCAAAGTGTTGTTTCACTTTCAACAATGGTAGCAGAGTATGTTGTTGCTACAGAGGCCAATAAAGAAACGATTTAGTTACAAAGGTTTATGGATGAATTGGGCAAGAAGCAGGAGATGGGAAGGTTATCTAGTGACAACAAGAGTGCCATTTATCTTGAAAATAACTAAACATTTCATTCCAATACTAAACATATACAACTCAAGTACCATTTCATACAGTTAGTGTTGGAAGATGGACAATTGAAGCTGGAAAAGATACACACTAACCAGAATCTTGCAGATATGTTAACTAAAGTTGTAACCAGAGATAAATTGAGATTATTCTTAGTTTCATTGGTCTTCAAGTATGATGATGAATATGAGAAACAACCAGGTCCAAAGTGGAAGCATTGTCCAGCAAGTGAAGCAACGGTGGAGTTGTTATAATAAGTCTCCATGTGGGAGATTGATGGGTGTGGAGCCTGGTTATCTTCCTGATTTAGAGGTCTTTGTTTCAGCTGAATGTATAAACTAGGAATATTGTACACCTTTCCACGTGGGGGGGTGGGGAGGGAGAGGGGACTTGACCCCCCCGCCGGGGTCCAGGGGCTTCCGGGGGTTCTGGGGTAGCGCCCCTGAAGCTAAAAATAGATGAAAAATTTCCTTGTAAAATATTGTAATTTCATAGTCAATCTGGGCCATTCATTAAGCGAATGATATGATGGTATGAGTTATGTTGATTTAGGGGTTTTCCCCCTAGAAGGCAACCCTTGGTTTATATGAGGGAATTGTATTGCGATTATGTATTATTATTCTGAGCGAGAAAGAAAGAGGGAACTATGTGAGAACAAAGGGGAAATTACAACGGATCTGTTGTAGGTTGTATCTCTTCATTTTAATGGATAATATAAAAGGAAGTATTGGTTATTTCTCCATGAACGTAGCCCAAATTGGGTGAACCAAGTATATCTATGTCTCTCTTATTTTATGTGTTTTTGGTGTTTGTGTTTCCACAATATTTTATGTGTTACATTGCTCTGTAATATATAATTTTCTAACATATAGGAGGAAGTCCTACCAATGCTTCATGGATTAGCTTGTACAAGGTTGTTGGATAGTCTTAGGAGGCTCTTGGGTGCAACCCATTTACATGTGTTGTGCATTTTTGGATGTTTTATGTGATTTGAATGTTACTGTTCCTTGAATCTATATTCCTTAAGTTGTGAAATTGGTTAAGTCTTGTATTTCAAAATGTTTTAAGGCAACAATTGGATGTATGTATGATATTTTTTATTGGATGAACTAAGTGGGTTAAACATGGAAAGGCATCTAAATTCTTCTAGTATAAGTGATATAACCCTTAGCTGAAGAAGGATAGTCTAACTAATCTCAATACCACCCATTTAATAACCTATCTTGTTATTCAAAGATGATAACAAATACCTAGCAATTCAACCACTTGTATTCCAACCATGTTACATTTGTGGATGAAAACTTATTGGAATAAGAATACTTGCAATGCACATAAATTGTGTTAAAGGTAGAGAAAGAATCAACATAATAATAAAATAAATTAAGAAACATTTTTATGACTAAATAAAAATTAGAAAGACTCAAGTGCATGAATACTTGAATGAACTCCTCTTGGTTTCAAGAATAATTTATTGGAGTAGTCTATTCTTGGAGCACACATTCCTCGATTTGACGAAGTAGCAACAAAGTCAAAATTAACTTTGTTGTTCTTATGTTGGAATGAGGGAGGTTTGATCCAAGACTATCCAAATCCTAAATTATTCTCTACTGAACAAGTTCAACCACGTGAAGGTTGAAGCTCTTATGCCCCCTTGTTAGAAAATTATATATTACAGAGTAATGGAACACATAAAATATTGCAGAAATATAAACACAGAAAACACATAAAACAAGAGAGACACAGATATACATGGTTAACCCAATTTGGGCTACGTCCACGGAGAAAATAACCAATCCTTCCTTTTATATTATTCAACAAACTGAAGAGATACAACCTACAACAGATCCCCTGTAATTCCCTCTTCGCTCTCACACAATCTCCTCTCTCTTTCTAACTTAGAATACAAATCTACATAGACGCAATACAATTCCCTCATATATAGCGAGGGGTTGCCTTCTAGGACAAAAAACCCTAAATTAAACATAACTTCTACTGTGAAATCTCCGCCTAATGAACGACCCATATTGACCATGAAATTACAACATTTTACAAGGCAATTTTACATCTATTTTTAGGTTCAGGGGCACTGCCCCCAATCCCCTGCCAAGGGGGGGCTCCTAAAGATCGCTCCCCCCCACCCCGGACCCCCCTTGCAGCGCAAATATTAGGGGCAGTGTTGCCGCCACATTATGAACTGGGGTCCAATGCAGTGATACCTCTGAATAAAGAAGATAATCAGGCTCCACACCCAACACCCCTCCTCCCCCACATCACTCTCAATTTCCCATTACCCAATCTATCTAGTAGAAAATAGTTGAGATCAACACATTAAATTAAACAACCTTAATTTTTTTATACAAACGCCAATTATCTATTCCCCTCAACCCCGTGCCTTCAAAATGGAAAAACATGCATAGGGAATCTCTATATTTCCTTTTCTATCCTCTTCCTGACAAAAATAACATTTAGCCATTGTAGCATCTCCATAATGCATTAGTGATTCTTGTTTAAAAACAAAATTACAGACGTTAATAAAACCTAGAACTAATCTTCAAAAATTAAAAAAGGAAACAATTACTACAATATCAAAACATAAAAGTGAAATTCTGCAAATACTTCTCAAACAAAGAGTCAATATTGGTCAAGACAACCAATGTTGCTTCCCATCTTGACCGATAACATTTGGGCATCTATGATGGATGAATGTTGTATTTGTCAATAAGAGGAAAATAGATAAATTGAGAATAAAAGTACCTGCAATTCACATAAATTGAATTAAAAGTAGACACTATTTTTAGATCAAAACAATTTCTTAGAGGATGGTAAACTAATTCTTAGAGTACCCCAGTTGTGGCAACAACTATAAAATTATATTTTTAATCACATATCTACCATTTAATCTCAATACCACCCATTTAATCACATATCTTGTTATTCAAAGATGATAAAAAAATACCTAGTAATTCATCCACTTTCTTTCCATCCATGCCACATTTGTAGACGACAACTTTCTGGAATAAGAATACCTACAATGCACATAAATTGTGTTAAAGGTAGATAAATAATCAACAAAATAATAAAATAAATTAAGAAAATTTTATGACTAAATGAAAATTAGAAAGACTCAAGTGCATGAATACATGAATGAGCTCCTCTTAGTTTCAAGAATAATTTATTGGAGTTTTCTAATCTTGGAGTAAACGTTCCTCGATTTGATGGAGTAACAACAAAGTGAACAATGACTTTGTTGTTCATCTGTTGGAATGAGGGAGGTTTTCTCCAAGAATATCCAAATCCTAAATTATTCTCTACTGAATAGGGTAAACCACATGAAGGTGGAAGCCCTTATATCCCCCCCCCCATTTACATGTGTTATGCATTTTTGGATGTTTTATGTGTTTTGAATGTTACTGTTCCTTGAATCTATATTTCTTAAGTTTTGAAATTAGTCAAGATTGTATTACAAAATGTTTTAATGAAACAATTGGATGTATGTATGATATTTTTTATTGGATGAACTAAGTGGGTTAAACATGGCAAGGCATCTAACTTATTCTATTCTAAGTGATATAACCTTTAGTTGAAGAAGGATAGTCTAACTAATCTCAATACCACCCGTTTAATAACTTATATTTTTATTCAAAGATGATAACACATACCTAGAAATTCATCGACTTGCATTCTAGCCATGTTACATTTGTGGATGGAAACTTTCCGGAATAAGAATACCTACAATGCACATAAATTGTGTTAAAGGTAGATAAAAAAATTAACAGAATAATAAAATAAATTAAGAAACATTTTTATGATTAAATAAAAATTACAAAGATTCAAGCGCATGAATACCTGAATGAGTTTCCCTTAGTTTCAAGAATAATTTATTGGATTAGTCTACTCTTGGAGCAAACATTCTTTGATTTGACGGAGTAGCAACAAAGTCAAAATTAACTTTGTTGTTCTTATGTTGGAACGAGGGATATTTGCTCCAATAATATCCAAATCCTAAATTATTCTCTACTGAATAGGGCCACCCCATGAAGGTGGAAGCTCTTATGGCCCCTCCCCCTCACATCACTCTCAATTTCCCAATACCTAATCTATCTACTAGAAAATAGTTGAAATCAACACATAAAATTAAACAACCCTAAATATTTTATACCAACCCCTCTTATCTATTGATCCCGTCAACCCCGTTCCTTGAAAATGGAAAAATGTGCATAGGGAATCTCCATATTTCCTTTTTGGTCCTCTTCATGACAAATACAACAATTAGCTATTGTAGCATCTCCATAATGCATTAGTGGTTCCTGTTTTGAAAACAAAATTACAGACATTAATAAAACCTAGAAATGATCTTCAAAACTTAAAAAAGGAAACAATTACCATAATATCAAAACATAAAAGTGTAATTCCGCAAATACTTCTCAAGAAGAGTGTTGATATTGGTCAAGACAACTAATATTTCCTCCTGTATTCACTAGTAGCATATGGGCATCTAATTGGATGAATGTCATATTTGTCTAGAAGAGGACAATAAATAAATTGAGAATAAAAGTACCTGCAATTCACATAACTTGAATTAAAGGCAGACACTATTTTTAGATCAAAACAATTTCTCAGAGGATGGTAAACTAAATCTCAGAGTACCCCAATTGCATCGACAACTCTAAAACTATATTTTTAATCACATATATACAATTTAATCTCAATACCACCCATTTAATCACATATATTGTTATTCAAATATGATAACAAATACCTAACAATTCATTCACTTGTTTTCCAACCATGTTATATTTGTAGACGACAACTTTCTGGAATAAGAATACCTGCAATGCACATAAATTGTGTTAAAGGTAGATAAATAATCAACAAAATAATAAAATAAATTAAGAAACATTTTTATGACTAAATAAAAATTAGAAAGACTCAAGTGCATGAATACATGAATGAGCTCCTCTTAGTTTCAAGAATAATTTATTGGAGTAGTCTAATCTTGGAGTAAACGTTTCTCAATTCGATGGAGAAACAAAAAATTCAACAATGACTTTGTTGTTCATCTGGTTGAACGAGTGAGGCCAACCAGGTGAAGGTGGAAGCTCTTATGTCCCCCCCGCCCTCTCACATCACTCTCAATTCCCCAGTACCCAATCTATCTGCTGGAAAATAGTTGAAATCAACATATTAAATTAAACAACCCTAAATATTTTAGACAAACCCATCTTATCTATTTCCCTAAACCTCCATATTCCCTTTGTTTTCCTCTTCGTGACAAATACAACATTTAGCCATTGTAACATCTCCACAATGCCTTAATGATTCCTGTTTAAAAATGAAATGTCAGACATTAATAAAACATGGAACTGATCTTCAAGACTTTAAAAAAGGAAACAATTACCACTATATCAAAACAAAAAAGAGTAATTTGTAAATACTTCTGAAACAAAGCATCGATATTGGTCAAGACAACCAATATTCCCTCCTATCTTCACCAGTAGCATTTCGGGCATCTACGATGGTTGAATTTCATATTTGTCAAGAAGAGGAAAATAAATAAATTGAGAATAAAAATACCTACAATTCACGTAAATTGAATTAAAGGTAGACATTATTTTTGGATTGAAACAAGTTCTGAGAGGATGATAAACTAATTCTTAGAGTATCCCAATTGCATTGAAAACTCTCAAATTAGATTTTTAATCACATATCTACGATTTAATATCAATACCACCCATTTAATCACATATCTTGTTATTCAAAGATGATAACAAATAACTATCAATTTGTACACTTGCTTTCCATCCATGTTACATTTGTGGACGATAACTTTCTGGAATAAGAATATGTGTAATACACATAAATCGTGTTAAAGGTAGATAAAGAATCAACCAAATAATAAAATAAATTAAGAAACATTTTTATGACTAAATAAAACTTTGAAAGAATCAAGCGCATGAATACCCGAATCAACTCCTCTTCGTTTCAAGAATAATTTATTGGAGTAGTCTAATCTTGGAGCAAATGTTCCTCAATTTGACGAAGCAGTAGCGAAGTCAACATTGAATTTATTGTTCCTATCGTAACGAGGGAGGTTTTCTCCAAAACTATCCAAATCCTAAATTATTCTCTACTGAACAGGGAAAACCATGTGAATTTGGAAGCTCTTATGACCCCTCCCACCCCACCCCCCTCACATCATTCTCCATTTCCTAGTACCCAATCTATCTACTATAAAAAGTTTATAACATGAAATTAAGATTCATGCATACATAGTAGCAAAACAAAAAATTGATAAAGAAACATATTTATTCACATTCATCCTCTGGAAACTTCTAAGCAAGTATATTTCATATTTTTCTAACATAAGTATAAAAAAGTATGAAAATATCTCATTTAAAGTCATATGTCCAAAAAAAAGTATGAAAGAACTCATTCAAGTATTATATTAATACATCAATATGTCTTTTTATACATAAAAAATCTTATACAACGATATGTCTTATATAATACATTATAACACAGTGCATTATCAAATTTTTTTTGTCTCTTCTTATTATGACCTAAGAAATTCTTAAGTTTTTCATCCATTTCTGCATTTTCATATTTTGGCTGGGGCTATTCTAATAATGATTCTAATTGGATCCTTTGAAGCATTGCACCCTTCGTCATTATGTTATCACGAAGTCAAGGATCTTGTGGGGAAGCATCACCTACAAAAAATATTAAATTTATATGGCTAGTTTTTGAATATCATTAAAGTTGTTTTTTAATAATAAAAAATACCTTTGCATTGTAATTATATACTTGGTGCACTAATCGAAACTGTTGCATTGACTGCGTCATGCTCCTCTTTTGGTTAAGGATCTTCCTGTACGGAAAGCTCTGCCATTAAAACCACAAAATTTGTAAGTATACAATCGTAAATGAATAAATAAAAAGAATTAGAGGAACATACTTTAGAAGAACAAAATTATTAAGTATGTGATTAATATACAACCCTATTACTGTCGTGGGCCTCATCTGTCAATACAATATCTTGGGGTTTCTCTCCATTGTCACGGGGTTCCTCGGGAGCACCAAAATGTTATGAATAGTGCACATTATGAAAGGATTGTTGCTCAATATTCATGGGATAGTTTGTATTTGTACGAATCACCTGCTAATTAAAGCAAAGAAACACATTAGATTTATGGACAATATCAAACATGAATGTATTTTATAAGTAATGAAAGGTTAATGTGGATTGATTTTTATTTACCCTATCCTTCAAATTGGATCTTGGGGTGACCCCCATGTTTTTTGGGCGATTGATTACGGCTTGAAATTTGAACTTGAAACCAATTCATAGGTCTTCCTCCAAGGCTTCAATTCCAAATTAATCACCCTACATTGCATTAGAGTATTGAGTTTTGTTATTGGCTAGTGCAATTACTAGACAATTGGAAGGCAATATAAAATATGATATTGTTAAGATGTTTGGGTAATTACAATTTTTGCCTGTAGCTTCTAATAGTTGTCGTGGTCTAGTTTGTGCTATCCATGATTCTGAAGCCTTGCCTTTGTTTCCTTCGAAGTGTTAGGGAGCCTATGAAATTTTCAAGTATGTTATATACCACAATTTTATTCAAAATTAAAGAAAATTAAAAGTATTGAATTCAAGATGTAATTTATACCTTGCTTCACCAGGTGGTGTTTTCCCTTCTTTTCTCATTTGCTTCCACTTTGTGTCCTTGATGAGGCCCTTCCATTCCATCTCAGGAATCATGGGAGGGTACTCATACCTAGGGTTATCTCGCAAGTGAACCCTATACTAGTCTCGTACATATTTTAAATGTTTTCCAAATTTGGCGGTGACCTTGGTTTTATTGAAGGTATTTACCTAAATAGATCTCCAAGGTAGTCTATAAGCTGTTTTTTAAGGTTGGAATTTTGGCAATTCCACCTTTCGTGTATGGTGGGCCCAAAAATATTTAACGTTTTGCTATCCATTTTTTAATAAAACAAGTTGTTACCTACATGCAAAACGATACGATCATTAGTTTGAAAATAATAATATAGATGACTTATGTTTGAGATAAACAACATGAAACAATTAAAAAATTAAAAAGTAACTGGAGTTTTTGGTGTTTTTATTGGAAGTCCTTTGTCATTCACAAAATATGTGCTTTAAATTTTCCCTGTGCTCTGAACATGTGATGATACAGGAAATGAACCCATAGTGTCATCAATACCAGGGTCACCTCTGTCACTATTTGATCTAGATCCTGACTGCTTGTTTGGCTTAGGGAGCATGTGCTCATGGGTCACAACCATTGTTGAAAACTCAATATCACTACTGGGAATATGACCAATCGAAGGTGGAGAAGTGAATAACTTCCCCGTGGATATATGCAAGGTGTCCATGATGGCTGGACGCTCTTGTCATGTCTCAACAATTCCACTAGTACCAACACCGAGCTGAGGATCGACTAACTTATGTGGGCAACAAAGTGTCTCTAAATAACCCTACATAAGAAAGAAAATGCTTTTTCAATTAGATAATATAAAAGTTAAAAAACAAAGTTTCATAATTGAACTTATGACATTAAAAAATCACTTTAAAATATGGTTATTACCTTGTACGTCTTAAGATCTTCGCTCAATTCCTTGATCCTAGCCTTAGTCATAGGACTTTGATCCTTACTGCGAATCAACTCCATAATTTGTTTGTTTATTTTCTTCACATGCTTTGATATTGTGACGTCAAGGTTGGGGGATGACCACAAGTATTCCTCATTAAGAACATCATCATCGTCATAGGGTTCATACTACATATTTCAACAAAAGAAAAATTATTATTTCAATTATATAAACAAATAATCAAAATTTCACACTAAATGTAAATCAAAATTGTTAATCGTTTAATTCTGACTATGCAGGTGCTTTTCACTCGAGTAATCTTTCCACATAATAATATAATTTGCCGTGAAATATTTTAAAAAATTGTTAAAGAATAGGTATCAACATAAACATTTAATTGATGGACATATAAACACATACAAACACCAGGAATAAAGGACTACTCCTATAACATGCATGTGAGTAATTATGGCATTTTCAAACCCATGTTATTATTGCAATTGACCTACATAAATGGGACAAGAAAAATTATCACAAATTTGAGTCAACCTTTGGTAAATGGAACTAAATAGATGTAAAACAAGAAATTTATGGGCCTTTCGTTTCGATAACTCAAATAAGAACAACCATAGAGCAGACTATTAAGACTCTCAATAACAGTCATAGATCAATTATCAAGGTTATAGTGTGCACCCACATTATTTTTTTAAAGTTTACGTTAGGGAAGAAAACATTTGGAACATAAGCATGGTTTGGTCCTAAGTAACTACATTGAAGAACATCTAGCCATTTTGATTGGGGGTTTATTTTGGACCATTATGAGAAACAACTCTTGGACACAATTAAACATACTTGAGTGAAAAGGGAAAAAATGAAGAAAGCATTTTAGCAATTAATTTCTCAGCTTACCATGCTACTTCTTCTTATTGATGCAATATTTTATTCGTCACGATAATTGGAGTACTAATTAACTCATGTACCTTTTTGGTTAAGGTGTAACAAGTGATAAATAGGTATTTTTCTTGGTTTTTATGGCATTTTAGAGGATGAATTATTAAGGTAAATTGAATAATCCCACACCTCTATTAATGTCCTAGGGGTGATCAATTCAACCTTTCTCACCTTGATTTGTAAAAATAATTATGTTGAATCCTTTGAGGTGATAGAATCAAGACAGGTGATGATTCATGGGAAATATGCCTATGAGATTACAAGCTCTCATAAGGATTAAAACTAGCCCTCCATAACTAAGGTTACATAAGGATAATGGATGTTTCAATTTAAGGAATTGTTGGGCATTAGCTATAGTCTTGGAAATCAATGGATTACATTAATATTCAAAGGCCTTGGAGAGAGGAATGGAGATGGTAAATTAAGATTCTTTTACATGGCTCTATTTTTCTACAATATCACAAGGATAAACTTGTTTTGACTTCAAATACAAAAATAATATTGCTCAAATCTAAACTAGGAAGAAGGGTGACATGGACTAGGGGCCGAATAAAGGATCACCTACTTTCCCTTCAAATTCTTAACTTCACCTTTGATCACCCTTAATGGCATGGCCATGTATTTTAGCTTGGTTGTGGGACTTGGGTTGATTTTGAGGGTATTTCTTATTCCAACATTTGTGCTCATTTTGAGGACCATACTCGATCGAAGCATCACACTCAATAAGAGGGTCATGGTTAGCATAAGGGTAATGGTCAATGTGAGGATGAGAATCATAGTAAACTACACATATTTATGATCAAATTTTCATTTTTAAATGAAATCATATATACGAAATTAAATGTTCTTGATTTTTGAATGATAAACATAGCATATATGAATCATTAATGAGAGGTTGCGTACCTCCTCCATAAAGGTAATGTATGCATCTATTCGATTCAAGTTGTAATTGATCATCAACTCTTCTCCTATATCTATTGATCTTATTGTGCATACGAATACATGGTTTCCTTCATGTCCCTCAAATATACAATTGGTTGCTTATTTGTTGTCCCAGGTTGTGTATTGTTTATAAACCTTACAATATTCCTCAATGATTTTGGACTTCCATCAATATAGATAGACACTCTATTTTTATTGTGTTCTCTTAACTGTATATAATTTGTAGCCAATCCATATCAAACAAGTTGCATCCAATCTCTATAATTGTAACATGGTCCAATATACTCTATCAATTTAGTTAATCAACCTTAAGGAACCTTTATGTCGTCCATGGAAAATAACCCCAAACTATGTAGCTATGACGGAGCAATACGATATATCCTCTCGTTGAGACAAAAATATGTGTTTACTTGAGGAAGTTCCTTGGATACCCATATTTTCACTAGATGTTGGTACCTCAAGGGAACCTAGATGTCATCTATGCTCTCAACATCATAAAAAAATGATCCCCCTTCAACAATAAAAAACTCCACGCGTCTATGGAATTTTCTTCTCATTTTCTCACCTGTAGTTGATCTCTGTCTATTAGACACACTAGATCTTTTAACTTCATCAACTCTACCAGAAATTCCCTCGGTTGACGAAGAAATATCCGACCGGTACTTGTTTGGTTGTACCTACAATCCATCCAATGTGTCCCTGTTTAACATTGAGATGAACTTAATGAAGCAATAAAAAATGTCACTAAGAGAAAAAAAAAGGTTTCTAGCTGAAGGAAACAATGGATATGGAAAATATTTGGAGGAAAAGAAACAGTTTTTGGCATGAAAAGGAAAATAGGGAAGAGACCTTGGGTTCAGGCACAAGGGGCCAGCAAGGCTCCGCTATAGTCTAGAACAATGCCAACATTTTCACCTTACCCGAAGGGGCAAGGAGTATCATCCGAGGCATGCCGCGACTGAAGTTAGATGGGGTAGAATGGATTATCAAGGAGTTTGCAGCCAACAGACATCAATAACTTACAACAATAAACCATCTACAATATCTAATCATGCTATTATACTCATATCATTACAAGAAACCATCCGACTTATAGTCATTCATTTAAAAGTTTTAAATAACCCACATAAAACACATCAATACATTATAGATCCCAGACTACTTCTTTCATTAACTTGAACATAATAAAGTACATAATAGATTACAGAAGGCTCGAAGCCTGATCATAAAATACATAAAGAACATAACCAACAAGACTAGTCATAACCAAAACAGAGGACGAGGCACGCCTTTCCGCAACTGAGGAAGGCTCTCCTGATCCTGTCCTCACTCGTTTGCTTCATGAACAACCTCTTCCTCGGGCTATCTTCTTCCTTTTATCCTTTGCTCCACACTCCCACTACTAGTTCCCCTTGTCTCCTGCTCGGTTGACTCTACCCTCGGCTGCCTTCTATCTCCCCTTGCTCAGCTGCTCTTGTTCTCGTCCACCACCTTACCGCAACTGCCTGGTCACTCTTAGTTCCTGCTCCCTCCCTCGGCTGTCAGCCCCACAACTCCAATAGTTGTTCCCACCACTCGTCCTTGCTTTTCTTTTCGCAAAACCTAAAATTCAAAACGAAGGCCCCAACCATAGTTCTTTGACTCATCCCCGAGTCAATCTATCCTAGGTGCTGTCTGCATTGCTGTTATCGTCTCTGTTGCTGTTCTTGTTGGTGCTTCTTCTATTATTGCTTGATGTTGTGCTGGTTCTTCTTCTTATGGGGCTACTACTTCTGCTTCTCGCTGTGTTGGTCGTGCTTCCTACAATGCTACTTCTGCTTCACGTTGGCCTTCTTTTCCAAATGAAGGCCTGAACTCAGGCACCACGACAATTATCTCTTGGAGGAATGGTTGTAGTCATCGAGTGCAGTCTGCTAGGTGCTCATGATGGAGTCGACCTTCTCGAGGAATTATACCACTTTGGTGGAGTTTAGGTGACCGAGGTGGATGTTGTGGTGGGTGCTCCACTACTCCTCCATGTCGTCACACACTTCACGCAGAGAAATGACATGCGTGTGGACCAGATGCCTAAGATCGCGAATCTTCTTCTTAGTCTTGGATGATTCCTCCTTAATCTGTTGCACCCGGGCTTTGAGAGAGGCAATCTCTGCATCAATTTCCTTCTGCCGGTTCTTTTCCTTGTAGTTCTTGTTGTGAGCGAGGCATTGTTGGATTTATTGCGGAAGTGGGTAGATGGGTTGATTATTCAGAGACAAGATTCCTGACCAATCATGGACCTACTCCATTAGAATGTATCTGTCTGCTAGTGCATTAGTGAACAAAGCTTTGAGTGTGGTAGCAGTGGTGAGTCTCTGATCGATCTCTGTGATGTAGCTAGTAGATGGATCAGACAATGTGGATTTCATAGCATCTAAACTCCTCTTCAATTCCATGGTGGTAGACACCAAGCTTGTGCATGCTCGCTGAATGTGGTTGTAACAGTTGACCAATGTGCACATGGAAAAATCTTTCGGGGCTTCAATAACTAAATTAGAAACAATGGGCCAAAGGGATTGCAACTTTGATGTTACCTGCTCAACTTGTGATTGCAGCTCTTGATTGGTCTATCAAAGATGATCTCGCTTCGCTGTGAGAGTGAAGAGTCACTGCTTTTGCTGCTTGTGCTGAGTGACAAGGTTGTTCTGGATATTTTCAGCTCATTGTGCTACCTATTGGGTGAACCCAAACAACTGTTATTAGGACCAATGGTGAAGATTCTCGTGCTGCATTGTGGATGGGTTCGGGGAACTACTTTGGAGGGGTTCGCTGCTAGCAATAGATTTTTCAGAGTGGTCGCAGGGCGAGGTTTCAGGCTACAAGGTTTCAACAAACAGAGGGGTGTGAGGGATAATGACTGAATTAGGAACAACTGGGAAATTTAACAGAAATGAGGCACCAAACGGTTCAATCTCGAGAGCTTGCGGTTGTATGGCGACCGACTCATCGCTCGACGGTGGGCCCGACCCCAGCAATAGGGATATCATAGACGTTGTGTGGCCTTTACCTCTGGGAGCGTCATGGTGGAATGGACAGCCGATCCAACCTCCATTTCTTTAGTGGCTATATGGGTGCCTAGGGGTATTGGGTCGGATAGGGTCGCAGAGGTCAAAGCTATATGAGGGGATGGATCCCACGACCTAGGTGAAACAATAGAGGTAGAAGGTGGGGTTTCTTCAACAATTGGGGAGGTCAATACTATCTGGGGTCTTTCATTGGTGAGGGCAACAACAGACACGATGACCATGGTCTTTTGCTTCTTGGCTTGGTACTTTTCAACTTCTTGGGCTTGGGGATTGATGGCTTTGATTACGAATGAGGGTCACGAGGAGGGATAGCCATAACTAGGGGTGTAGCGATGATTGGATTAAACAATGTAAAAACTTGTAATTAAATAGATTGGTAGGTCATACTTGATGAAACCGTGAAGCTGGAAATGGTATACTTGAGAGAACTCATCTGCTTCTGCATTTGGGAGACCATCGGATGCAAGTCTTGCTCCGCTTCTCTCTTCTTGTTGTCCCTGGTTGCATCTCCTGTCAGAGATTGCAGTAGCATGACCTCGAACAAACATATGTACCAACCTTCTCTAATTTCACATGCGACCCCTAGCCATGACCTGACCTCCGTGTGGAATGCCTCCGCTGCCACTGTAAACTTCTGCGCCCGCATTTGAAAAGTATTTGGGTGGACACATTGTGGTCTAAGGTAAGGTTGGCCATGCATCACCTCGAACCAAATTTCCTGGGAGTATGCATCAACCAACCCCTTGGGAACCCTTTCCGCTGCCCTTAAGGTCCTTCGCATCTTCAGGTACCATTCACTGAAGGCTGCCTTGTTGATTTCCTTGCTTCTTGGGTCCCCGGATGTTCTCCACGATGTGTATATGAGAGTAAGTTGTTGGTCATATGTGATTTGCGCCAGGTTCCTGCCTGGGGGAGGGCACCATTTCCACATCGCTAAGGTCATGATCAGGTATCCAAAAATAAAATTAGTGCTCTGTCTGTAGACATCCTCGCATGCCTCAAATAATTCATTTAGCAGGAACGCAGACCAATTGAGAAAAGCCCCTTCGACACAATGTTCCACAACTAAGATAGTGTCCAAAGTACACTCATTTCTAGAGAAATTCCACATCACCTTCCTGGAGATGATATAGCAGGAAAAATTGATATGTTCCTTGTTTATTAAATCTATCTTTGCACCCTTGTCGCCGTTGTTGGTGTTTTACTTGTTGTAGTAGTTGTTGTCTCCCTCTTTCTTTTCTCTCTTCGCGCTTGTTTGAAATGTCATCGAGACTGCATTTCTTGTTGCTGATAATCTAGTGAGGTGATGAATGTCATCTACAAGGATTGGATATTATTTGTCTAACGAAAGAGAACCACCATGCATCCTGCTTACTAGAAGTTTGGTGCATTACATTGCAGCCAAAGATGTTCCAAAGACTAGTAGACTCTGCAGATTTATCAATGTCGATCGCTACAGTCCCCGGAACGTTACCTTGGCCTTTGTCACCTTGGAGGCATCTTCCTTTGTAATTTCTTATGTGTACACCTCCCTCTTTAGCGCCAGGAATTGGAAGCAATATGAGAGGTCATTGTCTACTAGTGTCTCCTTGTTGTGTTTCTCATAGAGCATTTCGAAAACAACAATTCGCTCATCCAATTTGTCTCCAAGAACTGATATGAGCAGCTTTTTCATTCTACAATGTCGTTGATAAAAACAGTCACAGGAGGCGGATAGTGAATTCTTGGGTGATGTTGCTAAGATTCGAACTGGGACTCGAACAATTCTACCACCTAAGTTGGAAATTCTAAAACTTTCAGCATATCCATGTAAATTAAGTATACCAAGTTCAACATGGAGTTTCTGACTAGACTTGCTAACTAATTACTACAAAAACTTTCCCTATGCAGACTCGTTTGTGTTAATCCGCCACCGACTGATCTGTACCTGACTCGTGTGACATATTACAGAAAAGGAAAAAGTGGGGCAGATGGGTAATAATGTTACCGTAATGGCAGTTGTTTATTAGTTAATTCCTTCCATAACTTGAAAATATCCTACGGAAATCTGCGTGACAGGGGTATTATTGCCTAATTATTATAGAAAAGGCTCTGAGTACGACATAAAAGACTTGTGAAATGTGTGACTAACCTCGCCGACCACTATTAGTTACGGTGTAATGGCATAGATGTCGCAACTGATCTACCACAAGGGGTTTATTGTGTTGAAAGTAAAGAAGTTAAACTGACTGACTACTTGACTAACCTACTCCTATTGAATCACTCTACGCCTACCTACGACCCCTTTTCAGAGACCCATTCAATAATAAAGTTGAGTGTTGGGCTGGTGGAAAGGCTTCAGGCATGCACCATTCACCCATACTCGTAGTAATATTCCATCTGGTTGCGCGATTTTCACTGCTCCAGACTCTCTGATTTCTGCGCCTATGAACGAGCCTAACCAATGCATCTGCAACTTGCCCAAAAAATTCTGGAACTTGCCTTCATATAATAAAACTTAACCTCCGACTGTGAAATATTTTTTCTTAATGTGCTTGTCATGCCATTCCTTTTGTCTTCTTTTCTTGATGGATTGGTGGATTTCATCTAGAAACTTGGCTTCATCTAGTTCCATCAATTCCTCCAATCGCTTCTGCAGTGATGCATCGTTTGTCATCTTGGTAACCTAAGTGATGAAGATACCTGTTACTGTGAATTCTTCTGGCACAACAACTTCCCGTCCATATACCAACAGGAAGGATGTTTTCTTGTGTGACCTCTTTACTGTCGTTCGGTACACCCATAGCGTGGCTAGCACATACTCATCCCAATCATCCTGATTCGTCGAACATACCTTCATTATGCCCTTTTCAAGTATCTTGTTAAAGGATTCGACCATCCCATTAGCCTGTGGATGGTATGGGATGCTCTTATGGTGTTGGACTAGGAAATTCTGAAATAGAGACACGACTGTTTCATTTATAAAGTGAGTTCCTTGGTCACTCGTCAGACTTCTTGGGCACCCAAACCTTGATATGATGTTTTCAAAAATGAACCTCACGGCTGTGTCTGCTATACAATATTTCACTGGATTCGCCTCTTATGAGATACTCTATTGCTGTAATAATGTACCATGCCTGAGAGTGATGCGTCGATGGATTGATTGAACTGATGAAATCAACTGCCCACTTCTCAAATATTTGTCCCACACATACCAGATGTAGTGGTAACTCATCATGATGTGATGATTTTCCAACTCTCTGACATACATCACACCCTTTTGCATACTCTTTAGCGTCCTTGTAGAGTGTAGACCACCATAACCCCGCTTGCAGAACTTTTCTTGCCATCACTTTCCTTTCGATGTGTCCCCTCGCAACTCCAGAATGGCATTCCCCTATAACATCATGTCGTTCATGCTGAAGGAGACATCACCGCAACACTTAGTCAAGCCGTAGCTTGTATGGATTCCCTGCGATCAGCTAATAATCGGTCACTCGCACCACCATATATCTCCTCTGTGTCGTCGTATATCCCTCTAGACATTGCCTCGTGGCCAGGAAAGTTGCAATTTCCTCTACTTAATCTAGTAGTGCTTCTATGCAGAACAAATCAACATCCTGTAGTTGGTCATCGAGGGATCCTCCACTTTCCCCCAATTCCAGTCTTGAGCGGTGATCAGTTCCCACATTCAACCGACCTAGTTTAATGATGAATTCGAATATAAAATCCTGGAATAACAATAGCCGCCTAAAAAATCTTCCTTCTAAGACCAGCTCGTTGACCAGGTACTTCAATGCTGAGTGATCCGTGAAAAACTTGAATGGGCCCCCAAGTAGATAGTGCCAAACATTTTGCAAGGAATACACCATGGCTAATGCTTCTCTCTTGGTCGTAACTGATTCACATTGGTCCGTGGATCCATATTTACAATTGCCACAACTTTTGTAGGGTCTACACAAACACCATCCTTGCAAACGATGTGGCCTAACAACGTGCCAAACAGAACTGCAAAGATACATTTCTTTAGGTTTAGGGAGATATGTAACTATCTACAATGATCAAACATCACTTTGAGTAGGATGACATGCTTCTTCAACAGGCTGTAAACTGTCCAATCGTCCATGTATACCTCTAGGAATTTGTGAATGTAATCCCTTAATGCAATGACGACAATTCGGGAGAAAATGATAGGCACATTCTTTAGGCCAAATGGCATGGCGTGGTACACATACAACCTCCACTCCGTGGTGAAAGTGGTCTTATTCTTATCCTCCTCTGCTATTTGGACTTGATGGTACCTCGAGAACCTGTCTGTGAAGGAGTATTCTTCATTCCTCACAACGTTGTCGAGGACCTCATCACTAAAGGGTATGGGGAATGGATCATGTACGCAGGAGTTGTTGAGGCTGTTGTAGTCTACATAGATCCTTATCTCCATGGAATCCTTCTTGTTCTAGATCACTATTGGACTGATCCATTCTACTTCATCTATCGAAAAATGAACCCTACTTCCAGCATCTTGTCTATCTCCTTCTTGACCTTTTATTTTATTCTTGGGTTCAGTTGGTATGGTCTGTGCTTCACTGGCCTGACGTCATGTTTCAGTACAATCTTCATTTCCCCAATATCCCCCTTGATTCCCTTTAACTCTGCAACAGAATCTGGGAACAAGTCCTCATATTCCCGCAAAAGATCAAAAATCTCCTTAGTCGTGTGCTTGTCCCAATAGTCCCCTATTGATTCCATCTTAGGTTTGTCCTCTGTGCTAATGGTTTTCTTTTGAAATTTTACTGGGAGCAAGTGTAGGACATCTGTTGCAGGTCCTTATCAGATATCCCTCTCTCCTTCGGTCTCACAAAACGTCAGGTGCCTCAGCCCTTCTGGGTCATCCTTCCTTGGATCTGCGCTCACTTTTACGCAAGCCATGACCTATGGGTATCCTAACTCATAAAAGTATTTCAAGAACCTTTCATCAATGCATCCTTCCCATACTTGACCTGATGTGAAGAGGATCCTTTTGATGGCATAGAAAGCCTTAATTAGCCGCCTGTCACTATCTTTAAATGAAAAACTTCTACTGAATTGTCCAGCTAGTGTGTCTGAGTCCCCCATTTGTCTTTGGATTTCTTCCTATATATACCATGCTTGAGGGAATGTACCCAAGGCGTGTATGAACATGTGTACCCATAGTTTCTTCAAAACCCGTTCTCTATTCCATCTGTCGTGCAGTTCTCCAGGTGTTGTCGAGGATCAGAGTTCCCCCTATATTTTACAATTTCTTGCGGTCGGTCCCCTGCTTGCTTAAACCTTTCCATCATGGCCCCCTTGATCCTTTCCCAGTCGTGGAGGGTGTTGTGGTGTGATCCCCACTAGGGTGCTAAGGTTTCTTGCAGTGCGATCTCCAACAATGGTACCTTGTGGCTCTCTGTTATGGTTCGATCGATCTTATTTAGAAATACATCTACTGAATCTATGCCATGGAAAGTGGGATAATCACTTACCTCCGTTCCAATCCAGTTGATGCAGCATATTGTAGCACAACATCTGGTATCAACTTCATATCCACCTTGTTGGAAAGCATCCCATGCAGCCTTAGAGCCAACCTCTGATCTTTGTATACTCCTCCAGTTGACCGATCCTTCCGTTGTGGGGTTGATGTAATCTTCTCTCTTTCTTGCTATCAACTGGTAGAGCTAGTCTAGCATTCCTGGTTCATCTCGGTCATCTACTGGTTTTGTGAATCTTGGTCCCTAGTACAAATCTAGTGGCTGGATCACCCGTACTCCTTCCACCTCAAAGATCATCAACTCCTTCTTTAGATCAATGATAACATAGTTTTCATAGGCCTAGTCATTGTCAAGCAGTGATGGGTAAGGATCTTTGTCACCAATTATATATATCACCTCAAAGTCTGCATGTGTCTTCACTCCTGCTACATCTACTTCCACATATTTCAACCTTCCAATGGGCGAAATGTAGTAATGGTTGGCCATCCACAGTTGGATTGGTGAGTACTTGAACTGTGGTTTCCCCAGTGCCTCCCATGTTTTCTTGGGTAGAATATTAACGTTGGAACCCAGGCCTAATATCATATCTTCGATCTGGAATCCAAAAAATTGTGCATCAATTTTGAACACCCTGCCCGTTCTCCTCTTATTTCTTCAGACTCTTCTTGTGTGCTTCTTAGGAAAATTTGTCAAGACACTTTCTTCTCTAGTTTCTTCCTCCAACAGAACTGCTTTCAGACTTCTACACAACTCTCCTAATATCTGGTCGTTGTTGATGATCTGCAAGAACAATATGAACCATTCCTCAATAGGGTGGCCAACTTTGGGTCTTGGTTGGCTGACCATATTTTCCTCCTAGGAATTTTCCAAATTTCCAAACAACTTTGTCGCTTCCTGATAATATTGCTTCTATTGTCCAGGGTTGTATGACTGCTTTGGTGAGGCCACCTTAATAATGGCTAGTCGGTCCTGGACACCTTGGTCAACCCCCGTCTTCTTGCCGCCATGGGTGACTACATTAATATTAGAGAGCGGAGATATCTCTGCTTCCTGGGGCTCTGCATTTATCATGTTCATCCCCCGTTTCTTGGTATCTTCTTCCCACCTTGCAATAAGTTCTGGGAAATCCTCTATTGCGTGTACATTGACCCAACATTGAGAGCACCAAGGTATTCTTGGGAGAGGACAACCCTTGGAGACATGTCCTTCCTGATCATAGTTGTAGCAGTGCATAGGTCCCATGCCCCCTGTTCTTCCTCCTCTCATTCCTCCTCCTCCTCGCCCTCTGTGAGTAGTCTCATTGATCCCAAATGTCGAATGGTCTAGTCGATCTGCTAGCACATCCAATGCTCGACACTGATATGTGTGGTGGGTCATGGATGCACAGAACTCACATTATCTATTGTTTGGGACATTTAAGTACTTCTGTAGTATCAAACACAACTGTGGTGAATGTCCATAGCCCCTACATACTTCACAGTACTTAGGTTGGTTGCGGCTTGGTAATACCCCTTGAGATCCTACTACCACAACCACTACTATAGGCGGAGCCCCTGATGGTCTGGTGGGCCCCGATTTGTTACCTGTGTCCCTTAGTCTCGGGCACTTAGTCACGATGTGACCCTCCACTAGACAGTGGGTGCACCACACGTTGGGTCTCACTGGGCAGACTGGCTATAAGTCTTTCAATTTCTCTGTTAAGATGGCTATCTGGTGTTGGAGACCCAAGATCAATAGATCATGTGACAAGCCCCCCCCCCTCCCCCCCTGATACTCATGTGGATACCCTGCCATATCCTTTATGTGGGTTGCTTGCTCTAGAGCATCCTGCAGGGTCTCAATATTTTGTTGTGTTAGGGGTGTCCGGGTAAGGGGTAGGAGTGCCTTGATAAACCAATCCCTCTGGTGGTTGGGATCTATGGTGTAACTTAGTTTTCCGATTGCATATTTGAACCTCTGCATCAACTCCCAAGTAGTTTCCCCTTCCCGCTTCTTGATCTCCCACAACTCCGACAACCCTTGCTGATTCGTTTGGGGGAGCTTGAATTCTTGCACGAAGCTCTTCTTGATATCGTCTATGGTCGGATTCTGGTTTAACTCTGCCCATTTGATAAACCACCTCAGGGCCCTCTCCCTAAGGGTAGTATGGAATTTGATCAACTTCACGTTGTTGGGTGTCTGGTGAGCTCTCCATATGGCTTCATATAGGTACCAGTGTTGTTATACATCCTCATTCCCTCGGCAAAGAATTTCGAGTTTCTGGTAAAGGATCATGCCATGCTGGTTCGAATGCATGCTAGAAGCACAAAGCCTTGGGTTATAGGTTTTTGATATCCTTGCAATACTAAATTTCTAGTGGTACTATTCCCACTACTCTTAGAGTTACTAGAACCAATCTTATATCTAACATGGACACTATGTACTCGTATCGCTTTAAGCAACTTAGAAACAAATTTACTAGGATTGTTATAAAATATGAGGGGAAGGTCAGGGTGAATGCTACCTGAGTTTCAGGGGGTTGGATTTCTAATTTTGTCTGATGCATTGTCCTCCGCAAACAACCGTCCCATCACATCACACATCTAATCTTCCATATCTTCCTCAGGATCACTGTGATCGCTTCCATTATAGATCTCCCCCACAACTGGTGAGGGAGGGCTCCTATCACCTTCCAGGCTTTCATCTATCCTGGTTGTCTCTATCCCCTTATTCGAGTTCTCTATCATCTCATATCTTTCTTCTGGACCCTTCAACACCAATCCTGCTTGGTGTGGTCCCTCTAACTTCCATCTCATTCCCTGCATGGCCCTTTCCTATCACTTTTCTGCTATCTGCACTCTTAATTCCCTAGACCTTCATGAATCTTCTACATCCATCCCTTTAGTGGCATCATAGTCCCCCGCTTAGTACCATTTCTCCCCTTAGGTCCCTCCCCCAACAATGGGGGTTTACACTGCCAAGCTCAACTCTTAGAAAGGAATCAAGCCTTCTTCCACCATCAAAATCTTAATCCAAAGAGGTACTTCTTTCAACAACTTTTTTCTTAGCCTAGATCAGAACATGACGTCAACCTTCGAGAAGGATTGGTAATTTTTTGTCACGAACTCGACCATGTATCCCTCCAAAGTAGTCTGTACCCAAAAATCTACTGCTCTTGTTAGATTTGTGTCAAGGCAGTGGAGCTCCACGAGATATACGGGAACCCAATCATGACGGGATGGCAGCTATCCTTCTAGCCAACCCTTCACTTGAAATCTCTGCAACCAGTTGTACAACTCTTTGGGGAACTTACAAAAGAAGATCTCGTAGTGATCACTTGAAGTTTCTGAGTATAAAATTTCGTCGTTCACCTTAGCGACAACTCGACTTCAAAGTATGGCATGCTATGATACAAACTGATCCACTTGGTCATCCCACCAGTTTCATATCTCCTTCTTAAAAATCCTTGATACCATATTCTTAACCCCTCTTTTTGATTTTAGGTCTTGACAATGGAACCATTTGTTGGCACGAAAATGACAACAGGGAAGAGAATCTAGGTTCAGGCACAAGGGGCCAACAAGGCTCTATTGTAGTCTAGAACAACGCTGACATTTTCACCTTACCCGAAGGGGCAATGAGTCTTACCCGGGGAATGCTGCGACTGAAGTTAATTGGGGTAGAATGGAGTATCAAAGAGTTTGCAGCCAACAGACATTAATAACTTACAACAATCAACCATCTACACTATCCAATCATGTTATTCTACTCATATCATTACGAGAAACCATCCGACTTATAGTCATTCATTTAAAAGTTTTAAATAACCCACATAAAGCACATCAATAAATTATAGATCCTAGACTGCTTCTTTCATTAAATTTAACATAATAAAGTACATAAAAGATTAAAGAAGGCTTAAAGCCTGATCATAACATACATAAAGAACATAATCAACAAGACCAGTCATAACCAGAACAAAGGACAAGGCACACCTTTCCACAACTAAGGAAGGCTCTCCTGATCCTGTCCCCGCTCCTCTACTTCATGAGTAACCTCTTCCTCATGCTATCTTCTGCATTTTATCCTTTGATCCACACTGCCACTGCCATTTCCCCTCGTCTCCTGCTCATTGAATCTTCCCTCGGCTGCCTTCCATCTCCCCTTACTCAGCTGCTCTTGTTCTCGTCTGCCACATTGCCACAACTACCTGTTCACTCTTTGTTCCTGCTCCCTCCCTTAGCTGTCAGCCCCACAACTCCAACTGTTGTCCCTGCCACCTGCCATTCCTTTTCTTTCCACAAAACTCAACATTCAAAACGAAGGCCCCAACAACACTACTGTGGCTTTGATCCATTTTTCTTGGATTTCCATCATCCAAAGTTGCTAGCTATATAGAGCCCTTCCATGCATAACTTTTTGGGCCATATGGCTCCTTATTTCAGAATAAAGAGCTCTTGCTTATCCAAGGTTGTCTTATGATTAGTTATGCATAAGAAGGCTTCTGGAAACAAAGGCTAAGAATTTGGAGATGAATTATACAAATAACAAATTTTTACCTTTTTACCTTTTACATTTTGTAAGGATGCCAGTTAGTGTAGATCAAAGTATTGCTCCATCTGAAATTTCCATGTTACCAGATCATTACCATTAAACTTACTCATATCAATCTTTGGAATGTATTAGTTCCTTGGTGTTGACTTGAAGCCTTGATGATGTGGATGTTGGATTGAAAAGTCATAATTACGGTTTTATGATTATGATGAGTATAACGGTGCTGATTTTCCTACTAGTTATGATCATGCTAGATTTTTTGTTGTAAAATATTATAGTGAGTATGATGTCCACAACAACTTTAAATACAAAGTATGGTAAAGCACCCCCAACAATCATAAGATATTATATGGGGCATATCATGATGCATAACACATAACAATAGGGTATTCGACAAGTTGTATGGTATTCACGTTTCACCAATTAATGCAAGAAACTAGTTTTATCATGTAGATGATATGATTGATCCTATGCATTTCTAAAGTACCATGGATGTACCATATATATTGAAACTTATCTATATACTTATATTCATTTTCACTATGCATAATGCAAATGGAACTACTTTTCCATAACCAATATTTGATGAAATTTTACAACTCTTTACCTTATTACATAATGCACTTAATGCGACATTTGAGCTTGCAGGTTGCCTTATGCACAAACGTGTTGATTCAAATGATGTACCCAATTGTCCTTTCTTTCCTTCCATGCCAATGTTTACGAAGTGGTTGGATAGAAATCCAGGGGTTGCTATAGGTAGTCAAGTTGATGAAATGCAGACAATCCAGTGGTCCTTCTTTTGGAGGTAATTTGTTGCACTTGTGAACACATTATACAAAAGTGAGGATTTTGATGCCTTGGGATATCGATAAAAGGTGACATTACATTGTGGGAAGATCATGAAATTCAAGGATCTATTCCTCTTATTCATGCTTATACAAGATTACATTGTTTTATATATCCTCTTAACATAAGTATGAAGGAGAAAAACGAAATGTAGTTTCATGTTGAGCATCTCATGGAAGTAGCAAAATGCCATTAGAATAGCCTTTAAAGATATTGTGAATTGAATTTTCAATGATGAAGAGATTAAATGGTTTTTCACGGCTGGAGAGTTAAAGGGAGGAATAAGAATGAAAAGGAATCTGCAGCTGGGAGAGTTGTTGTACATCACACATAATATGGCATGTTTGATTAGTGAGTGTTATTATGGCATGTATGGCATGTTGGACATCACATAAAATATGGCATGTTTGATTAGGCATCACATTCCTTCTACACCCAGGACATTCTGCCACTTTGCACACCATTTGATGATTCTTCAGGATGATGCACTTGGAACAACATGCCCCCAGGCCAACCTTAGCACTATCTAAGAGATGGTAGTTGATCCAAGGCCCTAATGAGCAAGGTACCACCTTCAAATACCTTGGAGGTCTAGCAACACCTAGAAATCCCTCAACACTGAAGCAAAGATGGAAATTTTGAGAAATTGAAGGCCTAAGAGACCACCTTTTGGTACCCTAGTGGATTCTAGGGACCACAAAGGGATATTGATGAAAATTTCAGGACCAACAGTCAAATGATGATTTTTAGAGGCTTCTACACCACACTTGGCACACAAAATCCTCAATGCTTGCAACATGAACCACTAATGATGCATGATGTCAGCCTAAAAGGCCTCACGACTCACACATTGGGCTATTTTTAGCGTTTTGTAAAAGGCTAGTTGGGTTGTTTTGTAACCCAATGATTTAATTGTGATTTTACTTATTAATATGGGCTTTAGGCTAAAAATTATGAATCTTCATCCTCATATAAATAGAGGAAAGGACTTTTAATTTATCATCATCATCCCTTGGGAAATTCGACTTCTTTTCATTGGCAATATGTGACCTATGGAATATAATTGATTATTGGAGCTAATCACTTTGCTTTGGAGAAGTTGTCTTGGATTGATAATGGGATGTTCATGCATGTTCATATTGTAAATATGCCTATTTTTGAATAATATTTTTGCTTATGTCTAATGTTTGGAATTGAATGATAATCTTAGGTTTTTCTATTGTGCCCTAATTTATTGAAAATTTATATTATAGAATGTAGATGTCATAATTGCATGCATTACTTATATATGAATTGTTAATGGCATTCCCCTTGGTGATTCTTTGTTATAGCTCTCTCAAGTGACTTTAATCCTACACAAAAGTAATAGTTGGGGTTTGTGCTAGGGCATAAACCATCCTTAATCCTTAAGAATTCACTAGTCTATCACCTCCATAGACTCCATCAACCCAAGGAATAGGCACTGCCCATGTTTCTTGATGATCAAACCATTTTTATCTATAGTTTTGAATTTTTTCTCTTTATCTAATTCGACCGAGGCTCAAGGTAATGAAACTAAATAGGGCTTAATTCAAATTGACAAGCAAAGGGAATTTTGGGTCTTAGAAAGTATAAATATCAACGGTTGAGTTGTTACCACAAAATCGTTCCTTTTTGGTGGGAATTCATTCCATTTTCATCTTTAATTTCTCATGCCCAAGTTTTTGGCCCTAGGGTAACCCCTAGTTTGGTTATCGCATCAACTTGGGGGCTTCTTGAGGGTTTCATGTGCCTTAAACTTATTGGAATACATAATAGGGAACCCTTTCTTGGCATATTGATCTTTGGCCATCCCAACTCTCATCCTATCAATCAAATGCTAGTTCTTGTATTGCCCTAATTTGGCCTCTTCAAGGAAAGTGAATTGCATCCTCTTAGATATTTGTGCCCAAATTGTGTCTTTCCCTTGGAGGCCTCTTTATCACATGTTGGCACTATGATCAACACCCTCCAAATTTTTCTCACACTTGAATTTCAGATCCTACTAAGGATCTCATGATCTGATGTTCCATGGCTGATTGATGCTTTGCGATAAGTTTACTCGTCAAAGTCACTTGCTCACACATGCACAGTTTTGGTTGAACTCATGAGCACAATTTCTTTATGCAAGATTAAACAGGCACATCACCATCCATCAAGATAGTGCATGTGTAATGTCTAAATCATGTCAACGGTTGGTGCGCATTTTCATTGACAATCTCCCTCACTTTGGTTGCCTTTGTACTTTTATTTTGGTGATTTTTCCCAACTGTCGCTTTTGGTGCACCTTTGCTTTCACAAGTGTTGATTTCATGTTTACGACTGTCACTTTTACTTGCTTCCACTTTAATAAGTGACATTTTCATGTTATCTTCACTTTGGCATATGTCGCTTTCAAGTTCGTTCACATTGTGATAGTGTCATCTTCATGTTTTCCTCCTATCACAAATGTCATTTTTATTGTTTTCACTCTTGCATGCGTTGCACTTTTTCGTATCACAAAAGTTAGTTCTGGTGCACCCTTCTTCATTACATGGTCCTACATATCATTTGAATATGTGTTAGACACATTATTATAGCTTAGCACACCTTTTGGTCACAGTCGTCACTCCTGTCGTAACTTGTGTTCTAAGTGTTGTAATGTGTCTTTTCAACTGTCATACTTAGAAATAGGTGTTTCTTTGCTGTCATTTCAAAATGTGATTATTATCTATGATTACTATGTATATTTTTGGCTTGTATTGATGGTTTTATGTGTGTGATCAAAGTTTGAGTCATGTTCAGATGCATTTCTATTGTTTACTCTGTTGGTCTCGTACGTAGTCATTTTGAGAGCTCTTCTTGGTTCTCCTGCTCTATGCAAGCTGTAAAGGCATTATCCTTCTTACTAGGTGATGAGCACAACTTATTCATGATACTCATTGACATATCGTTTCCTCCCATACTTGTGGACTAAGTATTTTCTAAGGTCTCATCCATCTCATAGTGGATTAGTACTTCCTATGATAAGTAACTTAGCCTTTTGCGTCCTACCTTAGTGGAAAGCACATTCTAGATGAACAAGTAGCCACTATTGGAAAAAAATGTGCCCTCGCAAGCCTAAGCACACTTCTGAATGACGAAGCACACTTTAGAACAACGAATGGTCCTCTGTCTCTTTAAAAGTGCATGACAAACTTACGAAGCACGAAGCCTTCCCTTAAAACACATTACACACTCACAAAGAATAAAGCTTTCATCATTCCCTTTGAGTGCATGGCCCACTCACGAATGTGAAACCATTGAGAACATGGTGCACCCTTGAAGCCTGAATCCTTTGAGTGCATGGCACATTCTTGAAGCATGAAACCTTCATAATTATCTTTGAGCGCATGGCACATTCTTGAATCATGAAGCCTTCATCCATCCCTTTAAGCGCATGATGCACTCTTGAAGCACAAATACTTCATGCTTCTCTTAAATAACACATGGCACAAATATGAAGCTTGAAGCCTTCATTTGACCACACTCCTTCGACTTGAAGAACTACATTATCCTAGTTCCTCTTAAGCGAATAAGCACACTGCGAAGGCTTTAATCCTAACCCCTACGTCCCTTCAATGTGCACCCTTGCACCCTCCTTTATTCCTTGAGTGCATGAGCACACCGTGAACCAATGAATTTTTTCTCCTTCATGCATCGACTATGCGCCTTGCACCCTCCTTATTCCTCTTGAGTGCATGAGTGCATTTGGAAGGCTATAATCCTAGCCCCTTTGTCCCTTCGGTGTGCACCCTGCTTAGCTTCTTTGAGCACATGAGAACATCTTGAACCAATGAATGATTCTCCTTCTTGCTTCAGACCTGTGCCCTTGAGTTCTCTTTCTCTTTCTTGAGCGCATAATTTTACCTTGAAGGTCTCTTGTGAGCCTTGATGAGTTTAACTGTGCCCTCTTAATCAAGCCTTCTTCTTTTAATTGTCTCACATGCCTATCATGGGATAATCATTGCATGAGCTAGGGAATGATAGAATAGATGTTTTTAAGATCACTTAGTTATCATAAATGATTTTCGTTGGTATGAGTACTTTCCTAGCATGACAAGGTAATGCTCAAAGAAGATAGCAAGAAGGAAGCACACAGAAACACCTGCGAAGAACAACAACAAAAGAGAGCTATCATGGAACGAAACAAAAAAAAGACATTGCATGATGACTTAGAGGATTCCAATGTTGATCTAAGACCCTTCGGATGGTGAAAATAAGCAACAAAGTGGATCCTTCATGAAGATGAAGCATAGATCATATCTATCATCAAGAATGCAAGATGAAGCAACAAGGAAGACAACTTGGCATTGCCACCTCATCATGAAGTCCATGTCATCATTATCAAGTTGTATCTTGTACAAGTGTCATCATAATAGTTAATGTGTGTCCATGTCTCATGCCACATCATCATGTGGAATGTAATGATGTATTCTCAAGAAAAGGACAAAATGTAATGTGTGGAAATCAAAGAGTGATATGTGGAATATGAAAAGTCACTTATTCATATATGGAAAAAATGTCTTGAGGATAAGTCTAAAAGTCATTTAGAAGTTCAAGAGTTACATAAAAGTACAAAGGTCATAATAGAGGTCCAAGAGTCATGCGGGTAACTCAAGAGTCATGGGGATATGAAAGGCTATTCCCCTTGTTATAACTGCAACCACATAACTAATCTAGGTGGATATTGGTGGCCACTCACCTATTCCACTTGGTCCCCACTGTTGTTTTTTTTAGTTTCCTTAATTTTAGGAATATTTATTATTTTTGGTAGTTTTTTCAGGTCCTAAACATCTGGAGCCATTTTGAGGGACTAAAAGAAGTTTTTTTTTCTGGGAAAACGGAGAGACCGGAAAGTGCCAAACAATTTCCTAGCTTGTTTTTAGCCTCCTCTTTGAGATCTTAAAAACGAGGTATTATAATAGCCAAACAAAGATCGTATGCCAAAGTTACGACCTCAGGAAGTTGATGTTCTAACTTACCCGAAAGGGGCCCACAAGCTTTTAACGCTTCATCTCCTAAGGCTAGGTTTTTGGATGTTTAGGGTTTCTCATTGTTTCTCAATGATAAAAAGGCCACCAAGCCTCATTGTAAACACAGTCCAGAGGCATGTAGCTTCCACATCTCTTCTCAGAGATAAGATACAATTGCCTAAGCTAGTTTATTTCCATTATGCTTGTAACAATTTTTTAGTACTTTATTATTAATGAATTGAAGTTATTTTTTCGTTGTATCTTTATGTTTATGTTCATATCTCTATTTCATTTTAGTCCTTCATCAATATGGATTAGTGGTATTAGAGCGGTATGCTCTTTCTTCATTTTTCTGTGTATGTCCTCAATGAGGTCGGGGTATAAGGAGTTAGGGCTCGAGCTGGTTGAATCTTTGCAAGACCAGCCTCACTGACCCCGAATTCCTCCCATGGAGGAAGAAAAGAAAATCGAGGGAGCAAGAGATCCTTTCAAAATATTACTCGAAGAAGCCCCTGAGCCACAAAGGAACGCGATGATGGATAAATTTTCCCAAATCCTTCGGCAGATACCCATAGATGACACATCTTCATCCAAGAGCCACTCTGGAGGTGCCACTCCCTTTAAGGTATAAGTCAACTTTGAAATTCCTATTTTGAAGGTTAGATAGATGCATATGTCGTAGATAAACAGTTAAATATGTTGGAAAGATATTTCTCAGTTCATGTCAAGGACATGTGGGAAACCTACTGTGAGTAGAAGGATGAGAGGGAACCCTCACTGTTTTCAGCTGCACCCACTTGGAATTCTTTTCGAGACACCATCAAGGAATAATATTACCCTTTCGAGAGCTGTGAAGACAAGTGCATACAATGGACTACTCTGCGGCAGCAAAAGAATCAAGATGTGCATGAGATGATGAATATTTTCCATACCTTGCACACAAAGTTGGGTATCAAATATTATGAGAAACATATGGTGCTCAATTACCATGGTTTTTTGTACAAATACATTGAGGAGAAAATGGAGTTCCTGGACATCTCATTGCTTGGTGCAAAATACTGATATTCTGCCAAGATTGAGCAGAAATTCAAGCAGATGAAGTGAAACTTTGGATCTGTGAACCCAAAGTAGAACAAAGGTGCCCCCAAGCAACAAATCAAAGGGCAGAGCTAGGCCATGACTCCCCAAGACAACTCCTTGAATCCACAGGCTAAGAATAATGGGAAGGCGAAGAAGGACACTAGCAAGTGGTGTGAGTTTCATAAAACTACCACTCATAACACAAATGAATGTTGCACAAAGAAAGCGCTAGTGGGCGAGCTAAAAATCTTAGAGATGGATGCATGCTCTGACTTTGAGCCAAAACCTATCAAGGGGACCGAAAAAGGGAAGAAAATAATTGATGTAGAACCCACTATAACGGTAGCCACCACCAAGCCCAAAAATACGGAACCTGAGGATCCAGAGGAGGGGGAGCACCTCTTCCACTCGCATATGTGGGTAAAGGGTTCGTGGGTGCAGTACACCATTGACAGTGGGATCCAGAAGAACTTGATGTTAGCCAAGGTCGTTAAGAGATTGAAGTTGCCAACAACGCCTCAACCCCAGTCGTACACCATTGGGTGGCTCCAGCAAGGGATAGATCTTCATTTTAGCCAGTAGTGTTGCCTGCCTTTTAGCATCAAGCCCTTTGCAAATGAGGTATTTTGCGATGTTATCCCTCTGGAAGTTTGTGATGTTTTATTAGGTCAACCATACTTATGGAATAATGCTATATATGAATCCACACCTTACTCTGTTATTATTACTTTGGGTCAGAAATTGTAAAGGATACCAAAGGTGGCGCCACCTACCGCCTTTTCTTTGAACTCTTCTAAACAATGCAGTAAGATCATTTCCCAGAATGGAAAATTTTTATTCCTCATGATCTGACCTCAAAACAAGAGGAATATTGTGGCCACATCCATTGCCTCCAGGCAGGGCTCCTCCACACAACAACAACATATGGACAAGGTTGTGGAGGAGTATATGAAGATCTTCACCTCACCCATAGGGGTGCCCCTACACTGTCAGGTCAAGCAATCCATTGATCTGACCCTGGGTTTGTTGCTACCCAATGCACCGATCTACCAATGCTATTCTTTGGAGAAAAATGAAATCAAGAGGCAAATTCAGGCCAAGTTCATCACCCTGTGGGAGCTTGATCGTGTTAGTACAAAAGAAGGACGGAATCTGGAGGCTCTGTATTGACTATCGGGCGCTGAATAATAACATTGTCTAGAACATATATCTAATCCCACGGATTGATGACCTTCTGGAATAGCTCAAGGGGGCCAAATATTTTAGCAAGATTGACTTGAAGTCCAGTTAACACCAAGTACCAATCGAACCCTCTAATGTGTTGAAGTATTCTTTCAAATCCAAGGAGGGCCTTTTTGAATGGCTCGTCATGCCTTTCGGGTTGACGAATGCCTCCATAACCTTCATGAGGATGATGGAAAACATATTGCGGCCCTTCACCAACATGTTTTTGGTAGTATATTTGGATGACATCTTAATCTTCAGCCAAATTTGGGAAGAGCACCTACACTGTATTCGACAAGTCCTCTAAACCCCATGAATACACAAATTGTGTGCCAATTTGAAGAAATTCACTTTTGGTATGACCTAGGTTCAATATTTGGGGTATATCATTGATGAGGAGAGTATGCATGTGGACCCAACCAAGATACAATTTATTTGGGATTAGCCAGTGCCAACCACTCTAATAGAGCTCTGCAATGTTACGGGTCTTGCTAATTTCTATCGCAGGTTCGTGTTGGGATTCTCTCGTATCACTTGGCCTTTGAGTCAAGTCGCCAAGGGCAGAGCGAAAGCAAAGTTCTTTTGGTCTAAATCCCAGTAGAAGGTGTTTTTTGATTTGAAGCATCACCTTTGCTCTGCACCAGTGCTAACATTACTAGACATGTAGCAATCGTTTTAAATTGCGATAGATGCCTCCGACTATACTATTGGTGCGGTTCTTACCTAGCAGGGGCATCTGGCGGTATACTACAATGAAAAACTTTCAGATACCGTCTGAAAGTATGCCACCTATGACAAATACATGTATCCCATTGTGCAGGTTTGCCAACAATGGAAGCATTACATTATGGGGAAGGAAATTATCATCCACACAGACCACTAACCCCTACAGTTCATATAGACATAAGGAAATTTGCAGAACAATCGCCGTAAAAAATGGTCTGCATATCTACAAAAATTCCATTTGAACATTAATTACAAGAAGGGAAGCAAAAATAATGTTTCTTACTCCCTTAACCAACCGTCGGTTATGGCGCTGCCCACTATGCTCAACTGTTGTGGACACGAGACTTCAGGATGAACGCATCTTTAAGAAAGTGATCTAGAATTTGGCACCACATACCAGATGCTCCTACAAGGCAGGCAAGTTCCATACTTCACCTCTAGGACACAATGTTATGCCACCTGGGATACCTCTATGTTCCTTCAAGAAAGTGTGTCAAGATGATTTGGGAGGCCCACTACAGTTGGGTCGCTGGACATTTTGGGGTAGAGAAAACAATGGTGGTGTTGCAGAAGTATTTTTATTGGTCGAACCTTCAACAAAATGTTGGGAAGTACATTAGATCGTGCACTTCCTGCGCCATTTCTAAATTGACAATCAAGAAGAAGGGCCTATATACTCCTCTGCCTACTCCTAACCATCTCTGGGAATCTATCTCCATGGATTACATGTCGGGCCTCCCTCCTACCAAGCATGGAAACGACTTTGTTTTCATGGTCGTCAATAAATTTTCTAAGATGTCCATTCTCGTGGCCTATAAGAAGAGTATCACAACAGTAGCCACTGCCAAATTCTTCTTTGAACGAGTATGGGTACACTTTGGGATTCCACAGTCCATTATCCCAGATCGGGAGAGAAGGTTCCTAAGTACATTCAAGTCAAGCCTCTGGTTGTTGTTGGATACCGAGCGCACTAAGTTTACGACCTTCCACCCCCAAACTGATGGAAAAACAAAGGTCATCAATAAGATGATTGTGCACATCCTGTGCATGTACAACTCGAAGCATCCACAAACATGGGATGAAAACTTCCCCTAGGTCCGACACAACTACAACAAATCTCTCCATTGATCAACTAGCCATAACCCCTTTGAGGTGGGGTTGGAATTCCATCCACTATGTCCCATTTATGTTGCCATAACACTTGTAGCTACTCAAGCAGATTTGGCTTATGTCCAATCCAAAGCTAACAAAGCTACCAAATTCATTTAATGCATTATGTCCATGACATATTAGATAGAGAAAATGTTAAGTGCAAACAACATCATGATTAGCATCGGGTGCCACACAAGTTCTAGGTGGGCTACAAAGTTTGGTTACATTTACAAAAGGAGCACCTCACTGGGGCCCACCGCAAGCTTCACCCACTCTGATATGAGCCTTACATCATCACTAAGGCTATGGGAGACAATGCTTTTGAGCTCAAAATTCTCCCATTCCTTGGCCTGCACCCAATGTTCAATGTGGACTGCCTTCGACCATACTTTCCACCATTATTGGACACATAAGATATTGCAGAACAACTCACACCAATAGAGCTAAACCCAAATTGCATGGAATAGGCCACAACCGATTGGATCAAGGACACTCAAATAAAGAACACTCTCCAGTAGAAGATCCAACTATATTGGGTTGTCAAAGCTAGCCAACTCCTGCACCAAGGTAAGTGGCTCATCAGGGACCAAGTTCAGCATAATTTCCCCATCTCATGGAGGAATTCAACACAATGGGGACCACTTCTTCCTAGGGGGGGGGGAATGATCCAGGTGGATATTGGTGGTCACCCTCCTATTCCACTTTGTTAAAAAACCAACTCACAAAAAGATAGAAAATATAGATCAACGACTTCAAAATCAGCCTCTTCGAGGGGGCAACCTCCTTTACATTACACAAATGAACAATTCTTGGATGATACAAATGATAAAACCTCCTTTCTATATATAGGAGTCTAAGGGGTCACAATATAATCAAATCCGACATAAAAATAATAATACAAGGGCACAACAATAACAATAGTGGGCTTTTAGGGGCACAATAATAACAATATGGGGACAATAGGGGCACAACAATAATAATAAGGGTTACAATGCCAATATTAATGGTGAACCACTATTATTATAGGGACCTAACATGCCCCTCTCCTTCAAAAAGGTGTTGTCCTCAATGCTTGAGTAGTTATGGATGCTTATGTATGAAATTATCATCCCCCCATGTGGAATCTTTAGCGAGTAATTTCTTCCACTTGATGAGATACTTTGAAATTGATCGATTTTGTAGTTGTCGAGTTCTTATTTCTGTGAGTGCTTCCGGTGCCAATATTATTTTTCCTTCCTCTTCAAGTTCTAGAAATATTATTTGAACTGGGAGCTTGTCACCTATAACCTTCTTTAAGCATGAAACATGGAAAACTGGGTGCACTCGGGAAGCTGCAAGAAGCCCCAATTTGTATGCCATAGTACCAATCTTTTGCAGCACCTTGTATAGACCATAATACTTTGGTGATAATTTATTATCCTTCTTAGCTTGCTTGAGGGACATTTGTTTATATGGTTGTAGCCGTAGAAATACCCAGTCACCTACATCAAAACTTCTTTTGCTGCGATGTTGATCTCCCTGTTGTTTCATTCTATTCTATGCAACGTGAGGTTATCCTTTAAGAGGTGGAGAAATTGTTGTTGATGTTCGATGTGATTTTCCACTACTTGAACCTTAGAATTTTCTCTTAAATATGATGTGATGGATGATGGATGATATCCATAAAGTGCCATAAGTGGAGTCATTTTTGCTGGATGATGGAAGGAAGTGTTATACCACCATTCAACCAGAGGGAACCATTTGACCTATTGTGTCTGTTTATCAGATACAAAGCAACGAAGATATCCTTCCAAACATTTGTTTAATATCTTAGTTTTCCTAGCAGATTGAGGATGATAAGATGAGTTATGAGCTAACTCAGTACCAAGACAAGAAAATAATTCTGTCCAAAAATTTCAAGTGAAAATGGGATCTCTGTCGCTTACAATAATATTTGAGTTTCCATGTACCTTTTGAATTGTTTCCATAAATGCAGTAGAAACTGTACTGGCTTTAAATGGATGAGATAATGCACAAAAGTGTGCATACTTGGTAAGTCTATCAACTATCACCATGATGACACTCTTTCCTTTGGACTTGGGTAAAATTGTGATAAAATCCATTGAAACCTCCTCCCAACGTTGACTTGGAATGGATAAAGGTTGTAATAGACACATGGCCTTAATTGTTTCAACTTTATTTTGTTGGAAAACCAAACATTCCACCACAAACTTTTGAATATCAGATTTAAGGCCATCCCAAAAAAATTCCTTCTTAACCCTGTGGTAAGTTTTTAAAAATCCCGAGTGCCCTCCTAAGGGAGAGGTGTGCAATTCCATAAGAATATTTTGTTTGAATTGGGAATTATTACATAGGTATAAGTGATGTTTGTACCATAACGAATCATTTTTCCAGCTAAATGTATCAGATGTACTGGGATCTTGTTGTAGCTTTTGAATGATTTCCCACACTTCTTCGTCATTCTTCCATTCATCCCTTGCTTCATTTACCCAATCTGGTTGGATAATAGAAATGGCACAAAGCAATGCTTCCACATCCTCATCCTTTCTTGAGAGTGCATCTGCCACAACATTTTTCTTCCCTTTTTTGTAGATGATTTCAAAGTCATAACCCAATATCTTTGAGACCCATTTTTTCTGCTCTTCTGAAGATAATCTTTGTTCTAAAAAGTATTTAAGACTATCATGATCTGTTTTTACCTTGAACTGTCTTCCCATTAGGTAGGGTCACCATTTCTTAAGTGCATGTAGTATTGCCAACATTTCCTTCTCATAAATAGCTTTGCATAAATACTTTCCTTTGATTGGGCGACTTTAGGAAGCAATGGGTCTTTCTTCTTGCATTAAAATAGCACCAATTCCATTTCCCGAGGCATCACATTCCACAATAAAGGTTTTTGTGAAGTCTGGCATAGCTAAGACTAGTGCTTGGCACATTGCCTCTTTAAGATGTTCAAAGGCCTTCGTTGCTTCTGGAGTCCATGAAAATGCATATTTATTCAATAATGTTGTTAGAGGTGCTTCTATTCTGCCATAATACTTAACAAACTTGCGATAATACCCTGTCAACCCGAGAAATCCTCGCAAATTCTTTATGGATGTGGGGATTTTCCATTCCTTAATGGATTTAATTTTGCTAGGGTCTACCTTAACACCTTCATGAGATACAATATGACCCATATATTCCACCTCTTGTACTCCAAAGAAACATTTGGAGATTTTTGCATATAATTGTTTCTCCTCCAATAGTTTGAGCACCCTGTCAACATGTTGAACATGATCCTTCCAAGACTTGTTATAGATTAGTATATCATCAAAAAATACTAACACAAATTTTCTAAGGAAGGGTTTGAAAATGGAATTCATCAAACCTTGAAATGTAGAAGGTGCATTGGTAAGGCCAAAATGCATGACCAAAAATTCATAATGACCCTCATGAGTTCTAAATGTTGTTTACAGAATGTCTTCAGTCTTCATTCTGATTTGATGATATCCCGAATGAAGATCTAACTTGGTGAAGTAAATTGATCCATGCAATTCATCCAATAATTCATCAATGACAGGAATGGGAAATTTATCTTTAATAGTGAGCTTTTTGAGCTACCTATAATTTGGACACATGCACCAGGATCCATCCTTCTTGTGCACCAATACTATTGGAGCAAAGAAAGAACCTTGACTAGGTTGAATTATACCAGCCTCTAGCATTTTTGCAACCATACATTCAATTTTACTCTTTTGGGCATATGGATATCTGTAAGGCTTGATGTTTGGAGGAACACTTCCTGGAATCAAATGAATAGCATGATCATGATCACGAATAGGTGGGAGGCCTTTGGGAGTCTCAAATACCTTGGAATGATTGTCCAAGACTTTTTGGAGATTTGGAGAAATAGATGATTTTGATGTGGGAACCTCTAGCGAACATAATTGTGAAATTATGCCTTGTTTTTCTTTATTTAGAAGCTTTGTCATTCTGTTAGAGCTGATTGCCTTTCCCGGTTTCCCTGCCATACCCCTTAATTCAACTTCCTTTCCTCCCAAAAAAAAATTCAAGAAAAGTTCTTGAAAATTATTGTAGACATTGGAATCCTAGTACAACATCATCACCACCCATTGGAATGGAAAGCATTGGGCTATTCAGTATATATTCTCCCATGGATAACTTGATATTATGGCACTTTCCAGAGCAATTTATGGTTCCTCCACTTGCAACCATCACTTAACACTCTGGTGCTAGATATAGGAAGCAATTCAATTCCTTGGCTATCTTAAAATGAATAAAATTATGGGTACTGCCCGAATCAATCAACACTATTACCTTTTTCTTCTTGAAATGTCCTTCTATCTTGATAGTTTGAGGAATGGTAATTCTGGCCAATGCATTATAAGATATGGTTGGATTCATTTCTTCTTTCTCTAGGGTTTGTTCTTGGTGTATATCCTCCTCTTTTGACGTTTCTTGTTCCTTTTCTTCCCCCTCTTCACAATCTATGTAAAATAATTTCTTATCGGCACACTTATGACCTTTAGTGTATTTTCTATCATAACTGTAACAAAGCCCTTTTGCTCTTTTTTATTCCAATTGTTGTGGTGTCAACCTTGTAGGTTGTGGAAGACTAGGGGCAACAACACTTCCATATTTATAGTTGTGAGTGGTAGGCTTCCTTTTTGCCATAATTTTGCTTTCCATTTTTCTTGCCAACCTAAATTCTTTCTCCAATGAATTAGGTTCCCAAAGGCAAACCTCATATTGGATGTTATCATTTAAAGTCCCTATTAACACATCAATCCTATGCTCCTCTGGAATATCTTTTACCCTTATATTCAATTTTTGGATGTCCTCAATGTTCTCCATCATTGAACCCTTTTGTTTGAGATTTATCAATTGGCTAAAAAAAGGTGTTGCTTTTTGTATCCTCATAATGTGCTATCATTTCTTCTGAAAAAATTGCCCAAGTGACAATTTTTTTACGAGAGCAAATCCATTGATACCATACAAACTGATTTGGTTCCAAATATAAAGTTGCAATGTGTACCTTTTGTGTGTTTTTCACATTATGGAGATCGAAATATTGCTCCATTATTAATATCCATGTTACGTGATTCTTGCCATCAAACTTCCTCATATCGATCTTTGGAACATGGTGGGTCTTCAATCCAAGGTTAGAGTCTATGAAATCATGATTGAAATTTCTTTTGTTCTCATCACGAGTTTCCTTTACTACCCTTTCGCCATTAGTAAGCATTTCTTGTAGCAACTTTCTCAAATCTATCTTCAAATCTTCCATGTTGCCTTTCAATTTTTCTTCTATACCATCCATCTTAGCGTCCACGCCATTCATCTTAGATTCCATGCTATCCATCTTAGCTTCCACACCATTCATCTTAGCTTCCATGCCTTAACCATCCATCTTAGGTTCTGTTACCTTTTGTGAGAGTGAAATTTGCTGCACTTGGTCTTGTATATTTGATATATCATGTTGCATTTCTTCCTCTTCTTCATGAGTCATGCTAGATATTTTAGGTTTCTTACAAGGTGTTTCCATTTTCATTCTTTGGGGCATCAATTAATGATAATTATGCTTCACTATGCCCTTTGAATCACTTCAAACTAATTTTTCAACCCAAACATATGCAAAATTTTAAAAATACTACACACCTTTTTTCGCTTTGTAGGAGCTCGACATTGAATATATTGTATCTCTGTAATTGAGGATATCTAAGGTCTGAAATTTCGTCCTACGGTAGTCCTCTTTCCAATGCCACCAATCTAATAGAAATTGGATTCTCCAAGAAAGAGTTATGCCCAATCTCCCAATATGACCTGATTATATACTTTTTCAGTAGAGTGAACTTGTACGAAGTGCCATGTGTTACGGTTTCGACCTTTGGATCTGAAAAAGATACAAAGAAAACTTCAGTCCGTACTCTTTCTGCAACTTCTTACGAAATTTCAATCCGATGCTCAGAGAGAAAGTTATGACGATTTTCCCAACGTCTCTTGTTTGGGATGTAATTTGGGAGCCTACAAAAACCCTAACGTCCTTGGATCATATGTCTGAAATTGTAGCGAGAAAATATATGAAATTCGGACCCAAGGTTCATCGCGATTTTGGCTCAAATGGGTTTTAATTCAGCTTCTAAAACGATGTAGAGAAACAGTTATAGCGAAAATTCCTTGATGGCCTATTTGGAGCAGCGAAACCCTAGAATCCAAAGCTCTGATACCAAATGTTAAGAAATCAGCTCACAAAAAGATAGAAACGATAGATCAACGACTTCAAAATCAGCCTCTTCGAGGGGAAACCTCCATTACATTACACAAATGAACAATTTTTGGATGATGCAAATGACAAAACCTTTTTTTTATATATAGAAGTCTAAGGGGTCACAATATAATCAAAGCCGACATAACAATAATAATATAAGGGCACAAGAATAATAATGGTGGGCTTTTATGGGGCACAATAATAACAATATGGGGACAATAGGGGCACAACAATAACAATAAGGGCTACAATGACAATAGTAATGGGGGAATCACTATTATTATAGGGACCTAACACACTTGAACCCCCACCATTGTTCGTTTTCATTTTCCTTAATTGTAGCACAAATTACTATTTTTGGCAATTTTTTGGGTCCTAAACTTCTGAAGCCGTTTTGAGGGACTAAAATACATTTTTTGGGGAAAATGGAAAGACCAAAAAAGTTCCAAAGCAATTTATTGTTTTTTTCTTTTTCCTTTTTTTTAGCCTCCTCTTCGAAAGCTTTAAAATGAGGTATTATGATAGCCAAATGAAGATTGTATACCAAAGTTACGGCCCCGGGAAGTTGGCGCTCCAACTTAATCCATTAGGGCCCACAAGCTTTTGGCGCTTCATCTCCTAGGGTTAGGTTTTTCGACGTTTAGGGTTTCTCATTGTTTCTCAATGATAAAAAGGCCACTGAGACTCATTGTAAACATAGTTTAGAGGAATGCAGCTACCACATCTCTTCTCAGAGATAAGCTACCATCACATGAGCTAGTTTATTTCCATTCTTCTTGTAACAAATTTTCAGTACTTTATTTTTAATGAATTGAAGTTTTGTTTTCACTGTATATTTGTGTTTCTGTTCATATATGTATTTAATTTCGTTCCTTCATAAATATGGATCAATAACTCAAGTAAAGGGCTTTTGGAGGCTTAAGCTTTGGAGAGCTAGTCTTGGCTTCTCTACTTGGCATAGGAGAGAATAACTATTCTTTGGAGAAACAAGAAGTGGATTAATGTTCCACTACTATAACTAGTGTCTCATCATTGTAACTGTGTACTTGGATCTTTCACCTAATTAAAATTAAATGAGCCAACACACTTTCATGCATGTATCACAAATGTTTTAGGACTATTCTTGGGATGTTTACGGTGTATGTTGTGTTCATATGTATTGGAGAAACTGAACTATTTCAGTGGCTTTGGTACTTATCTTGTTGACTGTGTGTTGTATTTTATTTACAATTGTTATGTGAACTATTTTTCTAACAAATATTTTTATGCTCTCATGTGTATCTCTTAGGTTAGTACTATTACTTCCTTCTAGAGACTCACTTTTTGTCTCCCGCTTGTGAAGGTATCCTTTTACACATTGCAATCAATGTTTCACAATGTCAACTTACTTGCTTATTCAAGGTTTATGTATATAATATCTTATGTTATCTGTTGAAACCAAGATGAACCTTTGTGTTATGGTGGTTGGGACGATACTTCAGATGGGGATCCTACTCTAAGCGGTGTGAGTTCTAATCGGGACTTCACATAGGGGAGACCCCCTGTATGCTAGTGGTATCCAACACCGTCAACATTCTGGTGCTAGAAGGAGGGTAGATGACAAGTTGTGCCCATTGAGTATGGTTTGAATCTCTTATCTTAAATGGATCTTTCTCAAATCATAATCCCACAATGTTTTTCTAAAGAGCTTGATCTTACCATCCCAGCATAAGTTGTTCATAACTTGTCTCAATTTAAGTTTGATGGCGAGAGTGAACTAATTTTCCTTGAAAATTTCTTTCAATTTATGCATTTTTGTCTCTCTAATGGAATTCATTGTAAAGATGTCATGGCCAGGTTGTTCACCCTCACATTTGAAGGTCGAGTAAAGAAATGGTGTCATACATTACCTGTTGCTTCTATCCATTCATTTGAGCAACTTTTTAAGGAGCTTCATGAAGCTTTTGACAGGTATGATTATCAATATGTATGTGATAGAATTGATTTTATTAGAATGAAACTTGGTGAATTTGCAGAGGGTTTTCTTAATCAATTTCTTCACCTTTGTTGTGAATTTACCTAGGGAGTTATTAACTCAAATTTCATTATGGAAAAATTTCAGAATTTGATTCTACTCTCTTTGATATCTTTTGGATTTGAACCCCTGAATGATTCTCCCTCCCCAACTTTTGAAAACCATGAGACACCTCAATTTTCTGAGGAGTAACCTGTTATTCCTTTTGTTCCTTGTCCTCCTCCTTTTCCAATATCAATTTGGGTGCCCTCTGGTGATGATGTTAAAGTTGGGAAATATGAAAATCAAAATATTGATTTATCCATTCAACCTCCATCCACTTCTTATGATCCACATCCTATTGAGGAAAACTTGGAATGGTTCAGTAATTGCATGGAGCCCAAAGTGAAAGTTGATCCCTTGGGTTTTCAAGATCATATTAATATACATAAGTCTAATCTTGAATCTAATACAAATAAAACTTGATTGTCTCTAGGGATACTCTAAAACCTCTACCACCTATGTTTTGATTTTGTGTTTCGTAATCCACTTGATCAACCTACTTCAACTTTTAATGATGTTCAACTTGTTGTTTCAAGAAGTAATCAAGAAAAAGGTAGTTGTATTTCACATGTAGAGGAGAAAAGTGTTGAAGATATGTCTTATCTTTCGTCCTTCTTTCAAGATGGTAATTTTACCCTTTTGTCTAATCACCGATCTTGTAATCTTGATAACTTTCCAAATGACTTTGAACCTCACATTCAAGTCGAGAATTTGGATAACCATCACCATGACAACTCTTTTTCAATTAACACATATGGTGGTGAATATCCAAGTACATTAGATGATATATTTTCGTCTTTGGAGGACTTGGATTTGCAAGGTATTGATTGAGAATCTGTTTCTCACAGTTTACGATCTCCATTTGTGAATTAGGATGCTCTTTCAACTCAGAATGATCCTAAATTCCGTTTAATTCATACATCTTTAGATGCCAAGTCTGAAAAGGTAAGTTGTTAGGTTTTTGAATATTTGGAAGATCCTGGTCAATCAGAGTGTTATATTGGTATTCTTATCTTTGAATATTATGACGATGAAAATTATGTTGATCCATTGTTCTTTCAAGTTCAATAATATTTAAGTACAACTACTACTCCTCCTCTCGAGTCTTTGAATCCTTCTTCACCTCTAGCACACTATTCATTGTACCTAGATATGTTTGATAAGTTTTTCACACCAACAACCCCCCTAAATCCTTTGGAACTTTACTTGACTAATCATGGTTGCAATCAGGTACAAGATGGTGTGATATTACAATCAAAGGATGAAAAGTTTGAATCTATTATTTATTATCTATTTAATTGTAAATATTTTGTAAGTTAGGAGGAAGATGTTCCTACTCCATATAATCAAGGGAATTCTTCAATCAATGTGTTTAAATGTTATATCCATCAAGAGTCTAATATGATTAATCCTAAATATGATCAAATCAGTGGCATTGACATTGATTTCATTAATACAAAAAATAATAGTGGTGTATGTCTACCTGTTGATGTTTCTAAGCCACCCAAATTTGATGATCCACCATTAGAAAGTTCCGAGACATGTCAGGAGGTAGAGGAACTTCATCTACTACCGATGGTTATGACAGGTCCTCGCAACCATGTTGATATCTATGAACTAAGTTGGATCCATATTTTCATGCATAATTATTTCCCTAACATTCTTCCATAGGATGTGAGTTTACCCTTAAAGGACATTCAACGTTTCCAAATTAATTTTCCTGATGCTAAAGATAGACTTTCCGATAAGATAAAGGATTCTTGTTTGGTTAGTACCTTTTCATGTGAATCCATTTTACTAGACCAAGCGTTGGAAAGAACATATTTGACACACCTTCACAAACTTACAACCTGTCATTTTGATTATTAAGATAAAAGGTCATTTTGGGTTGAAGGATTTTTCTCTTTTAAAATTTTCCAAATCTGTTCATCCTTTTATCTCTTTTTTTCATATCATGAAGCTAATCATCTCCATGGAACATTTCCTCTTTTGGAGTGATTGTAATTGCGTCAATCATTTAGCTGACCAAAACCCTTGTGCTAGTATAAGTACCTGGTTTGATTTTCCACATGTTTCTAATATTTTGTCAACTCAATATCCTAGTTGGTTACCTAGATTCACAATATCAACAATTGTTTTAAATGACCTAAGCTTTCATATTGCTGATTGTGCATGTAATTGGATATAAAGGGAACTTATAAAGACTCGGGAACGTTATATGTTAATCAACCAATATGATCATTATACTGGAGATTCTCTTTGTGATTTGAATTTTTTAACTAAGAATTTATCTTCTCATCAATCTTGTCAGCACTCCGTAGTTTTCCCTAGGTTGAGGAGAGAAAACTTAGAGGTAACCACAAACCTCTTTTAGGCTAAAGTCTAGCCTGCTAGCCTTGGAGAGGGCTCTCTCACTGTGTTTTCTTTCAGTCAATCTAGTGACTGAAACTCTTGATCTTAGGCTGAGTATAAGGATCAAAAAGGTGAATTTATGTTGTTGTTTGAAGGTAAGTGGAAGAAAGTAGATCTACCTCAGATCAAACCACTGTTTTAGATCCAAGTGAATAAGGGATGTGATGGAGTTTGAACAGGGGAAAGATAGGTAGTTTTATTGGTATCAAATCGAATTTTGTTGTAGTAAATGGGTGAGTGCAACATGAGAAAATATGACAAATATAGCATCAAAATATTGATGAATTCATTTTTCCATAGAAGAAAATAAAACACATATGATCAACTGATCTAAAACAGAGCACTAAGTGAATTCTGAGATATTATTTTCAAGTTGAGCATGAAGAATGTTTACATCATGGAAATATATATTAGAAACATAACACAAAGGAACACATATACCAATAAGCACTAACACAAGAATCTCTGCCAAAACTGCATCTGCCTTCTTCTTTTCACTTGGGAGAATGATAAAAAATTGCAAAAAAATGTAGAGTAGATTCTTCACACTACCAACCAGAGCTATTTTTCATGTCTTTACATCACTATATACAATGATGAATTCGAATTACCACTCTAGGTGGTCGAGTTCACTACAAAAAAGTCAAATCGTCTAGATTCAATGCATCTTCACATGCTATACAAAAGAAATAGAAACTGCTATCTCACAACTAATACACTTTAGAAACATCAAGCAAGTTGGAACTTATCGACACTTGACTTTAAAAATTAAAACTACATTTCTTTAAACTTATGTACACTTATCCAATAACCAAAATTACTTCCAGAAGTTCCAACATTCGAAATTTTCCAAAATAAATTGATTGATATGTTTGCACAACATAGGAGACGTATATGTTTGAACAATAGAGGGCACTAAATTTATGGAAAAATAGGGTTCAAATACGAGCCCATATATCTTGAATCTAGACATCTGTTGCAAACGTGAGAGAGATTTTTGTAGACGAGAGTTTCCTTGAGGGAAACCTCCCTCAATTTCTAAAAATTCCTTTCCATCTCCTCACAATATGCACCCAAACATCATAACTAAAAAAGGAAGTGCCAAAACTTGAAAAATAGACTATAAAGATGCATTTGACTATTCCAATATATGACATCCATGCAGAAACTAAAGGATATTATTGTTCTTTGGTCCATGATTGAAAAAAACCTCTTTTAGTTTTTTAAATTCAGCTCCATTTGGTTGGAGAAATATTTTCAAAATGATGACAAAAATAGTCAATTTCGTAGCCAATTCATAGAAAAGTGTGGCAAACCTCCATGGTTGATATGGTTGTAGAACTTTCCTCGAGAAACAAAGCAAATGGGTATGTTTGGAATGGTAGTGTGATGGTGTAGAACCCATTAAGTAGTTTTTTCAATGCCTAAATACCTTCAAGAAAACTGACTCCAACTTGCACAACAAATGCACAACTCCCTCTTTCATCTGAGCTTTAAACACCTCCCTTCGACCTCTGCAACCTCTTTGAAACCTCACACTTTGGATGAAAGAGAAATGATGGATGGATTGAAGAATTAGAGTTTTATGCCTTTCACATGTCCCTTTCATGCAATGATGGTGAATTTTGAGTGGAGGGAGTGAGGTGACATGGGTAAAATCTTTTAATGATGAGAGGCATAACAAAATTTAACTAACTGAACCTAACTGACATGACCTCCAAATGTGACTTATGATAAAACCTCATGAAATGACCCCTTTTTCCCTCTATGAATACAAAATTGAAAGACTGACCTGCTTATGAACTTTAGACTTTTACAAATTCGAATTTTGGCTCAAAGACCCCCTTCATGACCCATATATTTACAAGCATTTGACTATTTTGACCTCTTTACACAAGGGACTCTTTAGACTATGACACATAGTGATTTCTTAGGCTAGACTTTACCAATAGACCCAAAAATGAATAGTAAGAGGCAAAAACACTTTGATTCCTAGACTATAGGACCCTAACAAGTCATCTTCAAAGTGGTTGTTATGAATATCATGATCAAATTGTTGAATGGTTAAAGCAATCTTCCCCAGCAAGCTCACGTTGCAAATAATAAGTTTCGATATTTTCTATTGTTTGCAAGAACTGGAAACATAGGTGAATATGTATTGTCAAGCAGCCTTCAAGGTTTTTATGATCAATATTTCAATCAATAAGGTAAAGTTCAAAACTAGTTAAAACTAGTCAGTGTGGCACATTCTTTTGTTAATAGGCCAAGCATGGTTGCAGGTCGAGAACGACGATGGCTACATTGGAAATATCATTACACTTATCCCTGAGCTTCTAACTGATTAGGTTAGGAGTAGGCTTAGTTGTATTTAGTTTCCCTTGCATTGCATCCACGATTTATCCCGATCTCCATCGAGTCTCTGCATTTATTTGTTCTTATTGCATGTTGTGCGTGTTTTTTTTAATGTTCCGCCTCCATTTTCTTGGTTATTTGGTTTTGTTTTGTTGTTTTGTCATGTAAATTTTTTTTTTGTCATGTTTAATAATACTTTTCATGAAATATGTCCTTTGGTACAAAAGAAAATGTGGAAAAACTTGAAAAGGGAAATTGTGATGATGAACAATGCTTGGGTAATATGTTTCCTCTTCTCTATCTTGGGTTTAGATATATTTAGAGTCATTGATGTTTGAATGACAAATATGATTCATTCTAGAAATAAAGCCTTTAGTCAAATAATGAAGCCCGTGTCTTTATTAGGATCTTCATTTTGAATCAACCTTGTATTGAATGGTGTTTCGACCTGTCGAATCGACTGAGAAGAGAAGAGAAAGGAGAAAATTCTTAAAATGAGAATTTATGTTTTAAATCCCTTAAAACAAGGAACAACCTCTCCTTCTCTCAATAAGTCAGGATCCCTCTTTGGCCTCAGTAAATAAATAAACGCCTAAGCACAATTTTGTAAATAAATTAAATAAAGGGTGAAAGAAGAAAAATGCTTCTAGCGCAGAGATGTGAAGCAAGCAACTTCATCTAGGTACTGTCCAGGCCTACTAGCAGTGAAGCGATGCTTGTGTTTTCTTGACGTGACTCCATCAGGTTACTATCCAGGTCTACTAGCAGTGAAGCGATGCTTGTGTTTTCTTGAAGTGACTCCATCGGGGTACTGTTCAGGCTCGCTGGCAATGGAACAACACCGATGAATGTGCTTAAAATCCCGATATACTTACTATCCTTTTCCCCTATCAAAACAATTGGGGCATGACTACTCTTATATTGATGTGTTTTAAGCCGAGCAAAGAATATATGGGACTATATATTTAACCGAGACAAGTAGCAAAACCGAGGTAATCTATATGGAAAAACAATACTTTCTGAAAGATTGAGACTTTACACTTAGAAAATTACACCTAAAAAGGGAAGTTGGAGTTCTACCAGAGTGTCGCCAAGTGTTGACGCTGCGATCAACACCCTCCAAAATTCTGCTCACACTTGAATTTTGGAGCCCACTAAGGATCTCGCGATCTGACGTCCCATGGTCAATTGATGTTTTTTGATAAGTTTACTCGTCAAAGTCACTTTCTCACACATGCACAATTCTAGTTGAAATCATGAGTGCACTTTTTTTATGCAAGATTAAACAAGCACAACACCATCCATCAAGATAGTTCTTGTGTAATGTTCAACTCATGTCGATGGTCGGTGTGTGCTTTCATTGACAATCTCTGTCACCTTGGTTGCATTTGTACTTTTATTTTGGTGAGTTTTCTCAACTGTCGCTTTTGGTGCACCTTCGCTTTCACAAGTGTCACTTTCATGTTTATGACTATCGATTTTTCTTGCCTCCACTTTAATAAGTGTCATTTTCAGATTATCTTTGCTCTAGCATGTGTCGCTTTCATGTTCATTTTCATTGTACAAGTGTCGTCTTCATGTTTTCCTCCTGTCGCAGGTGTCATTTTTGTTGTTTTCACTCCTACATGTGTCACACCTTTGCGTATCACCAAAGTTATTTATGGTAAACCCTTATGCATTACATGGTCCTACATATCACTGAATACCTGTTGGACATTCTTACAACTTAGTACACCTTTTAGTCACATTCGTCAATCCTGTCATAACTTGTGTTCTAAGCGTTGTATTGTGTTGTTTCAACTATCAAACTTAGAAATAGGTGTCACTTTTGCTGTCATTTCAAGGTGTGATTATTATCCATGAGTCCTTTGTATATTTCTGGATTGTATTGATGGTTTTATGTGTGTGATCCATGTTTGAGTCATGTTCAGATGCATTTCTCTCATTTAATCTGTTGTTCTCACACTTAGCCATTTTGAGAGCTCTTGTTGGTCCTTGTAGGTTTTAACCCTGTATAGATAAAAATTCTTAAAAAAAGAAAATATACAATGGCGAGAAAAAAAAAGAAATACACAGATATTTTCCCCTGGATCTCAAAACTGAGACTACAAGATTGATTTTTCATTATGTTCCTTTCAATGTTACAATACATATATATATACATGCTGAAGAATTAATAAACCCCAATCCATTAACCCTAGATTAGAACATAACTATGTTGGCATTATGATGCATGTGTTGTACTTGATGGCAACCCACTTGTAGTAGAACAAGTATATGGAAACTAGATGAATCTACAGGATAGATCAGAGGTGACAGAATGATGGAACATAGATGAATCTACAGGTCAGAGGTGACAGAATGATGGAAGAGAATAATGGTCAAAGGTTTGATACAGGGAGATTGTTAGTGTGTGTTGTCCTTGATATTTGATGAATGAACTAATTGATAAAAGTATAAATAGGATGTGACATAATGCATGGTAGTTATGTTTACAGATGTGACAAAATGCAGGGCAGTTTAGAGAAATCAGTTCAAAAGTGATGTATGATGGAAAATCACATTATAACAGGTCAATTTAGAGGTAACAGGGCAATGGTATAGAAGAACAGGATGTTGGAACAAAGGACTATAGATCAGAATCAAGAAGTTGAAGAAAAAGGATGTTTTTAGGTACGTTCATTTGTATACGCGGGTTCACTATAAAAAAGAGTGTATACACGTGGGTTCACTGTACAAAAAGAGCATATACGTATGCACACACTTTCATAAGAGAAAAAGCGCGCATGGGATGAAAAATTAAAGAAATTAAGGTGAAAGAATACCAAGGGTCAATACCATGGTATTAGCCCACAATATTGAGCGGAGTAACGATTATTTGACCCCATCTAAGAATACCATAGGTTCTAAGTGTTGTTTTTGTCCAAGGTATTGAGAAAGGCTAAAACTATATAAGGAGGAGAAGATCAAAGGGCTAAGTGCACAAGTAATGAATATCTTATGAAGTTTTAGATCAAAATCAATTAGGCATGTTATGGGTTTCTGATGCTTTTCTTGATCTGCACTAAGTATGCACCTGAGTGTTTAATGATGGATGAGATCAAATGACGGATCAGGATCATAATGACTTATCATTATGAGATCTGATAATGGATAGGATAGATCTGAGTGATAACACATGTTTTGTGCTTTAAATGCTATGATATGGCTACATATGAAGAGTGTAATAGCTATGAAGTTATAAGATTTTATCTGCAGATCTGTACGTTGGTTCGCCCTTGTGAAGGCACGTATACACACTGGTTCGACACTTCCCAGTAGCGTATGCAAAAGAAAATCATGTTGTTCAGAGATGACTGATGTATCTGACCAGTGTTGTTGTTTTACTACTATATGTCAATGATGTATTTTTAGATCTGAAAGTAGAAATGAATGCATAAGGAGATTGAGTTTGATTGATTGATTGATTAAGTGAGAAGGGTGATCTTTGTTGCTGCTTGTTTAGATATCTGTAATTTGATAGTAGATATTTAGATTGTTACTGGTTGGTACAATTTTGATTCAGAGGTTTTTATGATTCAATAATTTTGGAGGTATACGCAAGGTTTTGTTAAAGGAAGTAGCGTATACGCACAGGTTGGCTTCATTGAAGTAGTGTATACATTCTAATACATGATTTTTGAGGTTACAGTTGGTTCTGGTTGTTGATGCAGTGTTCTGGGTTTAGATCTATGTACTGGTTACAATGATCTGTCTATTCCAATTGATTGGTTTAATTTTGATTAAGGTTTGAATGAATGGTTGAATCAATTGTGTCAGAGGTTTAGTTATTATTTGATTCAATGTGTCAGAGGTTTCAGTGATTGATTGATTCAATTATGGTTGATTCAGAGATTGATGGTTGGGCTTCAGTTATATCAGAGATTGATGATTGGGTTTCAATGATTAATTGATGTAGATGTATTTGTTGGATGTATTGCAGTGGTGATTGATTTTGAGCTTCAATGTTACTAATGGGTCTAGTGTGAAAATTTGATGAAACGTGGCATTCATATTGTGTTGTTGTGTACTAGGAGTATCCAGTCTGAAAATTTATGAAATGTGGTCCCTAGAGGATGCTGAGGGTTGAAGCCTTTAGTGAGGAAGTCAAAGCTTCCTTCTAGTAGTGGCTGGTGATTAGATCAGGGGGTTGGAGCTCCCTTCCAGTAGCAGCTGGATAACGAGTGAAGGTTGGAGCCTTCTGTAGGCCGACGCCTACGTATTGGTAAACATATAGGCTAGTACAAGAGCTAGGGGGTTGTAGCTCCCTTCCAGTAGAAGCTGGAGAACGAGTGAAGGTTGGAGCCTTCTGTAGGCTGGCACCTACGTACTGGTAAACATATCGGCTAGTACAAGAGCTAGGGGGTTGTAGCTCCCTTCCAGTAGAAGCTAGAGAACGAGAGAAGCTTGTAGCCTTTTGCAGGTGGGTGACTACGTACTAGTATGAGTCTGCACCAGTACAAGATTGTAAAGAGATTATTCTTTATATTAAAAGAAGACAGAGTCAGCAACAACAGGTGGTTTTTCTCTCACATTGGGTTTCCACCTTAAATCTTGGTGTTCATGTGTGTTTCTTATGTGTGATGGTTTATTCTGTTATTATTGCACATGGTTACTGTTTAATGTTTAATAAAGTACTGATGCACTGATTAAAAATCAACATATAATGAATTAAATGAATCACAAGTTCACTGAATATACAATGGTTGTCTTAAGAACAATTGCGTTCACACGTGAGTTCCCTTCATTGAAGTAGCGTATAGAAATCTGATTATGGAAATAAAAATGTTAGTGATTTGTAAATACTAATTCAACCCCCCCCTCTCTTAGTGTTATTCCCGACAATTGGTATCAGAGAAAGTCCTTTGGCAGAAGCTTGATTGCTTGAAGGAGATCCGTAGTAACAATGGGAAAGAAGGAAAATAATAGAGCACCTCAAAAGAAGAAGACATCTCAAAGGAACTGTGACAGTGGAAGAGACGATTGGCTATTATGTGGAAGCAAATCTTTAGATTCAAAATCATCTCAGAATGAAGATGAACAAGCAAAAGAATTATCAGGTACGAATTTGTTGTCCTCTAGTGATACATTTCTCTATTCATTTGAAGATAATGAATGTGACAGCGAAACAACTGAATTTGTTCTTATGGGTAAAAGAGAAATAAATCAAATAGAGGCAGAATTTAAAAATCCCACAGACACAATTAGAGATCAAAAAAATCTAATTGATAAAAGGGAATGTGCCTACAAAGAAGAAGTTACCAGGTTAAAATCTCACTTGGAGGAAGGAAACAAAGTAAGGAAACAATACAAGGAAAAGGAAGATCAATGTCAAAGGCTGCAGGATGAAGTGATATCATTGAGAAATGCAGTAAATGAAAAGGATACAACAATAAAGTAACTTATAGAAAGATCCAGTTACTCTAAAAGTCTTGAAGTTGAGATGGTATCTCTAAAAGAAGATCCTGAAAATTCAAATAATTAGAATGAAGAAATACCTCAAGAAGATGAAGAACAAGAAAATGAGATTCTCAAATTAAGGCAACAAGTGGAAGACAGAAGAAAGACTGAAGAAATCATGAAGAAGCAATATCTTGAAAAGGAAGAGCAATATCAGGTTGAGGTAAATATCCTAAAAGGTAAATTAGAAGAAAAGGATAAACTTTTACGATTTCAAGATAGTATTAAGATTTTGGATGATATTCTTAGTAGTCAAAGGTCTCTTGCCATCAAATCTGGTCTTGGTTTTCATGAAACTGTTAAAGGTGAATCTAGCTCACAAACTGAAGCAAGGAACTCTAGTGCAAAATCTGAAATGATCAACAAGGAGATAAGAGGTCAACCCCATCTTCAACCACAGAAAGAAAGTCTTCAAAGAAAATCATTTACTCCTAACTATGGAAGTGTTAATCAATTTTTTCCTCTGATGGAAAATGTTGAATGTTTTATATGTCATAATTTTGGACATGTTGCAGCAAGATGCAGAAGTAGAATGGTTCAAGCTAATAACCGTCACACAGAAAGATCATCAGCTTCTAGGTACTTTAAGGGATATTGTTTTTCTTGCAATATGTTTGGTCACAAAGCCATTGATTGCTTTAGAAGGAATATGAAACATATAAGATGTTATGCTTGTAACAAGTTTGGGCATATAGCAAAAGAATGCAGGAGAAAATTTCGGCCAACATACCAAAAGGAGAAAACATCATCACACTCCAAGGTATGGAAGAAGAAGGAATTACAGTTAGAAAAATGTGGCATAACTCAGTATACAAACAGAATAGACTCAGGAGGAACTGAAAGTATGAAATTTCAGTGTTCTAATTCTCATACGCAGTTATCATGAATACAAGTCATGTATATACACGAGTTAGAAGCTGCACAGTTGCGTATATGTTGGTTTGATGAAGATGCAATGGGTTAGACTCATAGAAAAAGGGTCTGATATGGTTCAGACAATTATGAATTATCTTTTCTGTCTAGATGATTGATGACTACAGTCTGCGGATGTTACTTAGAAGTGATTTTGACCCTCATAAGTTGTTGGTGACTTGATGTATACCTAGTTGATGATGATACCTTGATGATTCTTACTAATATATGCAATGATCAGATCTGACAGTGAACATTTGGCACAATTTCAAGGGGAGAATATGCCATGCTTCTAATAATGCATTGTTGGCAGTATGTTTAGAAGTGTTTTGTAGTTAACAATTCTTATCAATGGTGAGGATGATTATGTTGTTGAAGTGTTTAAATGATACATCATGCTATGCTGCAGTCATGAGTTGTCTATGATAAAATATTAGATGATACTTATATTACTTGAGCCACATAGTTGTTATTCATATAAGATTTATGGATGATTGTGGATGACCCTTTTTATGATGCATACAATACATATGGTATGTTGCTTACATGGTGATCTTCATAAGGACAAGGAGAAGAACAAAGATTGAGTACACAACTTCATTATTTGATAAGTGTCATTTCTTTTATGTTGCTGTCATAATGCCTTCAAAGATGCATAAAATTCATATGGTGTAGTTATGGATGAGGATTCCTATAGTTCTTGGCTCTCACATGGTTGAGGATTGCTGTTGTTGATGGTATCAAGAAAGCTTGACAAATGACTATGAGCTCATGGTTTTCTAGATACATATTTCTATCTCTTTGATGGATACACATTATGTTGGATGCATGGATGATTATTTAAGTTGCATATTGATAAATATTGTTGGTTGGCCAAGAGAATGGTGTTATTTCAAGTCTCATGAAAACATAGTTATTTGAAGACATGGATATTCAGAGACATGGCTTACTTAGTCACATAATGATGATGAATTCTTACTTTATGATGATAGGTTTGATACTCACGTATGTTCATTATCATGGTTGATGCTTATCAGATGTGGGATGTTCCCTAGTGATGATACATGGTTGATATATTGAGGGTTCTTGTGGAAAGATCATGCAGTTCTTGATGATGATGTTATGATCATAGATGATGACTATGGTGTTTTCACATACATATGATATGATGTGAATGATTTTGTGTTACTGCTTGGAGATATGACATATGCTTAGTTGATTCATGGAAGGTTATGATAAGGCTCTTTCTACTAAGGAAATGGAGCAAGTTGATCTTGATGAGATCAAGAGGATGAGTTGATATCTATATGCGGCATACTTTGTCATAAGTTGATGATATTTACATTGTCATATCTTGGGAACTAATGATGGACATATACAGGTTGCTGGTTTGGATGCTGCTGACAGATGCTTATGATACATATCATATTTGGTGTATGATAGTTGTTGATGACTATCATGGTCTTTTTTAGATCTTTGGTCTTTGTTATAAATTCCATGTATATCATTTGATGTAAAGGTCATGTAAATACCTATGATGTAATAATTGCTATATTTCATTCATGCATAAACAATTGGTATATCCCCACTCGGTTGGGTGATTGATGTATGTATGAGTCATTGGTGATAGGAAGGTCATACTCACATAGTTGAGTTATAGAGTCTTGTTATTATTTTGGAAAATATTTTTGCAGACTCTGCATGTGCTCAGGGGGAGCATGGATGGTATAGTGCATCTCAGCATGTACAAAGGGGGAGTTTAATAAGAGAATTTAGCATGTGCCTAGGGGGAGCATGATCAATGTTCATATTCATCTATTCACATATGGAAGTCTTGATTTAACATTGGTTAGTCAGCCCTTTGCCCTTGATGTCAAAGGGGGAGAGTAGCTTGATGTTTAGAACAACTTGGTGTTATTTACAGGTTGTGGTGACCAAAAACCAAAGTAGGTGCCATCAAGTCCAAAGGGGGAGATTGTTGGCATTATGATGCATGGGTTGTACTTTATGACAACCCACTTGTAGTAGAAAAAGTATATGGAAACTAGATGAATCTATAGGACAGATCAGAGGTGACAGAATGATGGAACAGAGATGAATCTATAGGTCAGAGGTGACATAATAATGGTCAAAGGTTTGATACAAGGAGATTGTTAGTGTGTGTTGTCCTTGATATTTGATGAATGAACTAATTGATAAAAGTATAAACATGATGTGACAGAATGCATGGTAGTTGTGTTTACATATGTGACAAAATGCAGGGCAGTTCAGAGAAATCAGTTTAGAAGTGATGTATGATGGCAAATCACATTATAACAAGTCAATTAAGAGGTAGCAGGGCAATGGTATAGAAGAACAGGATTATGGAACAAAGGACTATAGATCAAAATCAAGAAGTTGAAGAAAAAGGATGTTTTCAGGTATGTTAAGTTGTATACGTGGGTTCACTGTACAAAAAGAGCGTATACACGCGGGTTCATTGTAAAAAAAGAGCGTATACGTATGCACACACTTTCACAAGAGGAAAAGCGTGTATGGGATGAAAAATTAAAGAAATTAAGGTGAAAGAATACCAAGGGTCAATACCATGGTATTAGCCCACAATATTGAGCAGAGTAACGATTATTTGATCCCATCTAAGAATACCACAGGTTCTAAGTGTTGTTTTGGTCCGAGGTATTGAGAAAGGCTAAAACTATATAAGGAGGAGAAGATCAAAGGGATAAGTGCACAAGTAATGAATATCTTATGAAGTGTTAGATCAAAAGCAAATATGCATGTTATGGGTTTCTGATGCTTTGCTTGATCTAGAATAAGTATGCACCTGAGTGTTTGATGATGGATGAGATCAAATGATGGATCAGGATCATAATGACTTATCATTATGAGATATGACAATGGATAGAATAGATCTGAGTGCTAACAAATGTTTTGCGCTTTAGATGCTATGATATGGGTATATATGAAGGCTGAAATAGTTGTGAAGTTATAAGTTTTTATTTGTAGATCCGTACGCTGGTTCGCCTTGGTTAAGGTGTGTATACACATTGGTTCAACACTTCCAAGTAGCGTATGCAAAAGAAAAGCCTGTTGTTCAGAGATGACTGATCTATCTGATCAGTGCTGCTATTTTACTACTGTTTGTCAATGATGTCTTCTTAGATATGAAAGTAGAATTGAATGCATAAGGAGATTGAGTCTGATTGATTGATTGATTAAGTGAGAAGGGTGATCTTTGCTGCTGTTTGTTTAGATATCTGTAATTTGATAGTAGATCTTCAGATTGTTACTGGTTGGTACAGTTTTGATTTAGAGGTTTTTATGATTCAATAATTTTGGAGGTATATGCAGGTTTGGTTAAAGGAAGTAGCGTATACACGCAGGTTGGCTTCATTGAAGTAGCGTATACATTCTGACACATGATTTTTGAGGTTACAGTTGGTTCTGGTTGTTGATGCAGTGTTCTGGGTTCATATCTGTGTATTGGTTACAATGATCTGTCTGTTCCAGTTGATTGGTTGAATTTTGATTAAGGTTTGAATGAATGGTTGATTCAGTTGTGTCAGAGGTTCAGTGATTGTTTGATTCAGTGTGTCAGAGGTTTCAGTGATTGATTGATTCAGTTATGGTTGATTCAGAGATTGATGGTTGGGCTTCAGTTATATCAGAGATTGATGATTGGGTTTCAATGATTGGTTGATGCAGATGTATTTGTTGGATGTATTGCAGTGGTGATTGATTTTGAGCTTCAATGTTACTAATGGGTCCAATGTGAAAATTTGATGAAACGTGGCCTTCATATTGTGTTGTTGTGTACCAGGAGTATCCAGTCTAAAAATTTATGAAACGTGGTCTCGGGAGGATGATGAGGGTTGAAGAATTTAGTGAGGAAGTCGAATCTTCCTTCCAGTAGTGGCTGGTGATTAGACCAGGGGGTTGAAACTCCCTTCCAGTAGCAGCTGGAGAACGAGTGAAGGTTGGAGCCTTCTATAGGCTGACACTACGTATTGGTAAACATATTGGCTAGTACAAGAGCTAGGGGGTTGTAGCTCCCTTCCAGTAGAAGCTGGAGAATGAATGAAGGTTGGAGCCTCCTGTAGGCTGGCACCTACATATTGGTAAACATATCGGCTAGTACAAGAGCTAGAGGGTTGTAGCTCCCTTCCAGTAGAAGCTAGAGAACGAGAGAAGCTTGTAGCCTTCTACAGGTGGGTGCCTACATACTGGTATGAGTCTGCACCATTACAAGATTGTAAATAAATTATTCTTTATATTGAAAGAAGACAAAGATAACAACAACAGGTGGTTTTTCTCCCGCATTGGGTTTCCACCTTAAATCTTGGTGTTCATGTGTGTTTCTTATGCATGATGGTTTATTCTGTATTACTACACATGGTTACTGTTTAATGTTTAATAAAGTAATGATGCATTGATTAAAGATCAACATATGATGAATTAAATGAATCACAAGTTCACTCGATATACGCTGGTTGCCTTAACCTTCACTGAAGTAGTGTATATAAATCTAATTATGGAAATGAAAAAGTTAGTGATTTGTAAATACTGATTCACTCACCCCTCTCAGTATTATTCCCAACAAACTGTAGTTCCCTTGACTGAGTCTACAAAATACCATGGAAAGAAAACCATCATGCCCAAAACCATGTGTAAAACCCATGCACAAAACCATAGGTAGGTCCGCCCACCTAATATAGGGTCCAATGTTTTTTATTATTTATTATTTGTTTATATATTTTTATTATTTATATATTTTTTTCGGGGCACTCCCTCGGACCCCGTGCAGGCTATTGCCCCCCTGAAACTCCCCTGACTAGGGGGGTTGCGCCCCCCTATGACCCCTTTGTTGCAGCTGTCGCAACAAACAGAGGGGTCTACCACCCCCTCTGTGACCCCCCCATGTGTGCGACTAGTCATGGAAAGAATATAACACACCCAACATTCTCCCATTTGCTGTTTTCTTTTCCACATAGGGGGTCAAAAGAGATCTTAGTCATTGGTCCACCCCTGCAATGCCCATTGCTTCTATACACCAAGAAAACTTCTCAGTGCTCATAGACTTCGTCAATACATCTGCAACATTCTTCAAATTGTCCACCTTTACCAACAACACCTTTTTGTCCTCAACCATATCCCTCACAAAGTGATATTGAACATCAATGTGCTTTGTCTTTGAATTATAAGAAGGGTTCTTTGCCAAGAAAATTTCACTTTGGTTGTCACAGTCTATCCTTATAGCTCGTTGTACTAACCCCATACTTGAACACAAACTCTGCAACCAAACTGCTTCCTTGCTTGCATTAGTGGTTGCCATGTATTCTGCCTCTGTAGTTGAAAGTGCCACTACAAACTGTCTCTTGCTCATCCAACTGAATACACCTCCAAATAGGTTAAATACATACCCACTTATAGATATTCTATGATCTATATCTCTAGCCTAGTATGCATCAACAAAGACATGGATGTCCAAAACTTTGTCCAATCCTGATCTTCCTGGTAGCACAAACCATAATCACTAGTGCCATGCAAATACCTGAAAACCTGCTTCACTGTTGTCTAATCCTCCTTCCCTAGTTTTGACATAAACCTACCCAACGCTCCCACTGCATGTGCAATGTCTGGTCTAGTATAGACCATTGCATACATCAGGCTACCAACTACACTTGTGTATGGAACACCAGACATGTCCTCTTCCTCTTCTTATGTCTTGGGATACTGTTCAACATATAAATTTATACCTACAGAAATAGGAACCTTCACCCATTTACTATCTTTCATATTAAATCTCTGTAGTATTGTCTCAACATACTTCCTCTGGTTTAACCAAAGCTTCCTCTTATCCCGATATCATTTAATTTCCATGGCCAAAATATATTCTGCAGCACTAAAATCCTTCATGTCGAATTTAAAGGACAATTGGGTCTTCAAATCCTCGATAATTTCTTTGTCATTTCCAGTCAGCAACATATCATCCACATACAAGACCAGATAGATAACATGGTCACCAATAAATTTAAAATACACATAGTGATCCACTTTGCTTCTGGTGAAGCCAAGTTCCCTTATATATGTATCAAATTTCTGATACCACATCCTTGGTGACTGTTTTAACCCATACAAAGACTTTTTTAACCTACATACTAGTTCTTTCTTTCCCTTCACCACAAAGCCTTCAGGTTGCTTCATGTAGATCTCTTCTTCCAGATCCCTGTGAGGAAATGATGTCTTCACATCCATTTGTTCTACCCCAAAATCAAAAGCAACAACAACAGATAAAGTAATCTAATAGAAGCTACCTTGGAAACAAGAGAAAAAATATAACCAAAATCAATTCCTGACACCCAGGAATAAAATTTTGCTACCAACCGAGCTTTGTATTTTTCCACATTTCCTTCTACTTTCATCTTCTTCCTAAACACCCATTTTCTTCCAATGGGTTTCCTTCCAGCCGACAACTCCACCACATCCCAAGCCACAATTTTTTCCAAAGATGCCATTTCATCAACCATGGCCCCTTTCCACAGTTTTCCATCCTATGAATCTATTGCCTCCATGACAGTTCTCAGATCATCATCAGTAATAGATAAAGAAAAAATTGAATAGAAAGCAGATGGACTGTACCTTTCTGGCTGCCTTCTTTCTCGAACTGATCTTCTCACAGCTGGAGTTAGTGGCTCTTCATCTTTTGATTCTTGTTCTGTTGTAGAGTATGATTCTTCTTCCTTTAGCTCAAACTCTATCTTCTTAGGTGCCTTTGGTAGGACTTCATGTATAGTAAAATATTTCACCTCTCTAAACACCACATCTTGGCTATACACAACCTTCCTTGTTTTTTGGTTCCAAAGATTATAAAATTTTAAACCATCCTTATACCCGATAAAGATGCACCTTTCAAATTTACTATCCAACTTTGTTCTTTTCTCCTTTGGAACATGTACATATGCATCACAACGAAATACCCTCATATGTGAAACATAGGGTTTCTTACTATTCCATAACTCATGTGGATTCTTATGCTCCAACGCTAATGAAGGTGATCTATTAACCAGGTAACATGCAATCTCCACCGCCTCTACCTAGAATTCCTGTCCTAACTTGACACCACTAAGCACGCTTCTTTCCTTTTCCATCAATGCCCTGTTCATTATTTCCACAACTTTGTTTTGTTAAGGTGTGTATGGAGTAGTCTTCTGTTGTTATATACCACACTTCTTACAAAACTCTTCAAATACCTTCTTTCAGAACTCTCCACCATTATCTGTCCTCAACACCTTTGTCTTCTTCTCTATCTGGTTTTCCACCAGAGCCTTAAATTCTTTAGACCTATCAAATAATTCATATTTCTTCCTGAGGAAATATATCCATGTATTCCTTGAGAATTCATCTATAAAGGATACATAATACACAGACTTACCTAGTGATGGAACTGACACAGGTCCAAACACATCACTGTGCACAAGCTCTAATATCCCTTTCACCCTCTTAGCACCAGAGGAGAAACTCACCCGATTCTGCTTCCCATACACACAATGTTCACAGAAATTGAAATCCAAAGAGAAATTAGACATGCCTTCTACCATAACATTACCATGAAATATTCGAAGGCCCTTTTCTCCAATATGTTGAAGCCTTTGATGCCATAGCATGGTGTTTTCTCCATAGACCACTAGATTTTCTGCTCCACTTTCAGGAACAATAGAAGTGTTGCACCCATCAATAATAGTACTACCCAGAAGATTGTACAAAGTTCCAGTTTGAACTCCCCGCATCAATACCAGTGCTCCCCAAACCATCTTGCAAGTATCTTTCTCGAACATTTTTTTTACACCTGCATCATCCATCTTGCTTACAAAAATCAGATTTTTGGCCAATGCATGAATATGAAGAACACCCGGAAGTGTTGTAATCCTTCAACTTTGCAACTTCAACTTGAATTTTCTATGTCTAATGATTCTATCCTTCCTATCAACCCCTAAGAATACATCACCACCATCATATTTCTCATACTCGTAGAACCACTCCCTATGGAGAGTGAAGTGAAAGGATGCACTTGAGTCAATCAACCATGCCTCATGATCTACATGTGTACTTGAATAAGAAGCCAAGTACACATCCCCACCTTCATATGAGGTGGTTTTTGTCTCTATAGAAGGAGCATCATCAGGTCCGTTTCCTTCTTAGGATCTTTATATCTACAGTCCTTTTTTAAGTTCCCTTCCTTTCCGCATTTTCAACATAACTTTACAAGTTTTCCTGGATATTTAGATCTCCTACTCGAGGACTTATTTTTATTTCTGTTCTGGGACCATCCTCTTAAAAAAAAGGAATTTCCATTCTGACTCTCCATATTTTTCTATCTCATCTCCTCCGACAACAAGGATGACAATATTTCATCAAACTTCAAGGTAGTTGTATTGCTACCTATTGCAACAACCAGGCTATCCCATGAATTTGGTAGAGAACAAAACAAGTTGATGCACTTATCTTCATATGGAATTTTTATATCAACAGTTAAAAACTGGATTACCACAGTATTAAATGTGTTTAGATGCTCTGTCATTGAGTCTCCATCCTTCATCCTTAGGTTATACAACTTTTTCCATAGGAACAATTTGTTCACCAGATACTTAAATTGGTACAAAGTACCTAACTTGACCCAAAAATCCTTCGCTATAGCTTCCCATGATACATTTAACAATACTAAATATGAGATACACAACCGTATTGTGCTCTTTGCCTTTCGATCCAACTTTTCCCAATCTTTCGCTGACATTGCGTTGGTTTAGTACCCGGATCTACTACGATCCATTGATCTTTATCCACCAGCAAATCCTTCATCTTGATTTTCCACAACCCAAAACTATGACCATTAAATTTATAAATCTCTATCTTTCCACTGCTCACCATATTCTTTCACTACAAGAATTAATCCCACAGATCTCCCACTGAATAGGGTCTACCACAGGGCCGACCAAAACCCCTCAACAACAAAGGAATCCCCTTGAAGTTGAAACAACTCTGATACCAATTGTAGGTTTTAACCCTGTACATAAATTACCTGCAAAAAAATACTTAAAAAACATAAAATATACAATGAAGAGAAATAAAAAATAAATACACAGATATTTTCCCATGGACCATAAAACCAGGACTACCAGATTGATTATTCATTATGTTCTTTTTAATGTTACAATACATATATATACATGTCGAAGCATTCATAAAACCTAATCCATTAACCCTGGATTAGAACATAACTGTAGTTCCCTTGACCGGATTTACAAAATACCAAGGGCAGAAAACCATCATTCCCAAAACCATGTGCGAAACCGATGCACAAAACCATAGGTAGGTCTGCCTACCTCATATATGGTCCATTTTTTTTTGCCTGGGCGCTGCCCTAGACCCTGTGCAAGGGGGCTACCTCCCCCTTGAAGATCCCTATGCTACACCCAACACAACGAATAGTGGGGACTAATGCCCCCCCTTGTGACCCCTCACGCATGCGATTAGTCATGGAAAGAATATAACACACACCCAACATTCCTCTTGCTATGTGAAAGTTGTAAGGGAATTAGCCTTCTTACTAGGTCATGAGTGTAGCTTATTCATGAGCCTCATTGATGTATATTTTCCTCCCATACTTGTGAACTAAGTATTTTCTAAGGTCTCCTCCCTCTCATAGTGAATTAGTACTTACTATGATAAGTAACCTAGCCTTTTGTCACCTTTGTCAGTGAAAAGCACATTCTAGATGAACAAGCAGCCACTGTTGGAAAAATATGTGCCCTCCCAAGCTTGATCACACTTTGGAATGACAAAGCACACTTTGAAACAATAAAGCACACATGGAAACAACGAAGGATCCTATGTCTCTTTAAAAGCGCATGGCCCACTCACAAAACAAGAAGCTTTTCCTTAAGCCATATGGTGCACTCACGAAGCATGAAGTGTTCACCCTTCCCTTTGAGCACATGACACACTTAAGAATCTTGAAACCTTTGAGCACATGGCACACTCTTGAAGCCTAAAGCCTTTGAGTGCATGGCGCATTCTTGAAGCACGAATCCTTCATCCTTCCCTTTGATTTCATGGCGCATTCTTGAAGCATGAATCCTTCATCCTTCCCTTTGAGTGCATGGTGCACTCTTGAAGCACGAAACCTTCATCCTTCTCTTAAAGAGTGCAAGGTGCAATCACAAATACTGAAGCTTTCGTTTGAGCACACTCCTTCGACTTGAATAACTACTCCCTTCTAGTCCCTCTTGAGCACACAAGCACACTGTGAAGGCTTGAAGCCTTACCCCTTCATCCCTTCGGTGTGCACCCTCCTTTGTTCCTTAAATGCATGAGTGCACCTTGTTGGAGAGGTAAATCCCCTTTGCGGACAGAGACGATCCCTACTAGCCCAAATGGGGTCTAGCAACAATCAAACAACGCTAACACACAAGTTCCTAATTGCAAATCAAAGGCCGATGATGAGGGCCTACCTGGATTCCAACGCTAATATTTGTAGAAGAGTCGCCGCTCCCGTCCCTTTGCTCCGGCCGGTCACAATCCCCACGATCCTCGTGAACGGACACCTGCACATGCAAAGAACGACACAAATAGAAGCATAAAATCCAATAGATGCAACTATATATCAGTCAGAAAAAATATAACTCAAACATCATTACAAGAGACAATGAGAGTGGAACCATAATGATAGTCATCTATTATTGATAAACAACAAAGAAGAATACAACCATAGTTCTGATGTCAAATCCTCCTTTGGCTGGGTGATCAGCAGCACATGCCTTGCAAAGCTTGTTGGGAATGGGGAACAAGCCTCTCTCTCCTTGGTTACTTGGACAAGAATCTCCTCACTTAAGATTTAGCCTCATGGGAATGAATAAGGCTCCTTGTAGCATGAACTTGGCAATTCTCAGACTTTGGGACTTAGAATTTGGAACTTGGAGACTAACTTGTCAAAGGCAAAAGGACAAGCTTTTATAGATAGAGGAGAAGGAGTTAGGGTCATCCACAAGATTCATGGGATTGGCTTTATCACTAAGAAGCTTCCATGAGAGGTGGAGAACTACTTCCCTTCTATGGAGATTCGAAGCCCAACTGAACTAACTCAAGATGGAATCAGTTCATGAATAGGTTAGGAAGAACCTTCGTAAGTTTGTTTGTTAAAAACTTTACCCAACTAGGCTGGCGCGAGTGCGACTCTGAGACAGAGCGCCAGCTGGCGCGCCCTCTTTGGAGGATTTCCCCCATTGGCGCGAGTGATACACAGTGGAACCACGCCAATGGAAAAAGGGCTATTTTTATGGGTATTTTGCAGAAGGTGTCTTCAGGGCATATGAAGTACATACTCAAGGGGATACAATGCAAGTGTTTTCAGGATATGTCACTTCTCACAGGTCCCGGAATAAGTCCTCCAATGTGTTGGAGAAGCGGTAACAGGGATGGTGACAAATTACTGTGTAACAGATGACCCCTAAAGCATGAGGCCCGAGAGAGAGAGAGGGGTGAAATTCTTTACAAGAACATGGCCAATTGAAAGCACTACCGCCGGAGAACCTGCATGGAGAAGTCCAACTGATATCTCAAGTACATGATGTATGTGGTATGGGCACAGGCATCCATAGCAGAGTACATAAAAATCCAGATCCAAGGTATGGGCGCAGCCATCCAGTAAGGATCGATAAGTAGACTCAGGCATGGTCGTAGCCATCCAGTGAATGAGTCATGTAATGATCATAATAATCCACAAAATCGCAACCTGGCTCTCAACAGACAAATTCTAGGGTCTTTCTCTCCATCTCGACCCGAACAAAGTACAAGTTCAAGCATGCGAATATGGGAGTCGAAGTCAAACATGCAAGAACATCGTCTGATTACCAGTCAATGATGAAAACTGTTAACAGACGCGAGAGGTACCACCAATAATGACAATGGTCCTCAAGGTACTATAGGTACAATCTACGGCGTGCGAATCAGTGAGCCGGCGTCGAACACCCGTAGAATCATTCGATCGGAGGCCAATGATGAAAACCTCGCGTCGAACACGAAGAACCTGCCATTGAGGCATGCAGGCTCCAAGGCACCTGAAGGGAGTCTCTAGGTCAACTTCCTGGATAATGAGTTGAAGTCGACAGGAAGTGACCTTGATCAAAGGTGGGCCATAATGTTTCCCACATCATCGACATGAGACAGAGAAGGATAAGATGTTTGTGTGAGGTATCAGAGGGAAGTTGAGTATTCTGCAGAGGTCAACTTCTCTTGAACATATTGGTGGCACGACAGTGGACTTGGCAGTATTTGACATCGAATGATCAAGGGTCATGGTGACGAGGTAATGCGCAGATGAGAGGTCAAACAGGATAACCCAAACCCACGGAGGCAAGTGTAAAAACAAGATGAGATGTCCCCACCTAGACACGAATGCAGACAAGTACCATGTTCAAGAGCGACATACTGCCGACACGACAATAATTGTGGTCCCATTTTCCCCACCATTGCTGGCGAGTACCCCGGTTATTTTTTGATGACAAGCTTGACGGGGATAGCATATGCTTGAAAGGCATCATTTCGACAGAATCCGATGTCATTAAGTTTTAACGAGTCTGACAAAGGAAGAACTCGGCGTCTTTTCATGTTTAGAGAGTTTGAAAAGACAACAGAAAAGGAAACTCCAGGGGTGTCCTTTTTCGTAAAGTTGTGTCTCTCGAGCCCAAAAAAGTATAAAACAATGCTCGAAAGAACCACCCGACCATTACGATCGAGGGGTACTTTTCATGGTTAGTGACTTTGACCTGAAAAAGTAGAAAAGCAACCGAAATCACGTCGTTTCGTAACCGTTAACGAGCTTGAAACGACAAAGGCCCGACAATCTTTTCGTTTTTACACGGTCGGAAAAGAGTTTAAAGACGACTGCCTCTTATTTACGTTTAACGAGTCAAGAGGAAAAACTCGGCAATATTTTCGTCTTTAATCAGTCGGAAAAGAGCTGAAAGTAGACCTCCATTTTTATTCTCTTTAACGATTCAAAAAGGGAAAAAACTCGGCAATCTTTTCATTTTTTACGAGTCAGAAAAGAGCTTAAAGGAGACTCGTCCTGAAGGAACGAGTGGTATAAAGGGTAGCAACTGGTACCGGTAATGGTGGAACTACTCAAAACATGTAATGGTCAAGAGGTTGGCTAATAAAACCACTCATCGCTGCGGTTCCTCAGGAAAGGTAAAACAACCAAGTGAAAGAATATGATCGGCCAAAGAGATGGTGGCGATGGAATGAAACAACCAAGGCTCATCTAGCAGAATTTAGCGGATAGGCGGCAATCATAAGATGTGAATTAGGTATGGGTTCATTTTTACACAAGCTTGAACCATGGAGAACTCTGCTTGGATTCGGTTTCATGTTTACACAAGCTTGAAACGAAAAACTATGCTTGTTATGAGTTCGCATGCCCCCAGCATAATGACGCAAAACGAGGTACATGCCCCCCAAGCTTCATTTCATTCAACAAAGTGGATGGAATGAAGGTTCACTCTCGAGATCTATGAAAGACTCGACTTGTATTTTACGAGATCTTAATCAAAAGACTCGATTTGGAAAGGGAGTTGTTTCATTTTTTGATGAGGTTGACACAGTAAAAGAACTATCCTCATAACCCTTGTTTCATTTTTTAACAAGCTTGACACAAGATCAGGAACTATGCTCGAGGATCCGTGTTTCATTTTTTAACGAGGTTGACACAGGAACAAACTATCCTCGGACCAGACCCAGTTTCATTTTTTAAGGAGCTTGACATAGGAAAGCGAACTATGCTCCGACCAGACCCAGTTTCATTTTTTAAGGAGCTTGACATAGGAAAGTGAACTATGCTCCGACCGAACTTCATCATAATGAACAGGAAGTCGTCGCTTCCAAGAATGGCACTCCCGGTGGAAGGAAAACATCTTGGAAGTCAGGACCCAATGCCCCCAGGACACTATGCACGACGGCATCATCATGGGATACAGGCACGGGGTAGGTAGCCACGTAGTTGACCTGCGGTGGGGCAGACACAACCAGTGGATAAAAACCAGGAGGGGGTGACAACTGCGCAGGAGGCACCGGGGGACTAAAGAACGATAATTGATCTATAGTCACGATTCTTCCATTGTGTGGAAAGCAAACCACACGGAAAAGCGAAGAGACAAGGGCCCCCATGGCATAAACATAGTCACAGCCAAGGAGAAGACTGAAATCTAAAGCACCTTGGACAACCAGCACGTCCATATAGACGGTTTTGCCTCCCAAAGTAATAGGAAATTTTGGGAGGACCCCTAGAGGTTGACTGGTTCCCCCGTCAAATGCTAACAGATTCTATGCGACCGACCCAAGCTGCGGGAACCTAAAGCTTGCTAAGTAGTGGACGACATAAGACTGACAGACGCACCTTCATCCAAAACAGTGCCAGGTACTGCCTTATCATAGGCAAGTACTGTAATCTGGAAAGGCACATGGGATGGAAGGTGGAAAGCAGTCAGGTGACTCCAGTCGAAGGAGACGGCCAAACTACTTGGTGGGGGAATCGTATGATTGCCCCCACGCTCTATAGGAACCGAAGAAGGACCTTATTAATCAGCGAGGATAAGAGGGTCGTTCTGAGACTTAGGAGAATCTGAAGAGACGAGAAGAACATGAGCATTAGAATCATGATGCTCCTCCAGAACAGAGTAATCAATAGGTGGTGAACCCAAGTCGGCACTCTCTCTGACCAACGGTTGGTTTGGAGCAGGCTTGGCACAGCCAGGTTCGGAAGGAGGAGGATGGACAAGAGAAGAATCTAAGTCAATCTTGTTGTCCACAGGGAGGGGGTCAGAAGAGAGCTTTTGATAACCAACAGGAAGTTGGGGTGAAGAAGCTATAAGACTTTCCAAAACAGCGGAAGATTTATCCATGGACGGACAAAGGTGAAGGGGATGATTGCCCTCACATAGTGTACAGGGGATTCGAATCTTCCATTTCTTCTGAATGTTGTCAGTTGATAGGGTGGCATCGCCATGAACTTCAGAGGACGATGAGGGACGAGCTAGATCGCGAGACCATACTTCAAGGATCCTTGGAATGCCAGGACAATCATGAATAAGGATGTCATCCTTGCACAATCTACAAGGAAATTTGACCTTCCGCGGAGGAGCAGAAGGGGTTCCGACTTGAGTTGTACTTTTAACCTCTGGCTTAGGATACTTCTTCTTCTTCGTCTTCTTCTTCTTCTTCTTAGCCACCTGGTTACTTGAATCCAGACTTTCGCCAGGCGAAGTAGAAGATGAGGACGCAGAAACAGGCGAAGAAGGGGAGAGGTCCATCTTCGAATCAACATGATGTTGTTCGGGTGGAGGAACTGATTGACTAGGAGTTGAGACAGTAGGGACCAGAGAGGTTGAGAACAACCAAACAGGCAACCCAACAACTAACCTAGGAAGGGATAATGTTGCCATGTAAGGAGCACCGACATTTCCAAAAGGAGGAAAATGACCAGGAGTTCCATCAGAGGGGCTGCCTTGGTTGGTAAACTCCGGAAAAGTTGCCATCACAAATGAGAAAGAACCCTACTCAAACTAACACAAACAAGATCTAACCGGGTAAATGTGAATCGTGGCCGAATAAATTTTAAGACGCAAGGACATAACTTGACCTTTTCATTTTTTAAGAGTCGAGAAAACGACAAAAAGATGACTCTAGTCGCCTTCGAATGTTTAATGAGCCTGAAGTGACAAGTCAGATGGAACTTTTCTTTTAGGGAGTCCGAAAAGGAACGAAAGTGACTACTCTGGAGAAAATAGGCAAAATATTTACCAAACAAATCCGTAAAACTGCATATACACCTTGGCAGTCATATGAAAACCAAGGACTTTCCGTACGGCAGTCAATCTTCCCGAATGCTGTGTTCAGTGCGTTACGGCTTGTAAGGCGGCAGACACGGCTTCCTATGTATAAAGGATGATAACCTAGTGGGGTCTCCCCATATACTCGACGGTACGTGGGAGCTCAAATCCGTGCTAGACCACAATTGAGTCACAAAAGGAGGAATCACCCAACCTTAAGTGAAACAAGAGTGACCAGGTTTAACGATGCCGGAGCACGTCTCTAGCCTAGACCTCTAAATGTGTGTGTTATGTTCCAATGCGTTGTTAGATTTGTTCAATTCATTTTAAAGTTGATCTTGTATTAGGTTTCAGTTTTCAGGCCTTACCGTATGTAATCTCTCAAAATTCCCTAAATGCAAACTATATGCCAAATATGTCATTTCATTCGATGAATGCTAGTTACGAGAGGGTTTGAGGGCTTTCATGCAAATGAAATGATCACAAAACAACAAAGAACTTCCCTAATGCAGCTAATGGAAATTAACAAACTTTTCTTTAAGATCACTAATCACTAATCAAAATGAAAAGTTCTAATTCTCATTAACTAATACAAGGCAAAAGAGATTTTTCCTTTTGTTGACAGCAAAACACACTAAACAACTTTGAGAAATGATAACAACCAAATTCTATTCAATACAAGCACATTCAGATCCCTAAATCACAAAGCAAACCTCCAAAGAACAAGAAAAGTCCCAAAGACACCAATGAGCCGTGTAATCTAGGCTCAAAGCGAAACAAAGCGGAATTCAAATGAAAACAAAGCAAGTCACCCAAATAACGTAATAAAATGATTAACAACCACTAAACGAGTGCAAAGGAGCAATCAGAAAGTTGACTGGACTAATAGAAGACCAAAACTCCTAAGGAAGGCTCGACACACAAAGCCACTAGATGCCCTAGGGCTAGAAATGTGAAATCGATAGAAAATGGCAAACATCCAAAGGGTAAAGGTAATCTATGCACAATTCACTTGAAAAGTATGCAAATGTAATCTATGCACATTCTGAAAATGAGAATTCTAATTATGCAAGTGTGATCTATGCAAGAGAATTCTCAAACACAAGATGATTCTAATGTAATCCAAGAACCAATCAAGTGCAAATCAAGAAAATTGGGTGAGAGTTCCAAAGATCAAAAAATAAAAACACTCAAAGGCGATTAACACTCATACACAATTTAGCCCCCCCCCGGCGAATGAGGGGGAAATTTTTTTGCAAAAACAAAAGCAAAAAGATGCAAAATTGTGAAAAGACTGGGACAAACCTCCAAGTAATGACCAAAGGAAATCAAATTAAGAATTTCTCAAAAAAGATACTCAAAACCAGTCAAACAAGACTCCAACACACTCAAGTAGTCGAAAAAAGGTACCCAGAACAAAAACCAAGCTCAGGAGGCTTAGAAACAAGCAAACTTCAAAAGTTCTCAGGCATGGCGCGACTGTCAGGCTAAAACTAGCGCCTTTCAGGTATTGGCGCGGGTTGTCAATGTACAACAGGTGCCAATTGGCGCGACTGTAATGCTATAAAACAGTGCCATCCGAGTTTGCTATGGAAAAATAAAAACAAACGAGCCAAAGCTAAGTCAAAAGTACCCAGGTACACCGAGGGGCAAGAAGCAACACAGGGACTCAACCCAAAAGGCTAACCAAGTAGGAGAAACCAAGAAACAACCAAGAAACAAGGCAAGCTCCAAGTCGTTTAGTTCGTAAACCAAACTGGGGATGGACTGAAGTGGCATTGATCTAGTTTGCTAATGGGGAGCAATAGCGTTTCGAAGGCTATCTGGCCGTACTTCAGGCTCCGTCTAAAGTTTACAAATCAAACAGCAAGACAAAACAATCAACAAGACAGAAATCCAACTCCCCAGTGGAGTCGCCAAATTGTTGGAGAGGTAAATCCCCTCTCCGGACAGAGACGATCCCTACTAGCCCAAATGGTGTCTAGCAACAATCAAACAACGCTAACACGCAGGTTCCTAATTGCAAATCAAAGGCCGATGATGAGGGCCTACCTGGATTCCAACGCTAATATTTGTAGAAGAGTCGCCGCTCCCGTCCCTTTGCTCCGGCTGGTCACAATCCCCACGATCCTCGTGAACGGACACCTGCACATGCAAAGAACGACACAAATACAAGCATAAAACCAATAGATGCAAATATATATCAGTCAGAAAAGATATAACTCAAACATCATTACAAGAGACAATGAGAGTGGAACCATAATGATAGTCATCTATTATTGATAAACAACAAAGAAGAATACAACCATAGTTCTGACGTCAAATCCTCCTTTGGCTGGGTGATCAGCAGCACATGCCTTGCAAAGCTTGTTGGGAATGGGGAACAAGCCTCTCTCTCCTTGGTTACTTGGACAAGGATCTCCTCACTTAAGATTTAGCCTCATGGGAATGAATAAGGCTCCTTGTAGCATGAACTTGGCAATTCTCAGACTTTGGGACTTAGAATTCAGAACTTGGAGACTAACTTGTCAAAGGCAAAAGGACAAGCTTTTATAGATAGAGGAGAAGGAGTTAGCGTCATCCACAAGATTCATGGGATTGGCTTTATCACTAAGAAGCTTCCATGAGAGGTGGAGAACTACTTCCCTTCTATGGAGATTCGAAGCCCAACTGAACTAACTCAAGATGGAATCAATTCATGAATAGGTTAGGAAGAACCTTTGTAAGTTTGTTTGTTAAAAACTTTACCCAACTAGGCTGGCGCGAGTGCGACTCTGAGACAGAGCGCTAGCTGGCGCACCCTCTTTGGAGGATTTCCCCCATTGGTGTGAGTGATACATAGTGGAACCGCGCCAATGGAAAAAGGGCTATTTTTATGGGTATTTTGCAGAAGGTGTCTTCAGGGCATATGAAGTACATACTCAAGGGGATACAATGCAAGTGTTTTCAGGATATGTCACTTCTCACAGGTCCCGGAATATGTCCTCCAATGTGTGGGAGAAGGGGTAACAGGGACGTTGACAAATTACTGTGTAACACACCTTGAACCAAATTGTTTTTTCTCCTTCATGCTTTGAATGTGTGTTTTGTGCCCTCCTTGTTCCTCTTGAGTGCATGAGCGCACTTGGAAGGCTTGAAGCCTTACTCCTTTGTCCCTTCGGTGTGCACCCTTGCACCCTCCTTAGCTTCCTTGAGTGCATGAGCTCATCTTGAACCAACGAATGATTCTCCTTCGTGCTTCATACCTATGCCCTACGCCCTTGAGTTCTCTCTCTCTTGCTCGAGAACACAGACACACCTTGAAGGTATCTTGTAAGCCTTGGTGAGTTTTACTGCGCCCTCCTAATCAAGCCTTCTTCTTTTTACCCTTAGGCCTATCATGAGATGATCATTCCATGAGCTAGGCAATGATATAATAGATGTTTTTAAGACTGATTTTTCTTGTCATGGATGGTTTTAATTGGTAGGAGTACCTTCCTAGCATGAAAAGGTAATTCTCAAAGAAGATAGGAAGCATGAAGCATAAAGAAACACCCACGGAGTAGAAGAACAAAAAAGATTTATCATGGAGACATAAAGCAAATCATGGAATGAAACAAAATGAAAACATTGCATGATAACTCAAAGGATTCCAATGTTGATCCAAGACCCTTTGAAGGGTGAAGATAAGCAAAAAAGTGGATCCTTCATCAAGATTAAGCATAAATAAGATGTATCATCAAGAATGCAAGATGAAGCTATTATCACTCAGGTTGTTCCCAAAAGTTGTAGGAAAGGGAATACGGCCGAGGTAACCACAGACCAATCTTTTAGATACAGATTCTAGCCAATATACATCCAGAGAGGGCTCTCTCTTTATGATTTGGCTTTATTTTTAAAGGTGTTAGGCTAGTTATGAAGTTCAAGGGTTTTGTTTTGAGTTTGGGTGGTGAAATTCAATAGAACAGAGAGGTAAAACTGAAGAGTTCAGTCCATTGGGCATGATGGAGTCAAAGAAATAGGCTTTCAGGATTTGGTTTCTAACAGAGGATGGTATCAAAGAGCAAGGTAGTCAAACAGGGAACAATCAAAAGATTTGAAGCAGATGGAATGGGCTCAAATGGGTGAAGGGTAGTTAAGAATCCTTCAACATATTGAAAGGGGTACAATGGATGATTACCGATAAGGAGAAGTTAAGAATTCCCTAGAAAATAAACAATATGAGAGAATCAGGAAACAAGAGAAATTAAGAATTCAATGTTTATTCTAATTCTGAAGAAAACACAGAGAATAATAAATATTGAAAACAGAGTGCAGTTAAGCAAATTCTGAATTAACCTTTTTCTTTACCATTTAGATCATGAAACACAGATGATATAGTAAACAAGAAAACTGTAAAACAAGAGATATAGGGGACTTATTGATCCAGAGTTTGATTCAAGAATACTGTGACAAGTCCTTTGCTTCAATTATTCGTCCAGTAGGCCAAACAACAGTTTGTTTCCAACAGCTTTTTATTCCAAAGTTTTTGAGTTACAGCAAAGTCCAAGAAATCTACACACAACCAACCTCTTCAAAATTCTAATGAAGGGGTTATATATACAACAAAATATGTACAACATATATCTCATAAAAGCTGTGAGATAATATCTAGGTTTTAACCTAAAGTAATTTACAAGTAACATAGAAGCGGCTCGAGAAAGATAACTGATGTAGTGCTGGAGGCTGGCTCTTAAGGTTCAGCTTCCAGTTGTCCTGTAGTAGCTGTGCGCCGACTATTTGTCTTTAAATGGGCTCTTTAATTCTAATCTCCTGCTTTTAATTCTGCCCTGACACTCTTCAACTTGTTCTGACAGTCTTCAATTTTGAACTGATACACTTTAATTCTGAACTGATACTCTTTGACTTGTTTTCCATCGTCTTGAATTCTAAGATGACCTTTGTTCACCCCTTTTCCTTTGGCCTTTTACGTTTCTGGAGGTTGGCTAGATAGGGTAACAAAATATCCCTGTATATCTCTGTTTCTTTCTTCTGTGAGCTTGGAAGTCCCTCGGTTTGATTTCAACTGTGTTTGAAGGAAGGAAACTGTAACTGGCAGCTTGGCTGAGGCCGCGAGCTCATTGATGGAGCCTTTGTGGTCTGGAGGCGGTTGAAACACTGGAAATGCGACCTCGGCAGATATCATACCCGGAGCGCTGTTCGCAAACAAAAACATAGCAAAAATGACCCTTTTTCCCTTTATTCGACAAAAATGAAGTTTGGCGGGAATTTTTGGTTCGAAGGACGGATGACATCAGCAAAGGGTACGGGATGAATGACATTGCAGTGACGTCAGCAGAAGGTGATGTGGCAAGGTGACGTCAACGGGGGGGCGGTAAATGGTTTTTCCCGCACCACTTTTGGGCTTGGGCGGTATCGGGCGGAAGGGGAGCGAGCATAACGGGAGTGTGCCATGTGGCAATGGTACGGGGGTAATACCGCCGGTTCCCCGGGAGTTAAAGTTCGGCGATGGAGGGCGGTGCGATATAGTTGTGGATCGTTGGATGTGGAGCGGTTGATCGGATGGTGGACGCACTGCGGAGATGGTGGGTGGTTAATGTGCGGGGCCGACACAATAAAACAATGGTTTTAATGGTTTTGGGCGCAATGTTATTGGTTCGGGGTTCGGTTATAATTAACCTGGATGGTTAATTATCCCAAGGTTGCGCACGGGGAACGGTTATTAACAAGTTCCAGATGAACTTATTAACCCTTGCTTTATACAGTGATATGGTTATAGTTAACCGGGGCGGGATATTAATATTTTTTTTGGGGTTTTCATTATATTTACATAATACGGGATAAGGGTTTTGCAAAGGATTTATATAATAAGTGTTAATAATTAATATGAAAGAAATGTAAATGAAAGCGCTAAGTGATAAACTTAGGCTTAGGGAAAAAAGAGGGGTTTATGTGATATTTGTGTGATTTCCTAAGTAAAATGGAGTTTTACTTAGGCACTTTATGAAATGAGATGGAGTGTTTTGTGAGTGATATTAAGCAGATCTTAATACCTTTGGGGGGAAATTAGCAAATGATTTGGGGAAAAAACGATGAAGGGAAATTAGTTATGAATATGCCTCGCTTGAGCTCAATCAAAATATCTGCCTTGTAGTTGTGATAAAGGTAAGATTAATACTTTGAGAGACAAAAAATCAATCACAAGTATGTTTCTACAACACCATTCTACCTACCCTGCCTAGTTTGCCTAACATTTTTTCTTCTTTCACTGGGTGCACTTGGACTGGCAAACCCTTATCAACTTTTCTTTTCTTTGCATGGTAACCCTACCTAATTCTGCACTTATTTCTTCCAAGGGCTCAGATTAAACTGTTGAGCTCCTTTGATTCTCTACCTATCTACTTATCTGCCAAGATTAAGCTGTTTGGTCAGATTTTTATTCTCTATCTCTAAAACATGAAATTCAAACATGAACTGGCCAAGATTAAGCTGTTTGGCCATTCATCAATTGTGGCAAAAAGTTTCAACAAGCTGTACATGATGCTTTATTTACAGAAAATGAAATAGTAGTGGCATTTGGACTTGCACACTTTCCTGGTCTATTTTTATTTGGGGTTCATTTCTTTTCATTTTTTCTTTTGACCATTTATTTTTTTTCACCCTTTGATTTTTCTTTTAGGGTATACCCTCTTTACATTTTTTAAATTTTTTTATTTTTTGATAATATGGAAACCTTTACAGCAAGGAAAGGATGAACATATTACAGAGCTCAACCAGTCAATCATGAAATATGACACCTATTGCTATAGGAGTACAACAGAAGCAACAAGGAAGACAAATTGGCATTGCCACCTCATCATGAAGTCTATGTCATCATCGTCAAGTTGTAACTTGTACAAGTGTCATCATAATAGTCAATGCATGTCCATGTGTCATGCCACATCATCATGTGGAATGTAATGATGTATTATCAAGAAAAAGACAAAATGTAATGTGTGGAAATCCAAGAGTAATATGTGGAATATGAATAGTCACTTAGTCATATATGGACAAAATGTCTTTAGGAGAATTCCAAAAGTCATATAGAGAAGTCCAAAAGACATATAGAGAAGTCCAAAAGTAATTTAGAAGTTCAAGAGTTACATAGAAGTACAAAGGTCATAATAAAAGTCCAAGAGTCCCGAGGGTAACTCAAGAGTCATTGGGATAGGAAAGGTTATTCCCCTTGTTATAAAAGCAACCTCATAACTCAAGTGAAGGGCTTTTGGAGGCTTAAGCTTTGGAGAGCTAGTCTTGGCTTCTCTACTTGGCATAGGAGAGAATAAATATTCTTTAGAGAAGCAAGAAGTGACTTAATCTTCCACTACTGGAACTAGTGTCTCATTATTGTAATTGTGTACTTGGATATTTCTCCTAATTGAAATTGAATGAGCCAACAAATTTTCATGCATGTATCACAACTTTTTTAGGACTATTATTGGGATATTTACGATATATATTGTGTTCATATGTACTGGAGAAATCAAACTATTTTGGTGGCTTTGGTACTTATCTTGTTGAATGTGTGTTGTATTCACTTTATAATTTTTATGTGAACTATTTTTCTAACGAATATTTTTATGCTCTCGTGTGTCTCTCTTAGGTTAGTACTATTAATTCCTTCTAGAAACTCACTTTTTGTCTCCTTCTCATGAAGGTGTCCTTTTACACATTGAAATTGATGTTTCACAATGTCAACTTACTTTCTTATTCAAGGTTTATGTATATAATTTCTTATGTTATCTGTTTAAACCAAGACTAACCTTTGCGTTATGGCGTCTGGGTCGATACTCCGAATGGGGCTCCTACTCTAAATAGTGTGAGGTCTAATTGGGACTTCACATCGGGGAAACCCCCTATACGTTGGCGGTATCCAACACCGTCAAAATCACCTTGCACCATTAAGATTAGAATATCTATTAGGTGACTTTTGTACATACAAAGACTCCTCCCATTGGTGAAAATACATAAAGAGTAGGGGGGGTTGGCTATGGTGGAAATGGGTCATCACCCCATTGTTTTTACTTGGTCTATTATTTTCCTTCTAGGTTACCCCACTATAAGGTCTGCTAGATCTTGCGTCAACACAACAGATCCAACCAATGTATTCACTCATTGAATGCAACATATCCAACACACCCTCTTACCCACACAACACACTCACCCGAATATAGCATATCCAACACACACTCACCCATATGACACACTAACTTGTCAAATGTGACTTATCTAAAATAGATATTCACCAACATGGTACATGCATCCATTAATCACTACATATCCAACACATGCACATGATACTCACCCATGAAACATAATATAGTGAACAAAAACACATGCTAATGTAACATGACATGCCCTATACAGACACTAACCCACATGATACACTTTCCCATCAAAAATGGCATATACAACACATGCACTCACCCACAAATACATGATCACTTACCAAACTCAATAGATCCAACACACATACACACCCCTATGAAACTTGGAATACCCTATATACACACCATCCCATAGGACACACTCTCCAATCAAAAAAGGCATATCCAACACATAATCACCTGTTAACACCCAGGTTGTTCCCTATGACTCCCAAGGGAATACGACCGGGGTAACCACTAACCAGTCTTTGGATTGCAGCCTCTAGCCAAGCTGTAATCAGAGAGGGCTCTCTCTTTAAAGTTTAGCTCTGTTTTGATGGTATTTTAAGCTAGCTATGATGTTCAAGGTTTTTTGTTTTTTTTTTTTGAAATGTGTTTGGTGATGATTCCAATTAATATATATAGGTACTTACTAGCATGTCTTAGTCCATTGGGCATGGAGTCAGTGGTCCTTTAGTTTGTCTGATACTGTGTGATACCTTAGCGATGCTGCAGAGCCAGGTTTGTGTCGGAGGAAAAACTTTCATAATAGTTATTAAGCGGGTGCATTCAGTTTATGTAAGGCATTTAAGAATCTCACAGAAAACTGCTGAAGAAAAGACAGTAGTAATGTCAATCTAGAAGCAATGAAGAATTTCTAGTTAACATTAACACATATAGAATTAATAGACACATGAGCAGTTAAGAATTCATGTATATCGTTAATCCTGAAGACAAACATTCACAACAGTAAAAATTGAGCACAAGGTGTAATGAAACAAATCTTGTACTATTCTTTTTCTTTACTGCTAGCTTAGTACAACATAAGTATGGTTTGATAAACATAAGAAAACAGGAAACAGAGATTTGAGAAAAAAACTTGTTATTTCACCAGACAGCACAGGAATTCTGCATCAGCACATCTAGCATCATCCATACATCAAATACTTCAGGAAATCACTGAGCTGATCCATCCCTCTGTATTAGATAAAACTGAAAGTATACAATAGATTCTCCTTGGAGTCAAAATCACCAACCCCTTATGCGTTACTAAGGGGAGTATTTATACAAAATTTACATGTAAAAAATATCAAGAAGAGGAGTTAATGGCTCATAAATGTTTATGCCAACTCCTGGAGCTTGGTAGCTGAGGAAGTAAAAGCTGTAGTAACTTTTTATTGCTTTAGCTGTCAAAAATAGTCAGAAATTGATGACTTGGTGGGTGTCGAAGTCGGCTGAGGCTAAGCTGTCCAAATATGCACATTTGCTTATCCTTTAGGCTAGCTGTCATTTGTCTTTATGCTGAGTCACCCTTTGAGCTGCCTTTATTTCTGACTTTGTCATGCTGTTTGTCTTGTAGTGACCTGGAGCTAGCAGTGGCCGAACAACTGAGGCTACCGTGGCAAAATCTGAAGCATCGCTTGCCACCAATCCTCCTTAGGCATTTGATGTCTCTGAATTTTAATTAGGGTCTCATCTGCCTCTGTATACCTATAAAAGTTAGGAGGAGTTTAAAACAGATGATTTACCTCATTTTCAATGAAGAACAGGGCTTCAAGTTTTTCATACAAGCTCTGTCCTGTGGGGGCCCTGTTTGCTCAGATGTACTGCCAGATGCAACAATTTGATTTTCAATGGTGGTTGCCATTCTGTTGGCAAATTGATCTCGAGAGATCAGTCTTCCTGCACCACTTAGGAGGCTGGGCAGTCCCTTTGATTGCAGCACTGCCATCTTGACTTTATATTCCTCCACCTCAGCTTGTATCCAATAGCACTTCCTCTCCACAGTTTGTACATAGTTCCTGAGAGTTAATACCTTCTTAGCAGTGAGGACAACCTCGGTTCTGTTGGCAATGCCTATTTCTGCCAGTTCCTCCTTTTCTTGCCTGTTCAGGAAGTCTATCATCCTGTTGGCCTGTTCTGGCTTGTCTCCCAGTGTTGTCTTGGCCTTATGGATTTCTGCTTGTGCTTGGACCATTAAGTCCATCTGTTCATGTATTGTTTTGATTGACCTCCATTGTTGATTGATGGAATGGCCAATTTTGGCCCATAGAATCCTCTTTATGTCAGCCATGGCAGTCTCTAGATTCAGTTCCTTCTCTAAAGCCTTGATCTTGTCCTTTAGGGCCTTTATTTCTCTGCCCTGCTTTGCTACAGTTACTTTTGACTTGTCATATTTGGCATCCAGTTCTGCCAATTTTTCCTTGGCCTTCTTTATTTCATTGGCCTGGAGCTCCATTTCCTTGATGGCCTTGGTCAATTCTTCTATACTTGCACTGGCATCTGGAGCTGCTGCTGTTCCTGCTGCTTCTGTTGTGGGGGCCACTGCTGCCCCTGAAGTTGTTGCTGTTGTCGAAGTAGTTGGAGGAGCTTGGGAAGTGGATTCTCCCTGTTTATCTTGTAATGATCCTTCCAGCTCTTTCTCCAATTCCCTGATCCTCTGGTCTTGCTGCATTAGGAGGTCTAATTGGTCATCAACTTGTTTTTGCTTTTGAAGTTCTGCGGTTTGAGGGTGCTCTGTGGGCTGCAGCTTCAACCTCTTCTTTAATGCATTCAGGTCATCATCTTTCTTCTTCATAAGGGCCTTCACACCCTTTGGATCACTAGGATCATGTCCTAGATCAATGATGATGTCCTCAAGAGACTTTATTCTATTGTCTTTGGCCAAGGAGGACATTCTCTCAAAGTCCAACTGGGTATTGGTGTTTTTCAGGGACTCTTTCAGCTCATGGGCCATGGTTGCCCTCTCCACCAAGGTTGCATAAACCATTTCTCCAGCTTGCTTGTGGAGTTCTATTTGGTCCATGGGATGGATGTCTTTGGCCATGACCTCCACCCTTGTCTTCACAAAATCTGCAGCTGACTTAGGCTGCGGTATTGTAGGCTTAAAGTGACTGAGGATTATTTTTTCCTCTTTAATGTCATACACAGACATTAGCCTTTCTTGCTGGGCTGGTGTTGCATCTATAAATTGCTTGTAAACCTCAGCCCTCAGCAGATCATTCTGAGCTTTTATTTGTTTGAAAGAAGCCTTAGTGCTCTTGGGCTTCTTGCTCTGCTGGGAGGAGGAAGACACCTCCAAACCAAGTTGCAATCCTTGCTCCTGCTGAAAGGAGCTTGTCCCTATGTGCTGGCTGCCCTCCCTATTTTTCCTTGAGTTGTCAAGGAATTCTTCAGTGATGTCTTCTACTTCAGGGGAGTCTAGCCTTTGCCTTTTGGCTCCTGGTTGTTGGGAGGATCCACTAATTGGAGTGGACTCTTCTCTGTCTCTTTTCATACCCCTTTCTTCATGTGCTGGGGTCTGCAAACTAGGAGCAGTCAATGGCTCAGTCTGTGGAGGTGGAGTTTGCATTACTGGGGCTGCTGGTAGCTCCGTTTGTTGAGGGGCAGTCTGCTCTTGCTGCTATTCTATTTGCTGCCCTTGTTGGGGCTCTTGATGCTGCTCATTTGCAGGGGCAGACTTTTCTTTCACTGTTTCCTCCTCTGCCCCCATTATCCCTTTGCCTTTGTCTGCAGCTGGTGCTGCTGTGGAGGGTGCTTGTGTTACTGGTGCAGTCCTTGAGGCCGAGGTCCCTTCTCCTGTTGAATAAGGCCGCTTGAAATGTACCTGCTGCACAGAGTCTAGGTCAATGGTTTCTTCAAGCTCCTTCATATTCTTTAGCATTATCTCTTCTTCAGTTAGCTTTTCAACTAGAGTACCCTGCAGCCATTCTTGCTGGTTGGCATATTTCTCAATGTGTGGGTATTGGCAATGCCTATAACCTAGAAGCCTGTATTTGTTTCTCCTGGCGGTAATGAAGCCCTCAGGGTCATAAGGGACCCACCAGAAACTGTATGATAGTTTATATTTATCCTTGAGGATGAGGTCAGCATCTTCCCATCCTTCTTTTTTGTTCATGATGAAGGGGCCCAACTGGTGTTTGAATTTGACGTGGGCCTTCTTTCTGGAGCTGTGGAAATGGGTGAGGTCAGACTGAATCAACTGCCTATAATATTCCAAGGCAAATATCCTCATGGGCACATACTTTGGGAGTCTGTAGGGACAGAGCTCACAGCCATAGACTCTGATGACTGTGTGATCCTCATATAGGTACCAATCACCTATTTTACATTTTTTGGACAGTTGCAGAGTCTTCTGTATCTCAGTTGACATTCTAGGAGGAGGGGACCTCATCAATAGGCAAGAGACTGGATACACAAATTGGTCAACAAACTCACAATAGGAATAGGGTGAGTTTGTGACTATGTGATAGATAGAGGTCTAGAAGATGACAGATCTTCTTTCCCCTCTATAATCCAGCTTTTTGATATAGCATGGAAAAGCCTCAGACTGATAGTACATAAAGAGGTGATAGATATAGGCCGAGTACTTGAAGACCCCCTGCCTATCCACTGCACCCAACTGATCGTGGATTTTGTTAGCAATGAATTTGGCAAAGTTATATTTGCGGGCAGGGGGTTGGCCTGGGCTGTAAACAGCTAGTAATACTAGCATTGTCTCATCCACATGTTCGCTGGTTTTGTATCCCAGCACATAAGCAATCATGTCCAGGAGGAATTTGCCTACTTCAGTGAAGTGGACATCTAAATAAGGAGGTGGCCCTGCAGGCTGGCACTCAGGTCTCATGAATGTCCTGGTGACCTTTTGAATCTCCTCACTGGTCATCTTGGCACCAGTGTCCAGCAGATAGTTCATGGAGAATGGGATTAGCAGCTCTGTCTGATCAAAATGTAGCATTTTGTTGATGGACTCCGGATTAATGTAGAAGAGGATCCTCCCAGATGGGGTGCTGATGGCTCTGTGCTGCACATCATAGTTTTCAGCACATAGGCGAATGATTTCAGGAAACACATTTACAGAGGGGAGACAATAGTATGGCAGGTTGGACTCCCATATGCCATATGTATCATGACCATTCAGGTAGTCCTCTCTCAACTGCCTGAAGGTCTGCAGAAAGTCCCTGTCTCCCACATAGTCTTCAATAAGGTAGTCCTTGTCAGCAAGAGGCAAGGACTGTAGGTCTTTATTGGGTGGATTTAATGGAGCAACACTGAGACCTGTGGGTGCAGGGGCAGCCATTGTATGATTTGATTTTGAGTGAGATGAGTGCAATGGCTTGCAAACCTCCTGAGAGCTCAAATGATAGGCCAACTGTAGACAATGTCTGAAATGTTCTTCACAGTGGAAAAGGCAGGCTTGGCATGCTTGCTTCTGCAGTTTTTAGTAAATTCACAGGGATTGTTAATTGCTAGGGGTAAATTGCAGAGGGTATGTGAGGTCTACATAGGAAAGCAGCTGCAGTTGGTCTATACCCGGCAAAAGGGAACAATGCCGGGCCCCTCGAGGACAAATTTAGGATCTTGGTCCGCGTTTTAACTGTTTTAGTGTTAAATTATGGTTCCGGGGTAATGCAGGTTACCTTAGCTCACTTTTAGGTAGTAGACAGAGCTTGTATGGAATTTTGACAAGTGCTTTAATGGTGATTTTTACAGAGAAATGGTATGCATGGGCCAAATGGAAGAATTATGGTGAATACCTGGATAAGACGCTTGAAAAGCCTGCGGGCTGAACTGTGGAGGCAGAATTGATGAGTTGGTACGGTTGCAAATTTGAATTTGGAGGTCCGGAGGCGCTTTGGCAGTGAACCAGCTGCAACGGCTATGTCTTCTTTTGCGCGAAAATGACATAAAAACGGCTTAAACCGTGACTTTAACGAAAAATTTGGAAAAAATAGGTAATTGGCGCCTTCCCGCCGATGACGTCAGCATGATGTCATGGCGGGCCCGGGTACGGGGGTGACGTGGCTGCTGAGGTGTGGGCCAGGGTGGCAGGACACGGTGGCGAGTGGATAAGGTGGCAGGACTACGTGGAGGGCCACACGGCGCGGGGGTGGGGAAGGGCGCTACGTCATGATGACGTATGCATGTCGTAAGGGGGAGGTGGTAACGGGATGGTGGTAAGCGGTTTCCCCGCACCACCTTTGGAGAAAGGCAGTATCGGGGAGGGGGGCTCCGAACAACCCCGCCGCCTGCCACGCGTCCCGTGTACGGGGCGGAAAACCACCGTTCCCCGGACGCTAAAGGTCGGCAGATCCGACACTGAAAATGCCCGCCCACCGTTGGATCGTGGGTGGCAGACGATCGACGGCTGGCGGGCCTTCCGCCGGATCGTGCAGGTTGGGGGGGGTCCCGCCCGCATATTAAAATATTCGTTTAAATAATCTGGGCGGAGAACCTTAGGTTTAGTGCTTTTTGTGGGTTTTTTTGGGGTAAGGTTAATCCAAGGGGGAAAAAAGGTTTAAAAGTGGGTTTTGAGCAGAGGGAGGGGGTTCTTGTGGAATTTATTGGACAGAGGTGAGGTGATGGCTTAGGGGGAGGCTGTCACTCCAACCTGAGGTTAGAGCAATCCCATAACAGGGTTGACCATAGTCCCTGGTGGACTAATGTCTCCTTTGACAAACTTATTTAGCTATAGTGCTAAAGGGAGGATATCTATACAATGCTGGGATTTATACACCATAGTGTTATTATAGTAGGGAAAGGGGGACATAGGGGATTTAGATAGTAAAGTTAAGGGTTAATACGGATAAAAGAGGTGAATGAGGAACGAAATCACTAAGTTTGTTTGAAAACCACTTAGTTTTAGGGAGTAGATCAAAATGAAAAGAATTTTAGACAGGAAATGTGGCTCTTGAAGGACTAAGAACCACCATAAAACCACCAATTCTTCCATGAATCTCAACTGATGAGGGGATGTTAGTAATGAATGGAAAAAGGGGAAAATTGGGAAGTTAGACATGCTTCTTTGCTTTGCTGCCACCTGATGGAGAAAGAAAAGCTTCTCAATCCATTGATGCTCCTTTGTGAATAGGTTAGCACATTTTCACTTGTAAGGAATGACATTTCTGCAACCCCATCTGCTTACCCACCTATTTGCCTAGAATTTTTTGTTTCTTCATGGAGGGTGCACTTAGACTTGCAGACCCTTATTTGCCTTTTATTTTCTTTGGCTTGTTCCCTTTGATTTTCTATCTAATGCTACCCTTATTGCTTCCAAGGTCCCAGATTAAGCAGTTGGGAACCTTAATTCTCTACCTAAGCTACTTGTCTGCCAAGATTAAACAGTTTGGACAGACTTCTTTCTCTATTCTACAACAGAAAATTGAAACATGGCATGATCCAGATTAGGCTTTTGGACCATCCATCAAAATTGAGTCACCATAAAGCTATATACACACAGTGTCTTCTCTTGGAAATATGGGATCTTTGCATCATCAAAGCAGAGCATATTTGGAACTTTCTTTGCCAATCATGAAATATGAAACCTATTGGTATAGGTAGCTAACAGTGGCTCCACATGGGGATGGTTTTTCCATTTGAAAGACCAAGAACAGCAGGTCAGAATGCCTTGGCCCTTGACTGCTTTTACCAAACTTGAAGTATGCTGCTTTGAAATGCCAAAATTGTGTTCTTCCCACCTTGGTGGATCTCTAAACCTATTTGCCTTTTGCTGACAGTTAATAAAACTTGAGAGGCTGCATTTTTACATTTTAACAGAAAGTAATATATACACCTGAATATGTACAAGGGAAACTCAGGCTGCACTTATGGGTAGTGGTCAAAATAGTGCTTCAGCATCCTGCCATTCACAGGACCTTCATCCAAATCAGTTTCATTAAGACTTTTAAGGAAATAGGTATTGTTTCCTTGTACTGCTTGGACAGCAAATGGTCCTCTCCAAAGGGAATCAAATTTTCCATGTTTTCCCTTATCCTCTCTTCTTGAGTCCCACTTGAGGACTTTGTCTCCAATGTTAAAGTCTTCTGCCTTAGTTCTTCTGTCAAAAGCTTTCTTTAGCTTTTCTTGTAAAACTTGAACTCTGCTGTACACTTGATCTCTAGTTTGCTGCAAACATATTATTTGATTTATCCTTCTCTGCATATCGTTTGGTTCAGCTTGACTTTCTTGAAGAAGTTTCAGGACAGGAATCCCTAGTGATGAAGGGAATTTAGCTTCTAATCCATAGACTAACTCATATGGGCTGGTCCCAATTGATCTCTTGGTTGTTAGTCTATCTGCCCATAAGGCATTCACAAGCTTCTTATGCCAATTCTTTTTGTTCTCTTCTAGCACTTTCTTTATGATGTTTACCAGGCTTTTATTTGATGATTCAGCAAGGCCATTTCCTTGGGGATAGTATGCCGTAGAATGGCCCAAGGTAATGTGAAATTTGTGGCAGAAATTCACCATCTTCTTGGATCTGAAAGCAGCAGCATTGTCTGTTATTATCTTGTTAGGACAACCAAATCTAGCCAATATGTTATTCTCCAAAAACTGGATAATTGTTGAATCATTTGCTTGTCTGCATGGAACAGCTTCAATCCACTTAGTGAAGTAGTCTGTGGCTGTTAAGATCCATCTATGTTGGCCTGAGGATGAGGGATGAATTTCCCCAATGAAATCCAAGCCCCATTGTTGAAAAGGTCTCTCTGTTGCAATAGGCCTTAAGGGAAGTGGCAGTAACTGTCTCTTTCCCTCAAACACTTGACATTTGTGACATGAGGTTGTGAATTTCTTGACATCAGAGAACATGGTGGGCCAGTAGTAACCAGCCCTTAGTATTTTATCCACAGTGGACTTCCAGTACAAGTGTCCACCACAGTCACCTGCATGAAATTCTTTTATGATATTGTTAGTTTCATTCTCAATTAAGCAGTTTAACAATATCCCTTCATGGTTTTTCCAAAGTAAATTTCCATCCATAACACAGAATTTAGAAGCTTTCATTTTTAGGAACCTACATTTAGTTCTGGACAATCCTGGGGGAGCACACAGGTTTTGTAATACATAACATATATCAGAATACCAAGGGGATTGTTCAAAGGCTACATTGATCTTTGGAGTCGCCAGCTCCGGTTCACTATCCAGCTGGTTGATGTCTAAGGCTTGGAAGTTTGCCTCTGTCATTAGTTTGGCCAAACCTTGCCCTTTTATCAGTTTTGTAGGTTTTATTTCGATGTCAAATTCTAAAATATTTGCAATCCATTTTCCCCTTCTGCCCTCTAAGTTCTCTTGGGTGAGAATGTCTTTAACAATGGTACTTGGTACATAAGCTATAACATGTGAATAGAAGATGTAAATCCTAAAGTCTTTTATAGCTTTGACCAAAGCATAAGCTTGTTTTTCCATGATTTGGTATTTCAGAGGTGCATCTCTGAGAGCTCTGCTAAAGAAAGCAATGGGCTTTTCATTTCCTTGGTCATCTTTCTGTAATAAAACAGCAGCAATAGTATGTTGGGAGGCAAAGGAAAAAATGATGAATTCTTTTTCAAATTGAGGATTTGTTAGGACTGGAGTCTGAGTAAGGGCCAATTTTATACCTTCAAAGGCTTGATTTGCTTCAACAGTCCATTTCACTTTTGAATCCTTCTTTAGCATGTTATTCAGTAATCTGCTCAATTCAGCCAGATTTGGGATAAATCTCCTCAGGAAGTTGATTTTACCCAAAAAGGCTTGTAATTCCTTTATATTTCTTGGGTGGGGCATTTGTAGGATAGCTTGTATCCTATCTGGGTCAATTCTAATGCCATCTTTTGAAATGATATGTCCCAATAGCTTACCTTCCTCTAAACCAAATAAGGATTTCTTGGGATTCAAGGAGATTCCATATTTCCTACATGTTAGGAAGATCTGTCTCAAATGTTTCAAATGTTCTTGGTCTGATTTTGAGAAAGGTGTAAGGTCATCTAAGTAAATGACAAGAAAGTCATGAATCTCCTTGGCAAAAGCAATATCCATTGCTCTTTGAAATGTTGCTCCTGCATTTTTCAATCCAAAAGGCATTTTTACATATTTGAAAGTTCCCCATGGGGTTGTAAATGCTGTTTTGTCCTGATCATCAGGATGAACTAGGATCTGATTAAAGCCTGAGAATCCATCAAGTAATGAAATTCTTGAGGCCCCTACCACTCTTTGGAGAATGTGATCCATCTTGGGCAAGGGATAATTGTCTTTGAGGGATACTTGATTCAGATTTCTTAGATCTACACAAAGCCTTATTTCACCAGTTTTCTTTCTTGTAGGGACCAAATTTGAAATCCAATCAGAAAACCTGATTGGTGCTATGATGCCTGCTTTAAACATTTTTTGCAATTCCTTTTCAATTGAAGGGAGGAGCATGGGATTAATCCTTCTCAATTTTTGTTTGAATGGCTTCTGATTAGGCTTGAGAGGGATAGTATGCTGGATAACAGAGGTGTCATAGGATTTTAAATCCTCATAACCCCATGCAAAGACATCCTGAAACTCTTTGAAAAGGTCAATGTATTTGGGCTTTTGATCAGGAGGCAGAGATGCTGATAGCTTTATTATCTTGGGCTTGTCAACAGTGCCAATGTTGCATTCTTCAATGGCTACATTTAGGGGCTGCATTTTTGGTTTTCTGGGGATGTCATTCGAGTCAAAGATGTCTTCTAATGGGGTTAGGCCTGTTGGGAGAAAATTGTCTCTCAGCTCTATGATTTCATCCTCTACAACAACTATTTCCTCATGATTGGTTTGTTGAATTTGTTGTATGTTCTCCTTGTTGAAAATAGTTGGATTTAGCATTTGTTTTGCTGTTTTGGGTGATATTGGGTGGTGAGTCTGTTCAAACTGTATTTGTGATTGACTTGCTCTTTCAGTGTCAATATTTAGACCTGCAAATTCTTGTTGCAAGGTCAAGAAATTGTTTATTTGTGCATCATCTTCAAATACTTGCCAGTCCTTGACATTGTTTGGAACATAAGTTCTGTGTTTTACCTTAGCTGTAAAACAGTGGTGGGGCTCAAAAGGTAGCTTGCAGGTACTTGCAAATGTGGCTAAACTGTGGGCATGCAAGTTATGGGTTCTGGGAATCTTAGTAATTTGAAATTCAGTGAAGAAGCTTAGTATTTCAGCCACAGCAGACCTATAAGACCTCAGTCTCTTGTCATTGGTGACAAAATTTCCCTTCACTTGTTGGATGACTAAATCTGAATCCCCCATAATTGAGACCTTTGTGGCTTGTAAGAACTTTACTAGCTTGAGGCCTAGTAAAAGAGCTTCATATTCTGCCATATTATTAGTACACTTGAAATTCAGTCTATAGGCTCGGCCTTCTGCATGACTGTCTTGTTTATTATGTATCCAAACTCCAGCTCCTGCCCCTAATTTGTTGACTGACCCATCAAATTCAAGGAACCATAGGATCTCTTGTTCCGGGGAGAGGTTAATGACCTCCTTGTGTGCTGGAATTGTAAGTTGAAGCTGTGGTTTGCCATCTGGTTTGTTTTCTAGGGCAGTCTCCTCACTTGATGGAACCTGTTCGCTTTCTTGAGCAGCAGCTGTGTTTAATGTTTGCTTAATCATTGTTTCTTGGGTAGCAGTTTGCTCATTGGTGTCTTCCTCTTGTATGAGTGTCTTGGGTTCAACCTCATTATCTGGGAGAGTTGCATTATCATTGAAGAGAATGTATGAGTCTATGTCTGAATGGACAACATATATGGGAAAGTTTTGAGGCTTTTCTTCACTGCTGACCATGTATTTCATTAATGTTTCTCTGTATAATCTCTTTGGTTGCCCAAAAACAGTGATGGTGGCATATGACATATCTAACTGCAGGGAACCTTGAAGTTTAGCCCCCCATGACCTTGATAACAACATCCCATACTTGGGTGGGATGTCAGCAACTACAACATCCATTAGAATTGTTTTGTTTGGGCACTGAACAAGAGACACACATAGATCTTTTATTAGGCCTAAGCACTTGACTTGGCTGGAATCAAAGGAGAACAGGTCCTTGTATGCTCTTGTAATATCCAGGTTTAGTCTTTCCATGACTGATTTGGGCATCAGGTTGTGAGAGGCACTCGAGTCAAACATTGCATTGTGTAATATCTTGTCATGAACATGCAGGCTGACATAGAAAGGTAAAATGCCTACACCTGCTATCTTTCCATCCACCTCTGGGCCAAAAAGTAGCTCTAGGGTATCATCCAACACATTAACATCATCTTTGTTGCTAGTAAGTTGGAGGGATTTCCTGATTTGTTGTTTGTAGATGCTGTGTTTGGCCAATTCTGAGAGAGGAATTGCTATCTTTACTTTACTAATTTCAGTTTCTAGGTCAAAGGGTTTTTCGGATTGGGTCTTTTCCCTGTGGATGACATTTCTTTCCTTGTTCACTAACTCTTTTTCTTGATTCTTATCCTGATCTTGAGGCTTGCCCTTCTTGCTCATCTCTTGAGGGGTGACACTTGGGTTAGGGTGCAAGGATGATGCGTCCATGGGCTGCTGTTTTGAAGAAGCTGGTACAGTGATTTCTTCGATGGTTACTTCTTTTGCAAGCAAATCTGTTGGGTCATTTGGCTCTGTAACTATGGCTCTTTTGGGCTGCTGATTATCTTTTATCTTTTCAGGCTGTGTTACATTTACATTTCTTCTCCTTAGCTTGTATTGCTTATGGACTTCATAAACAGCTGTGTCATAGCCTTGTTTGAAGTCAAATGACTCACCTGATTTGATTGGGAACAACTTGATTACCTCATCCTCATGGTCTTCTTGTGTCAAAAATACTTGACTTTCACCATCTAGACCCATTAAATTAATCTGAGAATCTTCATTGGGTTCACTTGATGTGGAAGTTTCAGCATAGTTTTCTTGGAAAGGGGGTCTTATGTCTTGGTCAGCACTGGCCTTGCCAACGTTTGGGTTTTGAGTTCTCCTAAAATTTGGATTCCTAGGAGGGTTGTTTTGTGGTGCTTCCCATGATGATTTTCTCTCAACCGATTCCACTCTATCCCCCAATCTCTTCATACCAGTGAGTATTGCATCCAGTTTTTGATCAAAGGCTGAGGGTTCTTCTTTGAAGGTGGTTCTCTTTTCCAACCTTGCTCTGTTTCTTTTGGCAATCAGGTTAGCTTCCACTGTGACAACAACCTTTTGGGCATCTGCAAGGGTTTGAGGGTCTCTCTCCTTCAACTGATAGGCCATATCAGGGTCAAAACCATCAGGAAATTTGTACAAGGCCAAATCAGGGGGAGGTCTTAAATTGTGGGATTGCGTTATATACATTGTTGAATCTTGCACAATACTCCAAAACAGTCTCTTGGGGACCTCTTTTGATAGTGTCATATTCACCAAGTATGTGCAGAGGATCCTTCTTCTTCTCCCATCTGCTAGTAAAGGCTTGATAAATCTCATCAGGAGTTGTGATGGAATTTGCAGTCAGGGATCTAAACCAAGTTCTTACATCCCCAGTCAGACTTTGAACAAACATCCTCATTCTCACACTGTCATCATCTATTTCATAGGTCTCAAAATGGTCTTGCATCCTTTTGGCATGCTGAATAGCTGTAAGATGGCCAGTGGAGTCAAAATATGAGATTTTAGTTTGGTAGTCTTGGGGTAGAGTTGCAGCATTAGCTGGTAACTACAAGGGTGCATATCTGTTAGCCATATTCACAAGGTTTGGGGGATTTACAGGAGCAGCTGGGATAAAAGGAACGATGTGTACCACAGGGGTAATAGGTGTAGCAGCACCTAGAGTGTTGATCAAGGGGATATGTGCAGTGGGTGAAGATGCAAAGGGAGGGCTTTGAGATGTAGATGGTGAACTGGGGGAAACAGGAGTAGACCGAAATAGAACCTTGATAGGAGTTGGAACTGGTTCAGGGTGAGCTGTCTCAGGACTCAAATCACTAGGATTTTCCTGCCTTTGCTGTCTCCTGATTATTTTGGGAATTGTATTTGGATTTTCAAAAACTGCTGGTGGATTTGGGTCAGGGTTTGACCTAGTGTGCCTGGTTTCCCTTTTAGGAGCCAGCTTCTGAATTTGTTTTTTGTATTTTCTAATATATTTTAGGATTGTTTAAGGGACTGCTCAAGATTTTAAAACCACTGTCTTGGCAGACAATAGTTGAAAAACAATATGCTCAGCTCCCCAGCGGAGTCGCCATTTATGTTAACACCCAGGTTGTTCCCTATGACTCCCAAGGGAATACGGCCGGGGTAACCACTAACCAGTCTTTGGATTGCAGCCTCTAGCCAAGCTGTAATAAGAGAGGGCTCTCTCTTTAAAGTTTAGCTCTGTTTTGATGGCATTTTAAGCTAGCTATGATGTTCAAGGTTTTTTGTTTTTTTTTTTGAAATGTGTTTGGTGATGATTCCAATTAATATATATAGGTACTTACTAGCATGTCTTAGTCCATTGGGCATGGAGTCAGTGGTCCTTTAGTTTGTCTGATACTGTGTGATACCTTAGCGATGCTGCAGAGCCAGGTTTGTGTCGGAGGAAAAACTTTCATAATAGTTATTAAGCGGGTGCATTCAGTTTATGTAAGGCATTTAAGAATCTCACAGAAAACTGCTGAAGAAAAGACAGTAGTAATGTCAATCTAGAAGCAATGAAGAATTTCTAGTTAACATTAACACATATAGAATTAATAGACACATGAGCAGTTAAGAATTCATGTATATCGTTAATCCTGAAGACAAACATTCACAACAGTAAAAATTGAGCACAAGGTGTAATGAAACAAATCCTGTACTATTCTTTTTCTTTACTGCTAGCTTAGTACAACATAAGTATGGTTTGATAAACATAAGAAAACAGGAAACAGAGATTTGAGAAAAAAACTTGTTATTTCATCAGACAGCACAGGAATTCTGCATCAGCACATCTAGCATCATCCATACATCAAATACTTCAGGAAATCACTGAGCTGGTCCAGCCCTCTGTATTAGATAAAACTGAAAGTATACAATAGATTCTCCTTGGAGTCAAAATCACCAACCCCTTATGCGTTACTAAGGGGAGTATTTATACAAAATTTACATGTAAAAAATATCAAGAAGAGGAGTTAATGGCTCATAAATGTTTATGCCAACTCCTGGAGCTTGGTAGCTGAGGAAGTAAAAGCTGTAGTAACTTTTTATTGCTTTAGCTGTCAAAAATAGTCAGAAATTGATGACTTGGTGGGTGTCGAAGTCGGCTGAGGCTAAGCTGTCCAAATATGCGCATTTTCTTATCCTTTAGGCTAGCTGTCATTTGTCTTTATGCTGAGTCACCCTTTGAGCTGCCTTTATTTCTGACTTTGTCATGCTGTTTGTCTTGTAGTGACCTGGAGCTGGCAGTGGCCGAACAACTGAGGCTACCGTGGCAAAATCTGAAGCATCGCTTGCCACCAATCCTCCTTAGGCATTTGATGTCTCCGAATTTTAATTAGGGTCTCATCTGCCTCTGTATACCTATAAAAGTTAGGAGGAGTTTCAAACAGATGATTTACCTCATTTTCAATGAAGAACAGGGCTTCAAGTTTTTCATACAAGCTCTGTCCTGTGGGGGGCCCTGTTTGCTCAGATGTACTGCCAGATGCAACAATTTGATTTTCAATAGTGGTTGCCATTCTGTTGGCAAATTGATCTCGAGAGATCAGTCTTCCTGCACCACTTAGGAGGCTGGGCAGTCCCTTTGATTGCAGCACTGCCATCTTGACTTTATATTCCTCCACCTCAGCTTGTATCTCATAGCACTTCCTCTCCACAGTTTGTACATAGTTCCTGAGAGTTAGTACCTTCTTAGCAGTGAGGACAGCCTCGGTTCTGTTGGCAATGCCTATTGCTGCCAGTTCCTCCTTTTCTTGCCTGTTCAGGAAGTCTATCATCCTGTTGGCCTGTTCTGGCTTGTCTCCCAGTGTTGTCTTGGCCTTATGGATTTCTGCTTGTGCTTGGCCCATTAAGTCCATCTGTTCATGTATTGTTTTGATTGACCTCCATTGTTGATTGATGGAATGGCCAATTTTGGCCCATAGAATCCTCTTTATGTCGGCCATGGCAGTCTCTAGATTCAGTTCCTTCTCTAAAGCCTTGATCTTGTCCTTTAGGGCCTTTATTTCTCTGCCCTGCTCTGCTACAGTTACTTTTGACTTGTCATATTTGGCATCCAGTTCTGCCAATTTTTCCTTGGCCTTCTTTATTTCATTGGCCTGGAGCTCCATTTCCTTGATGGCCTTGGTCAATTCTTCTATACTTGCACTGGCATCTGGAGCTGCTGCTGTTCCTGCTGCTTCTGTTGTGGGGGCCACTGCTGCCCCTGAAGTTGTTGCTGTTGTTGAAGTAGTTGGAGGAGCTTGGGAAGTGGATTCTCCCTGTTTATCTTGTAATGCTCCTTCCAGCCCTTTCTCCAATTCCCTGATCGTCTGGTCTTGCTGCATTAGGAGGTCTAATTGGTCATCAACCTGTTTTTGCTTTTGAAGTTCTGCGGTTTGAGGGTGCTCTGTGGGCTGCAGCTTCAATATCTTCTTTAATGCATTCAGGTCATCATCTTTCTTCTTCATAAGGGCCTTCACACCCTTTGGATCACTAGGATCATGTCCTAGATCAATGATGATGTCCTCAAGAGACTTTATTCTATTGTCTTTGGCCAAGGAGGACATTCTCTCAAAGTCCAACTGGGTATTGGTGTTTTTCAGGGACTCTTTCAGCTCATGGGCCATGGTTGCCCTCTCCACCAAGGTTGCATAAACCATTTCTCCAGCTTGCTTGTGGAGTTCTATTTGGTCCATGGGATGGATGTCTTTGGCCATAACGTCCACCCTTGTCTTCACAAAATCTGCAGCTGACTTAGGCTGCGGTATTGTAGGCTTAAAGTGACTGAGGATTATTTTTTCCTCTTTAATGTCATACACAGACATTAGCCTTTCTTGCTGGGCTGGTGTTGCATCTATAAATTGCTTGTAAACCTCAGCCCTCAGCAGATCATTCTGAGCTTTTATTTGTTTGAAAGAAGCCTTAGTGCTCTTGGGCTTCTTGCTCTGCTGGGAGGAGGAAGACACCTCCAAACCAAGTTGCAATCCTTGCTCCTGCTGAAAGGAGCTTGTCCCTGTGTGCTGGCTGCCCTCCCTATTTTTCCTTGAGCTGTCAAGGAATTCTTCAGTGATGTCTTCTACTTCAGGGGAGTCTAGCCTTTGCCTTTTGGCTCCTGGTTGTTGGGAGGATCCACTAATTGGAGTGGACTCTTCTCTGTCTCTTTTCATACCCCTTTCTTCATGTGCTGGGGTCTGCAAACTAGGAGCAGTCAATGGCTCAGTCTGTGGAGGTGGAGTTTGCATTACTGGGGTTGCTGGTAGCTCCGTTTGTTGAGGGGCAGTCTGCTCTTGCTGCTGTTCTGTTTGCTGCCCTTGTTGGGGCTCTTGATGCTGCTCATTTGCAGGGGCAGGCTTTTCTTTCACTGTTTCCTCCTCTGCCCCCATTATCCCTTTGCCTTTGTCTGCAGCTGGTGCTGCTGTGGAGGGTGCTTGTGTTACTGGTGCAGTCCTTGAGGCCGAGGTCCCTTCTCCTATTGAATAAGGCCGCTTGAAAGGTACCTGCTGCACAGAGTCTAGGTCAATGGTTTTTTCAAGCTCCTTCATATTCTTTAGCATTATCTCTTCTTCAGTTAGCTTTTCAACTAGAGTACCCTGCAGCCATTCTTGTTGGTTGGCATATTTCTCAATGTGTGGGTATTGGCAATGCCTATAACCTAGAAGCCTATATTTGTTTCTCCTGGCAGTAATGAAGCCCTTAGGGTCATAAGGGACCCACCGGAAACTGTATGATAGTTTATATTTATCCTTGAGGATGAGGTCAGCATCTTCCCATCCTTCTTTTTTGTTCATGATGAAGGGGCCCAACTGGTGTTTGAACTTGAGGTGGGCCTTCTTTTTGGAGCTGTGGAAATGGGTGAGGTCAGACTGAATCAACTGCCTATAATATTCCAAGGCAAATATCCTCATGGGCACATACTTTGGGAGTCTGTAGGGACAGAGCTCACAGCCATAGACTCTGATGACTGTGTGATCCTCATATAGGTACCAATCACCTATTTTACATTTTTTGGACAGCTGCAGAGCCTTCTGTATCTTAGTTGACATTCTAGGAGGAGGGGACCTCATCAATAGGCAAGAGACTGGATACACAAATTGGTCAACAAACTCACAATAGGAATAGGGTGAGTTTGTGACTATGTGATAGACAGAGGTCCAGAAGATGACAGATCTTCTTTCCCCTCTATAATCCAGCTTTTTGATATAGCATGGAAAAGCCTCAGACTGATAGTACATAAAGAGGTGATAGATATAGGCCGAGTACTTGAAGACCCCCTGCCTGTCCACTGCACCCAACTGATCGTGGATTTTGTTAGCAATGAATTTGGCAAAGTTATATTTGCGGGCAGGGGGTTGGCCTAGGCTGTAAACAGCTAGTAATACTAGCATTGTCTCATCCACATGTTCGCTGGTTTTGTATCCCAGCACATAAGCAATCATGTCCAGGAGTAATCTGCCTACTTCAGTGAAGTGGACATCTAAATAAGGAGGTGGCCCTGCAGGCTGGCACTCAGGTCTCATGAATGTCCTGGTGACCTTTTGAATCTCCTCACTGGTCATCTTGGCACCAGTGTCCAGCAGATAGTTCATGGAGAATGGGATTAGCAGCTCCGTCTGATCAAAATGTAGCATTTTGTTGATGGACTCCGGATTAATGTAGAAGAGGATCCTCCCAGATGGGGTGCTGATGGCTCTATGCTGCACATCATAGTTTTCAGCACATAGGCGAATGATTTCAGGAAACACATTTACAGAGGGGAGACAATAGTATGGCAGGTTGGACTCCCATATGCCATATATATCATGACCATTCAGGTAGTCCTCTCTCAACTGCCTGAAGGTCTGCAGAAAGTCCCTGTCTCCCACATAGTCTTCAATAAGGTAGTCCTTGTCAGCAAGAGGCAAGGACTGTAGGTCTTTATTGGGTGGATTTAATGGAGCAACACTGAGAGCTGTGGGTGCAGGGGCAGCCATTGTATGATTTGATTTTGAGTGAGATGAGTGCAATGGTTTGCAAACCTCCTAAGAGCTCAAATGATAGGCCAACTGTAGACAATGTCTGAAATGTTCTTCACAGTGGAAAAGGCAGGCTTGGCATGCTTGCTTCTGCAGTTTTTAGTAAATTCACAGGGATTGTGAATTGCTAGGGGTAAATTGCAGAGGGTATGTGAGGTCTACTTAGGAAAGCAGCTGCAGCTGGTCTACACCCGGCAAAAGGGAACAATGCCGGGCCCCTCGAGGACAAATTTAGGATCTTGGTCCGCGTTTTAACTGTTTGTGTTAAATTATTGTTCCGGGGTAATGCAGGTTCCCTTAGCTCAGTTTTAGGTAGTAGACAGAGCTTGTATGGAATTTTGACAAATGCTTTAATGGTGATTTTTACAGAGAAATGGTATGCATGGGCCGAATGGAAGAATTATGGTGAATACCTGGATAAGACGCTTGAAAAGCCTGCGGGCTGAACTGTGGAGGCAGAATTGATGAGTTGGTACAGTTGCAAATTTGAATTTGGAGGTCTGGAGGCGCTTTGGCAGTGAACCAGCTGCAACGGCTATGTCTTCTTTTGCGCGAAAATGACATAAAAACGGCTTAAACCGTGACTTTAACGACAAATTTGGGAAAAATAGGTAATTGGCACCTTCCCGCCGATGATGTCAGCATGACGTCATGGCGGGCCCGGGTACGGGGGTGACGTGGCTGCTGAGGTGTGGGCCAGGGTGGCAGGACACAGTGGCGAGTGGATAAGGTGGCAGGACTACGTGGAGGGCCACACGGCGCGGGGGCGGGGAAGGGTGCTACGTCATGATGACGTATGCATGTCGTAAGGGGGAGGTGGTAACGGGATGGTGGTAAGCGGTTTCCCCGCACCACCTTTGGAGAAAGGCAATATCGGGGAGGGGGGCTCCGAACAACCCCGCCGCCTGCCACGCGTCCTGTGTACGGGGCGGAAAACCACCATTCCCCGGACGCTAAAGGTCTGGAGATCTGACACTAAAAATGCCCGCCCACCGTTGGATCGTGGGTGGCAGACGATCGACGGCTGGCGGGCCTCCCGCCGGATCGTGCAGGTTGGGGGGGGTCCCGCCCGCATATTAAAATATTCGTTTAAATAATCTGGGCGGAGAACCTTAGGTTTAGTGCTTTTTGTGGGTTTTTTCGGGGTAAGGTTAATCCAAGGGGGAAAAAAGGTTTAAAAGTGGGTTTTGAGCAGAGGGAGGGGGTTCTTGTGGAATTTATTGGACAGAGGTGAGGTGATGGCTTAGGGGGAGGCTGTCACTCCAACCTGAGGTCAGAGCAATCCCATAACAGGGTTGACCACAGTCCCTGGTGGACTAATGTCTCCTTTGACAAACTTATTTAGCTATAGTGCTAAAGGGAGGATATCTATACAATGCTGGGATTTATACACCATAGTGTTATTATAGTAGGGAAAGGGGGACATAGGGGATTTAGATAGTAAAGTTAAGGGTTAATACGGATAAAAGAGGTGAATGAGGAACGAAATCACTAAGTTTGTTTGAAAACCACTTAGTTTTAGGGAGTAGATCAAAATGAAAAGAATTTTAGACAGGAAATGTGGCTCTTGAAGGACTAAGAACCACCATAAAACCACCAATTCTTCCATGAATCTCAACTGATGAGGGATGTTAGTAATGAATGGAAAAAGGGGAAAATTGGGAAGTTAGACATGCTTCTTTGCTTTGCTGCCACCTGATGGAGAAAGAAAAGCTTCTCAATCCATTGATGCTACTTGGTGAATAGGTTAGCACATTTTCACTTGTAAGGAATGACATTTCTGCAACCCCATCTGCTTACCCACCTATTTGCCTAGCATTTTTTGTTTCTTCATGGAGGGTGCACTTAGACTTGCAGACCCTTATTTGCCTTTTATTTTCTTTGGCTTTTTCCCTTTTATTTTCTATCTAATGCTACCCTTATTGCTTCCAAGGTCCCAGATTAAGCAGTTGGGAACCTTAATTCTCTACCTAAGCTACTTGTCTGCCAAGATTAAACAGTTTGGACAGACTTCTTTCTCTATTCTACAACAGAAAATTGAAACATGGCATGATCCAGATTAGGCTTTTGGACCATCCATCAAAATTGAGTCACCATAAAGCTATATACACACAGTGTCTTCTCTTGGAAATATGGGATCTTTGCATCATCAAAGCAGAGCATATTTGGAACTTTCTTTGCCAATCATGAAATATGAATCCTATTGGTATAGGTAGCTAACATCACCCACACAAAGCAATCACTCTTCAAACATGACATATCCAACACAAAGGAACACAACCACACAACAAATTCATCCATCAAACCTGGCATATCCAACACATTCATCCATATGACACACTCACCTATCAAACACAACATATACAACACACACACACACACACAACTATGTCAATAAACTTCTTAATGACCACTAAATTGTTAGAATCTTAGAGGAAATAATATCATATTCTTAAAAGTTTTCTCTACTTTGTTCGATATCATTAGTCAAGGTTCAATATTGAATATACATTGTGTTATGAAACCAGCTCACAAAAAGATAGAAAAGATAGATCAACGACTTGTAAATCAGCCTCTTCGAGGGGGCAACCTCCTTTACATTACACAAATGAACAATTCTTGGATGATACAAATGAAAAGACATCCTTTCTATATATAGTAGTCTAAGGGGTCATAATATAATCAGAGCCGACATAACAATAATAATGTAAGGGCACAACAATAACAATAGTGGGCTTATATGGGGCACAATAATAACAATATGGGGACTACATGGGCACAACAATATAATAATGGGGTTGCACTAATAACAATAAGGGGTTACACTAGTAGTGTAGGGACCTAACATGCCCCTCTCCTTCAAAAATTGTTGTCCTCAACGCTTGAGTAGTTCTGGATGCTTCGGTATAAAATTCTCGTCCTCCCATGTGGAATCTTCAATGGGTAAGTTCTTCCACTTGATGAGATACTCTAAAATTGATCAATTTCGTAGCTGTCGGGTTCTTGTTTCCGTGATTGCTTCAGGTTCCAATATGATTTTTCCTTCCTTGTCAAGTTCTGACAATATTGTTTGAACTGGGAGCTTGTCACCTATAACCTTCGTTAAGCATGAAACAAGGAAAATTGGGGGCATTCGTGAAGATGCAGGAAGCTCCAGTTTTTATGCCATAGTACTAATCTTTTGCAGCACCTTGTAAGGACCATAGTACTTTGGTGATAATTTATTATCCTTCTTAGCTTGCTTGAGGGACATTTTTTTGTATGGTTGTATTCGTAAAAATACCCAGTCACCTATATCAAAACTTCTTTCGCTGCAATGTTGATATTCCTGTTGTTTCATTCGATTTTGTGTGAAATTGATGTTATCCTTTTTCTTCTTGATATGTCCTTCTATCATGAGAGTTTGAGGGGTGGTAATTCCTGCCAATGCATTACACGATATGGTCAGATTCATTTCTTCTTTCTCTGGGGTTGGTTTCAGGTGTATATCCTCTTCGTTTGGCATTTCTTGATTCCTTTTCTTCCTCCTCTTCACAATCAATGTAAAATAATTTCTTCTCAATAGACTTATGACCTTTAGTGTATTTGCTATCACAACTGTAACAAAGGTCGTTTTCTCTTTTTTCTTCCAATAGTTGTGGTGTCAACATTGTAGGTTGTGGAAGGCTAGGAGAAACAACACTTCCATCTTTATAATTGTGATTGGTAGGATTTCTTATTGCCATAATTTTTCTTTCCAGCCTGAATGCCTTCTCCAATGAATCAAATTCCCAAAGATGAAACTCATGTTTAATGTTATCCTTTAAAGTCCCTACGAAGACATCAATCTTTTTCTTCTCTGGAATATCATTTACCCTTATATTCAATTTTTGGAAGTCTTCAATATGCTATGCCATTGAACCCTTTTGTTTGAGATTTATCAATTGGCTAAAGAAGGTGTTGCTCTTTGTATCCTCATAATGTGCTATCATTTCCTCCGTGAAAATTGACCAAGTGACCAGTGGTTTATGAGAAAAAATCCCTTTATACCATAAAAATTGATTTGGTTCTAAATATAAAGATGCAATATGTACCTTTTGTGACAGTTTCACATCATGTAGATCAAAATATTTCTTCATTTGTAGTATCCATGTTATGCTATCCTTGCCATCAAACTTCCTCATATCGATCTTTGGAATATGGTGGGTTTGAAATCCAATGTTATATTCTATGAAATCATGTTTAACATTTATTTTTTTCTCATCATGAGTTTCCTCTACTTCCTTTTTGTCATTAGGAGGCCTTTCTTGTAGCAGCTATGTCCCACCTTCCTTCAAACCTTCCATGCCTTTCTTCAAATATTCCATGCCTTTCTTCAAATCTACTTCCATATCATAGATATTAGCTTCCATGGCACATATAAAACTATTTATCTTAGCTTTGATCACATTCTTCAAATCATCCATCAAATTTTTCTTACTAGGTGTTTCTATTTTCTTGATTCGAGTCATTATTTTTCTTTCTTTTAGGAGCTCGATATGTAAATGAATGTAACTATATAATTTCAGATCTTCAAGTTATGAAATTTTGGCCTGTGGTAGCCCTCTGAGTCCTCTTTCTAACCCCACCAGTTTGATCAATATTGGATTTTTTAATAAAGCGTTATGCGAAATCTCCTATGATGACCTGATTATAGAATGGTTCAGTAGAGTGAACTTGTACGACCTGCCACGTGTCACTGTTTCGACCTTCGGGCTTGAAAAAAATACACAGAAAGGTAGAGTCTGTCCTCTTTATGCAACTTCTTACGAAATTTCAATATGATTCTCAGCGAGAAATTTATGACGATTTTCCTAAGGTCACCTGTTTGGAATGTAATTCGGGAACCTGCAAAAACCCTAAATGTTTTGGACTGTATCTCTGAAAATATACCAAAACAAGATCTGAAATTCGGACCCGAGCTTCACCAAGATTTCAGATCAAATGGGTTTTAATTTCAGAGTTTGAACCTTCGTAGAAAAGTGCAAATGCCATGATGACCAGTTTGAGATGGAATTCTGGAGCTTGCAAAAACCCTAACTTCCTCAGACCATATCTCCGAAAATATAGCGAGAGAAGATCTGAAATTTGGACCCGAGGATAATTTACATTTCTTCTCAAATGAGTTTTTTTTAGCTTCTGAAACATCACAGGAAAAAAGTTATAGCACAAATTCCACGATGACCTGTTTTGGAGCAGCGAAACCCTAGAATCCAAAGCTTTGATACCAAATGTTATGAAACTAGCTCATAAAAAGATAGAAAATATAGATCAATGACTTGAAAATAACCCTCTTCAAGGAGGAAACCTCCTTTACATTACATAAATGAACAATTCTTGGATGATACAAATGAGATGACATCCTTTCTATATATAGTAGTCTAAGGGGTCATAATATAATGATAGCTGACATAACAATAATAATGTAAGGGCACAACAATAACAATAGTGAGATTCTATGGGGCAAAATAATAACAATATGGGGACTACATGGGCACAACAATATAATAAGGGGGTTGCACTAATAATAATAAGGGGCTACACTAGTAGTATAGGGACCTAACATATTGAATATATCTCCACTCACAAAGATTCAACTCATTTGCAATGGATATATTTCATGTGATTAAGATTGTTTTCATTGTGTTGGTTGGATTTAGATTATACAAAAACACAATATGATTGAAAAGGAAGAGAGAGAGTAGTAGGGTCACTATATTTGTGAACACTTCCATTTGTATTAGGGTTATGGTATGATGGGACTTTCATGTTTTTCATGAACAAGAGCTCAGAACCGATGTGGGATAGCACACAAAGGAGAGGGAGTTTTAAAGTCATAACCAACATTCATAGTAAGCCACATAATGTTTCATATCCAACACACATACAACTCGGAAACACTCACCCATTAAGCACAACATATCCAATACACATAACCACGCATACAAGATATCATGTCCAACACATTCACTCAAAACACTCAGCCACATGGCATATCCAATACACAAATTCACCCATAAAAATGACATAACCAACACACACGCTCACCCACACCATACGTCCACAAAAAAGGACATGATGAAAAACCATGAATAATCATCCTCACAACCAATCAATAATTATTTTAATAGGAATATCCATTACCCTTTTGAAAAGGTTAAGACATATATGTTATCATGAAGTAGAGCTCATAACCAATGTGGGACAACAAAGAATAGGAGAGGGGATTTCAAATTTGTAACCAACAAAACTTCTCCAACGCTCACATTAAGCCATACAATGTGTCAAATCCAACACAAAAATTAACTTACAAATACTCACCCATAAAACATGACATATCCAACACATGTTATTACTGATACAACACATCAATGTATCACGTGCACTAATAAATAAATAAATAAATAAATATATATATATATATATATATATATATATATATATATATATATATATATATATGCACTAAGATATTAAACTTGGCATATCCAACACATACACTCACCCATAAAATGTAACCTATCCAACACAAGCATTCACCCACACAAAAATCCCACACAAAGGGGGAGAGGTTAAAAAATACACACATTTTATCCCCACAACCAATTAACTACTCCTATGAAAATTTTGAAACATATATGTTGAAAATTGTAGATTGTCATGAATTAGACCTTAGAACCAATGTGAGATAACACATAATATGAGAGGAGATATTAACATATTCAACGCACACACTCATCCATACAAGAAAACATCTCCAACATGTAGACACAATGACAAAATTTCCCCTAGAGTAGGAGGGGATATTGAAAATAATGCACATTTATCCTCATGACTAGTCAACCTTTATGTTAATAGGAGAGGAGCTACCCTTATGAAAATGTTGAGACTTATGTTGTCATGAATAATATCTAATAATCAATGCGGTATAGAATACAAAAAGAGAGAGGATTTTAAAGTCATAATCAACACAACATATCCCACACAAACACACAAACTCATGAAAAACAACATGTCCTCCACATAATCACCCATAAAACACAACATCTCCAACACGTGACATATCTAAATCACACATTCACCTATAAAACATGGCATACCAACACACACACTCCCCCACAAAACACGCTCACCCATTAAAAACGATAGTTCTAACCCACACACTCACCCCTATAACACGACATATGCAACACATACTCACCCACAACACATCACATTTCTAACACAAGCATGTCATAGCATATCCAATGCGCACCCTCACCCACATGACATGGTATATCCAACACACACACTCTCATCCACATGACATGGTATATCCATCACACACATTCTCATCCACACAACACGCTCACCATGAAGCATGTTATATAGAACACATTTAATAACATGACATGCTCACCTATGAAACATGGCATATCCAATGCACATACTTACCCTTGAAACATGACATATCCAACACACACACTAACTCACAAAACACTCCCACCCATTAAACATGACATATGTAGCACACACACCCATCAAATGCAACATATCTAATACACATTCACCCATGAAACACATCATATTCAACACACACGATCACCATTCAAACATGCCATATCCTACCACACTTGGCCATCAGGTTGTTGGATATCACACACGTCCTCCAATCAAAACAAAATTTTCATCTTGATGCACATAATGATCATACCAAAAGACGATGTGATGTTTCCCTAGGAAATCACCAAGAATCCACTCAGGTTTTAAACTACAATTGTTTTACATTACATATAGGGAAAATAAAATTGTCCTTCAATCAAAACAATCGTGTAATTTTGGTGCACATAATGATCCTACCAAAATGGCCATGTCCTATGGCCCTGGGCTATCATCAGGGTGCCACTAAAGTTTTAAATTGTAATTGTTATACTTTACATATAGGGAAAAGGAAAATTGTGTTGATAAGTGCTTCAACTAGTGACTGTTTATTAGAAATTGGAACATTTGTTGAGGTAGTTACATCAAAAGGATAGGGGAAAGTGAGAATGATTTTTTAGGTTCTAATCACCTTCCCCACCTTAGCCAATGATTGAATATTAGATGAAGACCTATTTTTTGATGATAAAGAAGTAGGAGAAATGTTCATTCTGACTTGATTAAGTGTTGTTGAGAAGCTTGACGACACAATTTTTTTATTCATAGTTGATGACCGATTTGAAACTGTAAACATTTCATGGAATGTTGTGGGGTCGACATCTTGGTTTCCAAACTTGACATGCAAGAAGAAGGATAAAGGTGAAATTATTGTAGAAATAGTATTTGAAGCAATGAAGTGAAGCAACATGACGATGTTTTGAGCTAAAGAAACCTCCTCGCATGGAAACCTATAACAAGAGTTCAACACTTTGTGTAAGGTCGAATCATCTTGAGGATTTTGGGAGACATTTCTATGGGATGATAGTCCTTTTCTGTGGATTTTTAAAGAGAGATGAGGTTGATCTAAGGCCCATACGAAGGATAGAATCTGGACGAAGTACCTAGAAGCCCTTGCTGTAGGTGGGGACAAGGTTTGGGAAGGTGGAAAAAATTATTAGAACCCTCATTGAAGGTGGAGATAATGTTTGAGGAGTTATGAACAACATTCAAGGTTAGAACACCCACATCCTCACTCCTGAATTCAATGACATCCTAGACAATTTGTAGAAGAGCAGAAAAGGGTTTGTTCTATAGTTAGATCCTAATTTTCTAGTCAAGTCCAAATTACACAGTATAGTTTGGAATTATAAAAGTGTCAAAATCCTGTTGAACTCTAGGTTTTCTAGAAAAATTGAAATTTATATTGGACTGATTCGATTATTTGAACAATGAACTCAGTTAACATTGTAATTTTTTGGATGAACCATAATGTTATGCTGTATTGTTGATTGTGGATACTAAAGGATATATTTTGTAATAGAGTTTTTTATCTTGCGAATTTCAAAGAAATTATTTGAATAAAACCTAGCTATGCAAGAAATCCTAGGGTAAAATTACCCTAGTCTGTTACATGTGAAACCCTAAGCCAAACTTAAAGAGGATTGTTTGTTTTAGGGTAGTTTTGAGCAAGTATGATTCAAAGTATGGTGAATGGACAAAATTCATACATGGTTGTGGAAATTTTTATTGAACAAAAAGTTTGGAAGCCAAATTGAAAAATTTCGAAGAATGAAGGAACCACATTACCGTTTTTCCGCTTTTCTACTCAACCTTTCGTTGCGGCTCCAATAGATTAATTATACCCTATAATGAAACCCTATCATATCAATGTATCCTTTGATGCAACCCTAGCATATGAATGTCTCGGCTCTCGAACCACATTCAACATAGTGAAATTGAAGCCGATGGTTTTGGTGCTCAAGAGTAGAGAAACCGTCCCATTCAGCGAAATGACACAAGCACCTGCCAACCGGTCGAAGAGCCATTAGAAGATCCAGTAGAAGAGACAATGGAGGTGTTGGAAATCCATCAGGCAAGGGGGTCTCCCCAATGTGAAGTCCCAATTAGAACTCACATAGTTTGGAGTAGGAGCCCCAACCGGAAATACGACTAGTTGCCATTGTCCTTAGGGATTTTCCTTGGCTACCATTATTAACATAAGGGATTATACAAACATTCTTTGAAATAAGAAAGTAAGCTGACACTGTGAGGCATACAATTGCAATGATATAAAGTACTTTCATGACAAGAAGGAAGAGAGTGAGCCTCTAAAAGAAAAGTAATAGTACTATCCTAAAATAAGAGCATAAGAGGATTGTTAGTTAAACTGCAAAGTAAGGTCAAGTTGATAGGGAAAGAACTTTCCAAAACTTGAATAAGTGTGGGATCAATGAGGTAGAAGTGAGACAGTGATTGAACTTATGAATTATCATACATAATAAAAACAATTTATGACAACATTGAACACTCAGTACACAAGAACAACATGATCCCCTCAATGTGGCGACAATACAACAACCTCCTCCAAGTGCGACACTTAGGATGTACTTTACGAAAACAGTGACGACACTAGTGCGAAAGTGCACGAAACTTTGGGAATGAGTCTAATACATGTCTATGTGATAGATAGGACCCATTGGTACCAAATTTTCCCCCTAAAATGAACTATGACTTTGCTTTTACATTGTGTGACACTTCCCATGCTTGGGAGGACACTTGTGACAGTGAGAGAAAAGTGCAAAATACACCTACAAATGTGAACAAAATTGAAAGAGACACATGCCAGAGTGAAGATAACATGAAAATGACACTTATTAAAGTGAAAAAAGTCAAAAGTGACAATTGTAAACATGAAAGAGACACTTTCGAAAGTGAAGGTGCGCAAAAGAGACAGTTGGAAAAAGTCACTGAAACAAAAGTACAATCTCAACCAAAAGTGAGAGACTGTCAATGAAAGTGCACACTGACTATTGACACAGGTTGAACATTGAATAGGGACTGTCTTGATGAACTTTGTGCTTCCTGTTCAATCTTGCGTAAAAGAATGCGCTCATGAACTTATTACCAACTGAACATGTGTGAGCAAGTGACTTCAACACTTAGAAACCGAGAGGAAGGCTTAAACACTTAGCATAACATCAATCAATCATGAAGCTACTATGGAATGATATATTGTTAGATCCTCAATAGGCTTGAAAATTCACGTGTAGGAAAAATTCTGGAAGGTGTTGATCGTAGCGTCAACAAGATGACACAATTAAAAAGAATAATTAGAATAGATAGATTGAGAAGCCTCACCTATTAGTTATTGGTGGAAGGGTCACCAAAGAAAGAAAGTGCCCGACATTCCCTCATGAAGCATTGATTGATTGAGCCATTGAGTGATTGAGTTCACTATTGGTGGAAGGGTCAATGAAGAAAGAGAATTCCCTACATTCCCTCATGAATAATTGAGAAAGAATCCTCACTTGTTTGTTGTTGGTGGAAGTGTCACTAGAGAAGGAGAAAGAGATACATTCACTCATGAATCATTTAATAATTGATCCATTGAGTGATTAAGCGATTGAATTAGTTTTTGGTGGAAGGGTCACTAAAGAAAGACAGTTCCCTACATTCCCTCACGAAGCATTGAGCGAGAACCATCATTTATTTGCTATTGGCAGAAGGGTTGTTAAAGAAATACAATGCCTTATATTCCCTCACAAAGAATTGATTGATTGAGCCATTGATGATTAAGACATTGAGTGATTAAGTTCACTATCGGTGAAAGGGTCATCAAAGAAAGACTACGCCCTACATTCCCTCATGAAGCATTCAACGATTAAGCCATTGAATGATTGAGTGAGGGATTGGTTGAAGCTCTTCCCTACAAATTCCCTCACAAAGGAAGAATTTGTTTGTTGATGGATGGATGGGTGTGATGGAAGGATTGAGTGAGGTTATATATATATATATATATATATATATATATATATATATATATATATATATATATATATATATATCTAGATATATATATATATATATATATATATATATATATATATATATATATATATATATATATATATATATATATATATATATATATATATATATATATATAACATAACCTAGTGGAAGAGAATCATGGTGAACCCCTAGCCAAAAGAAAACACCGAAGGAAGCCTACATTATAGAAGAGTGCTAATGTGAACCACTAGTTGATAGTAATTGAGAGAAAAATAAAAAAGTCTAGTTTAAATCTTAGCAAATATGTAATTGTTGAACCCAGAAATGACATCCTCAACCACCCTTTTTGTCACTTTTTCTGTCATTTACCTTATCCCTTTTTGCCCAGCTTAAACTTGTTATACCACACTCTAGATCCTTCCAATAGACTAGACATGTACTCTATGCTTGTTCTTTTAATTTCTATGTTTTAAAGTAGATTAATTAGTATTTTTGAGTGTATTTTACTAATGAAGGAAATCATAGGACAATAAATTAACATTGAGGTATTATGGCCCCTATAAGGTGTTGCAGAGGATTGGAAGTATGGGTTCCAAATTGGAGTTGTCTCCATCTTCACATGTACATCCAATCTTCCATGTTTCTTGGTTAAACAAGGAAACCGATGACAAGATACCATTCCAAACTATTTTACTAGAGATTAATGAAGAAGTAAAATCATACTAGAACTAGAAACAATCCTTTAAACAAGGGTTAAGCAGCTAATAAATAGAGCACTTATTGAGTACCTCATCAAATGGAAGAGCCTACCTGTGAAAGAGGTGACATGGGAATATGAGTTATTCATGCAGAAACACTTGCAATTAGTCAAGTGTTGAGGAAAACACTTGTTAAGGGAGTGGCATGTTAAGCCCTAGACCTAGTCTTATAATCATCCTATCTTGTCTTATACATATTATTCATTGTAAAAGGACACTTACCCCTTGAAGTGGACTATAATTATTAGTTTCTTATCAATTTTAAGGTGCATCATTCATAATAGAATGAGAAATAGGCTCATCGACACACTACTCAAAAAGTACTAACAATAGAATATTTTTAAGCTCATAAAAGAACCAAATAAACTAACATGTACCATAGGTTAAAGAATAATCACAAAGTCACATGATAACCCAAGATGACATTACAAATGAGGTGTAACAACTAGTTGAGTTTTAGGGCCATGGGATTAGCTATTTATTTAATACATTTAATTTGATAATGTTGATGATATTTCTAACTCTCGAAGGGAATTAGAAAGGAACACTACATGGATGAAGTTAAAAGGAGTTACTTTTAAGTCAGATGACTATAAGGAAGGACCTAAACTCAATAAATTTGAGCTGTACAAAAGCTTATTGTAAGCATGGTAATGAATAGGTTAAACAACAAATTCAATATTTCTACATTGGGGTTCAACATATATGATTTTTGATGAAGTAGTAGATATGATGACTTGCATAAAACCATTTGCAATATTTAATAGATTTAAAAAATATTTAAGATTTTTATTTGATTTGTTTTGAAAGTGCAAAACTTGACTTGTAATGTTGTGCACTGATATAAAAAACAATGAGGGGATCAAATGGAACTAAACAACCAACCCAAAACCTTGCAAAAATAAAAGAGAAAACAACACTAAACAACTACATTGGCACTATGTAAGAGACACACTAGAGAGAGAAAGACAAATCCATAGAATGTGGAATTGCCAAAAATATAGTCTTTGTGGACTTAATCCTTGGCATAAAAGAGTGCTTACCATAAGTTAAAGAGATCAAAACTCAAAGTAAGGTGTCCTCCCAAGAGGTGTTATGGGCCCATATAAGTAGGCACATTTCCCAAGAGGGTTGTTGAGCCTACATATCAAAGTTGACTAGGTAAGTTGACTTAGCCATAACTTAATATTACAATAGATGATGGAGTTTGCTAGAATCAATGCCTATCAAAGTGCATTGATGACATAATATGAATAATTATAGGGCTGTGGACCCATGTGAATATTGCATAGTTCTCAACACAACCCCTTAAGTTGAACGTGAAGACACCATTGCTTTAGGTGACCTAAGTATCTACTACACCACTATACTGAAATTGTTGAAAAGACCATAGGTGCGTAATTCCCTTCAAAAAGTTTTGATACCCTCCCATATCTTCAATGCATGCATCTACTATAACCATGTCAAATTTGAGTGCGAACAAGCACAAACTAAGAAAATTTCAATGTTGGCCCCATTCACATGTAACTATGTGCAGGGTCAATTAATTAGAGCATCATTTCAACTAATTATTGGTAAATTTTAAGCGGTGGATTGGTCCTTAGCCGGCGTAGGCCTACAATTTCATCTCCTCGACAATATGTTATAATTTTGTCATTTTATTGCAAATTCTTTCTGTTAATCATATTTGAGTCTCAAAACCCTCCCATACCATCAATGCACACATATATCATAACCACGTCAAATTTCAGTGTGTAGGAGCACAAACTGAAAAAATTTCAACATTGGCCCCATTCATAGGTTGCACGACCATATCAAGAGACTTAATCAACCCTCTGGAAATCGATTCACTAAAACTTGCAAATAATAGAGAATGAAAAATAATACAGTATACAATCAACTGATAACACTTTCAAATTTGACAAATCTCTGCAAATACCTCTTTCTCCTTTTTCACGGTGAAGCACAATGGCAAAATCTGGGTGATCTCGCTTGATTGTCAAATTATTTTTGTGAGTTGTATTTTAGTCTCGAAACCCTCCTACACCAACACATGCATCTACTATAGCCATGCTAAATTTTAGTGTGTTCAAGCACAAATTGGAAAAGAATTCAACGTTGGCCCCTTTCACAGGTCACTATGTGTGGGGTCAATTAATTAGAGCATCATTTTGGCCACTAATTATTAGTAAATTTTAAGTGGTGGATTGGTCCTTAGCTGGGGTAGGCCAACAATTGGTAACAATAAGCTTGAGATAGGTGTAGATAATTGGTTCCTAGCCATCATTTTTTCATTCATGGGGACTCATATACTTTGAGATTGGAAGCAGGAGCGTAAGAGAGATATAATAAATTATGTCATGTATTAGCCATGACAACAAGCTTGAGATCAGTGCAAATAATGAGCTTCTCTTGGTTTCAAGAATAATATAATATTCTCTACTGAACAAGGCCAACCACATGAAGGTGGAAGCTCATATGGCCCCTCCCCCCCCCCCCCCCCCCTCACATCACTCTCAATATTCCCAATACCCAATTTATCTACTATAAACTATTTGAAAGCAACATAGTAAGAATCAAGCATATATAGAAATTACTAAGAAAACAAAAATTTAAGTTAAATGAAAGAGAAAAAATCAACTAAAAACATATAAACGCATACCTCATACATTTCAACATTTCAATATCATTAATCTTCTTCTTCATCCAACTCAACATTTATGTCATCCAGTTCAAAAATGACGTTGAAATGATCAGCCATTTTAACATCATCATCAATGTCATCATTTCTAATAATCATATCATCAGGACAAACATCATCTCTTACATTTGGTTCAACTTCTTCAAGTTCTTCATCTAATAGTACATCATTGATATCATCTTCATCGAGAACATTGTCTCGAACATCTCCTTGAACTTCTTTGACATCTTTGTGATCTGCCACATGATTAACTAACTGCTCCTCTACATCACCATCCTTTTCAACACTATCATCTTCTTCCGCTACATTATACTCTACAACAACATATGACCAATTCGCTCTACCTGGAACCTCTGAGTAAAATCCTTGTTTCCATTGGCTTGGAAGAACATATTTCTGATCGTGGCTCAAATGACCTTTTATTAACCATGGAAAATATTTTATCATGCTCAATAACAGTTCTATCAGGACCTTGTTCATTCATTTCTAGCCTATACCATTTCACGTCGAACATAACCAATTTGAAGGAATCAAAGTCACACTCAAGTATGTCATCCAAATAACCATAGTATCAATTTTTAAAGACTTGTAGACATGTGTCACTTATAGATTAAACATTAGTGACATGGAAGACTACAATTATCCCACAATCATAAGTTTTCCTCTTTTTATCCAACTTTTTGATACAAAATTTACAACCATTCTACCACATAGCCTTGTGGTGTTTCAACTGCAATATGCCAAACACATAAAAAGGGATTTTTCAATTAATAAACATATTCATATAACTTGGAAAGTATCTGAAAATAACACACTTACATTCACATTAATAATATACTTATAAACTAACCTAATAAAATATTACAGGGTAAAAATTCATGCTTTCCTGTTTAGCTTTAAAACAATTTGCTAAATCAATTTTCCTCTGAATAAGATTGGCATCTCATGCACGATAATCTTCTCTAAATAATGAAAACACCCCTCCCCATGATAAAGTACCATAACATTGTTCACATCTTTCAATCCATGGCTTCATCTAATCAAGATTGTTTGCAATGTACAAATGTTACTAGTGCATCCCACTCTCGAGAAACTGTATTAGAAAATCATAATTCACCAATAAATATTAGTTACCATGGTCAATATTAATAATTGATGAAAGAATAAAAAATAAATAAGTATGATATACACAAAAATTAAAAGTATATATATATATATATATATATATATATATATATATATATATATATATATATATATATATATATATATATATATATATATATATATATATATATATATATCCACATTAAATATTTAATTACCTCTCACTTTCGTCGTTCTACCTTTCCCAAACAGGTGCTCCCCTTCAATTTTTTTAATAGAGTTCACATTCCAAATGTAATCCATACACATATTTTCTGCTAATATAGGAATATAATGACTAATATGCACCATGGATTGATATGCCATATATTCCTCCACTATATAACCCTCAGGACGTGCTCTTTATCTAACCGAATCCTTCAATAATTTCAAGTTCCTCTCTAGCAGCCACATTTCCCTTGTGTGTATAGGTCCACAGAATTCAATATCCTCAACTTGGTGTATAAGGTAGTGTTCTTGTGCATTGAAAAAGGTTGGAGGTAGATACTTTTTCATTTCACACATTAGCCGAGGAATTTCTCTCTTCCAAAGCTTGATATCATCTTTATGTATTTCTTTCAATGAAAAACATCTACAAATGATGCAAGAAAATAACATGTTTCAAAAAATCATAATATATTACATTACAAGTAAAACACATGTCATTAATTTGAACAATTAATTGAAAAAACACCCGACATATAAATCACTACTTACCTCATGTATTTGTCAATATCATATATAACTTGTTTGACATTATTGCTGAAGTCATCTGGGAGAGATAGAGGTAGAACATATGGTACTAATAAAAATGAATCATTATTTTTTTAATCCAAAGTAGATAAAAAAAACCATAAAGATGTATATATACCAATATATACATGTATAGATCAAAATAATTACCTTAATGAAGGTATGCCAATCATGTGTTTTTACCCCACCAAATTCACCTTCCTTTGTTAAGATATTATTTATATTTGAAGAAAATCCCGTGGGAAATTTAATTATTTGAATGACCTCTTTTAGATCATCGCTTTGCTTCTCTGTTAATAAAAATGGAAGGCTATTTCGATTTCCATTTCTATTTGATCGTATCCCACTTTTCATTGCATGATTGGATTCCACAGTGTCATTACAAAATTTCAGGATTTATTCTTTATCCCTCCTACCATCTACGATCTGCCATAAATTTTCTGTCACATTTTCCCGATATGCATTTTATTAAACAAATGAGATATTATTAGGTGCTCATAGTAGGGAAACCTCATAAACTAAGTGACATAACTTTCATTCCTTGTAGACACCCATCATGTCCTTCACGATGATTTATGTTATATTCCAACTTCCATAGGTGAGGTGTCATTCTTCGTAGTTCTAATCGAGTCTCTTCTTCCCATTCAAAATATGATTTTTAGTGGCATGATACCCATTGTTCTCAGAGAGGAAGTGCCTATACTCATCAAACACCTCCTTTCCTAAACCTATTGAATGATGAGATTTCATCTTAGGACCACAAACTAGACATGAAAATTTACCCTTTGTTTCATGGTCTATAAGAGATGGATTAATGTTAATTATAAATGAAGGGATTATTTAAAAAACATGCATTATATGATCTAATTGAAATAATTATATATTATTAAAGTGAAATGGAATGTTACATACAACAAAAATGTGTTAGTCCTTGGGCATCATGAATTGTCCACACAAGTATTCCACACAATTGAAATTGACTCTGCCCTATTGGTTTACAGATGTCATACATAGCGATGTTGACCCATAACTTCATTAAACCACCGATAAGAAGCTTGATATATGCATTCATATATTTAACTTGGTACTTACTTTATTGTTTGAAATTACACATAATTACTACTATGATATGTACATATAAGTAAATAAATAAATATAACATATTATGCAACAAACAAGAGAAATGAAAATGTTACAATATTGAAAAAATTAATGTAAACAAATACCTGGAACAATAATTGTCAACATAATGTGCTCCCTTTTTATTGATATCTAAGGAGGAAGGTAAAATTTGGCCACACTGAGTAAATACACCTAAGCTCTCCAAATGGATTAACACCGTCAACTACCAACGAAAGACTAAAATTACGAGGTTCATCTTTAAAATGTGGCCATTTTTCCTCAATTTCCATAAATACATAACCATCTGTAGGAATTCGAAGAAAACCATCTCCACTTCTCTTCCATGCATGGTAATCCATAAATTGTGCTATGCTTTTACACTTGAACAATCATTGCAAACATGGAATTATGGGAATATGATGAAGAACCTTTTGAGACACTCTTTTTGTTAGTCGATTGCTTCAATATATATTGCTTGAAATTGCGGGTATTTTTTTTTCAATGCATGTTGTCCATAATATATAATATCATCATTAGGACATACATATATAACTTGATACTCCATTCCAATTTCTTTCATAATGACATATAAATCTCGATATGTGCGAGGTAACTTATTTGATGATGGTAACACGTTAGGTCCTTGTAATACTAGTGTACCCCCTTATTGTTATTGTTGTGCCCATGTAGCCCCCATATTGTTATTGTTGTGCCCCGTAGAAGCCCACTATTGTTATTGTTGTGCCTTTACATTATTATTGTTATGTAGGCTTTGATTATATTGTATCATCCAAGAATTGTTCATTTATGTAATGTAAATTAGTTTTACCCCTTGAAGAGGATAATTTTTAAGTCATTGATTTATCTTTTTGTGAGTTGGTTGCATTACATTTGGTATCAGAGCTTTGGATTCTAGGGTTTCGCTTATTCAAACAAGTCATCTTGGAATTTTTTCTATATATTTTTTTCTATGAGGCTTTAGAAGTTGAAATGTTTACCATGTGGAACTGAAATCTCAGTGAACTTCTTGTAAAAATTTCAGATCTTGCTTCACTATATTTTCAGAGATATGATCAGGGGAAGTTAAGGTTTTTGTAGGCTCCAAAATTCAGTCTCAAACAGGTGACCAAGGGAAAATCATCATAACTGTCATTTCATGCATCATATTTGAATTCTGTAAAAAACGGCTTAAATTGAATGGAATTTAGTTTGTTTTTTATCAATTTTAGGGCGAAATATTGAAACAGTGACACGTGGCATCCCGTACAACTTTTCTCTACAGAAACAATCCATAATCAGGTCATCGGGGGAGATTTGACATAAATCTTCCTTGAAGAATCCAATCTCAGTCAGAATTCTGGGGTTGGAAAGAAGACTTAAAGGGATACTATAAGAATAAATTTCAAAACTTGGAGATTCTAAATTATAGAGTTACAACTGTTTCAAGATCGAGCTCCTAAAAGAAAGAAAAATGTGTGTATTGTTTTAAAAATTACATAACTTTTGTTTGAAAAATCAGTTTGAAGTGATTCCAAGGGCATATTAAAGCATATATATCAGTATTGGGTTCTAAAATTCCTCCCAAGAAAAACAATTCTACACCCATTAAGCCCTCTGAAAGCTCTACTATGATGCATTAAGAGGAAGAACTACAACATGATATATCAAAATTACTGGACCAAGTGCAACAATTTTTTCTCTCACAAAGAGAAACCAAAGATGAACTAAAAGGGGATATTGATGGTTTAAAATAAGAAATAAAAGGTGACACAAATTGTTTAAAAGGTGACATAAATGGTTTAAAAGCAGACATGGAAGGTTTGACAAAGTGGTTGGATGAAAGGTTTCTTGGTGGTGGAAAGGTAATCCATGAAAATAATGATGAGGATAAAAGGAATATGAATTACGATTTTAGAGACTCCAATGTGGGGTTTAAGAACCACCACATTCTAAATATATATATGAGGAAGTTTTATGGAAAGGATTCGGTAACATGGATACTATAGATGGAGCAATATTTTGATCTACAGGATGTGCAACCCTCACATAAGGTACGTATTGCATCTTTATATTTAGAACCCAATCTGTTTGTATGGTATAGACGGCTTTTTTCTCGTAAAACAATTGTCACTTGGTCAATTTTTATGAAGGAAGTGACAACACATTATGAAGATAGAAAGAGAAACACCTTCTTTAGCCAATTGATAAATCTCAAACAAAAGGGTTCAATGGCAGAGCACACTGAAGACTTCCAAAAATTGAATATTATGGTAACCGATATTCTAGACGAGCATAAGATTGATGTCTTCATAGGGACTTTAAAAGATAACATCCAACACGAGGTTCACCTTTGAGAACCTGATTCATTGGAGAAGGCATTCATGGTGGTAAGAAAAGTTGAAAGAAAAATTATGGCAATAAGGAAGTCTACCACTCACAACTATAAGGATGTGAGTGGTGTTACTCTTAGTCTTCCACAACCTACAAGGTTGAAACCACAAAAATTGGAGGAAAAAAGAGAAAAAGGGCTCAATTACAGTTGTGATAGAAAATATAGTAAAGGTCATAAGTGTGCCGAGAAGAAATTATTCTACATAGGTTGTGAAGAGGAGGAAGAAAAGGAAAAATAAAAATCAAAAGAGGAGGATATACACCATGAACCAACCCCAGAGAAAGACGAAATGAATTTTATCATATATTGTAATGCATTGGAAAGAATTACCACTCCTCAAACTCTCAAGATAGAAGGATATATCAAGAAGAAAAAGATAATAGTGATGATTGATTTAGGTACCACCCATAATTTTATTCATTGTAAGATAGCCAAGGAATTGAATTGCTTCCTATATCTAGCACCATAGTGTCAAGTGATGGTTGCAAATGGAGGAACTATAAATTTCTTTGGAAAGTGCCATAATATCAAGCTAACCATGGGGGAATATGTATTGAATAGTCTAATTCTTTCCATTCCAATGGGTGGTGCTGATGTTGTACTAGGAGTCCAATGGTTATAATCTTTGGAGACAATAACTTTCAATTTTCAAAAACTTTTCTTGAATTTTTTTCGGGAAGGAAACGAAGTTGAATTAAGGGGTATTGCAGGAAAACCAGGAAATATAATCAACTCTAATGGCATGAAAAAGATTTTAAAGAAAGAACAATGGGGCATAATTTCACAATTATTCTCACTAGAGGTTCAAACATTGAAATCATGTATTTCTCCAGATCTCCAAAAGGTATTGGACAATCATTCCAAGGTGTTTGAGACTCCCAAAGGTCTCCCACCTATTCGTGATCATGATCATGCTATTCAATTGATTCCAGAAAGTGTTCCTCCAAACATTAGGCCTTACAAATATCCTTATGACCAAAAGAGTGAAATTGAATGTATGGTTGCAGAAAGGCTAGAGGCTAGTATAATTCAACCTAGTCAAAATTCTTTCTCTTCTCCAGTATCAGTGCATAAGAAGGATGGATCATGGTGTTATTTTCTAGATTACAAGGAGGTTAAAAAACTCAATATAAAGATAAATTTCCAATTCCTCTCCCTTAGGAGGGAACTCACGATTTTTAAAAATTTAGCATAAGGTCAAGAAGGAATTTTTTTGGGATGGCCTTAAATCTGATATTCAGAAGTTTGTGGCAGAATGTTTGGTTTTCCAGCAAAATAAAGTTGAGACAATTAATACCCCGGGTATGTTACAACCTTTAGCCATTCCAAGTCAGTGTTGGGAGGAGGTCTCAATGGATTTTATCACAGGTTTACCCAACTATGAAGGAAAGAGTGTCATCATGGTGGTAGTTGATAGACTTACCAAGTATGCACACTTTTGTGAATTATCTCATCCTTTTAAAGCTAGCACAATTGCTACTGCATTTATGGAAACAATTCAAAAGATTCATGGAAATCCAAAGATTATAGTAAGTGACAGAGATCCCATTTTCACTAGAAATTTTTGGACGAAATTATTTTCTTGTCTTGGTACTCAATTAGCTCATAGCTCATCTTATCATCCTCAGTCTAATGGGAAAACTGAGATAGTAAACAAATGTTTGGAAGGATATATTTGTTGCTTTGTATCTGATAAGAAAACATAATGGTTCAATTGGTTACCTCTAGTTGAATCGTGATATAACACTTCCTTCCATACAGTAGAAAAAAAAGACACCATTTATGACACTTTATGGATATCATCCACTGTAGAAATTTCACCGTAGATTAAACTGATTATGCAATGTACTAAAGCAAAATACTTAATCTACTTCTACAATCAAACTTGCAGAAGCTTAATCGATTTTGAGAAAGATCAAATAGAACACATATAACAGAGAAGAAGATTAAATCACACATGAAACACAGAAGAATACTCTAGGGAAAGCCTCAACTAAAAACCCCGCTATCTGTATTATCATACAAGTGGAAATATCTCAGGATTACACAAAGATTTAGCTCACAAGCTATCCAGCTCTCAGTACAATCCCTCACTGCTACTCATAGACAGAATAGACAACACATATGCCTTCCTTCAGTCCTCCAAGCCTCCTATTTCCTTGTGCAGTTTCTCCTCGGTCGTCAAGCTTCCACCTATGTGTAATTACCTCACACACTGCTCACTAACCTTTGAAATAACTGTGCAATCCTGAAGGAGATAATTCCTTCTGCATGGATGAGTTTCCTATATAGGAAAATTCCTCTAACTGATAGTACACTATCCCTTCCTTTAATATCAACTGGGTCTTTCTATGAACTGACATGCATGAGTTATTTATGAGAGAATATTCAGTTATCTGGAGAACACTAGTTGCATGCATGCATGCATGCATTAACTAACTGAACTCACAATCAGTTCCACAAACTTTTGGAACTAATCTAACTAGACTTAACTCAGTTAACTAAGCTAACTAATTACAACTCAAAGTACAACTTATCCTGATCTCCTTATTTAAGGGATAACTTCCTCAATCAAAAGGATAACTATTGCATGTCTTCACATAGACTTCATGTTTGATTTTCTCCAACTAATTAAGTCAAGATGAATTAATTAATTATTTTTCAAACATCTAGTAAGACTAAATTCAAATTTTAATTCTCAATTTTAATTCAGGGACTAATTAAAATTGGAATATATCTTGAAATTCTATTTATAGCAATGCTATTTTTAGCATTTCTATTTTATCATTCCTTGTTGCTATTTCCAACACTGGTACCTGAAATGCTATTTATAGCATTTCTATTTTTAACATTTCTTGTTGCTATTTTCAACACTCCCTCTCAACAAGAAAGGCATTCAACTCGAACTCGATCCTGAACCTTTGGAATGTTCTACATGCAACACTTCTCCCTAGTGTTGTTGCTCCAGCAACTCTAGAAACAAAAAAAATATCCAACCTGAATCAGAATGATGCCTCTGTCATCAAAGTCTCTGACTGCTATTGCCTCTGTCGACTGAAAACTCTACACCTCTGTGCCCTTCAGTATCTGACTGCTCTAGCCTCTGTCACTTTGATCTCTGACTGCATCAATCACACTGATTCCTCTTGCTGCATCCGTGCTGCTGCTGGTCCTATCTCCCAACACTGCATCCGCATTGCACCTCCTCTCATCATGTTGCATTGTGTTGCCCACTGCTGCATTGCAACTCAGTTACTGAGAAGTAAGTAACTGATCTCCCAATTGACCTCCCTGTTGGGCTAGAAACACCCTTTGATGTTGAAGCTTCCTCTGTTGCTCCATCTGCATCTGTCTCTACCCACTTAGCCAGTCCTGCTACTCCTCGTCGGGGCTCCCGTAGCAAGGTCTAATCAAAGAGGCTAGGTACCTCAAGGATCCTGCCCTTATTTCAGCCTTCTTGGGACTATCACTTCACATTGCCCCACCTCACACCTACAGGTATGGATGCATGTGATTCCTCTGCCCACTTGGCTCGAAATTTTCCCCTATTGGAGGTCTCTGCATGAGTGGATGCCTCCACTCAGTCTCCTCTCGGCTTCTCCAGTTGTGGCTGCTCCACAACCTCCTGAAGCTGCTTCACCAATTGTGGCTCCTCCACAATTGTCTGAGACTTCTTCTGGCGCTGCATGTTGAGAGGTAATGTACTCTCCCTCTCAACCACCAAGTCTCTAACAGTTGCCTTGCTCCTCAAGGCTTTGCATGCATCTTGAACCTCAAGAGCATACAGGTTCTTGACTCGTGAACCGATCTACTTCACTTGTCTCGTGGTGATGTGTCTAAGGAAAACCTTTCCCTTATTGAAGACTACATCATAGCCTTTGTCCTCCAACATCGTGATCGATACCAAGTTTTTCTTTAGTCCAGGCACATACTTCACATCAGTCAGGGTGATAGAAGCTCCATGCTCCCTCTGAAAAGCAACCGTGCCCACTCCTAAAACACTATACTTTTCATCATTACCCATCTCTATGCACATCAGGAGGTCTTTCTCCTCTAAGGTACTGAAAAAACTCTTATCGCCGGTCATGTGGAATGAGGCTCCACTGTCAAGAAACCAACCACAACCCATCATCGATGAAACCATGCATGCGATGAGGGTAAAATCTAATTCGAATTGAGAGACCAATGCCTCACCTTCAGATCCTTCCAAGGATCCCTTCTTGGATTTATTCAATGGACAATTAGTTGCATAATGGCCCACCTCATGACAATTAAAGCATCTCACTTTGGATTTGTTAATCTTCTTCACCCCATGAGAAGAACTTGATTTGGGATGAGAATCCTTCTCCTTCCCTTTCCTTGCCTTACTCGCTAAGGTGAAATTTTCTTCATCCTCCTTGGATGAAGAACCATCTCTGGTGCTCCTCCTAATCTCCTCCTGCATTAGATCCGACCACAATCATTCCCAATCTGGCAGTTTCTCTCTTCCATTCACTGAGTCCTGGTAGCTATGCCAGCTCTTAGGAAGACCGAGGAGAGAAAGACTCACCATATCATCATCGGCTGTCATGATTCCTACACTTCCAAGCTCATCTCTACAGGTGGTGAGCTTGTTCAGATATGTAGAGATCGTGTCGCCCTTTTCACACTTGATTTTTCGAAGCTTGTCCTTCAGCGCCAGCTTCCTCTGGTCGCTGTTGTTCTGATATAGATCCTTCAATGTCTTCCACATTGAAAACGGAGTCTCCTTCCCATGGAGACTCGAGAAAATATGGTCTCGAACTCCCTCCAGAAGAATCCTCGCTCTCGCCACACATTTCTTCCATTCTGCCAATTCTTGGGCATTAGCTGCTGCTGGCTTAGGGACTTCTTGATCAATGAAGTCCTTCAAACCATTGTCCTCTAATACCACTTCCATGTGATCCTTCCATGCTATGTAATTCGAGCTTCCATCCAGGGCATACTCGAGTCTCAAGCCATTGAACGCCATTGGTGAACTTTGAGATGTGATAAGAAATCGATTTTGTACCTACAATCAAGAACTTCAAACTTCGAACTTCTCCCTTCTTTGTATACTGTTCTCCGCTTTGATCACCTTTTCTACGATACCATGTAGAACTTTTTCTACAAAACTTCACTCCGATACCATGTACAAATTTCATCGTAGATTAAACTGATTATGCAATGTACTAAAGCAAAATACTTAATTTACTTCTACAATCAAACTTGTAGAAGCTTAATCGATTTTGAGCAAGATCAAATAGAACACATATAACAGAGAAGAAGATTCAATCACATGAAACACAAAAGAATACTCTGGGGAAAGCCTCGGCTAAAAACCCCGCTATCTGTATTATCATATAAGTTGAAATATCTCAGGATTACACAAATCTTT